>CM062807.1:327181963-327781963 GCA_031772625.1 Pinus tabuliformis | reverse complement strand
GGGTTGCCCCCCTTTCCCAGGAGGATGCATGGGTTGAGCAGCGGGTTGGCCTTGCTGTACGTAGGGTTGCCCACCCTGCCCAGAAGGATGACCAGACTGAGCAGTGGGTTGGCCCTGCTGCACGTAGGGTTGCCCCCCTTGCCCAGAAGGATACCCCTGTTGGACTGCTGGTTGAGCTTGAGGAATATAATTTTGCCCAGCTTGTCTAGCGGGATAACCCTACTGGAAACCAGGTTGGCCTTGTTGGATGTAAGGCTGTCCTGGCTGACCAGACGGATAACCTTGCTGGGTACCAGGTTGCCCTGGATAACCAGAAGGTTGACGCTGATAGGAAAAAGATGGACCGCCCATGGCCGAAGGTTGTCCCGGGTAGGGTTGTCCTTGTGGGCCCCCAGATTGTCCTGGGTAAGACTGGCCATAAAGTGGTTGCCCTTGGGGGGCTTGCACATAAGGTGGCTGGCCTAGATTAGGTGGTCCTTGAGGCTATCCAGGAATTGCCTGGCCCCCATGAAAAGAATGAGTACCGGGGTCATAAGTAATGGATAATGGTACCGAGACTTCAACAAAATGTTAAAGAGGCGCGGATTGAGCGAACTGGAGGTACTGACCGGTAGAATCATAATAAAAGAGTGGACCTTGGTAATTCGGGTCCAAAATGGGTTGCCCATGGGCATCATACGGACCCCCTCCTAGAACAGGACTAGAAGAGGGTTGAGCACTTTGTGCAGGATCGATGACTCCAGACGAAAGTCCCGGCTGGCCATTACTCACTTGACCGTGAGAGGGACCAGCCCCAGGGTTCATAGATGAAGATGCTGTCACAGCACTGACGACTGGAGTTGAGTATGCTACACAAACAGTTGGAATCGTGGGAACTAAGGTAACAGGCGTATTAGGGGGTTGTGAAAGAAAAGGTTCCGTGGTGGCAATGACACTAGGATCCCATATAGTCATAGAAGGCATTCTGGCAGCTATTCTATCCCTCATCGACTGATATCGTGGGGGGAGTGGAGAAGTAGCTGGAATGGGAGATTCAATATTTGACACCACGGGTGTCTCACCTGCGCTGGGAGATGTCTCGTCCATGTGGGAAGTGGACATCGGAGACAACATACCGGGAGGGGTAACAGGAATATCGTCCTCGTCAGGCTCCCAGATAGGGTTCCAATCTTCTTCATAATCCTCATCGCCCGGGGCACGTACGTTGATAGGCTGGATACTCGGGATAACCGGAAGAGTATCGCTTACAACTGGTACCTCAGGAGCAACAGAAGATGGAGAACCTTGATCACTTGGACCGGGAGTTGACGGGTCAGCCAGGATGACAAACCCCACACAAAACCCTAGAGGAAACTAACGATAAAAACCCTACTCAAACTAACGCACACAAAATCTAACCAGGTAATGTTATCGCGGCCGAATAAATTTTTAAGACAAAGGAACCAAACTTGACCTTTTCATGTTTCAAGAGTCGAGAAAAGGACGAAAAGATGACTCTAGTCTCCTTCGAATGTTTAATGAGCACGAAGTGACAAGAAGCTCACTGGCACCTTTTCTTTTAGGGAGTCCGAAAAGGATCAAACGTGACTGCTCTGGAGATTCTAGGCAAAGGGTTTACCAAGCAATCCGTAAAACTGCTTATACACCTTGGCAATCGTATGAGAACCAAGGACTTTCCGTACTGCAGTCAATCTTCCCGAATGCTGTGTTCGGTGCGTTACGGTTCGCAGGGTGGCAGACTCGGCTTCCTATGGATAAAGGATAAAGCCTAGTGGGGTCTCCCTATATACGCGACGGTACGTGGGAGCACAGTCCGTGTTAGACCACTATCGAGTCACAGAAGGAGGAATCACCCAACCGTAATGTGAAACAATAGTGACTATGTTTAAAGATGCCGGAACACGTCTCTAACCTAGACCTCTAGATGTTTGCGTTAAGTTCCAATGCGTTTTTAGGTTTATTCAGTTTATTTTATGGTTGATCTTGAATTAAGTTTCGGTTTCAAGCCTTATCGTGTGATCTCTCACAATTACCTAGATGCAAACTATATGCCAAAGAATACCATTTCGTTCGATGAATTCTAAATATGAGAGGGTTAAGAGTTTTCAATCAAACAAAACGAACTCAAACAATCAAACAATCTAATGCAGCTAATGACAAAGAAATGAAAATTTTCTTTTGAGAACACAAATCGATGAAATTCTCTTCTTTTCATTAACTATTGAATGCAAAAGACACTAGTTTGATTTCTTTTTCAATGGCATCGTGCACTTAAGATGAATTTTGAGAGACAGCAACACCGAGTAAAGAGAAATAAAACCACTCAATGAAAAGCACAACAAGCGTGAAAAGAGCCGATTGAACCCAAGCAACCGTGATCTGTGTCTGGGTAGTGAAACAATCCGAGGACTGGTCCAACGACAATCACCTCAAACAAACAAGCAAAGAAAGCAAAAAGAGGAAGGTTTCCGCAATAGCAAAGACGAGCAGCAACGAATCTTTGTGAACGAGTGATGAAACAAGGTCAATCCAAAGACAACGGGATGATGGCACTAGGTCACGGGACACAAAAACGAAATTCGTCCGACAAGACTTCGCAAGCAAGTGTTTCACAATTCAAACAATAAATATCAAGTCATAAACCAAGTAGAAAGAGCTGGAGATAGTCAAACCAACAGGCTCAGGAGGCAAAATTGAAACAAATTCAATTTTACAGGATCAACGCGGGTGACACTCAGCAACAATGCGCTGACCAGAGGTCATGCGTAGCAACAAAGCGCTGTCAGCGCGGAAGCACACGACTTAAGCGCGTTGGTTCGATTTCAGAACCGTCGCGACTGTTTTACGTACAAGCGCGATGACAACGGGGTCAAAGAGACAGCTATGCGCTGTCAGCGCGACTGTTTTGATATAAACCGCGCTGAGGCTAAAAAAGAGGCAGAATCAAGCCAAAAACTCCCAAACCAAGGCCAGAACTCTTTAAACAATTTATACACCTCCCAGACTGAACCAGGAAGTCTAAAAGCAGAGAACTAATCCCCAATTTTGAAAAGAGAGTAACAATCAAACTCAAACACAAGAATGAACAAAAAGAGACAAAGGCCAGCTCCCCAGCGGAGTCGCCAAATTGTTGGAGAGGTAAATCCCCTCTACGGATAGAGGCGATCCCTACTAGCCCAGAATGGGTCTAGCAACAATCAATCAATGCTACTGTGCAAGTTCCTAATTGCAAATAAAGAGAGGAAATGAACACCTACTTGGATTCCAACGCTATTGTTTGATGAAGAGATGCCGCTCTCGCTCCTTCGCTCTGGCCGGTCACGATCCTCCACGATCTCCATGAATAGATACTTGCACACACGAAGAGAAAGACAAACACGAGCGTGGAATCTAATAAAAGCAATTATACATCAGTCAGAAAGGATGTAATTCACATTAACCGTTACAAAGACAAATGAGAATGGAACCATAACAGTAGTAATCTATTATTAATCAATAGCAGAGAAAGGTACAACCAAAGTTCTGACGCTGAGTCCTTCTCTAGAGGGTCCAGCCAGCAAGTCTCTTAAGCATTCACCCTTGGAGGTAGATTCTCCCAAAACAAAGCTCTCTCTCACACAAGCAATACTCACAACCTTCCTTAAGCTTCCTCTAGCAAATCCACACTTGTCACACCAACTACCTACTAGCAGCAGCAATCCAAGCACTATGAATTCCACACTATCCAAAACTAGCTACTCATGGCAATGGTGGAGGTTTAAATAGGAGAAAGAGTCTCCATAAATGGTGGGAGGATGAGCTTATCTCCAAGGAAAGTGGTTCCAAATGACGAACAGACATGCCATAGAAGGGAGGGCGATACTCACAAGGCTAACAACCAGGTCTGGAGTTATCTGGAAGGCTGGCTGTTAGAACAAATTCGCCCAAACTGGATCAGCGCGGGTGTAACACTGAACTGGAGCGCTGACAGCGCATCTTAATAACGGAGCAGGCTGTGTCAGCGCGGCTTAATACTTCCATAGGATGCGCTGGCTCATGAAATTCGACTAGCGCGGGAAACCGGTGTGCTTCCGCGCTGGCAGTGCATCAATTACACTATCAGCCGCCAGTCAGCGCGGTTATTTTAATAACAGTCGCGCTGATGAAATAAACTTTGGCAAAGTGGGTCATTTGGCCAGTTTAGAGAGCATGAGCATGGTGCACTTGATTTCATGACACAGTAGGGAGACTGACAAGGAGACAGTGACAATTTACTGCGTAACAAGTTTATCAGGTGCTATTTAATCTTTTGGCTTGTTAGTGAATGCAGGTTTCGAAGAGAAAGAGGAGCTCATCCGGATCGGCGAGGCTAGACTACTACAAAGCGTTGGACTAAAGGTATGTTAAAATCACCTGATTACTTGTATTCTCAATGCATGTTTAGAGAAAGGTAGTGTTTATTTGTCTTGTTTGTCACTAGAAAGCTTTTGCTTCTAGGGAGGTCGGTTGTGTCCGCACTATTGACTCTTTCCGCATGACAGGGTTGTATGGACCGATTGAACCAGGGTCAAAGAATGATACAGCCTGAGATGACTATGTAGAGTGCTCATTGGGGGATCAATGTACTAGACTGGGATTCCCAAAGTCATATTAGGGAGACTCAATGAAGCCATGATAGGGATGGAAAAGATTCTAGGAGGAGGAAACAAGAAAGGTATTTGTCCTGTAGGATAATGTCCCGATGGAATAGTTCCTAGATGGTTAAGACTTGGAGGAATAGTTCCTAGTGGGAACAAAGGAGAGGCACCCACAAAAGGAGGAGTTCCTCGAGGGGTGGATCCAGATGGCTCGGCTGAAGTTGCAACAACAGGATGTTGTGGAGCTTATTGTTGACCATAGGTACTAGACTACTTTTGAGTATCTCATGACTCTTGTAACATGCAAACACTCGATGAACTGGGATCAGAGATGGGAGGGGGAGGACCAGGAAAATCACCCAATAAGGTGGAATCTTTTTAAACTCTGTTTGAAACACCGGTGAGAGGGGTGGAAGACTGCTTTCGTACATCGATGAGATAATGCACTCAGGGGAGGTCAAGAATGATGGCTTGTAGTACGTCAACTGATTGATAGTGACGATCTTCCCTTCATGGGGGAAGCACATCTTGTGGAAAACCACAGACGTGATAGATGACATGGCATAAGTGTAGCTACGACCCAATAGAATGTTGTAATCTAGAGGGGCATTGATAACCTCAATGTGTATAGAAACCGTCTTGCCTACAAGAGTCACTGGACAATTGCGATACATACCAAGAGGTTGGGAGGCATGATCGTCCCAAGCATGCAAAGTGATGGTGGATGGGGACAATTCAGGTGACTTGAGTTGCTTCCAAATAATAGTGGACATCATGCAAGTGGATGCACCTTCATCAATAATGCATTGGGAGATGATGGAATTAAGGACATGGACTGGTATCTGGGAAGCAACGGATGGTGGTAATGGAGCATGTTCTGACACATCAACATGAAAGAAAATCAAACGATCATCTAAGGGATCTACTGCATCCAAAGAAGTTAGTATAGCTTTCTTCTGAGATGGGAACTACTGGAGAAAATCTAACGTCGACATGGTGCTAGGTGATTGTCCTAAGTCGTCTGTTGTACTGTACATGTGGGAAGCTTGGTTAGAAGCTGCATTATGGTGCAATGGACCTTTGGGGATCTTGGGAATTGACTCAACCTTGGGTTGAGGGATCTATAAGGGAACATTTGGTGTCGTAAGAGGCTCAGTAGATTCTTTGGTTTTGGGATCGGTTTTGAACAAAGTTGATGGCTTTTCATATTGACGTGACTGAGTTTTCATGTTGATATCGGAGGTACTGACCCCCTTAGAATTCATCATGAGAATCTGGTAGTCACCAGGACTAGAAGGTTTGGGAGGGTGGGCTTCTTTACTTTGCTGAGGTTGAGCATCAATAAATCCTTGCTGAGGGAAAGGATTCGTAAGCACAACTGGTTGAGATGGCATAGGATTTTAAGGCGGTTGCTGCATGGGCAGTTTACCTCTAGAAGTTTCTTGGGCTTCACACATTTGTCCCATCTGAAGTAAGAGGGAAAACTCATGAGTATAATGGCCATGTACACCACAACATGCACAAGGCTTGTTCATATGAATAGCCTTGTTCTTCTTGGGTTGGTTTCCTTATTTTTGGTTGTTGGTGTTAGGCTAGTTCCCCTGGGGTTGATTAGGTTGATTACCTTAGTTACCCTGGTTACCATTCTTACCCTCCCCCTTATTCTTTTTCTTCGAATTTTGGGGATCGGTCACACTCTTCTAAGAATACACTTGACCCTGAGGGGGCAGTAGCTGCTAGGGCTGAGGATGCATGGGAGGCTACAGCACTAATGCCTGAGGGGATGGAGTTCTCGATGGTGCATAGGTGTAAGATGGTGAAGGGGCAATAGTCTAGTAGGTAGGTTGAGCAATAGCTGGCCCTGACATCTACTGATGTGGTTGGCTGAATGTATAAGATGTGCTTTGTCTTGAAAACACGTTGCTGGAAGGAAGGGGATAAGTGTTGGAGGAATTGGTGCCCCCTGCGGATATCCATAACTCTGCTAAGTATACGACAAAGGATGTGAAATAGCTCCAATGATACCGTTGGTGGTGTGAGATGCCCCCGGTGCATTGGCACCACTAGAACGAGGGAGGTTTGGTATAACGTGATAGACATAACCGGATTGAGCATAAATCAAGTCATATCTCATAACAGTCTGGAGAGCCTCTTCCTCTGTCTGTGGAAAGTGAGATATGACATCTTTGGCAATGGGCACTAAAAGAGTATTAAGAAACCAATCGAGGTAGACACAGTCTTTGAGGGAAGGAGCATGACACATGGTCCTCCTTCTATGCCATTCCTGGACATGGTTGGAAAGATGGGTGGTAGAGGACTGGCGAAATGTGGTCAAGAGCTTCATACAAGTGTCATAACAGAGAGGTAACTGAAAATATGATAGGAATTCTTTAGCAAGCATCGCAAAAGTGCAATGAGAAGCAGTGGGCTGGTCAATGTACCACTTCGTTGCATCTCAAGTGAGCGTGCATTGGAACAATCAAAGACGAATGGAGTCATCAGTGATCTAATTAGATGAACACCACATATGAAAGGAGAGGACGTGATTAGTGGTGTCCTCTCTAGAATTACCCTCAAACTTGGGAATGTATAAGGGAAGCTTAGTCGGCATAGCTGTCCACTCAGCACCGTGGTGTATGGGGTCATTAATCAACTGGTTAAAATATGGGAGACTTAACCTAGCCATGAAAGGTAGCAAAGGGGCTACCGAAATGGTTCCTATAATGGTTCTACTATATGTGACTACCGAGATAGAACTAGAGCCACCACCAGGTTTGTTTCTTGCACCTATAGTGGGTCCTGACATGGTGACGGTATGCGGTGAAGGAGGCTCGGAATCGGATGAGGAATCAGATGAACCAGAAGAAGAGTCGATATGGGGAATTGGGGGATGAATAACTCAAACCCTATGGGGAGGAGTAATACGTCCAAGTGGAAACTGAGGATGAATACCTAAAAGTCTCTGCAACAAACACCTTGGTGGCACAATGGTTACAAGACACAAGTGACATGGAAATGGTGAAGGGAGATAAACAAAATATCTCTGTCTCTGTTGGGGAGATAAATTAATTAAGTTAAGTCTTGGCTTGGTGGTGTTAACTAAGTGCCCTTCACTTAAGGTGTGCTTGTGTGTGCAAATATGTGTGTTTATTAATTAAGCCCAGATCGTGTTTGACAAAAGAAAAAGAAAAAGATTGTTGAAATACTATAAATAAACTGAATTTAAAAACAGAAATAAACAACAAATCAACTATCTAAACCCTACCCAAATTGGGTTTGCAAACACTGTGCTTGTTGGTGGCAAAATCAACTGAAAACACACTAAAATGGCCAAGAGATCTAAGCGTCGATGTGACTGGGATCAAATGACATTATGCTACTGGAAAGTGGTGCAGCAAAAACAAAAAACCAGTGAGGAAAATCGCTGCAAAAGATAGGGCGATGGGTGTGGAACCTAGGGAAATTAGTGGCACCCGAAGGCAAATGACCAAACAAGGTTCAAGAGGGAACTTTTGATGGGAACAAACTATCTTTAAAGATTTTAAAAGGAAAGGTACAGATCTGAAATGTATGGTTGAAATCTCTGCAAAAACTCAGACTTATTACCCAACTGAACTCCTCCTACAAAGGTGGAAGCATACTAGAAGCCCTGGAGGGCTAAATTCCACTTCGACGAGAAAAAATGAGTAGATCAAGGCCTAAGAAGGCTAAGAAAGTGGTCAAACAACCTAGCAGAGTGCTCTCACAAAATCAAGAAAAAGATAAAAAAAAAACCTTGGAAACCCTAAAATCATATGTACTGACCTATTTTAGGGGAGATCACACTTTTTGGGCTAGAAAGTGCACTCTAGACCTCCAAATTGCATGTTTGAGGCTGAAAAGTCTGATTTCTTCTCCTCAGTTCTCGGGCAGCAAGTCGTGGAAAAATTTCCCGTCTCTGGTGCAACTGGTTCCTGTGACCCACGGAAATAACTAGAAAACTTTCGGAAGTTAGAAATTTAACTAATCTAGGGTTAGAATGCTAGTAAACAACATTAAGAGACTGAAAAAAGAAAAACCCTAAGCTAAAAATTGAAGGTCGCCCAAGTTTCTAAATCAAATTTATAAATGCAGTGGAGTCGCCATCTGTTAGGGACAATAAAAAATTCCCTAGTGGAGTCACCCTCTGTTTTGTAGAGTTTTTATCAAAGGTGTACGAAAAGAAACTACTTTAGACTGTGGATGGAAAACATCCTTAATAGTAAAAATGGCTGTAAAATAGTGTGGATCTGTAGCAAATGATGGAAACAAAAACTACCAAAGTCTTGATCTATGCAACATAAATAGTTAAACAACAAAATGAAATAGTAAAATAAGTGTAAATAACTCCAATAATCCAATGGAAACCAGATGTAAAGAATATGTTTTATTAGATGACACCTATGAAGGGAACAAATAATGCTAACAGTCCCCCTCTGTGGGATGGGTCCTTGGATATCCTCAATGTCTTCATCTTTGTAGAGTCTCTCACTTCTCCACAATGTGTAAATCCAGCAAAAAAAATGTTTGAGCTCAATGGGAACTCAAAAGAAAAAGGAAAGTGGTAAGCCATAGTGATAATAATCAGAGCTACAACATTGAGTGAAATAATGAAAAAGATTAAAAGTGAAGAACGAATGTAAAACACTTCTATTTATAACAAAATATTAGGTTATTCTCGAATAATGGAAAATAATAAAATATTATTAACCAAATTCTAGAATTAACCATGTTGGGATAGGGTCCCTAGGGTCAATTTTGGTTATTTAATAAGTTTTTAGTTAGACTTTTGTAAATAATGTAAAGTCTCTGTGAAATTGGGAAGCAGAGCGCATAGCTAAGTAAGAGTCAAAGGGCCTTTAGCCCCTTGTATGGGTAAGTGATAGGATGGTTTTGAGATTCACCCATAGGCCATGGCCATGGTATTGTAATAAAAAGTCTATAAATATTTGAGTCATAGCGAGTCTAAAAAGATAACTTTGGGTGAAGAACAAGTGTAAGGGAAAAGTGCTAAGGTAGGAAAGCTTTGTCCTATAGCTGAGTGTGTGGAGACCTTGGCTAGTCTGCAGCTAAGTGCGTGGGCCCCTGCAACTAGGTGCGCGGGGTAGAAGAGTCAATAAATTGAATGTTGAATCTAATAAATATTGTTTTGGACCGAATCTATTGCATCTGTGCCTTGTTCTTATTTCTGTTTAAGTTTATGCATCATACTTAATGATCTGTTTTCTATGAAATAAAGTGTATTCTCTACGCGAATTTGTTAGATATTTAATAATCATGCATGAAAAGTGTAACGAACTGTTTCCGCAAATGTATTAAATAGATATGTTACTAACTGTTTGAATAGGGTAGATCTGCATGAAGGCAAATCTAGGGTTGTTATTTACTGGGTGAAAGTTGTGAATCTGCCTCTTCTAGGTCTAATAAGCACAATCACATCCCTTTGCGAAGACCTGGAGGTCAATTGAATAGAGTTGCAGTAGTGGACCATAGGAAGGTATAGATCTGTGCGAAGGCAGATCTAAGTTGCAAGGGTTTTAGAATACACATCAAACGATCTCTAGATGCAGAAACCTGGTTCTATCATCTCCTAATACTGCTTTAGATGAGACTGCAACCTGCGCTACGCAGGCTACTGCTGAAAGGGCCAGAGGTTAGGGTTTTGCTATTTGGCACAAATAACTTTGAACCTGGTTCAGGCCCCCTTAAGCCAACAAATTATTCCATTGTCAAGAACAGGATCTATCTAAGAGATGTGTGATGTTGAATAAGTGGTTTCCTACGAAGAAAGAGACCGGGAAGTGGATTGACCGAAAAGTACACGCATTTGCAGATCAAGAGAACATGAGCCCCAAATTTTCCAAGGATTAGTGGTTGCAGAGATATTTGTACACAAACGAGACCGAAGTGTTCTTCTATTTCTTCCCTGACGAACTACATGAGTGGTTGTCTAGATTGGTCAATAATCAAGGGGCATGGAGGCTTCATGGCCTTATAGTGTGGACTCCAGAACTAGTGTGACATATGGAAGCATTAGAAAGAAATATCGCACGGGTCGTGGATCATTGGATTGATCACACACTTGGAAGTTTTTTGACTGAGTTCGCAGTTGATCGAACTATCAGCTATAGCGAAGTAGAATGTAGGATCTTCAAGGGACCACGAGGTAAGTATCTAAAATCATTGAAAACATGGATTAAAATGATGTTATGTGAAAATAGGGTTATGCAATTACCTTGATGTTTGGAGCTACGCGAAGTGGTAAATTCTTTAGAATAAATGAAGGAACAAGCTCAGAGTACAGTTCGTTGATCGAATCCCCATCTAGTGATGATGAATGAATGATGCTAACTACACCATGAAGTGCAGTACAATTGATTAAGCAGGGTATCTTGAGGATATCTCATCCCTCCACTTTGTCTCCACCTCCACCTCCACCTCATACAAAAACACCTTCACCTCCACCTCCACCTCCACTTCCACCATTCAACATGGTGAACACGATGAAGATGCCGGTTTTTAAAGGGATAGGGAGCGAAGACCCCAAAAAATTTTGGTTTGTTGCAGGAGTTGCATGGACAACACAAAAAATTATGGATGATAACATCAAGAAAGCACAATTGGTCACAACTTTACAAGATCAAGCATTGACATGGTACATCAAGTATTGCATTGATAACCCCAACGCGATGCTGGCAGAGACCCAACAAACTATGAACAAAGAGTTTAGGAAGCCTAAGTCAGAGGTGCAGTCAGTGACTTAGTTTAAAGAAATTCGACAAAAGATAGATGAGTCACCCTGGGATTTTGATCAAAGGTTGAAATTCCTAATCAAGAAGGCCAATATGGTAATTATATATTCCCAGCATCGAGACTGGTATATCGTGTCACTCTTACCACAATTAAGATTGATGTTTTCACAACAAAATATAACAATGCAAGCAGAAGACTTAGAAATCATGATGAGGCTGGAAGCCTCAACCATATAGGATAAAAACCTTGGATTGCAATAGATTCACTCACAGTTGGAAAGCCTACACTTAGAGTTGCAAATCTTGAAGAAAGGAAAGGAAACTCAGCTTGAGGTGCGTGCTGAAGTTTGGTGCTTGAAATGTAAGGGCCATGGGCATGATAATGACCATTTCTCAGTTTATCAGAACTATCTTATTGGGGGAGGGTTTGTTCCCCTGAAACAACAAAATACCATTGGGCCGAGCATGGGAGTTACACCCTGGTGCGTTATCTATCATGTTATAGGACAACATGTGACTGATAATTTCCATTTACTACATAAGTTTGTATAGACCCCCCAGCAATTGTTTTGCAATTTCTATAAATTTGTAGGTCATGAAGAATGTCATTGTATGAGTTATGAGCTAATGATGGATATAACCCCTACCTACTGAATGTAGGAACAAAACCGGCCTCAAGATCAGGGTGTAGAAGTAGCGCGCAGAGGATTCCAAGGCCGAGGACAAGGAAGAGGGGGCAGAGCTGGCAAAGGACATGGGTAGATAATTTGCTATAACTGTGGTGAAGCAGGACACTTCACGCGAGATTTCCCAAATCCCATGCATCCATCATGTCAGTATTGCAAACAGTTCGACCATATGATAGAGGAATGTCTGATAATTATAGAAAAGATGCAAGAAAAGAAGACATAGCCCCAACAACCTATGTAGAACATCCAGATGATGAGAGTAGAGCCCCGCGAAGAAGATCATAGCATAAATATAGTAACAAGAAGTGGTATGGCCACTGGTGCAGATAAGGGAAAGCAGCCTAAGACTGATGGGTGGGTGCACAAGGTTGCCGAGAAAGAAATAGACTTTGATCTTAATCAAGCTAAAGAGACCTTCATGGAAGAAAAGAAGAACTTTGTTGAGGCCTCAACCTCAAGAAGCCGGGAGAAAATGCCGGAAACTAGTACGACACAATAGGTAGATCCTTCGGTATTAACTTCTTTTCTAAAGACCCGTATGAAGTGGCTGCATGATAATAAAGCACTATAAGAGTTGCAAGAGCTAATTGACAAGTGCGCGAATAAAGAAAACACCCCTGCTGAGCAACGCATTGTGAGAAAAATTGGTAAGCGTATGAAGCAAACGGGGCGTGAGATGAGGCTAACCACATAAATAGGAGAATATGAAATGGACCAGGTAATCTTGGATTTGAGATCTGATGCAAATTTCCTGCCTAAGTAGATGTGGGAGACGATGGGGAGGCCTGTGCTATAGTGGTCTCCTATCCAGCTGTGCATGACTAATCAACAGAAGATTATTTTGATGGGGTGCTTATATGGTGTTATGGTAGACATTGAAGGCACAAGCATGTTGGCTAACTTTGAGGTCATTGAAATAGTGGATGATAATAACCCATACCCTGCGCTATTGGGGATTTACTGGGCTTTTGATATGGACGTGGTAATCAACTTGAAGAAGTGGAAAATGGTGTTTGAAAGGAAAGCGCTTAGGATTATAGTGCCACTAGACCCTGCTGAGGGAGCACGTTATACCGAACCTGTTCAAGACTTTATGGAAGATGATGATGATCTAGATTAGATATACAAGATCATAGTGTGAAACGAATATTGGATCAATCCTACAGATGATGGACGCATTGCGTGGGACAGGGATAATTCCTGCACCTCAGACTTAGATGAAGAGCTTGAGCACTGGCATAATTGGTTGCATTAAGTATCTACGCTGCGTTGCAACATGATGACCAAATCACTATGGTGTGTCTCAACTGAGGTAAGGAAGCTTCCACATTATGATGGTTTCACTGATGTGGATCTACTTTTAGATGAATTTGAAAGGGAAGTACTTGAAGAACATCACTTCCAAGCACTGGAGTTGGAACTGCGACTCCGATCCATGGATCCAGATAGAGCAGGAGCAAGTCCAGGACCAGCGACCAGCAACATAAGCAGAGACAGCAGCACGAGCTGCCCAACAAGAGCAGTTTCTCCATAAGCACTATCCGTCCACTACCCCCCCTTTAGCATTATTTCTTCCCGCCGCCCTAGCTTAGCTTACTTACCCACTACCACTTTGCTTCCACCAGATCGTAAGCGAGACCAATACTATTACTTATTACTATGTTGTTCCAGATCGAAGAGATCCATACCTAACCTAGTAGCAGCATGCTATGCTTACCCGTTGGTGGGGTACGCATAAGGAGAGCTTCGCTCGAGGGAAGGAATATAGAAGAATGATGAGATTAAGGTTTGGGTATGCTAATACCCGGATGATAGATAATTACAGTGGGAAGGATGATCCTCGCGATCATTTGGCACAATGGACTAAGGCCTGGGGAATGGAACCACAACTAGAATGGGTGCACATTTTTTGTCATACCTTAGATACAATCCCAATGAACTGGTATTTGGAAATGGAGCTTCGCCATGGGACAACTGAATGGGATATCTTAAGAGAGAGTTTCTTATTGAATTTCATCTTTGAGGATGGATTTGAATGCATTGATGAAGTGCTCCAGGAGATAAAAGTAGCTATATTTAGAGCGCCTAAGGAACTGGTCAAATGGGCTCAGCCAGATTGGAGTACATAGTTGCACCATGCCCTGGAATGTTACAATGTAACTGCTAAAGAGGAAGAAGAAGAACCGCGGAATATTAAAATTCCAAAGACAAAAGGACAACGCGAAGTAAAAGGACTGAAAGTTGAGAACCCGAATATATCGGAGCCTTTGAAAACTAAACAAGTAAATATTGGATATGAAGCAGAGCCTAAGTTTGTGAAGATAGGAGATTATTGGGATAAAGATACAGTCGATAAGGTGGCCGAACTGCTACGTGAATACCAGGATCTATTCCCAACAAAGTTCTTGGATCTGAAGGGGATCATAGGAGATTTGGGTGTAATGAAAATCACTTTGAAACCTGACGCGAAGCCCATCAAGAAGAGACCTTCTTGGCTCAATCCAAAGTATAAATAAAAGGTGTGCTAAGAGCTTAATAAGATGCTCGATTATGGAATTATTGAACTAGTAGAAGAATCTAATTGGGTGAGCCCAATGGTTGTCCAAGAGAAGAAACAGAAAGGAAAAATCAGGATATGCATAGATCTAAGAAAGTTGAATGATGCATGCGTGCATGATCCGTTTCCAACACCATTTACAGATGAAGTATTAGAGAATGTTGGTGGACAAGAGCCTTATTCATTTCTTGATGGGTTCTTGGGATACAATCAAATAAAGATTGCGCCTGAAGACCGAAGCAAGACAAATTTTGCCATGGAGTGGGGTTGCTTTCAATATACAGTAATTCCATTCGGATTAAAGAACGTGCCTGCAATCTTCTCTAGGGTAGTAATCGTGGCATTCAAAGAGTTTATTCAAAAAAATTTGGAGGTTTATTTTGATGATTGGACTATGTTTGGGTTGGTGAAGAACCATGTTGCAAGTCTGCACCTTATGCTAGATACATGTCGAAGGTATCAGATCATGCTGAATTTGAAGAAATGCATATTCTATGTGCCCTTTGGAATTTTGCTTGGCCATGTAGTATGTAAAGAAGGGATTGATGGTGAACCCTGCGAAGATCATTGTGATTGTGAATTTGGAAGATCCTAGGAATGTAAAATAGCTACGCATGACCATGGGGCACACTGGGTATTATAGAAGGTTTATCATGGTATATGATCAGATAACCGCGTCGATGGAAAAGTTATTGAAGAAAGATGTGATGTTTTGTTGGGATGAAGAATGTTAGTGCAATATGGATCTACTAAAGGAAAAGATGGTGACTGCACCTATTTTGGTGTTTCCAGATTGGAAGAAAGAATTCCATGTGCATGTAGATGCCTCTTTCGTTGAACTTGGTGTAGTATTAACACACGCATGAGAAGGAGAAATTGATCGTCCGACATCCTTCACAAGAAAAAAGTTATCAAAGGTTGAGAAGAATTATTCCACTACAGAGCACAAAGGGCTACTGATGGTCTATTTGCTACAAAAGTTTTGGCATTATTTGTTGGGCGTACATTTTAAAATGTATACAAATCACTCTGTGCTAAAGTACCTAGTCAATAAGCCTGTGTTGGGGGGGGGGGGATTTTCTGATGGTTACTGTTGTTTCAAGAATATGACTTTGAAGTGATTGTAAGGCCTGGAATGTTGAATGCAAGACTAGACCACCTGTCAAGGATTGAAACAGGTGAGGAACCAATTAGTTTGGAAGAAGGATTTCTAGATGCACAACTCTTTGCTATGTGCATTGCAGATGACCATTTTTTTGATATCATTTATTTTTTAACCACAGATACAGCTCCAAAAGGGTATTCCACTCAGAAAAAGAAGGAATTAGTGGTCCTCTCTATGGAATTTTCAGTGATTTCGGGTCACTTGTATAAGATGGGAACAAATGAAATACTACGAAGGTATGTTCCAGAGTTTGAGTGCACTAGTATCCTCGCTGAAGCACATGGAGGAGCGGCAGGAGGACACTATGCAGGGAAAGTGACTGCACAGAAGATTTTGCACATAGGGTTATGGTAGCCAACATTACATACGGATTCCAAGGCATACTGCGAGGCATGCAATGCTTGCCAAAGGATGGGAAAGCCTTCGTGAAGAGATGAATTGCCTTTAAATCCTCAGGTTTCTTTGCAAGTATTTGATAAGTGGGATATTAATGTCATAGGTCCAATACAACCACTAGGAAAAAAGATGGGTGTGCGGTATATTATTACTACAACAGAGTATTTAACCAGCTGGGCGGAAGCGCAGTCAGTGAAGGATTGTACAACTACCATAACTATGAAGTTTTTGTTTGAATATGTCTTAACATGGTTTGGATGCCCTAAGGTGTTGATGAGTGATAGGGGTACACATTTCTTGAATGAAACAATTAGCGCGATGCTTGAAGAATTCCAGGTATACCACCAAAAGAGCACACCCTATCACCCACAGGTGAATGGAATGGTGGAAGAATTTAACAAAATCTTGGAGAATGTGTTGACAAAAGTTTGTAACATGCAGAGGAATGACTGGGATGTGCGTGTACCTGTAGTTCTATGGGCATATAGGATGACCTGCAAGAAGTTGATAGGCCAAACACCGTTTAGGTTGGTTTATGGGATTGAAGCAGTGATGCCTATGGAATATATTGTGCCAAGTCTACGTATTGCAGCTTTGACAGAGATGGCAGATCACGAGACCTTGGAGGAATGTATCGTGCAACTGATGGAGTTGGAAGAGGATCGCTTTCTTGCAGGATTTCACCAATAAGTAGAAAAGGAATGACAAAAAGAATGGCATGATAGGCATATTAAGCTGTGCACTTTCAAGGTGGATGATATTGTGCTACTAGCTAATAGCAAGTTCACAAAGTTTCTGGGGAAATTTCAAATGCACTAGTTAGGGCGATATGTTGTTAAGGAGATCACAGATGGTGGTGTAGTTCAGCTTGTGAAGCTGAATGGCGAACTATTCCCCGAAAGAGTGAATGGAAGTAGGTTGAAGTTGTATACAGGCGATCCTGCCCCTACACAAGGACTACATGGAAGCAAAACAATATTAGTAATCTAGGTAGATGCAAGGGATTGCAGGGCTATAAACTACACTGCCCACAGAAAATAAAAACAAAGTAGGGAGGTTGCGTGATGCAAGCAAGGAGTGCGCTAGGAAGAGCTGCACTCGAAGGGCTGCACCATGGAGGATGGTGCCACACAGTCAAGTCCAAAAGTAGCCATTGAAGTCACTTTTCATGATCGGATAGCTAAAATTACATTAGGAGGATCAGGTAGGCGACATTTATGGTGAAAATATTTGGAGATCTGTTGCCAAAGATGCATTTATGATCAGAAAATGGAGGGAACAGTTGGATTTGAATTCAAAACCACCTATAAATCGAGCATGTTGGTCTGCCAAAGAACACGTTGCATTCTGATGATTCTGTATGAGCCCTCTTGTTCCTGCTACATGAGTCGATAGGTTTGGGGGGGATTTATCTTCAAGCCCGATATTTTCAATCTTACTTGAATGGAACCATAATATCATCCTTGAAAAAAATTCCATGCCAGTCAGTTCTAAACCTGTTGTTTCTCAAGCAGAAGGCCTTGAAGTCATGTTCAGGGAAGCTGTGAACTCTATGCCTATGGTGCCAAGGTTTCCCTGGCCAAAGAAATTAGATGCTAAGGAGAAGCAAAAGAAACCTATATTGGTGAGGTAGTCATCGAGGAAGAACTTGGAGGTTCAATAGAAAGAGAAGAGGGATAAGAAAAAGAATTCAGAGGAACCAGTGGACTTGCAAGCAGAGGAACTTCATGATGGAGTTGAGGAATTGGATGATAAGGAGGGAGAGCATCTCACAAGGCTCTCGGTGTATATCCCTTTGCGGAAAGGGAAAGCAAAGGTGACCAAGGACCCAGATTCGGGTAAATTTATGGTCTCTATGCCACTATTACCAAAAGAGGCAGTTTTCGAAGGTGCACTCTTAGCACGCATCTCGGTGTTGAAGATAGAGGATTGGGATCTCGCCAGCCACGAGAAATTCCCTCACCTAGCTACCAATAAGTACATCATGAAGATTTACTATAAAGAAACTGGGGTCACAAGGTTGAAACCCATGAAATGGGTCAAAGGCATCGAGTAGGTCAAAATACTACATATGCTTTGCATGCCACACTTCCACCAGTCGATTATCAACACTATTTGTGTGCGCCAGCTGCTCGCGCTAGTACATGATGGGTACTTATGGCTTAGTGAACCCATCCATATAATCGATATGCTCATTCATAGAATTACGAAGCTGCCCTATAAAGGGGTGGACCCTGACAAGGAGTTTGGAGGAAAAAAAAAGAAAAGGAGCTGGCAGATAAAATGAAGACTGAGTTTGGGCTGATCAAAAAGTCTTGTGGGTATTCTATCTGTTCAATTCAAGACCAAGCGGTGCAATTTGTTGCCAAAATTCTAGCCGGGAATATAATGAGGAAATGTTGAGTAGAGGAAGTTACAATGCCAATAGTTTCATTGGCTCCATAGTGCATGAAGGGGGTGCAATACAATTGCGCGTAGTACCTATGTAAAGAATTCCTAATGAAATGCCACGAAGCACAGGAGGAGAGCAATGCGTTTCACTATGCCTGGATCCTGTTGCTAATTTTATTAGTAGCATGGAGACTACCAGAGGATATTCAGTTTCCTCCATAGGAAGAAGACTTACCAGAGGCAGTGAAGTTCGCTTCACTGTGGGCGACAAAGGATCTAGAGAGGATCATGGAATCAAATGTCTTTTGGACCTTGGTTGAAATGGACCTCCACACAGTAATAAGTTAGCAGCCAAGGTTGTATCCAACCTTGTTCGAGCAGTTGAGGGACTTCATGGAGTTTAAGGCCGACTTCCATAATGCCTCTATCTAGGCGAGGCAAGACACTAAGTAGATCTGGAACAAGTTGCCATACCTAGTCTCGAAGACAGACGTGCATGAAATTGTGGGGATTTGACCAGTGGAGTGGAGACAACCCACAAATGTTGGTGCAGGTACTAGTTAGGGTGGAGAAGGCTCTACTGTGCATATGACAGCTGCACAGAAACAAAAAGAAGCAGCATAGGAAGTGGTGCGGGCATTAGCCAAGCAAAGGAAGAAAGAAGTTGTTGTTAAGGCAGCTATTGAAAAATAACGTGTTGAAAAAGAGCATGCTGAGAAAGAGCGCGCTGGCCAGAAAGACACAGTGGAAGTTGAGGAATAAGCTTCCCAGCATACTGAAGAGCAGGAGCAGGTAGAGCAGGAAGGAGGCAGGGGGAACTTGCAAAGCACTCCTTTTAGGCTTTCAAAATGGCAAAAGGAGACAACAGCCGGGCTAAGGAAGAAGCACAATTAAGACAAGTAAGTGTGCATTGACCTAATGGTCCTCACAGAAGGGAAACTCGATGAAATTGGGGTTAAGGTAATAGACACCACAACAGAGTTGTGTTAACAGTTTGAGTAGCAATACATGCAAACGCTAGGGATCATCCAGAAGGATATGCGTGAGCTACAGATCCAACCAGGCAATATTCAAGCGAGTGTAGGGAAAGCAAGCGGGGTGTAAGCGAGCCTGGAAGAAGTGAGCGAGAGCATGTTGGAGACTGAAAAGACTTTGGACCTCAGAGTCATCTCCTTACCAGAAGGATCAGTCTGTGCAGAAACAAAGCAATACTATGCTCAACTCGGCATGATCAAAGGCATGGGGGTGAACTTATTTGCGCTACCACTTCTGACCCTCCATGCGCTTCATCGGGGGGTCTCAGACGAGCTTCAAATTAAAGAGAAGCATGCACTTTTAGTGATTAGTGAGGTTAAGTTAAATAAAGAACAAATATCCATTGAGAAGGCTCAAGCCCTGAAAGAAAAGGAAGTGCTAGAAGCATGAAGTCAGAGCCTAGAAGCAGTAATCACACAGGCGTGTAATTCCATCCCAGAGATACATATTCTAGAAGATGCCACAGCTACGACGAATATCAAGGAATTGGATACTGCAATCCAAGAATCAAAAGATGAGATAGGCAGATTCATGTTTGACTTCCAGATGAAGATATCAAAATTACAGTTGAAGCTACAGCCGATTACTCTGCTAGAGGTCAGGGAGCAATGCGACGCAGCCATCAAGGAGCACATGAATGCTCTAGAGAATGAAGTCAAAGGTTGCGACTTCATTTTTAACAACACCATGGAGTTATGGGACACTTTGCAGGAGAACCCAAACTTGTAGAGATTGAGTACAAAAATCAAAGAGGCACAGCAGAAATATGATGAGGTCAGGGTGACTGCGTGCACATTGGCGCCAGTCTAGCACTTCGCACACCTGCAGGAAGGGAAGATGATACAGGCACAAGTACAAGATTTGCAGAAAAAGTAATTTGTGTTAAAAGATTGGCTTCAACCTTGGACAAAAGAGGCCAGCCATATTTCCTAGACTATTCAGGAGAAACTGAAAGCTTTGCAGCAGACTCATAGGACCATGCATCTTGTGGTAGAAGGACCAACTATAGAAAATTTGGTTGAAGAGGTGAAGTAGGCTGCAATACAAGGCATCGTGGAGCTGGAAGCATTGAAACATGATTTTAGTGAGATCAACGACAAAGTAGAGAAGTTATTTGAGTGACTCAAGGGCAAGTAACCATATTTGTGTTTGGGGGCTGTTGGGATAGGGTCCCTAGGGTAAATTTTGGTTAGTTTGATAAGTTTTTGGTTAGAATTTTGTAAAGAATGTAAAGTCTCCATGAAATGGGGAAGTGGAGTGTGCAGCTAAGTTAGAGTCAAAGGGGTTAAGCCCCTTGTATGGGTAAGTGATAGGATGGTTTTGAGATTCACCCTGTTAGAGTCGATCTAGTAGCCCTCCACCAGAGATCAAAACTCTTTGCATTTCATAATTAGGTGTCTCATCAGTGTGGTCATGTTGCATCCCTTTAGGCATGCCATAACCCTGGTGGAGAAGCTTATGTCTTTTATTCCCCTCTTGTTTGGCACTGTTGGATCATGTTTTCCTGAGTAAATAAAATCTTCACAAGGTCATTTCCCTGTTTTCAATGTCAAGGTCTTAGGTCTAGGGTTGAGTCAAGCTTTGTCTTGAGATGTCATAAAGGACCAGCAGGCCAGAGGGATGTCCATCATAAACCATCATTTTTATAACTCTTATCATTGTACAGCTAATTTTTACCTTGTCTTCAAAAACCCTGTTTTTGAAGACAAAGGTCATTATCTCATTTTTGTAAAAATTTGTAAAAAGTTCAAATTCTCCGAAAGTTGGCATGCAACCTTGGTCTCCTTTGCCAAGACATCTCTGAAGCTATCCCTGCAAAAATTTTCAAGAGAAATCATCATTTCAACCAATCTATTTTGAAAAAGGAAACCAGAAGTCAACAGCAATTAATTCAAAAAGTGTCATTTCAAAAACATTATAAAGTGGGTTTTGGGCAAAATAAATTCAAAAGTGAGCCTATAAAATCCCCTCCCTCCTCATTGGTAACTCATTTGCCTCTCAACACTTCAAGAGAATACTTGTCAAGTCGATTTCAAAGTTCATTGGGAAATTACAGTGGCGCGCTACGCATCAGAGGAGGCACGCTACGCGTTGGGGGCGCGCTACGCATCAGTGCGCATTTTCCAGTGCTAAATAACTCAGGCGCTACGCGTTGGAGGCGTGCTACGCATCAGGCTGGGCGCGCTACGTGTTGGGTTTCTTGCTCAGGAAATTGCCAGCAAGCCACCAAAACTACTTCTCTCTCAAAATATTTTCAGGTAGGCCTCTAATCCATGGTGATTTTTGGTTTGGCTAAGATGAATGAGCAATGAACATGGAAAAAATGCCATGCTAATATGAAGTAAAAACCCTACCTTGCTGTATCAAATTTTAAAAATGCAAATGTGCTAGGGTTTCATTGAAATTTGCTGCCCAAGGTTACCCATTTTCCATTCCTCTTTCCCCATATTTTCCTCACCATTTTCCTTGAAATTTTTCCATGCAAATCATATAATTTCCCTATTAAAAATAATTAAAATCCCTAAACCCTACTAATTCCTAAAACCCTATGTAAATTTTCTAAACCCCACTTCCCATTAAAATCCCACAAATTATGATTATATATGTTCCATGTTCCTTTCCTAAAATTTCCTTTCACATTTGTTTTCCCTAATCCCCTCAATGTTCCCTTTTCCCTAACATTTCCCATGTGTGCTTGTCCCCTTGGTAACAACATTTAAACAAGTCAAAACAGCAGTTCATTGGGTGCACAGTCAGCATTATTTTTCAGTCACTTGCCTCCAAAACCATGTCAGAAACCGAAACAGATTATGAGCAAAGTGATGACCGTGAAACAACACCAGAGGTAGAGGTGCCAAGGAGGCATCACATGGGTGGTAAAGGTGGTCAACATGTCAGGGAGGAGCCCACCTCTTTGGCTTATCTACAAGCTTGTCCACTTGCAGTGTCATGTTTCCAATATCAATCATGCTATGAATATTGTGAGAGAATCTCCCAAATTCAACACCACAAGGAATTGGCCCGCTTGTTTGTCCTACATTTTCACAATGGGCATGTGAATCTTGCAAGAGTGGACTTCACATTGTCACCCGAGATTGTTGCTCAAGCAACAGGGATACCCAATATTGGAGAAGAGTGGAACGAGCGCCAGCAGTTGGACAAATTTCATTATGAGCCATATATCAAACCTGTATATATGAGGCACCTAACTGGTGTTTTTCCCTTCAGATTCTTAAGAGACGAGTATGCACCTTTGATGAGGATCATCATTCGCTATTTCACTTGCGAGGGCAGATTTTCACGTTTATATTCGTACCATATCCGTTTGTTGATGCATTTCACACAGGTACGAATGATGAACTTTCCATTATTCATGTGCCGAAATATAGAGAGGATGGTGCCCTTGGTGCAAAGAAAGAGCCCAGCACAACAACACAAGAGCATCTATCATTATGCACTGATCAAGATTATGGTCATGCATCAGTTGGCACAACAGGGTATTCCATGGGAGGATTTCATTTCTCGTGACTTGTTCACAGTGCCACAGCCACCTCCTGAGGTTGTCTGTGATGAGGGAGGGCCTTCACATCAGTTTGATATTCCAGAGCCCGATCATGTCAGCACTCCTCCTTATGTTACATATCAGAGAGGCCACAGGGTCTTATTTGCATCTGCACGGCGAGTATTATCTCCACATCAAGTGGAAGGGGTCTCGCCTTCTTCATCAGCACAACGAGTGTTATCTCCACATCAGGTGGAAGGGGCCTCGCTTTCGACAGCAGCACAGGTACCAGAGAGAGGCAAGCAGCCCAAAATTGATGAGGGGCCATCAGGTGTTCCAGGCATAGATGTCGTTGACCTTGATATCATTTCTCCTAGCCTGGAGTCAAAGGAGATCATCCAGCAACTAAGGGCTGAAAATGACTTGTTGCAGCAAAAATTGGAGATGGAAAATTGGACAATTACTTATTTAGAGTAGCGCAACAAGCAATTAGAGGATGAACACTCTCTTGATGAGTTGCGGAGGATCCATGAAGACCGCAACTTGGCTCGCAAGAGACCCGGTGATTTGACACCCATTGAGCGAGAGGCTATGCTCATCTGGGTCAATAATCATTTGGAAAAATTGCTGGCCAAGGCAAACATGGAAAAAGACATGCTCCGACACATGAAGAATCACTATTGGGCTCGAATGCATGTGTGTAAAGCAAGAATGAAGGTGCTCAAAGGACGGTTGGCCAAGGCACTAAAACGGAGGAAAAGGCTCGATCCCCTTCATATTTTGGCTGAGGCTTCCTTGGAGGAGCATAGTACTAAATGACACACCTTCAGCTCAAATTTCAGAGAATTTGGAGCAATTTTGGTCATTTTTGAATTTTTTAGGTTAAAAAACAAGTTTTTGCCCTCAAACGCGTAGCGCGCTACCCTGAAGATGGGCAAGTCCATTTCTCAAAAACTCAGCATTTCTGGATTTTTCATGAAAAATTACACTTGCTTAGCAATTTCCAAGACATTTCATCAGGTTTTGAGCCCTTAGAAGGTCAAAAAACATGCAAAAAATGACTTTCTGCCACTTTTTGGACACAGAGGAAGCAGTCTTTGGAGATTTCCATTTTGGAGGGGCAAATGGACACCAAATTGAGAAATTCCACTTGGGTTGGAAAGTAGACATCCAGAACTTTCCAACAAGCCTACTTTTGCCTCGTTTGGATGCCGGGAAGTGCCCCAAAAGTTGGCTCAAAGGCGCGCTACGCATTGAGAATTGGGGCGCTACGCATCAGGGAAATTTGCTAGATTTTCACCTACAGCTCAGCAAAACGCAAATTTGACTAGTTTTGACTTTTTGGAGTGATTTTTCATCCTCCTTGATGTAATTGATGTAATTTTTTGTTGGCATAACACTTTTTAACCTATTCTAGAAGATTCATTCATAAAATGGCAAAAAATTAATGAATGAATTGGTTTCCTAGCTTATAGAGGCAAGTTGTTTTGACAGCCTAGATTGTAGTGCTCAGTTTAGAATTGGTTGAAACAGCTCCTAGTATGATGAGCTCGACCCCTAGAGGCTAGGGAATGGGTTGGCATGGTCTATATTATGTATTTTCTAAATCATTTTCATGGTTGGAGAGGTTGGACTCTGGAGGGATAAGCTTCTATTGTATTACACTTTGTATCTTTGCAATTTTGGCAAAGGAAAGACCAGGGTTTTGCAGCACTATTTGGGATTCCTGTGGTTATTTGTGTTGATGGTGTGCTTCTCTCATGTACTTGTAAGTGTGTTATGTGTATCATTTTCCCACTTTTCTTTTCTGCACATTAAGTAAATGAAGTGTTAAGGTAGAATTCATAATTTATATGCTCTGCCTTTAAGTTTGCTTAATATCTATGTTTTCCTCTGTCTAAAGAGAACTATCGAAAGTTTCTTGCTCTCTTTAGCTCCTCACCAGTAATTCCTATCCATTCACTTAAATCAAAGGCATCAAGACAATCTCCTACCTTGCCCCAAAAAGGCCTCTGCAAAAGCTGTGTCCCATCCCCGCACCCAAAATTGCTCTCCCCCTGTTTTCCACCAAAACCCTAAAAATCTGAAATCAAACCTTCTCAATCAGTTTACTAGCCTAAAATCAGTGTTCTTTATTGGTCATCTCCGCCCTTTGAAGACCTTTTGTTGAGATAGACCGGGAGAGAGCCCTCTCCTGCCCCGTAGGGCTAGCTACGAGGCTAAGTGGTTTGATGTTGCCTTGGATTTTGTCTTTTTCAGCCTGAGGCCAAATTCAAGCGCTAACACACCCATAGGCTGTGAGCCATGGTATTGTAATAAAAAGGCTATAAATATTTGAGTCATAGCGAGTCTAAAAATATAACTTTTGGTGAAGAACAAGTGTAAGGGAAAATTTCTAAGGCACAAAATCTCTATTTTCTTGTACTTAGGGGAAAGGGGAAGGCTCCTGCAACTGAGTGTGCGAAGACCTTGGCAAGTCCACAACTGAGTGCGCAGGGCCCTACAATTGGGTGTTAGGGTAGAAGAGTCTATAAATGGAATGTTGAATCTAATAAACATTGTTTTGGACCGAATCTATTGCATATGTGCCTTGTTCTTATTTCTGTTTAAGTTTATGCATCGTCTCTTAATGATATGTTTTCTATGAAATAAAGTGTATCTCTACGTGAATCTGTTAGATCTTTAATACTCATGCATGAAAAGGGTAACGAACTATTTCCGCGAAGGTGTTAAATAGATCTATTACTAAATGTTCGAATAGGGTATATCTGAGCGAAGGCAGATCTAGGGTTATTATTTACTAGGTGAAAGTTGTGAATCTGCCTCTTCTAGGTATGATAAGCACAATCGCATCCCTTCGTGAAGACTCATAGGTCAATTGAATAGAGTTTCAGTAGTGGACAGTAGGAAGGTATATATCTATGTGCAAGTAGCTCTGAGCTGCAAGGGTTTCAGAATACACATCACACAATCTCTGGATACAAAAACCTGGTTCTAGCATCCCCCAATACTGCTTCAGGTGATACTGCAGCCTACGCTACGGAGGCTGCTGCTGAAAGGGCCAATGGTTAGGGTCTTTTTGGTTGGTATGAATAACTCTGAACCTAGGTCAGTCCCCCTTAAGCCAACAAACCATTTGGAATATTTTATTATATTTGGTTGGAGGGAAAAAGTATTTATATTGGTTAAATACCTTTATTTAGAAATAATAAATAAATAAATGATTTATTTATCATCTCAAGGAATGTGGCTATGGAATAATAAAAAAATAATGATTTATTTAAGTATTCCTAGGGGATTTAGTCAAACTTGACAGGGAATAATAAATAAATAATGATTAATTAATTGTTCCTAGAAAAAACAAAGATAAAAAATGATTTATCTATTTATTTCTCATTATTGGGTCAAATATGAAAAGGAATATTACTTAAACAATGGTTTAATTAATTATCCCTAGAAGATAATTAAATAAATAATTATTTATTTAATTATTCTTGATGGGTTTAACCAGAAATAACTTAACAAATGTGGTTTATTAAGTAATTTCTTATAGTGAAAGAAATTTTACTATGGTAAAATTGGCCCTACGTTGTGTACTTCGATCCATCTAGTAAGTTATGGCTAGATGATCAATTTTTGGTGATAACAGTTACCACTTCTTGTTTCCACCCTAGAAATGGTAATAATTGTAGCAAATCAGCTAGGTTTCTATGCTTAAATTTCACTCTTTGAAATTCGATGCATCTAGAAATATTTATTTCTTATGACTGAAATTGTTTTTCAATAACCAAGGTGTCACGTGTATGGAACATTATGCATTTAGTTTATGATTAATTTCATCAATTAGTGAGAGTTAAAAACATGCACCGTACTTTTAAACAAAAGTATGCCATGTTCCCATAGCTTATATTCCATAAATTTATGTGGAACTTCCTTTTACTGTAGATTTTCTTACACTTGTAGGTAATGTTGATCTATAGCAATAATCTATAAAATTATAAGCCCTAAATCCAAGGTATGCACACTAATGGTTTTAGCATGCATAATATGTACCCTTTTGTTGAGTACATCTAAAACTTTATTCTCCTTCCCATTGATGTGCTTGATGTCAGAGTCATATTCACTCAAAAATTCCAACCATCTTGTTTTCCTGACATTTAGAGTTGGTCATCTAGATTGGATCAATATATTATTTTTCATTCATCTCGATGCCTTTAGAATATAAAATTTGGAGGAATTAGCTTGCAAGTTCATTATGTTGGGAAATTTTGGTTAAAACAATTTAAGAGAAATTTTGATGCCTTTAATTACCATTTGTTTTGGTCCTAAATTTACTATGGACATATATTTTGTAATCTCCCAAAGATACCTTTCCAACTGCACAAGAATTTCCTCAATCAAAACTCATATGAGAAATCCATGCCTCCGAGAAGTTGACCTAGTATCAAATTTAACCACCATAATTTGAGAGGATGCCACATTAGCCCCTATTACTCATGGAAAATGGGATATCCATGGCACATTATGAAGAGTACATTATAAGTATTGAGTTGCAACTCATATTGAGGGTTCAATGGGTAAAATTTAACTCATATTGTTATCGAGCTCTGTTATAACTAAGCCCCTAGGAGAAGAAGGGGGGTTTCATTATATTGGACTGAATTTTGTTGCATAAATTAATAGATTAGTTGAGAGTGGATAAAGAGAGAAAATAGAGAGTGTTTTTATATTGTAGCAACCCATGGGCCACAAGTCTCATTCCTCTAGAATTGCATCCATTTCCATTCAGAGAAATAAAGAGTAGAGTAGCCTCACCTTCTAGATGGGTTTTCTCTTGAAATGGTTTCCAAATCATATCTTGTGTTATTATGGTTCTTAGTGATTATATTCATGATTTTCCTTTACTTTTCACATTTTATATATTGCATGCATGAAAATAGTAACATAATAAAACTAAAACTATAAGGAAATAACTTTCATAGAAAGATTTTGGATCTTTAAGTATAATTTTATCAAATTTATTGTGATGAACCATTCAATGGAATATCCACAACATTTTATGAATCATATTGGTATTAGAGTAGGTTTCTTTGGATATTTTATGGGAAGTTATAGGAGATTAAAATCAATTTATGTAAAAATTCATAAAATTGTAGCCATGGCTGACAAATCTATTATTATCCCTCGAGATCCACCAAAGAAGAGGCTCTCAAAGGTTGGAAGAATATGTCATAGACATCAGCCATAGTGTGAATTTCATTATGGTGGCTTTGCAAAATGAGTTAGGATTTAGAGAAGATAGAGGTTCCAACTTGGAGGTTGGATTAGAGGGGAAACTAGGGGATTAAGAAGACCAAATAGGGAGTCTAATAAAGAACATGAAAAGGAACATCCTAGTTAGAGTGTCATGAACCAATCATGGTCCTTATTCAATATGGAAGAAAATGTAGGTACCAATCCATATCAAGGTGAGATTGAAAAGGAACATCCTAGTTAGAGTGTCATGAACCAATCACGATCCTTATTCAATATGGAAGAAAATGTAGGTACCAATCCATATCAAGGTGAGATTGATGCTTTGAAGTTATATCATTGGTTTTAGTAGATAGAGGTTTATTTTAGTGTTCACCACTAAGAGGAAGAATAGAAAATTTCATTTGGATGTTTGAATTTGGAGGAACATTCCCTAGCCTAATGGGAAAGCTATACAAAAACCTTGAAACTATGAGGAGATTTTCTAATGACTAAAAGGGAGGATTTTAGAACTCTCATAAAGTCAAAGTTTTAGCATATTGGCTATGTAGAGGACTAGTGGATCTGATGGAATTACTTCAAGTAGAGATAAGGGAAAAGTTTATAGAACTAAATTTCATAACTTAGGAAGATGGGAATAATGATGGATATCCCTCAAAAGAAGACAATTTATGAGGCATATGTATAGGCATAGTACCTAGAGAACATAAGTTGGAAGAAATTCCAATTAAGTGGCTCAAATAATAAGAAGCACTAGCATGCTTCCAAGGAGGGGAAGAAGAAGTGGAAAGGGGAAAAAGTTAAGAGGATAGTAGCCACACCACACAAATGCAAAGATCCCAACAAATACTACAAATATTCTAAAATTGATGGTCATGTAATAGAGAAGTGTTGGAAGTTGCATCTAGATTCAACCCAAAACATAGAAAGAAAGATGCCAAGAACAAAATCTCATGGCCACATATTCAAGTAATTAGGTGGAGAGTAGCTCAAATTTTGATGAGAATATTTTGTACATCACTGGTTAAGGTGGTGAATATGAGTAGCCTTCAAGAAAAATAAGAGAAGGAAATGACTAGACTCATGTCCATCCTATCCCATATCCATTGGGATTGGTAAAAAATGAGGTGGAGATAAAAGTATCCAAATAGTGTAGAATAAAATTTGTTATCGGCGCTAACCTTATTAATGAGGTACAATTCAGTATAGCTCCACTTGATATATGTGAATTTATGTTTAGTATTCCCTATATGTACATGAAAAATATGATATTCATGTAAAGAAACAACAAATATTTCCTTATTAAAGATGGAAAACCATTTATCATCAACAAACACAAGGGAAAGTTAACGATCTCACTGGAAAGTGCCATCTAGGCAAAAATGTTGATCAATTCTAGCAAGAAGTAAGTTTTATTGTTTTTGAAGAGAAAATAAATATGTACTACAAGAGTCCATGAGAAGTAAGTCATCCCTGGATGGGTGTATTGAGGAACATAAAAAACAAATATAAGATTTATTGCAGGAATAAAAGCATGTGTTACAGGAGCATAAAGGGCTATCACCCAAGAGGAATGTGGAGTACAAGATCGAGTTTTTGCGAGAGTCCTTATTTCCGAACATTAGGATATATAGGAATTCCATTATAGAATCAAGTGAGGTGAAAAATTAGCTGCAAAAACTACGAGAACAGGGTTTCATTCAACCAAGTACCTCACTGTGTGGATCACCCATCATCATTGTACCAAATAAGGATGGGACTTGGCAGAGTTGTATTACTTATAAAATGCTAAACAAAATCAAGCTCAAGCACATGTACCCCCTACCCAAGATAGATTATTTTTTCGATCATATGTAGCAATCCAAATACTTCACTAATATGGAATTAAAGTCAATATATCACCAGGTTCATTAAGAAAGAGAAGAAGATACCTAGAAAGACACCTTTAAAACTAGACAAGGTTTGTATGAGTGGTTATCCATGTTGTTTGGCCTATGAAAATCACTAGGTACATTCATGAGATTAAAAAATGATATAATGTGCCATTTAGATTCATTTTTTACTGTTTATTTGGATGATATACTAGCTTACAATGCTATTTGGGAGGAGTGCATCTCACATTTAATGTAGGTGCTAGAGACATTGAAGAAGCACCAACTACTGAAAAATCTCAAGAATTGTGAGTAGTTTGCACATTAATATTTGGTGTATTTTGGATATGTGATATGTGGAGGAGATATAAGTATAGATCTTACCAAGTTGAAGGATATCATGAAGTGGTAGGTCCCTACTAATGATTCTGAGCTCAAGAGTTTTAGTGGGGCAGCATGGTACCTAAGAAAATGTGTAGCCTCATTTTAAGTTGTAGCAATAAAACTCCACACAATAACAATGACTGGAAAGAGTTTCTAGAGGGAAAATGGTAAACATATGGAATTTGAGGAGTTAAATGAGAATATCTTTTAATAACTACTTGTGGAATTATCAAACTTGCAGCAACCCTTCAAAGTGGAGAGAGCTATGAGTGGGTATGTTATGGGAGTGGTATTGATGTAGGGAGGGAGGCATGTATGCTATCATTATGAAGTATTTCATGGGTGAAAAACTATATAATTGGAAATGATACAATGATACACATTAATCACCAACCACTTCAATACCTATAGGCTTAGAGTAAGATAGAACAAGCCAAGCATTACAAGTGGATGGGGTTTATATAGTTGTTTCATTTAGGGATCAAGTATAAGAAAAGAAACATGAACACGTTTTCCAACATGAATTTAAAGTTGCCCACATCAAAGATCACAACTTTGGGAACTCTTATGCATATATGAAAGATGAGAACTTCAAGGAGGTGTTTCAATAGTTGAAAAAATAGAGCTCTATGCATAATGATGATAGAGCAATTGATAACCATATCTAGAATAGGTTATTGTTGACAGTGTTGGATACTGGCAACATACAGGGGGTCTCCCTAATGTGAAGTCCCAATTAGACCACCCACTGTTTAGAGTAGGAGCCTCATTTGAAGTATCGACCTGACCACCATACCAAAAAGGTTCGTCATGATTTCAACGGATAACATAAGAGATTATATATGTAAACCATGAATAAGAAAGTAAGTTTACATTATGAAGCACCAATTGTAGGATGTAAAAGGTGTCGGAAATATGGCTTAGTTGGTTGGTTGGCATTGATGTCAACCTAGTAGCAATGGTGTTGGAGGTTGCATTAGTGTTGGTTGGCATTAATGTCAACCTGGTATTATGTGATTATTTATACAACACATGTTTGATTGGTACAAGTATTGGGCTTATGCTTGTGAGATGGTACTTTGGCTTGTACATTGATTGCATACCTTAGCTTGATTATTGCAAATGTTAGTGCAGGTTGTTGGTTGGTGTGTGGATGTTTTTGCGGGTTGTGGAGCTACTACACTTAGTTGATAGTACTCGAGACTATCAATTCATGATTATAATACTTAGTGTATGTATGGATGGTTTTTAGCTTGTATGATTAGTTGTAGGATCTATCGTTGATGGTTTCATATGTTGGAGTGGTTGTGGAGGAGATTGATAGCTTAAGTGTTGGAGCAATTGATGGATGGAATTCAATTCAACCTAGTTTGACTTGTGATGATTATGGAGTTGATATATTGGATTACTAAAGTATTGCAATCACTACAATGGGTCCCTGAGGTCTTACAGAAAGATGTTAAGTAGTGGATCAAGTTTGATCAAGTTCTAAGCTAGTTTGGGATGAGTTTTCCTAATCCTCTGACCTAGTCGCATGGAGGATGGGTCATGGGAGTGACTAGAAAGCTTTAGCCGTTTGGAGATAAGACACATGGGATAAACTACAAGTTTCAGTCAATTTGGCTCAGGCTTGTGAGTGTAACTAAGACTCAGAGCAAAAATTCCTCTACATTCCTCGCGCTCATCGATTATTTATTTTATTTTCTGGCTTGTATTATTCAGGGCTCATCACGTAAAGGTTAGGAAAAGGTTAGTGTTCTTCTAGAATATGGTTAAAATAGAAAATTAATTAGTAAATGAAGTTAGTGGCTTGATTGATTCAATAGGAAATGAACCAAACCATTTTCAGCATATGAACATAGCTCCACTACAGAATTGGAATTAATTGTTTTAAGCATTACAAAAGATTACAAATATATGGAGATTATGAGTGTATTTGGTTTGTTCACTTGAGAAGAAAGGATGATGGTGGTTAGAGCTTGGAGAGTGCAAGTGAGTGAATATTTGTGTGTGCAAGTTATGTAGGGATCTATATAGAATATATTCAGTAGATTACAATAGTAGAATATGGCAACAAAACTTTGTTTCAGCCTAAATCTTATGCAGTAGTATGTTAATGGAGTAGGAAGGATTGTAGATCATTTCCTTCATGATTTCTTATCATGTTCTCATTAGATTATGCTTTATGTTTGCTCCATGTATTGTTGACTGGATTATTGCAGTCATTGAGTGGGTTGTGTAGATTGGTTTTCAGTGAGTTTGCTATATTGATTTGAGCCTATATTTCTAGATGTTGTTGTGTTGTTCCATTTGAACGATTCAAATTGACTCCAGTCTGAAATATTGTGAAAAAAGGGTCACATAGATGAGTGGGGTGGGTATGCACTAATAGAAGGGTGGTTTTTTACCCTTAGAAGGGTTTTCCACCAGAACAATCTTGTGTTCTCTTGTACATGATTCTTTGGTTATTTCTCATGGTTCTCATATGTTTTTCTATATGATTTAATCTACTAATGGGTTATTGAATATTGTGTTCCATTAATTGAAAAGGAATTTGAAAGTTTATATTCATAGTCAATATTGAGTCACCCCCGCCCCTCTCAGTAGTGAATAAATTTCCAAAAATTGGTATTAGAGTGAGGTTTTCTCTGTGAAGCTTGACTATTGAGAGAATATCGTGGGATTATGGCGAAAAATAAGAAGAAGAAAAATAAAAAAAATAAAAGTTGCAAACAATCCAATAATGTTGAAAAACCTAGAGAACCTATTCTACTCATAAAAGGTATGGCCAATCGTATTTTAAATCATGGACATTTTCCTTGCCATTCTAGTGATGATGATTTTTGGGTTATTGAAGAAGTTGATGATCAAAGTTTTGAAGTTGATTCCTCAAGAAGTGAGGAAGTTGTATTTCCATTGCAGGAATCTGAAGGTGAAGAGATTAAAAGAATAGTGACCTTTGAAGCCAAAAACAAAGGTCAAGCCAGGTTCATTGAAGATCTTAAGATGGAGAACAAATATTTGAAGAAAATTCTTTAGATTCTTGAAGAGAGATAGAATGTATTCAAAGAAGATATTTATGATTTGAAAAATTAGTTGGAGAAAGTAAAGAAAATTGAAGAGGAGATTGGTAGCAAGCTCAAGAATTGAGTCGCCCATTGTGAAAAACTAGAATCTGAATTAGAAAAGAGCATCAAGACAACAAATGAGACAGCAGTTGAGGAGCACAAAACATAAAGTTCAATCAATAATGAAGGAAACCACCAGTAAAATCAAGTGCCAAGTCAAGAGCCCAAAAATTTTCCAAGGAAGGATATGAGAAATATTAAGTGTTTTAATAGTGAAAAATTTGGCACATTTCAGCAACTTGAAAGAACAAAAGATAAATTTGTTCAAGAAAAATAAGAAACCAAAGGAGGTTCCTCAAAGATTAGTCCCATTAGTTTCCAGGTATAAAAAAATATTTTATGTGTATTTTTTCTTGTGTAATGATTTTGTTCATAAAGGTGCTAATTGCAGGACCTATGGAGCAAGGCCCATAGAAATCATATCAAAAAAAGATATGAACAATTTCCAACATTTCTTAGGCATATTAGATGTTATATTTGTGATAATATATGCCATAAGGCCAAGGATTTCAAACTTTCATGTGTTTCAGGAAATCAAATCAAAGGAAAAAATGCATGAAAATCAAATCAGTCAAGAAGCCAAATAATAATATGCATGACAAATATCAACCTCTCAAAAATTGGAGATGAAAGGAGCAACAGAGCACTCCCACTAAAAATTGAGGCCTTCATGGTCTCATGAGGGAGCATAGGATAGTATGATAGGTTGCATGTGGATCATTACAAGTGCTGCCACATTTAAAGTTTGAATGAGAATTAAGTTACATGATTTTGTAGCACTAACAGTTGTTTGTTGCAAAGAGGGCACATGTGAAGGGGGAGCATCTCACATGCTTTCATTGTCTAGTGGTTTATTGATGGAATCTTGGTCGATGAGATTTTTTGGAGGAGGTTGCTATGTTTCTCATGATGATATATTTATATAACATTGATCATTGCAGGAGCTATTAGAGGTTGAGGGGGACTACCTTGAGTTAATATGTCTTATATCAGTTGCATGCAGTTGATTATTTTCATATTGATGGTTGTTTTGAGAATTTGTGCATTATTTACAATGATTAGAAGCCAAAATACATTTGCAAATGAGATGATTTTTATTCATCAATGTTTATGGTATTTATGCTTCATATGCATGCCTATGGATTTTTCTACTGCTGCTAGTTTTTCCACATATAATGTGATGTATTGGTCACATTATTGCATGATCAATCACCTATGTCTTACTGGTTGGCACCATTGAGGAGTTTAGTTGTTTTTATTATGTTTATGGTGCTTCTTATAGATCTCATTATGAATCATTATTGTTGGTCTTGCTATTGACAAATCTTGCTACAAGTTTAGTGTTGGTCCAAGTTGATGACTATTAGATGATACTAAATTGTTGGCATTATGCTTATGTGGTTTGAAGATTACTAGTGACATGATATGCTAGTACTAGTTGAATGTTTTGTTGGTCATATTTATGGTTTCATGGATCCATGGTTCGGTGCCATAATAGTTTGAGGCATATCTTATGATGTGAGATGTGTTTATTTGGTTCCTGCTAGTTTGAGTGGATGAATTCTACTACAAATGATGCACATATTTTTGACATGTTTATTGTGTCCATCATATAGATGTTTTGGTTGATACATTATGGATGATGTGGGATGACAGTCATATGATGTTGTTGAAGTTCATGAGCTATATTTATGCTGCTCAATTGATGTCATGGTTATATGCTATTATTGCTTATTGTTTCATATCTCATTATGATCAGTTACGGCTGTTATCACTTCATTTGTTGCTAGATGACAGTGCCCTAATATGGATGGATCTATCTGGTGAGCCCTAGTATTTCACCAAGAATGTTGCAACTCCCAAGGGCTCCACAACTCAAATTATTAACATGGGATTTGTACAAACTTAGAGTTCACAGTGTTATATGCACAACAGTTTGGATTCCACTCATGCCACCCATAGTCATGACACTAGATCAAAGTGCTCATAGACCATTCCTCCTACTAAATTGAAATGAAAGCTTGTTGATGAAGGTACAATATAAAAATAATTATAGCTATGAAAGTGGAATTCCATTTACCCAACTTGTAGGTGCTAACTAATCAATTCATGAAAGGACAAGGGCTAATCTACTTGCAGAAGAAAGCTATTTTATCTTGAAAAATTCATCAAACTACCAAATATACATGCAAAAAGGAAGCTATTTTATCTTGCATAATTCATCAAACTACCAATCATAATTGCATGTATCATCTGCCTAGTTCACATTTGATTGAAAATCAGTAGCACCATACTTGAACCATACTTGTGATAAAAAAACTAATTCTACTTTTTTCTTGCAGTGAAAAAGGGAATGCTTTGAGTGGCCTAGGAGCTTCCCTTGATCATCAAATCACAGATGGTGGTTGTTATTCATCTTTAATTAGCTAAATTTGAAGTGGGGATCAAAATTGATGAAGGAAAGTGGTGCTACATTCTTGCTATAAGTGGCTGCTATAGGAGGGCCTATAATGCTACAAGAGGGGTTCTAATTGGATTTTGAGGGTGAGAATGATATATTTAGGGCATGGAGAGGTTGATGGAGGTTGGGTTGATACCCTAGCCAATCTCAGGACCTTCCAGATGACTGTTTTACACTAGGATGAATGCTCACGGTATACTAGGAAAAATGACTTATGGAAATATAGTTTTGGGACAAAATTGAAGGTGGAAAGAGAAGATGAAGGAGTTCAAGATGGAAGTGGTGAAGGTCCCCTTCCCTGTAGATCAAAACATCCCTACAATAAATCACATGCATACATCCATTGATCATTAATAAAGATAACCTATGATGGAAAGATTAGTTTAATTGATCTATTTTATGCCATAACACTAATCTAATCACTAAACTAACTTCTAAGATACAAAAAGAAAATGTAAAGAAGAACAACTAACGTTCATATATTTCCAAGAAATAATAAACACAATATTTTTGGACTATGTTGTGAATCCTTCCACTCATTATCCCATAAGAGAGGTGAGGAAGAGGCTTGCAACCATATGTTTTTATAGCTTAATCTCTACTAAAATGAAAGAAACTATGAACTGCTTGGAATTAGGAACAAAACATAAGTACAAAAGGAGGGACCATAGCCTTTGGGTTGGGACCAAATCCAATGGTCTTAGCCTTCTAAAAATAACTTAGATGAAGCCTAAAATCCAACTTCTCATTATCAAAAAGTAAAGGTCTCATACATCACATAAAAGTTTAAAGTGACAATGTCAAGCTTCAAGCTCAATAGCTACACCTACCTGATTAAAAAAATAAAAAAATAAATAAAAATAAAAATTGAATCCAAATGAGATTTTCTTCTTGTTTATTTATACAAAAGGGCAGCTGATATCAACTCCCATGAAAGTAGGAGTCATTCCCTCCTTGATCTTGGAAATGGTGTATTTTTTCCCTCTTGAGCTTCACTTGGACTAGGAGTCACTCGACTACCAATGAATTTGAACTAGTGAGAGAGGATGTTGTGATCCCAATCTGAGTTAGGGATTTAAGGAGGTGGAAAAACACCCTAGATTCTCTCCTAGTTATCTCCATCAGGCCCTTGCATAGTAATTTCCTAAAAAATTCTTCTTTTTCCAAAAATTAACCCACATTAGGCCACATACTATGAAAAATACCTTTTACTCTTCTTACTAAGCATAATATAACAAAAAATGTGAATTAATGTGAGAGAAGGATAGTTTTAAGGTTAGAGGATGGACTAATGGTCTTCAAAATATACATATTTATGGGACTCATCATCACCCCCCTATTGAAGGTGTTGCTCATCCTCTGAGAAACTTAGTCATCCATGTAAAGCTATTTCATGTCCCTGGTGGCCTCCTTGACATCCCAAGCCTCCTCAGATGGTGTGCCCTCTTATGGGTAAAAACATGCATTCCTTTCTATCTCTGTCCACTCCCTCTACTCTTCTGCTTCATCTCTTCCTTCTTGTAAGCCTAGCAGTAAGGGTGGAATGATTTTATGTCCTATCCACTTGATTTTCATCCTCTGCATGATTCTCTTGTACAATGGTATTCTCTCCAAGGCATTCCTTAGCCTTTCAGGAGTGTAATATTCTTTGATTTGTAGGATGTGGGGTAAGGCATGCCATATTTTTTGGCAGTCTTGCAGACTTTATGATCCAAAATTAAACAAGAATGCAAAAAATTACATATATAACCATAACTACAGATATGTAGCGTAAATAACACTTCATTTCACTAGCTCAGGCAATGGTAGCTTATCTCTGAGAAGAGATGTCACGACTACATGCCTCTGGACTATGTTAAAATTAGGCTCTAAGGAAAAAATATTATTTAGAAATAATGGAAAACCCTAACCATCCAAAAACATAACCTTAGGAGATGAAGTGCCAAAACTATGGGCCTTATTTGGGTAAATTGGAACATCAACTTCTCGGGGTCGTAACTCTAGCATACAATCTTTGTTTGACATGCACAATACCTCTTTATAAAGATCTATTCGAGAAATACAACTTATGGATAGAAAATATATGGAGAATGCTCATGTTTGCCTCAATTTCCCCCAAAAACGTTGCTTAGGGCCTCAAAACGGCTCTGAAAGTTCAAGACCCAAAAAACTGCCAAAAAAAGTAAACTATGCTACAATTATAGAAACTAAAAAAGTGAAAGAGAGAGTGGTGCAGGTGCAAGTGGAATAGGAAGGTGGCCACCAAAATCCACCTAGATTAATCCTCCCTCCTTAGGAAGAAATGGTCCCCATTGTGTTGAGTGCCTCAATGACATGGGGAAACTCCTACTGAACTTGGTCCCTTAGTGAGCCACTTGTTGTGGTGCAGGAGTTAGTTAGCTTTGACAACCTGATATAGTTTGACATTCTGCTAGTGAGTGTCCTTGATCTATGTGTCCATAATCTCACCATTTGTGGAATCTTCCATGCAATTTTGGTTTAACTCTGTTGGTGTGAGTTGTTATGCAATGTTTGATGTGTCCATTAATCATAATGGAAATCATAATGTGTCTTGGAGGTGGAAATCAGGAACTTACTTCCCCTCTACTAGCATCTAGTATGTGGAGGTGAACTATGGATCATTTTTGTATAGTTGTGGCCATCCAGAGGTCTCGTGGCCACAAGAGTTGAGAACAGTAGTCAATGCTGCAACTAGAGGTTAGCTGAGGTAGTCTGCAACATGATTGGTGTTTCCATTTTTGTATTTAATGTTCAAGTGGAATTGTTGCAGATACGCAGATCACTTCTGACGGCGATCATTTTGCAACTTCCCTTATGTCTGTATGAACTGAAGAGGTCGGTGTTCGTGTGGATGACCATACCCTTCCCCATAATGTAATGCTTCCACTGTTGGAAAGCCTACATGATGGAATACATCTCTTTATCATAGGTGGGTTAATTCTGAATTGTATCGAAAAGTGTCTCACTATAATAGGCCACTGGATTCTTGTGCTGGGTGAGGAATACACCAATAGCATAGTCAGTCAATTTAAAATGGTTGTTATAGGTCTGTGTTGGGATGTGTCCCCCTAGATCAATTTTGGGGAAAAATCCCAAGTTTTGTTATATAAAGATGTAAATTCTCTGTAAGTTGTGGTGCGTGTAGATAATTAACGAGTCATAAAGGGTTTTACCCTTCTTTTATGTAAGTTGAGTCAGCTTTTGAAGATCTACCCATAGTTCGCGGACCATGGGATTGTATAAATATGTGTGCCTTAGAGAGTCTAAGGCATGGTCATGAAGAAGTAAGGAATTTTGGTCTATGGGAGAAATCTAAAGAGTTAGCAGAGAAGAGTAGGAAGAAAGGCTTTGCAGTTGTGTGTGCAAAGGCCCAGAGTAGCGTTCATAGCTGAGTGCATGGACCTCTGCAGTTGAGTGTGCAGGGAAGTCTTGAGTCTGTAAGCAAAACTGATTATTAATAAAGAAGATTGTTGCAGAAATACTTGTGTTATCTCTTTACTTCTATTTATATGAATGCGCCTTATGTTATAATGGGTTTATGAAATAATGATGTATTGATGCGCAACTTTACACGAATTATACTATTATATGAACGCAATTATTGTTCACTGTTTACATGAAGATTATCTTATTGTATGTTGAAGTTATCAAACACCTAAGCTAATATGAGTAATTATTGGGTTATACGTAATCTTTGATGCACATAAGTAGTGGATTCACCTATTCAGGGTCCACTAAAGACAGTAGTAACTATTTGCGGAGGTATAGAAGCTGATTAAGGGTAGCTATATCGAAGCCCTAAAGGCTTATCGATCTGCGTGAAGGAAGATTTAGGGAAAAAAATGACATCACACTCATCTCTGGGTGCAGAAACTTGGTTCCAGCATCCCCCCCATACTGCTTCAGGTGAGACTTTAGTTCGTGCTCTACGGATTGATGCTGAAAGGGCCAGTGGTGTAGGGATTTGTTTGGTGAAACTAACTCTTAACTTGGGTCAGGAACCACTAAGCCAACAAATGGTTTTTTGTTAGGATCGGGATTTTCACAAAGAGATGTGTGATGTCGCATCACTGGAATCCTACCAAGAAAGAAATTGAGGAGTGGTTGGATATAAAGATCCAAAAATTCGCGACGCAAGAAAACGAAAACCTGCACCTGACGAAAGAACAATGGTTGGACAAATACCTATACACAAAGATACAAAAGATCTTCTTCTACACCTTCCCGATCAAACTATATGATGGATCGCTAAGTTGGCAAACGACCAAGGAAGGTGGAGGCTTGACAGTCCAATAGTGTGGACCCAGGAACTAGTACAGAGGTTGGAAGCCTTTGAAGATAAGCTCGCACATGTTGTCAATCATTGGCTTGATTGAGTCGTAGGAGGTGTTAGCGCTTGAAATTTCACCTCAGGCTGAGAAAGGTAAACCTCAAGGCAACATCAAACCATTTAGCCTCGTAGCTAGCCCTACGGGGCAGGAGAAGGCTCTCTCCGGTCTATCTCGGTAAAATCTTCAATAGATGAGATGACCAATAAGGTAACACTGATATTAGGCTAGTAAACTGATCAAAGAGTTTGATTTGGGTTTTTTTGGGTTTTTGGTGGCAAATTGAGGAAAGGGCAATTTTGGGTGCGGGGATTGGACACAGTTTCTGCAGGGGGTTCCTTGGGGCGAGGTAGGAGACAACGTTGATGCCTTTAAGTGAGGTGGATGGTCAGGAATGAAAGACGAAGAGCTAAATAGAGCAAACAATAACTTTGAATTCTCTTTAGACAGAAGAAAACATTGAAATTAAACAAACTTAAAAGCAGAGCATGGCAAGCATGAATTATTACTTTAACACTTCATTTGTTTAATGTGCAGAAGTAAAAGAAAGGAAATGAATCACATAACAAGCTTACAAGTACATTGAGAAACACACCATCAACACATGAGTCCACAAGAATCCCAAAGAGGACTGCAAAACCCTGGTCTTCCTTAGCCAAAAATTGCAGAGATACAGTGAATAATACAATGAAAGCTTATCACTCAAGAGTCCAACCATGAAAATGAGCAAGAAAGTACATAATATAGATGATCTAACCTCTTTCCCTGCCTCCATGGGTCGAGCTCACTATCCTAGGAGCTGTTTCAACCACTTCTAAACTAAGCACTACAAACTAGGCAGTCAAAACAACTTGCCTCTATAAACTTGGAAACCAATTCATTCATTTAATATTTACCCTTTTTATGAATGAATGTTCTAGAAGTGTTACATAAGAGTAAAAGTGTGTAAAAAGTACAATAATTACATCAAAGAGAATCACATTTCATCCCAAAAGTCAAACTGAGTCAAATCTGTGTTTTCTGGGCTGTACAGTGCATTTTTTGAAAAAAACTGCCTGACGGGTCGCGCGCCTTTGGAGCCATCTTTGGGGCACTTGCAGGTGGCCAAATTAAGCAAAACTGGGCTTGTTAGAAAGTTCTGTGAGTCTACTTTCCAACCCAACTGGACTTTTTGGATTTGGAGTTCATTTGCCCTGTCAAAACTCAAATCTCCCAAGACTGCTTTCTGTAATTCAAAAAAGTGGCAGAAAGTCATTTTTTGCTAGTTTTTTGACTTTCTGGAGGCCCAAAACTGCACCGAATCTCAAGTCCATCCATAGGCATGTGTAAATTTGCATGAAAAATCTGGAATTGCTAAGTTTTTTCCAAACTGAGTTGCCATGATGAAGGGTCGCGCGAGGGGTGAGACCCGTTAATGGGAAAAACCTGCAAATTGCCTGAAAATGCCAAAATTCACCCAAAATTCTCAAAATTTCTTGGGATTTGTGCTGTGGCTAGGCTATTTAGTGCCTTGATCCTTGAGTGAAGCCTCAGCCAAGATACGGAGGGGATTGGGCCTCTTTCTCCGTTTTAGTGCCTCGGTCAACTGCCTTTGAAACATCTTCATCTTTGCCTTGCACACATGCATTCTTGCCCAGTAATGATTCTTCATGTTCCTCAGCAATTTCTTCTCTTGGTTGGCCTTAGCCAACAGCCTCTCCAAGTGTGCATTTACCCAGATGAGCATGGACTCCGCTAAATTGGCACTAAATCACCGGGCCTTCTTCGGTTCAAGATGCGGTCACTATGAATCCTCCACAACTCATCAAGAATTTTCTCATCCTCCAACTGTTTGTTGCGCTGCTCCAGATATGAGATTGTCCATTGTGCCCCTTCTAGTCTCTTTTGTAATACATCATTTTTAGCTCTAAGGTGCTGAATGATCTCCTTTGACTCTTGACTAGGAGAACTGACCTCAAGATCAACAAGCTCTATATCTGGAATACCTGATGGCCCCTCATCAATCCTGGGCTGTTTGCCCCTCTCTGATACCTGTGCTGCTGTCGGAGACGAGGCCCCTTCCACCTGGTGTGGAGATCACACTCGTGGTGCTGATGAAAAAGGCGAGACCCCTTCCACCCGGTGTGGAGAAAATACTCGTCTAGCTGCTGCAAATAAGGCCCTGTGGCCTCTCTGATAAGTGACCAATGGAGAAGAGCTGACATGTCTAGTCTCAGGAATATAGGAAGAGGGGTAGGGTTTAAGGCTCTTAGCAAATTTGGAAGGGAAATTTAAACAAAATGATAAGGAATATGTAATGGGAGGTGGACAATAGGAAAGAAAAGGGATACCTCAAAACAACATAATAAACCCTAGCAATTTTGACAACTTCAAGCCCAAAAGCACAATGAAGACTTTTACTTGCAAATGAAGACCTTTAAAAATACAATCATGATCCTTTTGAACTGAAGCAAGCAATAATTTTTCATGATTGAGGGCCTACCTTTCAAAATTTAGCAACTTGTGGTTCCTTGGCAGCTCACTGGCAAATTTCTGTGGAGAAATCCCCAACAGGTCGCGCCAGTGTAATTTTTGCACTAGCAAAGGTGTCCTGATGGGTCGCGCGCTTTTGCAGGAGGCTTTTGGAGGCCTTCTCGGTGTCATAATCGGGTACAGGATAGCTCGTTGGAAATGTATTTGAGTCTACTTTCCAACCCAACTAGAATTTTTAAATTTTGAGTTGATTGGACCTGTCAAAAATCAAATCTCCCAAGACTGGTCAAAAGGTGCCAAATGAGGCTGCCTCAAGGAAGAGTGTTGTTGCAGTCAGCTTTTGAATGCCTTCCTCAACCCCAAATTGAGCTCATGATAGCTCATTGGAAAGCTATTTGTGTCTAGTTATCATTTTACCCATCCCGAAAGTCATTTGGCCAACCAAGCTAGGAGAAAACTTGATTTTCCCAAGGTCACTTCAGAGGTGCCTTTGATTCTCCTGAGGCAACAAAATTCTTGACATTTTTCTCAAACCATGACACCTGTGTAAAACGTGAAGGAGGTTTTTCTTCCTTGGAATGTTTTGGACAAAAACCTCTCTCAGTTTTGCAAAATACATCTTTTATTTCTCAGAAACATCATTTTAGTGAAACTTATCCCGATGTGTGGAACAAGAGTTTTGGTCGAAATGAAGCGAAATGAAGGGGATAAGGGGCTTCTAAATTCTTGGGGAACTTTTTGGAAGTATGGAGGGATGTTAGGAAGCAGGGGAAAGTGTAATTTCAGAGATTGAGTGAGGGGAAGGGGTCCAAAAGGGCAAAACACAGGCCCAACCTAGAAAATTGCCAGGTTGTAGCTAGAAACTAGGGTTTGTGCAAAAATGAGGAATTTGGTGGATCTAAGGGATGGGAAGTGTTTGATAAGGTACTTTAAGGATAGGGGAAGGTGTATGAACATCAAGATATGATTTTTGCCGATGATTTGGCCGCCCAAGAGAAGTTGCCTTCAAAACCCTAGGAGAGGGAAATGACCTTGCCTAGGCGCAATTGAAGCATGAATAAGCTGTAGAATGACCCTATGGAACTTGACATGATGATGAAAACCCTCTGAATGATGATAGAATCAGCTAAATGATGACATGGACTGCCATTTGGACAACTTTAAAAGGAGTGAAAGCAAACCCTAGACCTAATGCCTAGTGACCAAATTTTGCTTGAAGACTCACTGAAATGACAAAATTTGACCTTGACACTTCAAAATCACTTTGTAAGAGCACATTTGATCACTGGAGGAAGGCTGGAAAGACTGACACTAACAGGAGGATTCGTGACAAAATTCGCAGTCGATACCTCAGTCCGCTACAGCGAAGCAGAGCGACGCTTTTTCAACGGACCGTGAGGTAAATATTTGAGATCTTTGAATACTTGGATTAAGAAGCTCTTGTGTGAAAAGCGGGTTCTTCCATTACCTTGATGTTTGGAGCTACCCCAAGTGGAAATTTCTTTAGGGATAGAGGGAGAACAAGCCCTAAATATAGCCCGCTGATCGAGCCTCCTTTGAGTGACGACGAGGGAGCAGAACAGGCTTCACCGCAGAGCGTTGTCCAGTTAATAAGGCAAGGGTTTTCATGAATACCTCATCTGTCCACACCACCTCCACCTTCACCTCCACATCATACACCTTTTCCCACACCACCACCACCTCTCCCATTGTTCAATATGTTGAATACGATGAAATTTTCCATTTTCAAGGGCTTGGGAAATGAGGACCCAAGCCAGTTTTGGTTCGTTGCGAAGGCCGTGTGGACAACACAGAATATTATAGATGATCATATGAAGAAAGCATAGTTGGTTACTGCTCTACAAGATCACGTGTTTACGTGGTACATTAAGTACTGCACTGATAACCCAGTGGCGTCATTAGCGGACACTCAGACTACTCTGAACAAGGAATTCTGTAGGCCTAATTTTGAAACATACTTGGTAGTGGGTTTCAAGGAAATCACGATGAGGATCGATGAAACACCCTAGGAGCTAAATCAAAGGTTGAAGTGCGGAATCCATGAAGCCAATATGAATCTCATTGACAGTCAGCACTACGACTGGTTTATAGCCGCACAACTTGCCTCACTTAAGGATTGCCCTGTCACAACAAAAGATAGGAAAGTAGGCTAAAGCACTAGAGATTACAATGAGATTACATGAGACACCTATCTAGGATGCGACAAGTTCAACAAATTCATGGTGAGTTGTAGAACCTCTACTTGGATTTTTAGAGATTGAAAAAGGAGAAAGTGGTTCGGCCAGAGGTGCGCAAATAATTTTTGTGCCTCAAGTGTAAGAACCAGGGGCATGATAAGGATCATTGCCCTATTTTTCGGGAATTATATGGTAGGAGGAGGGTCCATGCCTCTGAGGCAGGAAGCCCTAGCAGGACCAAGTACAGGCCCTGCGCTGTGGTGCACTATCTGTCAAGTAGCAGGAAAATATATAATAGACAATTGCCACTTACTGCAAACATTTGTATAGAAGTCACAACAGTTATTCTGCAACTTCTATTAATCGTTAGGCTATGATGAGCGTAACGGTCATAGCTATGAATTAATGATGTGCAGAACGCCACGTATCAGATGCAAACAGAAACTTGGCCTCTGGATCAAGGCACTGAGGGAGTGTGCAGAGGATATGAGGGTCGTGGATGAGGCCGGGGAGGAGGAGGACCTGGTAGAGGTTGAAGACAAGTTATTTGCTGTAATTGCGAAGTGCCAGGACACTACGCGTGGGAGTGTACTAGCTAGACACACCCGTCATTCTGGTAGTGTACTCAGTTTGAGCACACAATAGAATAATTCCCTATATTGATAGCTAAAATGCAGGGGAAGAAGGTGTAGCCTCAACAGCCTACCCAAAACTTGTAGATGATGAGGGTAGAGCCTCGCGAAGAGGATCCCAATGTCAATATCATGTTGCGAAGTGGTATGATGACTGGTGATGATAAGGGAAAATAGCCTGCAGCCTGAAGAAGGTGGATGAGTCTGCAAGGCTCCAGAAAAATAAGTTAAGTTTGATCTAGAGTGCACAAAGGAAACATTCATGGAAGCGAGGAAAAGATTCACTAAAGCCTCTACCTCAGGAAGTTAGGATACGTTATTTGAAGAAGTTGACCCCTCCATGCTTACTACTTTCTTGGAGACTTGCATGAAATTGCTGCGCAAGAGTAGGCTATGAAAGGACTACAGGAGTTTATAAACAAATGTGTGGGTAGGGATAATGTTTCTTATGGGCACCACGCAGTCATAAAGATTGACATACATAAGACGAGAACAGGACGCAAGATGAGGCTCATCGCACAAATAGGAGAATACGAGATGGATCAAGTTATTTTGGATCTAGGGTCGGATGTGAATGTTTTGCCTAAACAGACTTGGGAAACAATGGGGAGGCTTACATTGCAGTGGTCTCCGATTCAATTAAGAATGGGAAATATACAGAAGATTATCCCTATGGGGAGATTGCATGGGGCAACAGTAGATATAAAAGATGCGGGTGCATTGGCAAACTTTGAAGTAATAGATATTGTTGATGACAGTAATCCATATCCCGCGCTCCTTGGAATTGATTGGGCTATCGACATGAATGGGGTCATCAATTTGAAGAAGAGGACAATGTCATTTGAAAGGAAAATTCTTTGCATGGTAGTACCATTGGACCCCACAAAAGGACCGTGCTATACTGAACCAGTCCACGACTAAGAGTAAAGCGACAATGATCTAGACCAGATCTATAAGATAATAGTGCGAGACCAATATTGGGTTAATCTGATAGCCAACAGACGAATTGCATGGGACCACGAAAGCTCCTGTACATCATATTTGGACGAAGAATTGGAGCATTGGAAAAATAGGTTACACGAAGTATCTACGCTGCGATGTAATATGATGACTAAATCATTGCACTGTGTATCATCCAAGGTAAGAAGTTGCCTTATTATGATGGTCTAACTGATGTAGATAAATTTCTGGATGCATTTGAAAGGGAAGTGCCTGAGAAGCATCGCTTCCAAGCACTGGATTTGGCGTTGCACGCTATGCCTGTACGATGGTGGGGTACACATAAAGATAGCTTTGAAGAATGGCGTGACTATAGGAGGATGATGAGGATGCGATTTGGTCACCCCAAGGTATGGTTGACTGAGAAGTATGATGGGAGAAATGATCCACGCAATCATTTGGCAAAGTGGACTAAGGTTTATGGAATGGAGCCACAGCCAGAGTGGGTGCATATTTTCTGTCACACTTTGGACATCATCCCTATGAACTGGTATTTGGAAACAGAGCTTTGCCACGGCACCGCGAAATGGGATATCTTAAGAGAGGGGTTCATGAGGACGTTCATATTTGAATATGGATTTGAAAGTATTGATGAAGCATTGTAGGAGGTTAAGGCAACAATCTTCAGAATTCCACAGGATCCCTTGGAATTGATTCAACCAGATTGGAGCACCCAGCTACGCCATGCACTGGAATGCTATAATATGACTGCTGAAGGAGAGGATGAGGATCCAAGGAATATTAACATCCTTGAAGTAGAAGGCCACCGCAAAGTAGAGGGACTGCAGATAGAGAACCCCGACATCACCGCACCATTGAAAACTAAGCAAGTAAACATTGGTACAGAAGTAGAACCGAAGTTTGCAAAGATAGGGGATTACTGGGATGATGCTACAGTGGATAAAGTTGCTGAGTTGCTCTGCGAATATCAGGATTTATTTCCCACAAAATTTTCAAACTTAAAAGGCATCATAGGTGATTTGGGAGTGATGAAAATAACTTTGAAACTGGACGCGAAGCCTGTTAAGCAAAGGCCATATCACCTTAATCCCAAATACAAGGAAAAGGTCTACTTGGAGTTGGATAAGATGCTTGCAGCAGGTATTATTGAACTAGTGGAGGAATCTGATTGGGTGAGTCCAATGGTAGTTCAGGAAAAGAAGTAGAAGGATGAAATAAGGATTTGCGTAGATCTCAGGAAGCTCAACGATGCTTGTGTTCATGATCCTTACGTGAGTGGAGCTAGGGGATATTCGTAGTAAGATATTCGCACTAGAAGAGTGACTCGAGGGTGAGTCACGAGCTTTGTGTTTGGGGCCTATTGGGATGGGGTCCCGTAGGGTCAATTTTGGGGAAAAAGCCCAAGTTTTGTTATATAAATATGTAAATTCTCTGCAAGTTGTGGTCACGGAGTGCGTAGATAATTAAAGAGTCATAAAAGGTTTTACCCTTCTTTTATGTAAGTTGAGTCAGCTTTTGAAGATATACCCATCGTTTGTGGACCATGGGATTGTATAAATAGGTGTGTCTTAGAGAGTCTAAGGCATGGTCATGAATAAGTAAGGAAGTTTGGTCTATGGGAGAAGTCTAAAGAGTTAGCGAAGAAGAGTAGGAAGAAAGGTTCTATAGCTGTGTGTGCAAAGGCCTAGAGTAGAGTCCGCAGCTAAGTGCACAGACCCCTATAGCTGAGTACGCAGGGAATTCTTGAGTCTGTAAGTAGAATTGTTGTCGAAATACTCGTGTTTTATCTTTACTTCTGTTTATATGAATGTGTTGTTTGGTCAATTTAGTGTCCTAAATTGCTCTACATAAATTATCAATATGGGTATTGTAAACTGATGAAGTGTAGTGCACTATATGTGCTAGATGGCCCTTCCTACTTCAATGTTTTTGAATTTTAAGTTGTTTTTGGGTTTTGATCTTTTAATTCCTAACAAAATCTTAAATCTACTGCTCCTAAGAAAATGAAATGAGAGCTAAAAGTGCTTTAAGTCAGATTTGGAAGTAAAGTTTTAACCAAGAAAATGAAAACAGAGTTTCTCTTCTTGCTATTATGATTGTTTCCAAAACATGGATTGAAAGGACTTAAGACTACTATCTAATCAATTAAAGCTTAAATGTGATATTAAAACCGAAAATGAGATTGCAGCTATCTATGATGAACCAAAAATGAAATATTGAAAATAAGATTACAATTATTGTCTAATTTATTGCATAATCAAAACTTAATGAACAACTGAAAATGGAATTGCAACTAAATGAAAAACTATGCTTGAAAATGAAATTGCAACTAATCTATCATAAAAACTAAATGAAGTGTTTTGTCACTCTCCTACACAATTTTGGGAGAACAACCTCCTTGTGATAACATTTTGAGGGATTAAATACTTCATTGTTCTAAAACTGAAAACAAAATTGCAACGAAATTAAATGAACGACTAAGACTGAAAGTGAAATTGCAACTAATCTACTATAAAAACTAAATGAAGTGTTTTGTCACTATGCTACACAATTTTGGGAGAACAACCTCCTTGTGATAGCATTTTGAGGGATTCCATACTTCATTATTCTAAGAAAAAGTAAACATAAAAATGCAGAGAAAGACTCATTCATAAATGAAATATTTCACCACTTAGTTTTAAGATGAACCATCAACTGAAAGGGCTTTCAGAAACATTCACTTACAACATGAGTTACTAAAATAACAACAAAATGGCATTGATCAGTTAAATTCAAAATCTAAAGACTAATGAACAACAAATGAAAGAAACTAGACTAATGATCAGCAAATCTAAATTACTTTATGCTACTGACATCAACTTCAAGCTACTGATAAGAAACTAGAAAGTAGTGAAGAGCTATTCTGTGCTAATAAGAAGATGACACAAGCTGCATTATGAATAGAGTTTTAAAATGGTTATAAACATCATGGAAAAAACACAGTGAATTTATAGTTAACTATGAAAGACAAAACAGAAATAAAATGTAACCTTGACCAACGCAGGGGCCCTCTGCAAAGGTCTCGGATTATATGCACTTAATCAACACTCCAACAACGCTTCAGGTATCCATGAAACACAATATTTACATTAAAACCAGAGAATGAGTTCTTCAAACTACAGAGCAAAAATCTGAACTTAACACATAAGCAAAAATGAACTTGTTCTGCGTTCTTCACACAGGTATTTATAGGGAAATTATACAACTGTTTTAAAGAGAGAAATAAGCTACAGCAAAACATGTAGGTAGGAAAGTATGCGGAATTCTTGTCCTTGGTTTCTTGGAAACATAAATCTTATGGTAATGGATTTTGGATTCCGTTTGCACAGGTGGCAAATGAAGTCCATGGCCTCAAGAAACTTCTTCGGATCCCATCACTGAGAAATGTGTGCAAAACAGAGTCCTGTTTGCCATAGGTGTCTATGTTTTACTTCCCTTTGATCGGAGTCTTCCTCATCGATCTAGGCCAGATAAATAGGATACGATCCATGCCCTGATGTTTTCCAAGCTACCCATGTAGTCGTTTTCCCCTCTTGACACCTGGAACCTACAAAAGCGTGGAAGTGGCTGCGGAACAGCTGATTAGCTGCAGAATGTGGCTGTGTTTCGTAGCTAAAAGACAAAAAATTATTCAAATAGAAACAATAATAGTATAACATGTAAATCACTGAAATATGCATGTATAATGGTTTTTGATGATAAGGATGCATTTTTCATGGAAAAATAGAGAAGGAAGGATGAGAAAAGTAGCTAAGGGAAAGGTAGTTTTGGAACTCAACATACCCCCACTGTAAGAATATAACATGTCCCCATGCAATCAACATTGTGAACTCCCTCCTCCTATTGCATTTGTTCAGAGACTTCAGCCAAAACATCCAACCTCTTCTTGCTTTTCTTTGCACCAATTGCCATAGTGTTCCTCATGAGGAATTTGTACTTGAGGTTTATGAGTGCCCTGTTTAGCTTCTTATTCTTCATTTTTAGTTTTTTGTTCTTCTTGTGCCATAAACCCAAGTGAAGCATAGTGTTATCATGGATAATATTATCCAACTTGTTTTGTTCTTTTAAGGATTAATTTTCTCATTGGATGTGCTTATCTAGAACTTCTAGCTCATATATTTCCTATTTAAGTGAGCTAGTTAAAGTCTCTTGTGATGTGGCAAGCTGCTCAGGATTAGATGAAGTCCCTAGGTCCACTGATGTACTCTTTTTCTCCAATGACTCTATGTAGTCATAAATCTGCTATTGGATTGGATCAATGCCTAGAGAGGCTCTCCTTGGGTTGCTTTCAAAGTTTTGTTGAGGAGAGTTCTATGGGCTTTGCTCATATGGAATATTGTCATGGGACTGAGTTGGAGTTTCTTCCCCCAAATCTATGAACTGGGTTTCTTTTGATTTTGCTTTCTTCACTTTGCCCCTGAGTCTAGAACTTCTCCTCAAACTTTGGGAGCCTATGATTTCTTCCTCTATAACCTGTTTCCTTTTTCCCTTCTCCTTCTCTTTCTTGAGTTGATCCCTGATTTTGACTAGTCTCTCAGAAAGCAGTTGTTCATCCTCCTTAGATGATGAAGGTTCAGGAATATTCTTATGGATTTCCTCAACCTTTTCTTTCATTTTTCTTCTCTGTTTTGTCTACTTTCTGATCTCTATTAATGTTTTAGAGATGGGCTCTTCTTCATTATTTTTCTGTGCTGAAGTTTCAAGAGTGTTTTGAATGGTGAGACTGGTCTTCCTTCTCCTACTTCTTTTTGCAGGACTTCCCTCAGGCAATTCTGGAGCATCTTGGAAGAAGTTTCTGACCAAAAAGTCCTCCCATGTGTCCCCTACACTCTTTAAGTGATATTCAACTAAAATTTTTACTAGTCCATGGTGATAAAGAGTGGTTTCTATTGCTTCAATTTTCTTCTGAACATTAGTGGCCATTCTTCTCAAACTATTCAACAGGAAAAATGGGAGATTGAGGGTTCCATCTTCAAGAAAATTCATTAACAGTCTTATGTGATATACATACATGGAACCAAATCTTCCCTCGCATGTAATAAACTTTTGCAAAATTAATAACATGCTACTCCATTTGCTCTTAAGTGCAGAGATTGGAATCCCTTTCCTAAAAATTGAAGTGTCCATACCTGGATTTTTGAGAATGACCTTCCAGGTTTCATCATGAAATTATTTGTTCTTGAACCACCTCTCTCCTAGCCTTGGTAGCTCAGTTGCTTCAGCAATAAAAGACTTGGTCACTACAAATTTTATGTCACCTATTTCCACATCCATTCCATCAAACGATCTGGCAAAAGATTTGGTGATTTCTTTATGGTAACCATTGAATTTTTCAATGAAACTCAACCAACCAGCCTTTTGCAACATTCCTTTCAGCTGAGGATAACCTTCCATGTACTTCACCCCTATGGGTTTAGTTCTGATGATGAGCCCCATCACCTTTGTTCTCTGCTATTCTTCAAAATTCCCTTCATTGTTTGAGAAATGGAGTGATTGTGTAAAGAGGACTGTGTATATGACAGTGGAACATCTGGTATATAGAAACAAAAATAACTATGGATATGGGGATGGAATGACAGAATATATGGAAGTAAAACAACTATGAGTATGAGATAAAATGACTGTACATATAGGGTATATGAAAATAGAGTAGTTGTATGCATAAAATGTGTGGAAACAGAGTGTGCACAAGGTATATGAAAACAGAGTGGCTGTACATGTAAACTGTGTGAAAAACAGAGTGATTGTTATACACAGAGGATACGAAAACAGAGTGACTATGTGTACAAGGTAACAAAGTGTTTGTATGCACGAAATATATGAAAAATAGAGTGATTGTATGCACAAAAAGGCTGCGGGAGTATAAGAGAAAAACTTGGTGTAATAAATGAAAAATCAGGGTTTTGAAGAGTTGTATTCAAATAGGTTATGTCATGAATCTAACCGTTTAACAGGTGTGCTAGAGAAGTCCAATTAAGTATGAGTCATTGAGTTTAAAATGGAGATTACATCATTAGACCGTTAGCATTAAAGATGGAAGGTGTGGCGGAATCATCATGGCAGTCAAATCTCATAATGATAAATCAAGGAGTCATGTGATTATACGAGTTATACCAACTTATGTTTTGTATTGCTTTTTGAAATAAGTTTTTGTTTTTACCTTTAGAACCATACCTTCCGCTTGCTAATCTCTTGTTGTTTGCTTCCACAGGTGCTTAGATGTGATTGGTCTTCAAAAGTTGTTCTCTCCTCCATTACCTGCATATAAGATATTATTATGAACTGGCCTCTTTGTGCTTGGACTGATGATCAAACTGTTGCTGTAGAATCAGATTGGTTGCAGAACAGGATTAGCTACGGAATGGGAACAACTGCAGAATGTGGAAACAACTGCAGAATGTAAAACAACTGCAAAATGTAAATCAGAGAACAAATTATGGCTTATGGATGAATGGAATGGAAATGGTTGTATGAGTGAAAATATGACAAGATGATAAATGAAAAATGGAGATGGAAGAAATGCTGGAAAGGAAAAATTTATTGGTGGAATATGATAATGGAGTGAAGTGAAACTTTGCAAAAGTAAAATAGAGTGAAAATGAGATAAAACAATGAATTTTGCAAAATGCAAAGTGAGTCACCATTTTATTTATTTATTTTATTTTTATTTATTATTTTTTTTTATTTATTTATTTTTTTTTTTGAGAAAAGGAAATGGAAAATATAGGGTGTCAAAAGCTTCTGATTTTCACCCTGTATTTTCTGTATAAGCATGCCAATCAGTGATTGGTTTTCAACCTTGTAATTTTTATTTTTTTTAGATAGGAAAAACAAAGACTAAGTTGGTGGATAAGAAGGATTCTTCTTCACCAACTTCATTTCAAAATTGTTCTGAAAGATCTTGATGAACTCCTCCTTTGAGATTGGTTTTTGATAAATTTTCAATCTGTGACCATTCACAAGGAGAGGAGTTTGACTTTCATCTATTGTTTTGATCCTTACTGCTCCATTATTGAAAACTTTTTCAATCTCATATGGCCCAAGCCAATGAGTTTGAAACTTCCCTTGAAAATCTTTAAATTTTGAATCAAAGAATAGTGCGCAATCTCCCTCTTGAAACTTCTTGTCCTTGATGTACTTGTCATTACATTTAGCCCTCTGTTGATGAACTAGACCAGTCCTTTGAACAACCTCTTATTTGATTTCATCAAGTTCATTCAATTGCTCCAGTCTATGCTTTTGAGCTTCTGATAAATCCATCCCAAATCGGACTGCCATCTTGAAAGTTTTGACTTGGAACTCTATGGGGAATAGGACTTGTTTCCCATAAACAAGTTCATAGGGTGTATGTCCAGTTGTGTTCCTCCATGTAGTTCTATAGGCCCATAAGGCTTCAGGAAGCCTTTCTTCCCAATCTCTTCTATGTAGATGCACAGTCTTGGTGAGGATTCTTTCAATTACTTTATTTGTAGACTCCACTTGACCATTTGCTTGTGGATGATAGGGAGTGGATTTCCTATGCTTGATTTTGTACTCCTTCATAAGCTTCTCTATCATGTTGGATGTGAATTGAAGTCCCTGATCTGTCACAATTTCTCTTGGAACACCAAAGCAAGTAAAAATATCCTTAAAAATAAAACTAACTACAGATTTTTCGTTAGCAAAAAGTAATGCTTTGGATTCTACCCATTTGGTGACATAATCAGTGCATACCAATATATACTTTTTCTTCTTGGATGGAGGATTAATAGGTCCAATAAAGTCTAAAGCCCATTTTTCAAAGGGTTCGATAAGTACCTGAGGTTGTAATGGCATTTCATTTGAGGGAGCAAGTTTCCCTACCCTTTGGCAGCTGTCGCACCTTCTGACATATTCTTTAGCATCTTTGAAGATGGATGGCCAATAATATCCTAAAGAAAGGATTTTATAGGCTGTCCTCTTGTCAGCAAAGTTTCCACCACACGGCTCATCATGACATGCTTTGAGAATATCAGGCATTTCATCTTCCCTGACACACCTTCTGATCATAAGATCTGGTCCTGTTTTATACAATTCGTTAGCGATCCATGAATATCTTGCACTATCTTGAATAATCTTTCTTTTCTCTCTAGGAAATAAATGTGAAGGTAATTTCCTTGTAACCAAATAGTTAGCAACATCTGGAAATCAAGGAGTTTGAGTAGTTACTGCAAAGAGATATTCATCAGGGAACTTATCTTCAACCGGGGAGTCTTCTTTGATATTTTGAATCCTGGACATGAAATCAACAACTGTGTTTTGTTTTCTAGGTGTATCTAGCACAGTAATGTAGAATTCTTGCAAAAGTAAAAGCCATCTTGTAACTCTACCATTAGAAATAGGTTTATTCATTAAATATCTAATTGCAGAGTGATCTGTATGAACAAAGGTTTCATAGCCTGTTATATAGTGTCTAAACTTATTAATTGCATGAACAACAACTAAGAATTCTTTTTCAGTCACAGTATAATTCAACTCAGTGGGAGTCAAATTTTTACTTGTATAGTAAATGGCATAAGGAATCAAATCTTTTTGTCCCAATATAGCTCCTAGAGCTGTATCTGAAGCATTTGTAGAAATATGGAAAGGAAGTTTCCAATTTGGTCCTCTTAAGATAGGTGCTTCAGATATTTTTGCTTTCAAGGTTTCAAATGCTAGTTGGCAATCAGGATTCCACTTGAATTCACAATATTTTGTAAGAAATTTGAAGAGTGGAGATGCTATTTTAGTGAAGTTTTCTATAAATCTCCTATAGTAACCTGTAAATCCTAGAAAACTTCTAACATCCCTTTGGCAATTTGGAATTGATAACTTAGAGATGACTTCAACTTTAGATTTGTCAACTTTAATCCCATCTCCTGAAATATGATGTCCTAAAACAATACCTTCTGTAAACATCATAAAGCATTTCTCATGGCTTAGTGAAAGTTTTGTTTCTTTACATCTTTTAAGGACTTTTTCCAAATTTTCCAAAGCTTCTTCAAATGTGTTACCATAGACTATAAAATCATCCATATATACCTCTACACAATCATGTATTAGATCAGAAAAAATTCCTAGTACTGCTCTTTGGAATGTTGCAGGTGCATTATATAACCCAAAGGAAGCACTCGGTAGGCAAAAGTTCCCCATGGACAAGTAAATGTGGTTTTATCCTGATCCTCAGGTGCTACCTGAATTTGATTATAACCACTAAAACCATCCAAGAATGAGAAATACTTTTTACTTGCTAATGTATCTAACACTTGATCTATGAAGGGCAAAGGAAAGTGATATTTCAAGGTTGCTTTATTCAATTCTCGGTAATCAATGCACACCCTCCATTTACCATTATTTTTAGGCACAATTACCAAAGGAGAAACCCATTGGCTATCTGAAATTGGGTAAATGAAGTTTACATTGAGTAATTTTTGGAGCTCTTCTTTCACAATTTCCCTAAGATTTGGATTCATTCTTCTTTGAGGTTGTCTGATTGGTCTACTATTTTCCTCAATATAGATATGATGGATACAAGTCTTAGGATCAATGCCTTTCATGTCGGTGTACTCCCATGCAAATGCAGCAGAATGTTTTTGTAATATTTTGGTTAGCTTTTCTTATTGTATTTTCTCCAAATTTTTGTTTATGTTCAATGTCCTACCTGGAAAAATTTCAATTGTAGAGCTACCAAACTCTTCCATAGAATAGAGAGACATCTGCCTAGATGACAAGTATTCAACATTAGATTTTTCTTGGAATTGTGCATGATCATATTCTGAAGATGTTTCAAAATTTTCCAATGTGTTCAAAATTTGACTATCTTCACTAATTTCTGACATAGTAAAGAGAGGTTGAATATCATCTTCTTCATCGATCCATTCCTTGTCATCTATTTTTGTGATTGCTTTTGCTGGAGGATACAAAGTAAATTTCTTTGTTGAATTACCATCAGAAATATACATGTCACCAGATCTACAACTAATAAAAGCATCAGCTATGGCCAGCCAAGGTCTTCCTAATATGAGTGGGTGTCCTCCTAGATTATTCTTGGGAGTTAAAATCATGAAATCAACAGGATATTCCCAAGAATATAAGGAGACTAAAATGTCTTCTAGCACACCATCTGGTTTGATTACTGATCTATCTGCAAGTTTCAGCAAGGTAGGTGTGTAAAGAATATTAGGAAGTTTAAGCTGCTCCATAGTTTGTCTACTTATAATGTTTATTGTTGCCCCTAAGTCAATCAATGTGTTTGGAATTTCAATCCCATTTATATTTGTCTTGACAATTGGACATCCTGGATCCACATATTTCTGCATGGCAATCTTTCCCATCATGATATCTTCTATCTTTCCTACCAGGTGAATTCTTTTTGTTTCTCTTGGTTTTCTTCCTGGTCTTTTGATGCTCAACTCCTTTATTGTCTTGGCTAGAATAGGAATTTTTCTAATGGATTGTAACAAAGGAATTTTGATACAAACATTCTTCAATTCATCTAGAAAATCATAATTGGGCAATAAGATATGTTTTTCTACCTCTATCAATTTGTAATCTCTTAGGAAAAGGAGATGTAGAAGTAGATGTTAGTTCCTTAATGATAGGAGTTGTGTTTATTGATTCTTTTTGTTTTTCTTTTTCAATGTTTTGGTTTTGGAGGGGTGTTCCCTCAAAACTTTTATTGAATTTTAAAGAGTCTTCCTCAGAGTTATCTTGTTCTTGAATGACTATAGAATGTTTGTCCTTTTCTAATATCCGACTAGATCTAGACTGAACATCATTAAGATCTAGAGGAGTAATCATGTAAGTTGGAAATTGTTGTCCTTCTACCATGTAAGAATTCTGAGGGTTTTTATTATTGGGGTTTGACAATGGTTGGGTAGGTAACTGATTTGGTTCTTGTTGAAATGGAAGTAAGAGTTGAGGATTTTGACTTTGTTGTGGAGGTTGTTGTGGAAATGGCAATGATAGTTGAGGGTTTTGATTTGGAAGTTGTAGTTGCTGATTTTGTGGGGGAGGATAGCTCTGATAAGATGGAGGATATTGATAATATTTAGCAAATATCCCATAAGGATTTTGTACCCCTTGTGCCCACAGTTGAGATTGATACTAAGATTGAGGTTGAGGCCAAGGTTGCTGCCAAGAATTCCAGTTTGGTGGGGGATGAAAATATATTGGATTGTTAAATCCTTGATTTTGTGGCCCCTGCCAAGGTCTTCTTGCAACAAAACAAAGAGGTTTTGCAGGATTTGGGATTGTTACCTCTTGAAAGTGTTAGCACTTGAAATTTCACCTCAGGCTGAGAAAGGTAAACCTCAAGGCAACATCAAACCACTTAGCCTCGTAGCTAGCCCTACGGGGCAGGAGAGGGCTCTCTCCGGTCTATCTCGATAAAGATTTTCAATGGGCGAGATAACCAATAGGGTAACACTGATTTTAGGCTAGTAAACTGATCAAAAGGGTTGATTTGGGATTTTTAGTGTTTTTGGTGGCAAATTGAGGAGTGGCAATTTTAGGTGCGGGGATAGGACACAGTTTCTGCAGGGGGTTCTTTGGGGCGAGATAGGATACAGTATTGATGCCTTAGATTGAGGTGAATGGATGAGAAAGACAGGTGAGGAGCTAAGGAGAGCAAACAATAACTTTGAATTCTCCTTAAACAGTAGAAAACATTGAAATTAAACAAACTTAAAAGCAGAGCATGACAGTCATGAATTCTACTTTAACACTTCATTTGTTTAATGTGCAGAAGGAAAAGAAAGGAAATGATTCACATAACACACTTACAAGTACATAGAGAAACACACCATCAATACATGTAACCACAAGAATCCCAAAAAGGACTGCAAAACCCTGGTCTTCCTTAGCCAAAAATTGCAGAGATACAGTGAATAATACAATGATAGCTTCTCCCTCAAGAGTCCAACCATGAAAATGAGCCAGAAAGTACATAATATAGATCATCTAACATCTTTCCCTACCTCTAGGGATCGAGCTCACTATCCTAGGAGCTGTTTCAACCACTTCTAAACTAAGCACTGAAAACTAGGCAGTCAAAACAACTTGCCTCTATAAGCTAGGAAACCAATTCATTCATTTAATTTTCACCTATTTCATGAATGAATCTTCTAGAAGAGGTACATAAGTGTAAAAGTGTCATAAAAGTACATTAATTAGATCAAAGAGGATAATAATCCACCCCAAAAAGTCAAACAGGGTCAAACTGCGTTTTTCGGAGCTGTACACTGAAATTTGGAGAAATTTGCCTGACGGGTCGCGCGCCTCTGCCTGACGGGTCGTGCGCCTTTGAGGGCACTTTTGGGGCACTTCCAGGTGTCCAAATTGGGTACGAGTAGGCTTGTTGGAAAGGTCTATGAGTCTAATTTCTAACTCAACTGGAATTTCTGAATTTGGTGGTCATTTGCCCCTCCAAAATTGCAATCTCCCAAGACTGCTTTCTGTGTCTCAAAAATGTGGCAGAAAGTCATTTTTTGCTTGTTTTTTGACTTTCTGGAGGCCCAAAACTTCATGAAATCTCTTGGCCATGGATGAGCATATGTAACTTCTCATGAAAACTTTGGAAATTCTGAGTTTTTTCAAAATGGAGTTTCCAAGATGAAGGGTCGCGCGGGGGGTGAGACCCATTAATGGACAAAACCTGTAAATTGCCTAAAAAAACCAAAATTGACCCAAAATGTTCGAAATTTCTTGGTATTTGTGTTGTGGCTGAGCTATTTAGTGCCTTTCTCCTTCAAGGAAGCCTCGGCCAAGATGTGGAGGGGATCGGGCCTTTTTCTCCTTTTTTGTGCCTTGGCCAACCGCCTTTGGAACATCTTCATCTTTGCCTTGCACACGTGCATCCTCGCCCAATAATGGTTCTTCATGTTTCTCAACAATTTTTTATCTTGGTTGGCCTTAGCCAATAGCCTCTCCAAGTGAGCATTGAGCCGGATAAGCATGGACTCTCGCTCAGCGGGTAATAGATCACCAGGTCTTCTCCTATTCAAGATGCGGTCTCCACGAATCCTCCACAACTCATCAAGAGATTGCTCATCTTCCAACTGCTTGTTGCGCTGGTCTAGATATGAGATTGTCCATTGTGCCCCCTCTAATCTCCTCTGCAATGCATCATTTTCAGCTCTAAGGTGTTGAATGATCTCCTTTGACTCTCGGCTAGGAGAACTGACATCAAGATCAATAAGCTCTATATCTGGAACACCTGATGGCCCCTCATCAATCTTGGGCTGCTTGCCCCTCTGTGCTTCCTGTGCTGCTGAAGAAAGCGAGGCCCCTTCCACCTGTTGTGGAGATAACACTCGCTGAGCCGATGAAGAAGGCGAGACCCCTTCCACATGCTGTGGAGAAAGTACTCGCCGAGCTGCTGCAAATAAGGTCCTCTGGCTTCTCTGATAAGTAACCAAAGGTGAGGAGCTGACATGTCTAGTGACGGGGATGTCATGCTGCTGTGATGGTCCTCCCTCCTCGTGAATAACCTCAGGATGTGGCGGTGGTGGTGCTGTGAAAAACTCACGAGAGATGAACTCTTCCCATGAGATGCCCTGCTGAGCCAACTAATGTAATACCACAAGCTGAATCAAACCATAATGGTAAAGGCTCCTATACTGCTATGCCGGGCTCTTCCTCTGCATCATGGACACCATCCTCTCAATGTTCTGATAGAAGAAAACAGGGATGTTCATCATCCGTACCCGTGTGAAGTGCATCAATAGGCGAATATGGTACGGATATACCTGTGAAAATCTGCCCTCACAGGTAAAATACAACATGATGAGCCTCATCATGGGAGCATACTCACTCCTGAGAAATTTGAAGGGAAACACTCCTGTCAAGTGTCTCATGAGTGCTGGTCTAACGAAAGGCTCAAAATGAACACTGTCCAACACCTTGCGCTTATTCCATACCTCTCCGACATTAGGTATCCCTGTGGCCTGTGCAATCATCTCGGGTGTCAATGTAAAGTCCACCCCGGCAAGGTTGACATGTCCATCATGCAAATGTAAAACAAATAGGCGAGCCAACTCTCTGTGATGCTGAATCCGAGAGATCCTCTCGCAAAACTCATAACAAGACATATACTGGAAACATGAAACTGCCATAGGACAAGCCTGTAAATCTGTCAAAGAAGTGGGCTCCTCTCTCTTATGATGACCACCCTTTCCACCCTTATGAGGCCTCCTCTGTACCTCAATCTCTGAAGCTGATGCCTGGTCATCACTCTGCTCATAGGTTTCGGTTTCTGACATTGTTTAAGGAGCAAAGTGGCCAAAATGTATTGCTGTTTCTGCCTTGCAAAATGCTGATCTATATGCTGTTTCAAGGGGGACAAGGAGCATGAGGGGAATGTTAGGGGAGGGACACTTTAAAGGGAAAATGGAAATAAATTTATAAAACAGGGATTTTGGGAAAAAACATTGCAAAATCATTGCATATGCATCATTATATACATTTGTTTACATGGTTATAATGAGAGGTAGGATTAGGGCTTGATTTTTTAGTTTTTTAGGGAAGAGGGGTAGAGTTTAGGTTTTCTTTGCAAATTTAAAAGGGAAATTTATATAGAAAGACAAGGAAAATGACATGGGAAATGGGAAAAATGATTACAAGGGAAAAACCTTAAAACAGCATAAAACCCTAGGCATATTTTACAATTTTAAACCACAGCCATATAGAGCTTTTTCTCTTGCACAATGAGATGTTTAAAACATGTATTCATGATGTCTTTAGCAATTTGTAAGTTGGAGGGCCTACCTTAGGCAATTTAGCAATTTTGTTGGCTCCTTGGATGAATTTGCAGGTGATTTGGTAAGGAGGACGCTGACGGGTCGCGCGCCTCACCCAACGGGTCGCGCGCCACTGACGGGTCGCGCCCGTTATAAAATAACACTGCTGGAAGGCGCTTTATGGGTCGCGTGCCTCTGACGGGTCGCGCCCGTTATAAAATAACACTGCTGGAAGGCGCTTTATGGGTCGCGCGCCTCTGACGGGTCGCGCGCCTGGTCTGACAGGTCGCGCGCCTGTCAAGCTCACAATTTCGCTCAAACCCTCGCCCAATCTCTCTTGCAAGTGAGTTAGATGCACAATGAGGGTAAATGGAGGGAGATTGGGCTTTTATAACTTTGATTTGAAATAATTTCATGCCCAACCCACTTTATAATGTTTTTCTTTGACACTTTATAAACTTAACTTTTTGGTTTCCTTTTCTCCTGAAATTGATTGATTTGATGCTTTTCTTTGATAATTTTTGCAGGGATAGTATCTGAGGGATCTTGACAAGGGAGCCAGGGTTACATGCTGTCCTTTGAATCATTTTGAATTTTTACAATTTTTACAAAATTTTGAGAAATGACCTTGGCTTTAAAAACAGGGTTTTTAAATCGAAGGTGAAAATTAATTGTACAAGATGAAATTTTTCGAAGAAACACTTTGAAAATCATCCCTCTAGCTTGCTGGGCACTTATTGACCTTCAGAGACATGACCTTGAAGATAAATTTGACCTAAACCCTAGACCTAGAAATTTTGACCTCAAGACAAGACAAATAACCTTGAAAATGTTTAATGACTAAAACAACTTGATCCAGCAGTGCCAAGAGGGGAACAAAGACACCAGCTCCTCCATCATGGTTATGGCATGCCTAACGGAATGCAAAGAATGACACTGATGAGACACCTATTTATGCAAATGCAAAGAGTTTTGATCGCTGATGGAGGGCTACTAGACCGACTCTAACATTGGCTCCAATGGGGATGGTAGCTCCTTGGAGGTACCAAGAACCTTAGACCTCTGGGAGAGCAGACCAGTGCTTTCAACCATTGGGCGATGGAGTCATTATTTGATAAACAATACAAGACCTTGACTCATTTATTGATTGAAACTTGATTCAAACCGACTCAATTATGAAACCTACATGACTGAAAACTGACTCATAAATGACTCATGACTGACTTAACGAAAACAACATCATACAAAGCTTATTGAAGGGCAGCAGTCCATCAAGATTTGAAATCATGATGACAACTACCTGTGTTTCTTACAAGACGATATACATCAAACTATATCAAAATGCCAATGCAACCAATTAAGCAGATGCCTTCTTGATTGGTTCTCCTGATCAGATCTTCTGGTCAACAATACAAACCTATCACTGGGCATCCAAAAACATAGTTGACCATGGCTGCAACAAAACACTGTAATAAACACTTTCACTGCTGGCTGCAACAAACTTGCTAGAGGATCGTGAAAAACATGAAGATTTGTCACTGCTACCTCCTGCTGAAAGAACAAGGTCTCCTTTGTTTCGAATTCTGATCTGCCTTCATCATGTGCTTCAGTAAAAGTATGCTCATAAGCTTCAAAAAACTCCGAACAAATGGATGAGCAGATCTCTTCCTGGAAAAGAATTTCAGCACATGAAACATATGAAGAATCTGAAAGGTAATCCTGTATGCTCTGATCTTCTGTAGTCTGACAATATGGTAGGTCATCTTCATATGATATCACAGCCGGATTATCATCTTTGTGAAGGAAAACATTATCTGTTTGCTGATCTACAAGACAATCATCTTCTTCAACAGAGGAAGGAGTTTCCCCAACACTTTCCTGACTATGTGTGCACTGCAAATCTGCTGTAGCTTGGGCTGTAACAAGACCTTTCAAGAGCTGATCGATCTCCTCTTCAGACAAAGGAGACAATGCCTTTTGTTTTCTTCTGCTTAAACAATAATTATCTTCATATGACAAGGCATTCAAACTATCATTTATTACTGAGTTATTGAAAGGAGATTCATCACTTACTTGCACAAAGATCTCACCTTGTTGTTCATGAGCATCTGAATCCAAAACTCTGTCTATGATCTCAACAGTAGAGCTCTCTTTGATGGGCTTCAGCACAAGATATTCCTGGTCATCATAATTTAAATGTTGTTCTGAAGTAGTTGTCCTAACATTATCACATTCTGCAATCTGGTCTTCTTCTGTGGGCAGATCTAAAACAAGCTCTTCTCTTTCATCATTTTCCACTATATGACCATCTTCAGCCTGCTGATCTTGATTCTGCTGCAAAATTTCCTGATCATCTTGATAAGTATCCACTAGGTTCTCTTCATGTTGCTGAAATGGATTCTCATACAGAGCCTCCATGATCTCAACATCCGTAAAATTATCATCTTCATAATATTTCTCAAGGCTTTCAATAAAACTATAAGCATGCTTGCAACAGTCTTGAACTAAATTCAATGATGGATAAGAGTCCTTATATCGTTCAATGAACATAGTATGAAAATCCTTTAAACAGTAAATACAAGCAGGCGGCAAACTTTCATACCATGATTTGGCTTCACCTTCTAGAGTGGCCATGAATATCTTCATCAAGCAATCTTCAGGAAAATCAACCTTCAACTTGCGAATATGCATATGAAATCTAACTAGATGTAAAGCAGCATCCTTCTTACCATCATCATTAAATATAGGCATATTCCTTGACCAATCTACCTTATGAATCTTATTCGGAAAACCAGGGATGTGATCTCGGCTCAAGGGAGCGTATCTTCTTGCAATCTGATCCATCTTGAAAAGCTCAAAGCTACTGATCTCTCTACAGTGAATTCACCATGAAGCATAGATCTCTGGAGTTTTCAGTGAAGGAGTCGCCAGTGAATGATTTCAGCCTTTTCAAGTTTCTGATCGTTGTCCACTATCAACAATCAGATCTGAACTTGATACATGTACTGGGGTAACTAAGAAGTTAGATGTCACGTTTACAAGCTAGACTGGAGATTGACTGAAGCAGCGTTTATCTACTTCCGCTAATGCAAAGCAAAAGCATTTCGAAGGCTACCTAGCATAACTTCAGGCTCCGTCTGTAGCTTATAAAACAAACACATCAACCCACACACAAGTTTGTTCTCCCCAGTATGGTCGCCAATATGTTAGCACTTGAAATTTAACCTCAGGCTGAGAAAGGTAAACCTCAAGGCAACATCAAACCACTTAGCCTCGTAGCTAGCCCTACGGGGCGGGAGAGGGCTCTCTCCGGTCTCTCTCGATAAAGATCTTCAATGGGCGAGATAACCAATAGGGTAACACTGATTTTAGGCTAGTAAACTGATCAAAAGGGTTGATTTGGGATTTTTAGGGTTTTTGGTGGCAAATTGAGGAGTGGCAATTTTGAGTGCGGGGATAGGACAAAATTTCTGCTGGGGGTTCTTTGGGGCGAGATAGGATACAGTATTGATGCCTTAGATTGAGGTGAATGGATGAGAAAGACAGGTGAGGAGCTAAGGAGAGCAAACAATAACTTTGAATTCTCCTTAAACAGTAGAAAACATTGAAATTAGACAAACTTAAAAGCAGAGCATGACAGTCATGAATTCTACTTTAACACTTCATTTTTTTAATGTGTAGAAGGAGAAGAAAGGAAATGATTCAAATAACACACTTACAAGTACATAGAGAAACACACCATCAATACATGTAACCACAAGAATCCCAAAAAGGACTGCAAAACCCTGGTCTTCCTTAGCCAAAAATTGCAGAGATACAGTGAATAATACAATGATAGCTTCTCCCTCAAGAGTCCAACCATGAAAATGAGCCAGAAAGTACATAATATAGATCATCTAACATCTTTCCCTGCCTCTAGAGGTTGAGCTCACTATCCTAGGAGCTGTTTCAACCACTTCTAAACTAAGCACTGAAAACTAGGCAGTCAAAACAACTTGCCTCTATAAGCTAGGAAACCAATTCATTCATTTAATTTTCACCTATTTCATGAATGAATCTTCTAGAAGAGGTACATAAGTGTAAAAGTTTCATAAAAGTACATTAATTACATCAAAGAGGATAATAATCCACCCCAAAAAGTCAAACAGGGTCAAACTGCGTTTTTCGGAGCTGTACACTAAAATTTGGAGAAATTTGCCTGACGGGTCGCGCGACTCTGCCTGACAGGTCGCGCACCTTTGAGGGCACTTTTGGGGAACTTCCAGGTGTCCAAATTGGGCAAGAGTAGGATTGTTGGAAAGGTCTGTGAGTCTACTTTCCAACCCAACTGGAATTTCTGAATTTGGTGGTCATTTGCCCCTCCAAAATTGCAATCTCCCAAGACTGCTTTCTGTGTCTCAAAAATGTGGCAGAAAGTCATTTTTTGCTTTTTTTTGACTTTCTGGAGGCCCAAAACTTCATGAAATATCTTGGCCATGGATGAGCATATGTAAATTCTCATGAAAAATCTGGAAATTCTGAGTTTTTGCAAAATGGAGTTGCCAAGATGAAGGGTCGCGCGGGGGGTGAGACCCGTTAATGGACAAAACCTGTAAATTGCCTGAAAAAACCAAAATTGACCCAAAATGTTCAAAATTTCTTGGTATTTGTGCTGTAGCTGAGCTATTTAGTGTCTTTCTCCTTCAAGGAAGCCTCAGCTAAGATGTGGAGGGGATCGGGCCTTTTTCTCCTTTTTTGTGCCTTGGCCAACCACCTTTGGAACATCTTCATCTTTGCCTTGCACATGTGCATCCTCGCCCAATAATGGTTCTTCATGTTTCTCAACAATTTTTTACCTTGGTTGGCCTTAGCCAACAGCCTCTCCAAGTGAGCATTGAGCCGGATAAGCATGGACTCTCGCTCAGCGGGCAATAGATCACCAGGTCTTCTCCTATTCAAGATGCGGTCTCCACGAATCCTCCACAACTCATCAAGAGATTGCTCATCTTCCAACTGCTTGTTGTGTTGCTCTAGATATGAGATTGTCCATTGTGCCCCCTCTAATCTCCTCTGCAATGCATCATTTTTAGCTCTAAGGTGCTGAATGATCTCCTTTGACTCTCGGCTAGGAGAACTAACATCAAGATCAATAAGCTCTATATCTGGAACACCTGATGGCCCCTCATCAATCTTGGGCTGCTTGCCCCTCTGTGCTGCCTGTGCTGCTGAAGAAAGCGAGGCCCCTTCCACCTGCTGTGGAGATAACACTCGCTGAGCCGATGAAGAAGGCGAGACCCCTTCCACATGCTGTGGAGAAAGTACTCGCCGAGCTGCTGCAAATAAGGCCCTCTGGCCTCTCTGATAAGTAACCAAAGGTGAGGAGCTGACATGTCTAGTGACGAGGATGTCATGCTGCTGTGATGGTCCTCCCTCCTCGTGAATAACCTCTGGATGTGGCGGTGGTGGTGCTGTGAAAAGCTCACGAGAGATGAACTCTTCCCATGAGATGCCCTGCTGAGCCAACTGATGTAATACCACAAGCTGAATCAAACCATAATGGTAAAGGCTCCTATACTGCTGTGCCGGGCTCTTCCTCTGCATCATGGACACCATCCTCTCAATGTTCTGATAGAAGAAAACAGGGATGTTCATCATCCGTACTCATGTGAAGTGCATCAATAGGCGAATATGGTACTAATATACCTGTGAAAATCTGCCCTCACAGGTAAAATAGAGCATGATGAGCCTCATCATGAGAGCATACTCACTCCTGAGAAATCTGAAGGGAAACACTCCTGTCAAGTGTCTCATGAGTGCTGGTCTAACGAAAGGCTCAAAATGAACACTGTCCAACACCTTGCGCTTATTCCATACCTCTCCGACATTAGGTATCCCTGTGGCCTGTGCAATCATCTCGGGTGTCAATGTAAAGTCCACCCCGGCAAGGTTGACATGTCCATCATGCAAATGTAAAACAAATAGGCGAGCCAACTCTCTGTGATGCTGAATCCGAGAGATCCTCTCGCAAAACTCATAACAAGACATATACTGGAAACATGAAACTGCCATAGGACAAGCCTGTAAATCTGTCAAAGAAGTGGGCTCCTCTCTCTTATGATGACCACCCTTTCCACCCTTATGAGGCCTCCTCTGTACCTCAATCTCTGAAGCTGATGCCTGGTCATCACTCTGCTCATAGGTTTCGGTTTCTGACATTGTTTAAGGAGCAAAGTGGCCAAAATGTACTGCTGTTTCTGCCTTGCAAAATGCTGATCTATATGCTGTTTCAAGGGGGACAAGGAGCATGAGGGGAATGTTAGGGGAGGGACACTTTAAAAGGAAAATGGGAATAAATATATAAAACAGGGATTTTGGGAAAAAACATTGCAAAATCATTGCATATGCATCATTATATACATTTGTTTACATGGGTATAATGAGAGGTAGGATTAGGGCTTGATTTTTTAGTTTTTTAGGGAAGAGGGGTAGAGTTTAGGATTTCTTTACAAATTTAAAAGGGAAATTTATATAGAAAGACAAGGAAAATGACATGGGAAATGGGAAAAATGATTACAAGGGAAAAACCTTAAAACAGCATAAAACCCTAGGCATATTTTACAATTTTAAACCACAGCCATATAGAGCTTTTTCTCTTGCACAATGAGATCTTTAAAACATGTATTCATGATGTCTTTAACCATAACAAGCAGCAATTTGTAAGTTGGAGGGCCTACCTTAGGAAATTTAGCAATTTTGTTGGCTCCTTGGATGAATTTGCAGGTGATTTGGTAAGGAGGACGCTGACGGGTCGCGCGCCTCACTCAACGGGTCGCACGCCACTGACGGGTCGCGCCCGTTATAAAATAACACTGCTGGAAGGCGCTTTATGGGTCGCGCGCCTCTGACGGGTCGTGCACCTAGTCTGATAGGTCGCGCGCCTGTCATTCTCACAATTTCGCTCAAACCCTCGCCCAATCTCTCTTGCAAGTGAGTTAGATGCACAATGAGGGTAAATGGAGGGAGATTGGGCTTTTATAACTTTGATTTGAAATAATTTCATGCCCAACCCACTTTATAATGTTTTTCTTTGACACTTTATAAACTTGACTTTTTGGTTTCCTTTTCTCCTGAAATTGATTGATTTGATGCTTTTCTTTGATAATTTTTGCAGTGATAGTATCTGAGGGATCTTGACAAGGGAGCCAGGGTTACATGCTGTCCTTTGAATCATTTTGAATTTTTACAATTTTTACAAAATTTTGAGAAATGACCTTGGCTTTAAAAACAGGGTTTTTAAATCCAAGGTGAAAATTAACTGTACAAGATGAAATTTTTCGAAGAAACACTTTGAAAATCATCCCTCTGGCTTGCTGGGCACTTATTGACCTTTAGAGACATGACCTTGAAGATAAATTTGACCTAAACCCTAGACCTAGAAATTTTGACCTCAAGACAAGACAAATAACCTTGAAAAAGTTTAATGACTAAAACAACTTGATCCAGCAGTGCCAAGAGGGGAACAAAGACACCAGCTCCTCCATCATGGTTATGGCATGCCTAACGGAATGCAAAGAATGACACTGATGAGACACCTATTTATACAAATGCAAAGAGTTTTGATCGCTGATGGAGGGCTACTAGACCGACTCTAACAGAAAGATAGCCTTAAGACCTGGGATTGAAGGACAACCCTTGGTCTCATAACTTTTTGAACAAATCATACAAGTTTCTACAATTTTTGCATCTAAAGGGCATTCCCTTAGAGCATGTTTCTTTATGCATTTTGGACAAAAGATGGATAAAGCATCAGCCTCTGTTTTCTGCTTGTTTTGAATTTTAAGGTTGTCTAGTTGCTCACTAAGGTTCCCTAAAATGTCAATTTTAAACTCATCAAGCATATTGCCAATTTCTGCCCTACTTACAGATCCAGTTGCAAATTTGTTTGCTCTAACAAGAGAAGGATCTCTCGGTCCTTTCCTGGTTTTATATTTCCCTCTTGAGAGATGAACACATAGTTCTGCTATGTCACTCAATGGAAGTTGAGAGATATCTCCCTTCCCCATCATGTTAAGGATATCTATCCATTCATCTCTAATGGCCTTTAATGAAAGAGATTTCAAAGTTTCTTCATCTAGATTGTTCATTTTTTCTCTTTTCAAATTATAGTTGAATATCTCAAGCAAATCCTCTAAGTTTTCATCTTCCTTTTGTGTCATTTTGAACACCTCATCTTATGATTGGTAGGCATACAATAATCCAAGTATCTATCCAAAAATGTCTGCTTCATGTCATTCCAAGTTCTAATGGATTGAGTGACTAACCCCATAAACCATTTCAAAATAGCCCCTTTTAGTGTTGAAGGGAGCAATTTGAGTTTTTGAGAGTCTTCTAGATAGTCATAGGTTCTGCACAAGACTTCAAACTCAAACAAAAATGTTTCAAGATCCTCACTTCTCAACCCATAAAAGTTTGGGAGGACGGATGGTGAAATGTTTTTCGTTCTAGTATGTGTTTCCTCATCCACTATAGGGAATCCAAATGAGTTATCTACTTCCCTATTTCCTCTGCCTCCTCCATTATTACCTCTACCTCCTCCATTGTTTCCTCTACCTCTCCCTCTACCCCCTCCTCCAAACAGTAAGAATTCTCCATCTTGTTCTTCTTCTGCCATTATAGTTTCTTTAAAGTCAGTATAGGGCTCAACCTACAAGGTTATTCCCTCTTCCTCTGGTTGTTCTATCAATGGACTATGAGAGGGAGTTCTGACTTTTTCTTCCTCACTGGGTATTCCTAGTTCTTCAACTACAATAGGCTCCCTTGTGGAGGTGAAAAAGGTCTTCTCTCCTAGGACTGTTTTGGTGGATGATGTAGGAGAATCTTCTGATTGAGTTTCTGCTCCTTGAATTCCAAGAATCCTATGGATGGGAGTATGATTCTGGGATGGAGGTGTGTCTTTTCTAATTCTTGGTGGAGTAGGTGGAGTTGTGGGAATTGAACTTCTGCCCCTAGCTATAAATCTACCCCTAGAATCTCTTTCTCTATGTATGTCATTGTTTTGTTTTGTTTTGTTTTTTTTTTATGAATGTAAGATATAAGGCTACCTAGTTACACTTCCCTGGCAACGACGCCAAAATGTTTGGTCAATTTAGTGTCCTAAATTGCTCTACATAAATTATCAATCCAGGTATCGTAAACTGATGAAGTGTAGTGCACTATATGTGCTAGATGGCCCTTCCTACTTCAGTGTTTTTGAATTTTAAGTTGTTTTGGGGTTTTGATCTTTTAATTCCTAACAAAATCTTAAATCTACTACTGCTAAGAAAATGAAATGAGAGCTAAAAGTTCTTTAAGCCAGATTTGGAAGTAAAGTTTTAACCAAGAAAATGAAAACAGAGTTTCTCTTCTTGCTATTATGATTGTTTCCAAAACATGGACTGAAAGGACTTAAGACTACTATCTAATCAATTAAAGCTTAAATGAGATATTAAAACTGAAAATGAGATTGCAGCTATCTATGATGAACCAAAAATGAAATACTGAAAATAAGATTACAATTATTGTCTAATTTATTGCAGAATCAAAACTTAATGAACAACTGAAAATGGAATTGCAACTAAATGAAAAACTATGATTGAAAATGAAATTGCAACTAATCTATCATAAAAACTAAATGAAGTGTTTTGTCACTCTGCTACACAATTTTGGGAGAACAACCTCCTTGTGATAGCATTTTGAGGGATTCAATACTTCATTGTTCTAAAACTGAAAACGAGATTGCAACGAAATTAAATGAACGACTAAGACTGAAAGTGAAATTGCAACTAATCTACTATAACAACTAAATGAAGTGCTTTGTCACTCTGCTACACAATTTTGGGAGAACAACCTCCTTATGATAACATTTTGAGGGATTTCATACTTCATTATTCTGAGAAAAAGTAAACATAAAAATGCAGAGAAAGACTCGTTCATAAATGAAATATTTCACCACTTAGTTTTAAGATGAACCATCAACTGAAAGGGCTTTCAGAAACATTCACTTACAACATGAGTTACTAAACTAACAACAAAATGGCATTGATCAGTTAAATTCAAAATCTAAAGACTAATGAACAACAAATGAAAGAAACTAGACTAATGATCAACAAATCTAAATTACTCTATGCTACTGACATCAACTTCAAGCTACTGATAAGAAACTAGAAAGTAGTGAAACAAAAAGAGCTATTCTGTGCTAATAAGAAGATGACACAAGCTGCATTATGAACAGAGTTAGAAAATGGTTATAAACATCATGGAAAAAACACAGTGAATTTACAGTTAACTATGAAAGACAAAACATAAATAAAATGTAACCTTGACCAATGCAGGGGCCCTCTGCAAAGGTCTCGGATTATAAGCACTTAATCAACACTCCAACAACGCTTCAGGTATCCATGAAACACAGTCTTTATATTAAAAACAGAGAATGAGTTCTTCAAACTACAGAGCGGAAATCTAAACTTAACACATAAGCAAAAACTGAACTTGTTCTGCGTTCTTCACACAGGTATTTATAGGGAAATTATACAACTATTTTAAAGAGAGAAATAAGCTACAAAAAAACACGTAGGCAGGCAAGTATGCGGAATTCTTGTCCTTGGTTGCTTGGAAACATAAATCTTATGGTAATGGCTATTGGATTCCATTTTTGTAGGTGGCAGATGAAGTTCGTGGCCTCAGGAAACTACTTCGGATCCCATCACTGAGAAACGTGTGCAAAACAGAGTCTTGTTTGCCATAGGTTTCTATGTTTGACTTCCCTTTGACTGGAGTCTTCCTCGTCGATCTAGGCTAGATAAATAGGATACGATCCATGCCTTGATGTTTTCCAAGCTACCCATGTAGTCCTTTTCCCCTCTCGACACCTAGAACCTACAAAAGCATGGAAGTAGCTGCAGAACAGCCGATTAGCTGCAGAATGTGGCTGTGTTCCGTAGCTAAAAGACAAAAACTTATTCAAATAGAAAACATAACAATATAACATGTAAATCACTGAAATATACTCCTTGAGGCAATGTATAATGGTTTTTGATGATAAGGATGCATTTTTCATGGAAAAACAGAGAAGGAAGGATGAGAAAAGTAGCTAAGGGAAAGGCAGTTTTGGAACTCAACATGTGCCTTATGTTATAATGGGTTTATGAAATAATGATGTATTGATGCATGACTTTACACGAATTATATAGTTATATGAATGCAATTACTGTTAACTATTTATGCGAAGATTATCTTGTTGTATGTTGAAGTTATGAAACACCTAAGCTAATCTGAGTAATTATTGGGTTATACATAATCTTCAATGTGCGTAAGTAGTGGATTCACCTATTCAGGGTTCATGAAAGACATTCGTAACCATTCATGGAGGTATAGAAGTTGATTAAGGGTATTTATATCGATAATCCCTAAATGCTTATCAATGTGTACGAAGGTAGATTTAGGGAAAAAAATGACATCACGCTCATATATGGGTGCAGAAACTTGGTTCCAGCATCCCCCCATACTACTTCGGGTGAGACTTCAGTTCGCGCTCCACAGATTGATGCTGAAAGGGCCAATGGTAAGGATTTGTTTGATGAAACTAACTCTAAACCTAGGTCAGGACCCACTAAGCCAAGAAATAGTTTTGTTGCTGGGACCGAGATTTACATAAAGAGATGTGTGATGTTGCATCACTAGAATCCGACCAAGAAAGAAATTGAGGAGTGGTTGGATAGAAAGATCCATGAATTCGCGGTGCAAGGAAATGGAAATCCGCACCTGATGAAAGAACAATGGTTGGATAGATACCTATACAGAGGGATACATGAGATCTTCTTTTGCACCTTCCCGATCGAACTATACAAGTGGATCGCTAAGTTGGTAGATGGCCAATGAAGGTGGAGGCTTGACGGTCTAGTAGTGTGGACCCAAGAACTAGTAAGGAGGTTGGAAGCCTTTGAAGATAAGCTCGTGCGCATTATCGATCACTGGCTTGGTCGAGTCATAGGAGGATTCGTGACAGAATTCGCGATCGATACCTCAGTCAGCTACAATGAAGCAAAGCAACGATTTTTCAAGGGACTACGAGGTAAGTATTTAAGATCTTTGAATATTTGGATTAAGATGCTCTTGCGTCAAAAGCAGGTTCTGCCATTACCTTGATGTTTGGGGCTATGCGAAGTGGAAAGTTCTTCAGGGATAGAGGGAGAACAGGCCCTGAATATAGCCTGTTGATCGAGCCTCCTCTGAGTGATGACGAGGGAGAAAAACATGCTTCACCGCATAGTGCTGTTTAGTTAATATGGCAAGGGTTTCCGTGAATACCTCATCTATCTACACCACCTACACCTTCACCTCCATAGCATACACCTTCGCCCACACCACCACCACCTCCACCACTGATCAATATGTTGAATACGATGAAGTTTCCCATTTTCAAGGGCTTAGGAAATGAGGACCCGAACCAGTTTTGGTTCATTGTGAAGGTCGTTTGGATAACACGGAATATTAAAGATGATAATATGAAGAAAGTAGAGTTGGTTACTACTCTACAAGATCATGTGTTGATGTGGTACATTAATTTTTTCACTGATAACCCGGTGGCATCATTAGTGGACACTCAGACTGCTCTGAACAAGGAATTCGGTAGGCCTAAGTCTGAAACATAGCCGGTAGTGGGGTTCAAGGAAATCGAGATGAGGATGGGTGAAACACCCTGGGAGCTAGATCAGAAACTGAAGTGCAGAGTTTGCGAAGCCAATATGAATCTCACAAACAACCTACACCATGACTGGTTCATAGCTGCGGTCTTGCCTCACTTAAGGATTACTCTATCACAACAAAAGATAGGAACGCTGGTGGAAGCACTAGAGATCGCAATGAGATTACATGAGACACCTATCCAAGATGTGATGTTGGGAGTTCAAAAAATTCATGCTGAATTGCAAAACCTCTGCTTTGAGTTTCAGAGCTTGAAAAAGGAGAAAGCAGCTCGGCCAGAGGTTCACGAAGAAGTTTGGTGCCTCGAGTGTAAGAACCATGGGTATGATAAGGATCATTGCCCTGTTTTTTAGAATTATATGGCAGGAGGAGGGACCATGCCTCTGAGGTAGGAAGCCCCAGTAGGACCAAGTACATGGCCCACATTGTGGTGCACTATCTATCAAGTAGCAAGAAAACATGTAACATACAATTGCCACTTACTGCAAAAAATTGTACAGACATTGCAACAGTTATTTTGTAACTTCTGTAAATTGATAGGCCATGATGACCATAATTTCATAGCTATGAATTAATGGTGGATAGAACGTTTGCGTATTGGATGCAAATAGAAACTCGGCCTCTGGATCAAGGCGTTGGGGGAGCACGTGGAGGATATGAGGGTCACAGATGAGGCCGAGGAGGAGGAGGACCTAGTAGAGGTCGAGGGCAAGTTATTTTCTATAATTACGGAGTGCCAGGACACTACGCGCGAGAGTGTATGAGCCAGACATGCTCATCATGCCAATATTGTACTTAGTTTGACCACATGATAGAAGAATGCCCTATATTGATAGCTAAAATGCAGGAGAAGAAGGCGCAACCTCAACAGCCTACCCAGAACCTGCAGATGATGAGGGTAGAGCCTCGCGAAGAGGATCCCAATGTCAATATCATGCTGCGAAGTGGTATGACAACTGGTGATGATAAGGGAAACCAGCCCGAAGAAGGTGGATGGGTCTGCAAGGCTCCAAAAAAAGAGGTTGGGTTTGATCTGGAGTGTGCAAAGGAAATGTTAATGGAAGCAAGGAAAAGCTTCGCTGAAGCCTCTACCTCAGGAAGTCAGGATAGGCTATCTAAAGAAGTTGCCCCTGTTGATCTAAAGATGATCTGAGGTTGTCATTGATGTCAACCCAAGTAGCACCAGGGTCTAACCTAATCTTGCAAGGGAATGTTGACTTGAAAACTTACTCTATTTTGATTCAAGTGTCTTCTAGATATATTCTACTTGTCGAGATGTATCCGTTGATATATGGCATGCCAAGTAATTATTCACGGTTTGAGAGATATTCATGTTTGAAGTTAGTAACCCCTATTAGTGGGATAAAACCCTATGGGGTTGTGGCATGGCACTCATAATTGGTGTTGGTCATTCAATAGTCAATAATTAATAATTTTTTAAGCTCCTAAAATCTCTCCAACATTCTCTATAGAAGTCCCTCTCAACTCTATAAAAGGAAATCTCATATATCCTCCAAATGCAACGAGCGTGGAATTTTTGTTGTAACTTCATTTTTGTGAAGTATTAGACTCTAAAATTAAAACCCATTTGATTTGAAATCCTCGTGAACGTCGTGACCAAATTGTAGATCTTGGTTCACTACAGTTTCGAAGATATGATCTATGGAAGTTAGGGTTTTTGCACGCTGGTGAATGTCATCTCAAAGAAGTGACCTTGGGAAAATCGTCATAACTCTCTCTTAGAGAAGAGGATTGGAATTTTGTAAAATGTGGCAGATAGTGCACGGACTGTGGTTTTTTTTGTATCAATTTTAGAGACTAAGGAGGAAAGAGTGACACGTGGTACGTCTTTTAAGTTCGCTCTACTGAACTAGTCCATAAGTACGTCATTGTGAGAGATTGGGCATAATTTTTCCTTGAAGAGTCCAAATCGGGTCAAACCTATGGCATTGGAAAGATGACTCAGAGGGATTCTATATGACCTAAGATCACATGTTGGGGATTGTAAATCGTAGAGATACATCAGATTAAATATCGTGCTCCTAGAAGGCAAGAAAAACTAGATCAAGTGTTGTCAAGAGGTGCAAAGGACTAGACTTTCTAGGGCAGAAAAGAGCAAGGTGTAGCAAAATGATGCAGCAGAGGTAAGCTACAGGTAAGTAAATTGTATATATGCATGTTCATCTCTTAATTTCATTAGTTTCTTTGTATTCTAATTTGTTGCTTTTGTTTAGCACTGACATATGTTCTGCAGGATGAGGTAAGTTTTGCTATTATCATGTCATGGGTATTCCTTTGAAGAATTTTTGGAGGTATTATGTATTCATCAAGAGAAGACTCAATGCATAATCTAATGTTCTGAAGAGTGAGAAAGGGTAGCATGACAAGAGTAGCAATCAAGGTGCAGAACAACAGTAAGAAGTTCACCACATGAAGTCTTCAAGTGGGAAGCACTGCATACAATCATTGTAAAAGTATCATTGTACAGAGTCATTGTAAAAGAATCATTGTAAAAGTTGTACAAGTGTCTATCTACCAAGAGTTGAAGAGGTAGTGTTGGGAGGTCTAGGATCATCATTAGGTGGTTGTGTCATAGTTGGGGTTATGGTCTAGTGTGTCTTCTTCTTCTACATCATTCTATATCATTGTAAAGTGGACCATTTTCCCTGGTATGGGAGTCCATTCTTCTTTTATTCTTCTATAGGGTGGTAGGGTGGTGCTAGGGTGAGTTGTAGCTCATTGGGTGTTGGGGCATCCATTCAGTTGACTACTGAAGAATCTCGGGCATTGGAGCATCCATCCAGTGGGAGCTGGAGAAGAATGCTTTTCTAGATTCTAGGAAGTTGGAGTTTTCTTTTCAATTGGAGTTGAAGATTAAAGAATTATTAGAAAAGCGTTCGGTGGTTTTTGACCCGGAGGGGGTTTTCCACATAAAAATTTTGTGCCTCCTGTGTTCTTTTATTCATTGTTGTTACTGCATAAACATTAATGATAATTGAAGATTAACTAATGCTCTGAAAATATTTAAAAGTGCTAATTGCTAAGGAATACTGATTCACCCCCCCCCCCCCCCCCCAGTATTTTCCAACAATTGGTATCAGAGCTTGGTTCCTTCAATAACAGTTTAACAACTAGAAGGAGATCATGGAGCATACCAAGAATGGTGTACCTCTATTCAATGAAAATAATTATGCACTCTGGAAAGGAAGAATGGAGGTCTATCTCTTGGTGCAAGGTTACGAAGTATGGGACACTGTTCAAAATGGCTTTACACCAACCATGGATGAAAAAGGTAAGAAGAATTTGGTAAATGATGCAAAAGCAAAGAATATTATTATCAGTGGACTTATTGAATCTGCTTATCATAAGGTGTTGGGTTGTAAAACCACCAAAAATGTATGGGACAAGCTTGAGAATATATATGCAGGTGACTTAAATGTCAAAGAAGAAAAGCTTCAAATCTACAGAGAAAAATTTGAGCAACTTAGAATGAAAGAAGATGACAACATTGCTGCATACTTCCAACATGTTGATGAAATAACCAACACTCTAGAAGGATTGGGAGAGCCTGTTGACAAGAAGACTATTATATGAAAGATTCTTAGAACGTTACCAGGAAGATTCAACCCAAAGGTATCATTCTTAGAATACAGTGCAAATCTAGACAAACTCAGCAAAGAGGAATTACATGGAGTTCTCATAGCATATGAAATGAGACTTGATGAAGAAGAGGGTACTTCACATCTAGAAACTGTGTTCACTGCATCTAAGAAAACCAATAAGGACAAACAACCTTCAAAGGAAAAGACCTACACCTGCACCTGCAAGTGTGAAGAAAAGGAAGATGAAGAAGGTTTTTCAGATGGAGAATATGCTTACTTTACAAGAAAACTAAAAATTGGTAAGGGAAAATTCAAAGGTAAAATTCCATTGATATGTTTCGATTGTGGTGAGGTTGGGAATTTCACAGCAAAATGTCCAAACAGAAGTGATGGAAACTCAAAAGGAAAGAAAGGCTTTAAGAAATTCAACAAGCAAGGAAAGAAGAAAGGATTCAAAAGGAACTTTCTCTCTAAAGAAGATAGCTCATCATCTGATGAAGACAGTGACAGTGAAGAAGAAGCCAATGAGAGAGTATTGTTTATGGCCAAGCACAATAAACAAGAGGTATCAAACAACGAAGAAGAAGGGTTGACCATAGAAGAATTTTCTAAGGAGGCAATCAAGCTTATAAAAGAGCTCAAGGCTGAGAAGATCCATTCCAACACTCTTGAAGAACAAGTTCAAGGTCTCAAAATTGAAGTTGAAGAACACAAATGTATTGAAGAGTCACTTCAAAATAATTTGGAAGAAAGCAACCGAGAAAGGGAAGCATTAGAATCCGAATTAGTCTCACTACGTAAGGGAGTGAAGAAGGGAAAAATTGTCCAAAACTATGCCAATAGCTCAAGGGCGTTGGAAGAACTCATCAACAATCAATGATCTTACAACGATAGAACTAGCCTCAGTTACAAAGAAGAAGAAGTAGGACCTTCTACAACAAAATACAATGAACCTATGAGATTTGACAGGCATGTAGACTTCATTGGACAAGATTCACAAGAACAGTGTTCGAAGACAATTCCCCAATGAAGATTTCCATCCAAATACCAACATATTTTTCATGGCTATTGTTATTCATGTGGAAAATTTGGTCATAAAGCTGTAGAATGTTGCACATACCCTAGGAACCAATATAATTCCAGGAGATCTATCAAATATGAACCTCCCAGGGCTCAACGAAACATCAATAGATTTGAAAATTTAAGAAGTAATATTGAATGTTACACATGTCAAAACTTTGGACACATAGCCAGAGACTGCAGACTTGAAAATCCTCCAGAAGAATCTTCAAAGCCATAGAACGAACGAACATGGAAGAAGAAGAACACTGATAATTGTGCTCTAGCTCTTAAGGCTCAAAACAACAAAGATGTGTTGTATGTTGATAGCGGTTGCTCAACGCATATGAATGGAGATAGAAAGAAATTTGTATCTCTGAAAGAGGAGGAGGATGGAACCATGTCCTTTGGAATTGATGGATATTCAAATGTTATAGGATTAGGTACTATTAATATCGGAAGCAAAGATGCTCTATTCAACTCCACAAAATGTGAAATCAGGAAAGGCAGGTATTGTAAAATTGTGGCTACAGCAAGTTGAGCTCCAAACGACATATATGTTCTGGATGAAGCAACTAAAGCATGTCTACTAGCTAAAGAAGATGAAATCTGGTTATGGCACAAATGAATGGGTCACATAAACTTTGACAATCTTGTTAGGATAAGAAAAAAAGAAGCAGTACGAGAAATGCTGAAAATATCAAAACCTTCCAACACACTATGTGAGGCTTGTCGGCACGAAAAGTAGACAAAATGTGGATTTGAAAGAAAAGAACACTTTGCATCACATCCATTAGAATTGATACATATTGATCTATGTGCTCCTATGGGAACAAAAGGCTTAGATGGAGAATTATATTTCATGTTAATGATAGATGACTATACTAGGATGACAACCGTTAGTTTCCTAAAGAAAAAATATGAAGCATTTGAGTGCTTTAAGATCTACAAGGAGTTGGTCGAAAATGAAATTGATTTAAAAATAAAGTGTCTAAGATCAGATAATGGTAGAGAATTCACTTCCAAATTATTTCAGCAATACTGTGACGAAAATGGAATAAAAAGACAATTTTCAACAGCACAAACACCTCAACAAAATGGAGTTGCTGAAAGAAAGAACAGAACCATACAGGAAATGGGTAGAACAATGCTGAAGGACTCAAAATTGGATGAAAAATTCTGGGTTCAAGCAATTGATATGGTAGTCTTCATTATCAACAGAAGTCTTCTCAGAAATAATTGCAATAAGACCCCATATGAATTATGGAAAGGAAAACCAGCTAATGTAAAATATTTCAGAATCTTCGGAAGAAAATGTTATATCAAAAGAGAAGATCAAAAGTTGGGTAAGTTTGAATCGCGTGTTGATGAAGGTATCTTTGTTGGTTACTCATGCAAAAGAAAGGCCTATAAATGCTATAATCTAAGATGAAAACAAATAGTGGAGAGCATAAATGTTACATTTGACGAAGATAGTGTTCTAATGAATAATCATGAGGATCTAGAATCTTTGAAGCTTGAGACAGAGGCTGAAAAGGTACAGAGAAAATTCTAGAACAAGAATCAACTGTCAACCAGGAAGAAGTAAATAATGATCAACAAGATATACAGGAACAACAACAAGAAGCTCCTCCAAAGAGAACAAAAGAATTGATTCAAAATAACCATCCATCAAATCAAATCATTGGTGACATAAATGAAAGAATAGGAACAAGAAAAAGTCGATAGCTTCGTTCATCACAACAAGCTCACATTGTTTTTCTAGCAACCTTTGAGCCTAGTAGTTTTTAGGAAGCCGGCTAGAATGAACATTGGGTAGTAGCTATGAATGAAGAATTGGATCAAATCGAGAAGAATAACACCTGGGAATTAGTTCCATGACCAAAAGATAAAAATGTCATTGGGACTAAATGGGTGTTCAGGAACAAATTGAATGAATATGGACTGGTTACCAGAAACAAAGCAAGATTGGTTTGCAAAGGCTATGAATAAGTGGAAGGAATTGATTTCGACGAAAAATTTGCACCATTTTCCAGAATGGAAGCCATCTGGATGTTTCTCGCCTATGCATGCTCAAGAAAAATAAAAGTCTACCAAATGGATGTTAAGTCAACATTTCTGAATGGAGAATTAGAAGAAGAAGTTTACATCGAACAACCTGAAGGTTTTCTACTATCAGAAAAAGAAGACTATGTTTGCATGTTAAAGAAGGCTCTATATGGTCTCAAGCAGGATCCCAGAGCATGGTATGCTCGTCTTGATGGATATCTATGTCAACAAGGGTTCAAGAGAAGTACTTCTAATAGCAATCTTTACGTACAAATAGATAAGGATAAGTTAACAATCATTGAGGTATATGTGGACGATATAATACTTGGTAGCAATGATGATTGACTAAGTAAGAAATTCGTTACAAAGATAAAAAGTGAGTTCAAGATGTCTTCACTTGGTGAGTTGACATACTTCTTAGGGCTTCAAATATCTTAGCAAGAGAAAGGAATATTTATATGTCAAGTGAAGTGTTGGCATGGTGGGGCCTAACCTAGGTTCAGCGTTAGTTAGCCAAACAAATCCCTACACTACTGGCCCTTGCGGCATCAACCAATAGAGCACAGAACGAAGTCTCACCCGAAGCAGTATGGGGGGAGGCCGGAACCAAGTTTCCGCACCCTAAGATGGTTGTGATGTCGATTTATTCATTCTATTCCTACTTTCACATAGGTCACTAAGTTCTAGGGCTCTGTCTGCCTAGCCCCTTATTCATCACTTTGATACCTCCGCAAAAGGGTACGGCTGACCTTCGTGCAGCCCTCACCTTCGGTTCAGATATTTTTGCACTGCTAAGGAAACGTATTGCACAAATTGTCAAGTTATCTTAAGAATATTACTTATCTTATTAGATAATCTCATTTAGCACCGCGTAAACAGATATTCTTATTTGCATTCAATTATCCAACGTAATTACATACATTCGCGCATCACATAAGCATTATAAATGAAATTCATACACAACATGACAAGATGCATTAATTGGAACAAAAACACAAAATTTGCAGAATACTTCTCTTTATTGATATCTTCAAGTGTTTACAGACTCTATCCACCCTGCGCACACAACTGCAGGCCTCTACACACTCAACTACGGACTTCCACCCCAGGCCTCTGCGCACTCAGTTGCAGAGCCTCTACCTATGCTACGACTTGAAACTTAGACTTCTTACTTCAAAGCTATGACTCTCTAAGACTTGTCTTCTCTTAGAGCTTACATACTTAGCTCTTTTTATACAATCCTATGGTCTGTGGAACATGGGTAGACCTGTTACAGCCGACTTTACTTTACAAAAATAATGGTGGACAACCCTTTATGACTCATGACACTTTCGTGCTCCGCGACCACAAAATGTAGATACTTTACAATTTTATTACAAATTTAGACCCAAAACATGGGCTTTTAGCCCTAAAGCTATCCTTGGGGGATCCATTCCCAATAGGCCCCCAACATAAACATCGTGTCTTGCCCTCGAGTCACTCGGCAGGTGCAGAGATCTTAGCGCGAAGACCTTCCTGCTCAACCTGTATGATCACAACCTCGGCAGTGCACTGAGCTACCGCCTGCTTTGCGTCTTCGACCATCTCCTCGGTCACTTCTCCTGAACTGTCGGTCTGAAGCTTTTGTTGAGTTGCTTGCCGAGTCACAAGCTTTTCTTCAATAAAGCCTGTCACCGTGTAAGCCTCATCCAGTCAAGGCTTCAGTTGTGCCTTCATCACTGCTTCCTTGTGCAGTGCTGCATCCACCTGTTCTTTCAGCTACTTAGCCTCCTACAACTTTGCTAGTCTTTGTGTTAGCGCGATGGTTCGTGTTGTGCCCTTGACCTCATCATAGAGCTATTCTAGCTCGTGCGCTTCTATCTCTAGTCACTATACATTGGGGTCATCGTCCAAGCTTGTCAGGACCTCGAATGACTGCTCAAAAAGTTGTGTGCAGTCTGCTACTACACTGCCAACCGCCGCTATTGCTTCTGTGACAGTGGTCACCCGTTGCTCCTTGACTTTTGGCGGAGTTGAAGGCTGGGCATTCAACTGCAACTCTGTGATCTGTAGGTTCTATTATACTCCTATAGTAATAGGTGTCATATTTCATGATTGATTGGTTGAGCTCTATAATATGTCCATCCTTTCCTTGCTGTAAAGGTTTCCATATTATCAAAAAATCAAAAAAATTAAAAAATGTAAAGAGGGTATACCCTAAAAGAAAAATCAAAGGGTGAAAAAATAAATGGTCAAAAGAAAAAAATGAAAGAAATGAACCCCATAACAAAAAGACCAGGAAAGTGTGCAAGTCCAAATGCCACTACTGTTTCATTTTCTGTAAATAAAGCATCATGTACAGCTTGTTGAACTTTTACCACAATTGATGAATGACCAAACAGCTGAATCCTAGCCAGTTCATGTTTGAATTTCATGTTTTAGAGATAGAGAATAAAATCTGTCGAAATTGTTTAATCTTGGCAGATAAGTAGATAGGTAGAGAAGCAAAGGAGCTCAACAGTTTAATCTGAGCCCTTGGAAGAAATAAGTGCAGACTTAGATAGGCTTATCATGAAAAGAAAAGAAGATTGAAAAAGCTTTTCCAGTCTAAGTGCACCCAAAGCAAGGAAGAAAAAATGTTAGGCAAAGTAGGCTGGGTAGGTAGTTTTGAAGTTGCAGAATGAGACTTGTGATAGTTTTGTCTCTAAAAAATGTGTTAAAATTTCACTCTTATCACAAGTGCCATGGCAGATATTTCTTGGAGAAGCTCAAGCGAGGCATAACTAATCTCCCATTCATATTTTTCCCCAAAAAACACTTACTAATTTCCCCCAGAGATAATAAGATCTGCTTAATATCCCTCTTGAAAGCCTCTCATTCCATTTCATTCATTGCCTAAGTGAATTCCTACTTTACTTAGGAAATTGACCATATTCCTTGTGAAAACCCCTTTTCTTCCCTTTTGGCCTAAGTTTTATGTAAAAATTCCAAAAAATTATGCTTAGCGCTTTCCATTTTCACAAAATTCATATTAACTCATTAACTTTATTTTATATAAATCCCATGTAAATCGATATCCTTATCCCATATTATATATAATATAATCCCCATATTTTAATATCCCATCCCCCTGGTTAAACTATAACCATAACATTAATTAAGCAGGGATTAAAGGTTCATTTGGAACCCTTAATAGCCTCCCCGCTGCGCGCTCAAAGGTTAGTTAACCTTCGGTTAATTAATAACTTAATCAGCCCCGCAGACCAATGAGAATGCGCCCGATACAATTAATAATAGTTTGAATGAATCAGACCCACCGCTTAACCACCCGCCATCTCTGCAAAGAGCCATCCGTTCGATCTGGACCTCACCATCCAACGGCCAATGTCTTTTTCGCTACCCCCTCATCCGTCGAGCTTTAAGTCGCGGGGAAATGGTGGTTTTGCCACCCGTACAAAGACACATGTTGCTCTCCTAGCGTGATCGCTCCCTCCCCGCTCGAAACTGCCCAAGCCCAAAAGCGGTGCGGGCAAAACCGCTTACCACCCTCCCCCTTGCTAATGTCACCCTGCCACATCACCTTCTGCTGACGTCACCGCCATGTCACCATCCGTACTGCCACGTCACCTGCCACGTCGACTGTTCTGTACCCCCCGCTGACGTCATGCTGACATCACCCATTCGAAAAATCAAATTTTCCCGCCAAAAATCTTTTTGTTCAATAAAGGGTAAAAAAGTCATTTTTGATAGTTTTTCGCTGCAAAACAGCGCTCCAGGCATGCAATCGACCGACTCTGTACCCGGTTCTCGATCGCCTCCCGACCACGAAAGCTCCAACAACGAGCTTTCCAACTGCCGACCCTCCATTTTACAGTTTTCTTCCTCTTTATATAGTTCGAAACAAAGCAGAGGGATTCCCAAGCCCACAGAAACAGAGATAAACAGAGATGTTTGCTACCCGAGCTAGTGTGGGAACCTGCAGAAACAACAATGAACAAAGTAAAGGCAGTGAGAAGACATCTTGCAGTTCCATTTTTGCCGAATAGCAGTGAGCAAGGTCGGTTCAACATTTAAAACAGGGTACAAAACAAGTCAAAGAGTATCAGAGGAGCCATAAAGAGTATCAGTGCAGAATTAAATACAAATCAAATCAGCATTAAAGGGTATCCGAGCCAACTAAGAGAAGCAGGTCAGAAGTTAAAGAACGGTTATTGCAGAGAGTCGGCATAGAGCTACAAAGGACAACTGCAAGACGAACCCTAAAGAACCAGCCTCCAACACAGTATGAGTTAGCTGTTTCTACTTTTCTTGTAAATGACTTTAGGTTAAAACTTAGATATTATCTCAGAGCTTTTATGAGATATTTTTGTACATATTTTGTTTTATAAATACCCCCTTCATCAAAGTTTTGAAGGGGTTGGGTCTGTGAATATTTCTTAGAATTTGCTGTAATACTGAACTTTGGAATAAAAAGTTGTTGGAAACATTTGTTGTCTGGCCTACTAGATGAAGAATCGATGCAGAAGGCCTGTTACAGAATTATTGAATCAACCCATGGATCAATGAGTACTTTCTACCTTGTGTTTTACAATTTCTTGTATGTTATATCATCTATGTTTCAAAATCTGAATAATAAAGCAAAATATTAATTCAGAATTTTCTTGACTGCACTCTGTTTTCAGTCTTTATTATTCTCTGTGTTTTCTTCAGAATTAGAATAGGTAGTGAATTCTTAATTGCTCCTACTTGCTGGTTCTTTCATGTTGACTATTTGCTAAAGAATTCTTAATTGCTCCTTAACAATAATCATCCATTTTCCCTCTGTCAATATGTTGAAGGATCCTTAATTTCCCTTCATCCATTTGAGTCCATTCCATCTAATTCCAGCCTTTTAAATTGTTTCATGTTTGACTACCTTTCTCTGTGATGCCATCCTCTGTTAGAAACCGAATCTAGGAAGCCTGTTTATTTTGACTCCATCATGCCCAATGGACTAAACTCTTTAGTTTTACCTCACTGTTCTATTGAATCTCGCCACCCAAACTCAAAACAAAACCCTTGAACTTTATAACTAGCCTAAAACCTTCATAAACAAAGTTAAATCATAAAGAGATAGCCCTCTCTGGATGCAGATTGGCTAGAATCTGTATCTAAAGGATTCGTCTGTGGTTACCTCAGCCGTATTCCCTTTCTTACAACTTTTGGGAACAACCTCAGTGATAACATCATTGGAAACTCCGCCAAGGATCTAAATAATTGTTTGTTTCTACTGTTTTCTATATAAACTATAGATGGAGCCTGAAGTTAGCCAGGTAGCCTTTGAAACTGCTTTTGCTTTGCAATTGCAGAAGTAAATAAATGCTGCTTCAGTCTATCTCCGGTCTAGTTTATGTTTTGAATAGTTGGTTCCAAATACTTGATCAGTTCCTCTTGTCAAATAAAATCTTTAAGAAAGTTTAAATCTCATATCTAAAGCCTCTTAAAGAAATCATAAAAGTTGTTTTGAAAAATCATAAAAAATCAAAATAATCATAAAAATCTCAAAAATTTCTTTTTCCTGGAGAAACTGAACCTTTTTCTCAGAATTGTTTTACAGGTTTAGATCTGATATGTGATGGTGGATAGGGATCAGACACACAAAGGTTAAAATCATCCACCTGGAGACTCCATATCAATTTCACAATCAAGACTCCACTAGAGAAATGAATCTGAAAGAACTGTATGAAAAGATCAGGCTTTTGACTTGGATTGTTATCCAAGACATTATGTTCTTTCTCATTGATAAGATTTTTCAATGTATATTGTATTTTAGAGATGACTTTGGATTAAGTTTTTATTATTTTCCTTCCAAAAATATAGATGTAGACTCTCCTTACACATTTGAACAACAGTCTTCTAATTCTTATGAAGATCATTTTTCAATTAAGGAGAATCCAAAAATTGAGAATAATCAGTCAATCCCTGAACATATTCCATTACCTCATAAAGTTCCTGATAGGTATAAACCACTCATTTTTCCTCCTACACTCAATGCTTTCCCTAACAATCATCCCAAGTATCTCCCTAGATTTGATGGAGAGAATGGTGTCACTGCCCAAAAGCATATCCAAGTTTTTGAATATTATCTTAACTTGTTTGAAGTAGAGGAAGCGGATGTTAGTATTAGGCTTTTTGCTCTTTCTTTGCAAGGCAAAGTTAGGAGTTGGCTCAAAACTCTACCTGAGGCAAGCATCTCAAATGTTGAACAGTTTCTCAAACTCTTCCTGGATAGATGGATAATCAGAGTCAATCTCCTCATGATCATAGAAGAATATAATCAGTTAAAAAGACATCCAGATGAAACAGTACAACAATTTTCAGACAGATTCAATCAAATCTATCATTCAATACCATTGAATATAAAACCTCCCCCTGACTCAGCTCTACTGCATTACCCAAGAGCATTTGATTCAGAGATAGAATTTCATCTGAGAGAAAGAAACCCCTCCACTATGGAACAAATGCAGAACATGGCAGTGGATGTAGAGGTTAATCTGAAAATTAGGGAAGAAAAGCTGAAAATAGAGAAAGAGGAAAAACTTGATAGTTTGATAAAGAAAACAGAGGAAATGATGAAGAAGATCACAATAAAAGTTGAATGTTTAGTTCAAAATCATCATGACACATTTGTTTCACAAGAAGAAAAGATTGATATTCACGAACAAATTTCTACCAACTCAATCTACCATAGATCAGATGACAGATTCATAGAGCAATATGTGGAGGAGAAATCTCCTGATCTACTGTGTGCATTTGATAACATTGCTTCTTTTAATGATTCACCCAAATATGATCAATATGATGATGATTATGTTTCTCAAATCCAAATTAACCTTGCAGAGGAATCAGAAGCTAATTTGGGGAACAAGGAAATTCAGGTTCAACAGCTTGAAAGTAGTGATTACCCTGTTCATTGCAGCAAAAAGGATGAGGAGGAAAGTGCAGAAAATTTTGAAATCAGTGAAGGAACTTTACCATTTTGTTTTGAGTCATTTCAGTTTATCAGAGATAACTATCATGTAATTAAAAATCAAATGTCAACAAGTCTTGATATTAACCATCTAGAGGGCAATCAAATCTTTGCTCAAAACTTATCATATCTAGATTTGCAGCCCCAAAATGCCATTGAATATCAGGTTGCAGAGGAACACTTGGAAGCAGTAACATATGATCAAAAAATCCAAGCTGATTCCCTGCCTCTTTGTTTTGAACCATGTGGAATTTTTAAAGAAAAAGAAGAGCAGCTTGTAGAAATCTGTCAAGTTCCATTTGAACCTGTATGTAATGAGTTGCAACAATCCTTCCAAGTTCTTTATGATCCATCAACTGACAGGTTGAATGATGAAAGAAATCAGAATTCTTCTCCATTAACACACTGTGAGAGTCAAAATCAAGATGATAATGGTTTTAACAGATAGGCATTACAATCAGTAAAAATATCACCACAAAGCACAGTTGAAAACATACATGGTGATAAAGACAAAGGCGACATTTCAGTTTCATGGCATGAAAGCTATCCAGAACATTTGTACAGTTGTTTGAATCAGTTCGAGATTAGTGTTTATATTTTTCAAGATCCTTTTGTATAGTTTCTAGATTCAGCAAAGGAGATCAGGAATTTCTTTATCTTCTCAAAGTTTAACACAGCTAAATTTGACTGCAAGATCTCAATTTTAAACACCATCAAGCATAAACAACAAAGGTCACTAATGTATATAATGCTTAATTGGTTGCATTGGTTGTTTCATTTTACCTAACCAGCAGTCAGAAGGCTGATTAGAGTAAAGTAGGTAGGATTTCAGTTTGTTTTAATTCAGTTTTCAATAAATTAGAAAATAAATCCTTAAATGTTTGAATCCAAGATCTTGATGATTTACTAATTTGGTTTGAAAGTTGCAGCACCTTTTTGTTTCAGGTCAGATCTTAAAGTTGTGCAAGAAAAGATTAAGAAGATTTTGATGAAAAGACCAAGGCTACAAGTTCCTACCCAAGTGACAAGGTGCTCAAGAAGGATTCAAGGAGGAAGAAAAAATGAAAAAATGTGTTTAAGTGTGGATTGGATAGTAACTTGCTGCAGTTGAAGCCCGAAGAGAAGGCCCTAAGCTTCAGAAAGTTTGTTGTCATATATACAATAAAGCAACCAGCAAAAGGAAGATTTCAGAGCATAGTAAAATCTATTCATAAGGCCATCTGACCTGCTGTTCTTGACTTTCCACCAGGGAAAGCCATCCCCAAGTGGAGCCAGTGTTATACTCCTATAGTAATAGGTGTCATATTTCATGATTGACTGGTTGAGCTCTGTAATATGTTCATCCTTTCCTTGCTGTAAAGGTTTCCATATTATCAAAAAATCAAAAAAATTAAAAAATGTAAAGAGGGTATACCCTAAAAGAAAAATCAAAGGGTGAAAAAATAAATGGTCAAAAGAAAAAATGAAAGAAATGAACCCCATAACAAAAAGACCAGGAAAGTGTGCAAGTCCAAATGCCACTATCGTTTCATTATCTGTAAATAAAGCATCATGTACAACTTGTTGAACTTTTGCCACAATTGATGAATGGCCAAATAGCTTAATCTTGGCCAGTTCATGTTTGAATTTCATGTTTTAGAGATAGAGAATGAAATCTGTCCAAACTGTTTAATCTTGGAAAATATGTAGATAGGTAGAGAAGCAAAGGAGCTCAACAGTTTAATCTGAGCCCTTGGAAGAAATAAGTGCAGACTTAGATAGGCTTATCATGAAAAGAAAAGAAGATTGAAAAGGGTTTGCCAGTCTAAGTGCACCCAAAGCAAGGAAGAAAAAATGCTAGGCAAAGTAGGCTGGGTAGGTAGTTTTGAAGTTGCAGAATGAGACTTGTGATAGTTTTGTCTCTAAAAAATGTGTTAAAATTTCACTCTTATCACAAGTGCCATGGCAGATATTTCTTGGAGCAGCTCAAGCGAGGCATAACTAATCTCCCATTCATATTTTTCCCCAAAAAACACTTACTAATTTCCCCCAAAGATATTAAGATCTACTTAATATCCCTCTTGAAAGCCTCTCATTCCATTTCATTCATTGCCTAAGTGAATTCCTACTTTACTTAGGAAATTGACCATATTCCTTGTGAAAACCCCTTTTCTTCCCTTTTGGCCTAAGTTTTATGTAAAAATTCCAAAAAATTATGCTTAGCACTTTCCATTTTCACAAAATTCATATTAACTCATTAACTTTATTTATATAAATCCCATGTAAATCAATACCCTTATCCCATATTATATATAATATAATCCCCATATTTTAATATCCCTACCCCCCGGTTAAACTATAACCATAGCATTAATTAAGCAGGGATTAAAGGTTCATTTGGAACCCTTAATAGCCTCCCCGTCGCGCGCTCAAAGGTTAGGTAACCTCCAGTTAATTAATAACTTAATCAGCCCCACAAACCAATGAGAATGCCCCCGATACAATTAATAACAGTTTGAATGAACCGGACCCACCGCTTAACCATCCGCCATCTTTGCAAAGTGCCATCCGTTCAATCTGGACCTCACCATCCAACGGCCAATGTCTTTTTTGCTGCCCCCTCATCCGCTGAGCTTTAAGTCGCGGGGAAATGGTGGTTTTTCCACCCGTACAAAGACACGCATTGCTCTCCTAGCGTGGTCGCTCCCTCCTTGCTCGAAACCACCCAAGCCCAAAAGCGGTGCAGGAAAAACTGTTTACCGCCCTCCCCCTTGCTGACATCACCCTGCCACATCACCTTCTGCTAACATCACCGCCATGTCACCATTCGTACGACCACATCACCTGCCACGTCGACTATTCCGTACCCCCCGCTGACGTCATGCTGACGTTACCCATCCGAAAAATCAAATTCTCCCGCCAAAAATCTTTTTGTTCAATAAAGGGTAAAAAAGTCATTTTTGATAGTTTTTTGCTGCAAAACAGTGCTCCAGGCATGCAATCAACTGACTCTGTACCCAGTTCTCGACCACCTCCTGGCCACGAAAGCTCCAACAATGAGCTTGTTAACTGCCGACCCTCCATTTTACAGTTTTCTTCCTCTTTATACAGTTTGAAACAAAGCAGAGGGATTCCTGAGCCCACAGAAACAGAGATAAACAGAGATGTTTGCTACCCCAGCCAGTGTGGGAACCTGCAGAAACAACGATGAATAGAGTAAAGGCAGTGAGAAGACATCTTGCAGTTCCATTTTTTCCAAACAACAGTGAGCAGGGTCGGTTCAACATTTAAAACAGGGTACAAAGCAAGTCAAAGAGTATCAGAGGAGCCATAAAGAGTATCAGTGTAGAATTAAAGACAAATCAAATCAACATTAAAGGGTATTCGAGCCGACTAAGAGAAGCAGGTCAGAAGTTAAAGAACAGTTATTGCAGAGAGTCGGCACAGAGCTACAAAGGACAGCTGCAAGCCGAACCCTAAAGAACCAGCTTCTAGCACAACATGAGTTAGTTGTTTCTACTTTGATTGTAAATGAATTTAGGTTAATGCTTAGATATTATCTCAGAGCTTTTATGAGATATTTTTGTACATATTTTGTTGTATAAATACCCCCTTCATCAGAGTTTTGAAGGGGTTGGGTCTGTGAAGATTTCTTAGACTTTGCTTGTAATACTGAACTTTGGAATAAAAAGTTGTTGGAAACATTTGTTGTCTGGCCTACTAGATGAAGAATCGATGCAGAAGACCTGTTACAAAATTCTTGAATCAACCCATGGATCAATGAGTACTTTCTACCTTATGTTTTATAGTTTCTTGTTTTTTATATCATCTATGTTTCAAATTCTGAATAATAAAGCAAAAGATTAATTCAAAATTTACTTGCTTGCACTCTGTTTTCAGTCTTTATTATTCTCCGTGTTTTCTTCAGAATTAGAACAGGCAACGAATTCTTAATTTCTCCTGCTTGCTGGTTCTTTCATGTTGAATATTTGCTAAGGAATTATTAATTGCTCCTTAACAGTAATCATCCATTTTCCCTCTGTAAATATGTTGAAGGATTCTTAATTGACCTTCATCCATTTGAGTCCATAACATCTGATTCCAGCCTTTTAAATTGTTCCATGTTTGACTACCTTGCTCTGTGATGCCATCCTCTGTTAGAAACTGAATCTAGGAAGCCTGTTTATTTTGAATCCATCATGCCCAATGGACTGAACTCTTCAGTTTTACCTCACTGTTCTATTGAATCTCACCAACCAAACTTAAACAAAACCCTTGAAATTTATAACTAGCCTAAAACCTTCATAAACAAAGTTAAATCATAAAGAGAGAGCCCTCTCTGGATGCAGATTGGCTAGAATCTGCATCTAAAGGATTCATCTGTGGTTACCTCGGTCATATTCCCTTTCTTACAACTTTTGGGAACAACCTGAGTGATAACATGTTCAACTCTAACTAAACCCTCACCATCTCAGTATGAGCATGCATACACTCGTAGCTAGCTTGCAGATGCGCACCTCGACTGGTTCCTCCTTAGGAATGGCGAACTCTGGGATGATTCAGTATGCCTCCTCGATGACCTACATAATGCACTTGTTCTGGTTGGTTGCCTCAGTCACAACGGTGATGGCAGAGTCTCGTTGTAGTTCCATCTGCTTGTTGTTAATCCGCTGGTCATTAATTACCTGGAGGGCGTAGTTCTCACGGGCCCTCAACTCTGCAATCACTCCATCCTACAAGAGCTAGAGCGCGTCACCAGGGATCACTGCCAGATTGAACCCTACTCCTTTTAGGGTGCTCACGGTGGGCCTATCAACTTCGTTCTATGTGGTTAGTTCTCCATCAGGCAACATTATTGCACTGGAGGCCTTTGCGCGCAGCATCTCGACAACTTCTGAAGTGTCGATAGCAAGGCTGGTAGACATCATGTCAGCCTGTACTGCACAGCTCTGTAGCTCCTACAGACGTGTCTGGGTAGTCCCCAATACCAGTTTTTGCTACTCCTCAAACTGTTGTAGGGCCTCTGTGGTGACATCCCCCACCGATGTCATGTAGATCGCCCTCTGTTAGTGTGATAGGGTCTAGTGATGTCTTAGTAGCCTTTGATTTCTTCCTGGACCCTCCTTTCTCCTTCTCCCTTTGACGCTTGATGTAGGTGGATGTTGCTTGTGGGTCTGCGCCGTGATGTTATGTCTGCTTGTCCATCTCCTCTTTTGTCTCAGGTGAAGGCGACCTTGCGCCTTTGTCAGAGCCCCGCTCTATTCCACCTATTTGCTTCCCTGATTGTTAAGTGGCTTCACGCTCTTCCTGGGCCTTGTTAGCAGCCTCTTTTTTCCTATTTTCAGCCAGCTGTGTCATCTTAAGTTTTCCCTCCTCCTTCTTTTTCTGCATGGCGAACTTTCTTCCTCCTATCACCGAGTTTGTTGTAGAGTGCCACTCTGCTGGCCATTGATCAAGTACTGTATCAATGACGTCATCCATTTCTAGGTAAGGCAATTCATATTATTTTTGCACAGGGTCCTTCCGTGCCCTGATGGATACATGGTGAAAGTCTGCTTTAAAATATACATAGACCTATAGGTTGGCGTACACCGTAGGTGAAAACCGCAGTTTGCGGTTGATGGCCATGCAGATGTTCATCTCCATCAAGATCCAGAAGATCTTACTGTCCTTGATTCGTTGCATGTCCTAGGTCGCCCATAACGAAGCATACTTTGTTGCTTCTAGTAGATTTGGTGTGACCAAGGGGAATTGGCTGTCCTCTGGTAGCTCCCATGCTACCAGCACAATCGACAACAAGAGCCACACGTAGTGGAACATCTTGCTGAGCTCATGTGCTTTGCGGTAGTTTTCTAGGAACTCTCTGTGAAGATAGTTTGACAAGTTGAACTGGACTCCTTCAGTGCACTGGGCTGCTAGCAAGACAACAAGTTCTGGCACCCCATCGGCATGACAATTCCTCATCACCTTCCCTGATAAAATCTATGTGGCTACCTTTACCATAGGGTTGCAGATGCTAGATATGGCATATCCGCGTGGCTTCTTCACCAACTTAAACTTTTCCTTCATGGCCTCCGCGAGGGCCTTCTCACCACCTTTTCCGCCAAATATCATGGCCAGATTATCTCCTGTGTAAGCCAATTGCGTTATCCTATGGATCAACCTGTCAGTGATGGGTATTGGCTCCTCCAGCCACAGACACCCATCATGCACCAAGCATAGAAGCTGCTTGATGACCAATACTGTAATCGGGGTGCGATTGCATTGCGGCACCCAAAGTAGGTTGAGCAACCCTACCTTGTCTACTCCTCTAAGCCACCTCCTTGGCTCCAATGCGGTCATTCCGGTGTTTGTATTGATTATGTGGTGCATCATCTGCTCGGTTACCAGGTGTGGGAACTTCTCATGGTCGGGCAAGTCCCAGTCTTCAAGTTTCAGTAGCAGAACCCACACCAAGTGCGGTCCTTCGAAAACAATCTCATCTGGTAGTAGAGGGGTTTGCAAGGGGGTCTTTATCTCATTGACATCTTTTGGCACCTTGGCCTTGCCCTTGTGTGGAGGGACATACTTAGGCAACCGAGTGATAGGGTCAGCACCCTGGGCTTCAACCTCTTCCACATCTACTCCCACATCTTCATCGTCCATCAAGATGTCTTCAATTTCTTCCTCCTCTGGCTCCAAATTGATGGCTTTTCCCTTCTCCTGTGCAGTAGGCTTTGGTGGATTTCTTCTTGGCGATGCATGCACCCGTATTGTAGGATGCTTTCCCTTCTTATCCTTTGTGCTCTCCTTGGTTGGGGTGGGCTTTGGTCTCGACATTCTTGGCGATTTAGGGACTTCTGCTAATACTTTGGCCACTTCTAGAGCAACTTCTTCTACCTCCATCTCCATTTCTGGCACTAACTCTTCTACTTCAGTATCTATAGCTTCTGTGGGCCGACATGATGTTATGCAAGAAATCTTATGTCTCCTTCAACATTGTCTCAAATACTTTACTAGCTATCAGAAGTTCGTAGTGCTTGCGATTCATGTGCATCTGAGAGCTCAACAACTCAATTCTCAAAATGCCAAGTGTTTTTCCCTGGACAACCACTTGTAATTCATACGTAATTTGGAATTCAAATCCGACTGTTCCCCACAAATTTGGTTCATTAATGCCGAATTGGTGGCAAATCTTCAAGGATATGACCCATAAATTTCATCTTAAATGCCGACCATCTGCTCCATTTGGCCGCATTTCTATCATCAAATCATGAACAGTGACTTTAACGATCACTTTCTGGCCAACCTGCGCAATTCCTCCCTGGGTAGCACAGATCCCTTCATGCTACCGTGAACCCTGTGACACTTCCTTGCTTCACATAATCCTCCAATCGCGCATCTCCCCAATCTGGGCAATGTAGTTTATAGTCCCGTGCCTCCTTTCCGCTGCCTAGAGTGCTAAGACTGTGTTACCTTCATCTAGTCACATGGTCGAACTGTCGGTGTATAACTTCAATTGATTGCCATTCACCTTGCCTGGGAAGGGTTCTCCATTCAATTTGACCAGCTAAACTGCTCCTCCATCGGTAATCTCCTTAATAACACAGGGCCCTAACCAGTGCATTCTAAAATTCCCTGGAAATTTATCAAACTTTTCATATAAAAAACCAAGTCATTTACCTTAAAGATGCACAACTTAATGTGTTGATGATGCCATGATTTGTCGCGTTGCTTCTAGACTTGTTGGTGAAATCCAGCTAAAAATCTTTCTTCCTCAGGCTCAGCCAGTTGCGTGAGCCTCTCTTCTAAGGCTCTATGATCAGTCATACCCGTGAATGCTATTATGTGTAGACTAAGCACAATGTATTCCATGGGAATCACTGCTTCAACACCATAGACAAGCCTAAAGGGTGTTTGTCCAGTCAATTTCTTGCATGTTGTTCGATAGGCCCATAGTACCATGGGTATGCGTAGGTCCCAATCACTTTGCTAAGCATTGCACACCTTGGTTAGCGCATTCTCTAGCACTTTATTGAATGCTTCCACCATCCTGTTAGCCTGTAGATGATAAGGTGTGCTCTTCTGGTGATATACCTGAAATTCCTCCATTAGCGCGCTAATCGTCTCATTCAAAAAGTGCATACCACGATCACTCATCAAAATCTTTGGACAACCAAATCGCGTTAGTAAATACTCAAAGAGGAACTTTGCAGCAGTCACACCTATGCAATCCTTCACAGGTTGTGCCTTTGCCCATCGAGTCAAATACTCCATCGCGGTGATAATGTACCTTGCTCCCGTCTTTCCTTGGGGCTGAATAGGTCCCATAAAATCTATCGCCCATTTCTCAAAGGTTTGTAATGTCATTTGTCGATTCAAAGGTAGGTCATCCCTCCGCGATGGCCTGTTAGTCCTCTGACACGCATCAGACGCCTTGCAATATGCTTTTGAGTCTTGGTGGAGGGTCGGCCACCACAACCCTCCACGTAGAATCTTCTATGCGGTCGCTCTCCCTCCATAATGTCCTCCCGCAGTGCTCCCATGAGCGTCTGCGAGGATGCTACTTCTTTGAAACTCAGGTACATATCATCACAATATCTCATCGGACCCCATTTTATATATATGCTCGGCAATGACAGAAAATTCTGCCGCGCGCACCACTAACTCCTTCTTCTGCTGGACAGTGTATCCTTCCGGGGTAGTTCCTGTCATTAGGAAGTGTATGATATCTTCAAAATTACCATCCGCGATGTGCACTACAAATAGCTGCGCGTCAGGCAACCCCTCCAAATTATTGGGCTCTTCCTCTGTACCAATGTTTACCTATTTCGTTTTCAGCGGCGTTGTTATATCATGATTCTCAACCCATGGTCCTTCAACCTCGTGGTAACCTTTTGTTTCAGGGATGTTAATCTTTCGTGGATCCTCATCCTCATGTTCAGCAGTTACGTTATAGCATTCTAGCGAATGACTCAGCTGAGTAGCCCAATCAGGCTGAATCAAGTCCAAAGGATCCTGCGGTATCCTAAAGATTGCTTCTTTTACTTCTTGTAGCGCCTCGTTGATAAATTCAAACCCGTCTTTGACGCTGAATGTCATTATGAATCCTTCGCGTAGAAATACCCATTCACTTGTACCATGGCAAAGCTCTATTTCTATGTACCAGTTCATCGGGACAACATCCAGGGTGTGACAGAACAATTGCACCCATTCAGGTTGGAGCTTCTCTCCATAAGCTTGAGCCCATTTGGCCAAGTGCGCACGCGAATCATCCTGCCCATAATACTTGTCTGTTATTCATATCTTCAGCTTCCCAAAGTGTGTTCTCATCATCCTCCTACATTCGCACCAATCATCAAAGGTTCCCTTGTGCGTACCCCACCATCTTGCGGGCGTAGCGCGCAGTGCCCAGTCCAATGCCTGGAAGCGCTAGTTTTCTGGTTCCTCCCTTTCAAATGCATCCAAAAAGATATCTACATCATTTAGGACATCATAAGTGGGCATATTTCTTATCTTTGATGACACACAACACAGCGACGGGGTCATCATGTTATAGCTTAGTGTAGTTACTTCATGTAACCGATTCTGCCAGTGCTCTAATTCTTCATCAGAGTCTAAGGTGTAGGAACTCTCGTGATCCCATGTAATTCATCCATCTTCTGTTGGATTCACCCAGTCTTAGTCTTGCACTATTATCTTATAGATATAGTCCAGATCATAATCTCTCTCATAATCGCAGACTGGTTCAGTATAGCATGACCCTTCAGCAGGATCTAGGGGTACTATTACGCGGAGTGATTTCTTCTCAAATATCATCTTTTGCTTCTTTAGGTTGATTACCCTGTTCATATTAGTAGCCAAATCAATGCCAATGAGCACAGGATAGGAGTTGCTATCATCCACAATTTCTATTACTTCAAAGTCAGCCAGTGCGCCCATGCCTTCAATATCTACAGTCACCCCTTGCAGCTGCCCCATGGGGATGATCTTCTGCTGATTCACCATCTTTAGCTGAATCGGAGACCACTGCAACATGGGTCTCCCCATCCGTTTCCAAGTCTGCTTCGGTAGGAAATTCACATCTCACCCTAGGTCCAAGATAACCTTATCCATTTCATACTCTCCTATCTGCGTAGTTAATCTCATCTCCTATCCCGTTCTTGTTTTATGCTTACCAATCTTTTGTACTATGTGAAAATCAGCCAGAGTGTTTCCGGCGTATCTATTTATGAACTCCTGTAACCCCTTCACAGCCTTGCTATCATGCAATAACTTCATGCAAGTCTCCAGGAAGGTTGTAAGCATAAAAGGTTTCATCCTCTGATCAGGATTATCCTTGCTCCCTGAGGTGGAGGCCTCAGCAAAGCTCTTCTTTGCCTCCATGAACATTTCATGTGTGCGCTCCAAATCAAACTTAACCTCCTTCGCTGGAGCTTTGCGAACCCATGCGCTGTCTTTGAGATGTTTCCCCTTATCATCCCCTATTGAAATTCCACTTCGGAGCACTATATTCACATTTGGATCCTCTTCGCAAGGCTCAGACCTCATCATCTACAGGTTTTGAGTCGGCTGAGGTGATATCACCCCTTTGTCACGTATCCTCATTATCAGCATAGGAAAGTCTTCCGTTTCATGATCAAACAGAGTGTAATACTTGCATGACGGACGTGTTGGGTTAGTACAATCATGGGCATAGTGTCCTAGTCCTCTGCAATTGTAGCAAATTAGTTGTCCCCGATGTCCTCCTCTGCCTCGTCCTTGTCCACACCCCTGAAAGCCTGTCCGCACCATCCCCGCGCTCTATTTAGGGGGCTGCGTTTCTGCTTGGACCCTATAGGAGGGTGTTTTATCCATCATCAATTCGTAGCTTCTACAGTTGCGCTCATCATGCCCTACCAATCTACAGAAGTTTCAAAGCAGTTGTTGCAGTGTCTGTACAAACTTTTACAGCAAATGATAGTTATCCATGGCATGTTTTCTTGCTACTTGACATATAGTGCACCACAATGTAGGCCCTGTGCTTGGTCCTGCCTGAGTTTCTGGCCTCAAAGGAATTGGTTCTCCTCCTGAAGTATAGTTTGCAAAGACTAGGCAATGGTCTTTGTTGTGCTCCTGACCCTTGCATTTCAAGCACCATACCTCTTCATGCACTTCTGGTTGAACTGTTTTGTCGTGCTTCAAACTTTGCATCTCAAGGCAAAGATTTTTCAACTACGCATGGATCTGCTGAACCCCTAGATTTGGATCTTGCATCAATATTTCATTAAGTCTCATTGCAATCTCCAAGGCCTCTGCCTGAGTCGTTATCTTCTGTTGTGAAAGTGAAACCCTTAGGTGTGGCAGGAGCAAAGGCATGAACCATTCGCAATGTTTTCCATCTGTTAATTTCATATTAGCTTCACGGATTTTACACTTCAACCTCGGATCTAGTTCCCAAGGGGTCTTGCCTGGTTTCGTTGCGATTTCCTTGAACCCCACAATTGACTGTGCCTTAGATTTAGGCCTACTGAATTCGTTGCTCAGTGTGGTTTGGATGTTTGCCACTCCAGCGTTTGGGTTATCATTAGAGTACTTGATATACCAGGTTAGCGCTTGATCCTGCAGAGCACTAACTAGTGTTGCCTTCTTCATGTGATCATCTGTAATGCCCTGAGCTTCCCATACAGCTTTCACAACGAACCAAAACTAGTCCAGGTCCTCATTTCCCAAGCCTTTGAACAAAGGTAGCTTCACTGAATTCGCCATGTTGAACTGCGATGGAGGTGGAGGGGGTACAGGTGAAGTCGCAGGTGATGATGGTGAAATTAGAGGTGGTGGGGGTGGAGGTGGCAATTACAGGAATCCTTGTCTTATTAACTGAATATCACTTCGCGGAGAAGCCTTCGCTATTCCCTCTTCATCACCTCGTGGAGGTGAAATAAATGGACTATACTCAGGACCCTTTCTTTCTTCGTTCGTGTAAGTTTTTCTGATTCGCGTAGCTCCGAACATCAAGGTAGCTGCATAACCCACTTTTCACATAATAACATCTTAATCCAGGTATTCAAATATTTTATGTACTTACCTCATGGACCTTTGAAAAAGCGTCGCTCCGTCTCGCTATAGCTGACTGAGGTATCGATTGTGAATTTAGTCACAAATCCTCCTAAGACGCGATCAAGCCAATGATTGATAGCACAAGCAATCTTATCCTCATATGCTTCCAATTTCTGTACTAGCTCCGGGGTCTAGATAATAGGACCGTCAAGTTTCCACCTTCCTTGGCTATCTGCTAGCTTCACGATCCACTCGTATAGCTCAATCGGAAAGGAACAGAAGAAGATCTCGTGGATCTCTGTATATAGGTACCTGTCTAGCCACTGTTCCTTTGTCAGTCACAAACTTCTGTTCTCCTGCGCTACGAATTCGTGGATCTTCCTATCCAACCAGTCTCCGATCTCTTTCTTAGTTGGATTCTAGTAATACGACATAAAAAATCTCTTATGCATATTCTGGTCCTAACAACGAAACCATTTGTTGGCTTGGCGGGGCCTGACCTAGGTTCAACGTTAGTTTGCCAAACAAATCCCCGCACTACTGGCCCTTTTTGCATCAGCCTGCGGAGCGCGGACCGTAGTCTCACCTGAAGGAGTATGGGGGGATGCTGGAACCAAGTTTCCACACCCTGAGATGGTCATGATGTCGTTTATTCCTTCTATTCTTGCTTTCGTGCAGGTTTCTAAGTTCTAGGGCTCTGTTTTCCTAGCCCCTTATATTTCCCTTTGATACCTCCACGAAAGGGTACAACTAACCTTCATGCAGCCCTAACCTTTAGTTCAGATAATTTTGCACTGCTAAGGCAACGTATTGCACAGATTGTCAAGTTACCTTAAGAATATTACTTATCTTATTAGATAATCTCAGTTAGCACCGCGTAAACAGATATTATTATTTGTGTTCAATTATCCAACGTAATTACATACATTCGTGCATCACATAAGCATTATAAATTAAATTCATACAAAACATGACAAGATGCATTAACCAGAACAAAGACACGGAAATTTACAGAATACTTCTCTTTATTGATATCTTCAAGTGTTTACAGACTCTATCTGCCCTGCGCACATAGTTGCAGGGGTCCACGCACTCAGCTCCGGACTTCCACCCTAGGCCTCTGTGCACTCAGCTGCAGAGCCTCTACCTATGCTATGACCTGAAACTTAGACTTCTTACTTCAAAGCTATGACTCTCTAATATATATCTTCTCTTAGAGCTTACTTACTTAGCTCTTTTTTTACAATCCCATGGTCCATGGACCATGGGTAGATCTTTTACAACCAACTTTGTATTACAAAAATAAGGGCGGACAACCCTTTATGACTGATGAAACCTTCACGCTTCGCGACCACAAAATGTGGAGGCTTTACAATTTTATTACAAATTTCGACCCAAAACATGGGCTTTTAGCCCTAAAACTATCCTTGGGGGATCCTATTCCCAACACCAAGAACATCAAGGAAATGCTTAAGAAATTCAAAATGGAAGATTGCAAAGCTGTCCTTATTCCGATGGTAACAGGTTGCGAATTGCACATAGACGACTCATCTAAGGATGTGGATCATAGGTTTGTACAAATCTATGATTGGTAGTCTTCTATATATAATAGCCTCCTGACCAGATGTTATGCAAGTAGTTGGACAAGTAGCAAGATTCCAAGCAGCACCAAAAGAATCACATATTATTGTCTTCAAAATAATTCTTTGATATCTAAAGGGCACAACAGAATATGGCTTCTGGTATCCCAAGTGCAACAATCTCATTACTCAAGCATTTACAGATGAAAATTGGGCAGAAAACATTGATGATCGTAAGAGTACTAGTGGAGCAACATTCTATCTAGGTGGTTGTCTCGTATCATGGTTGAGAAAAAATCAAACCTCAATCTCATTATCTACAACGGAAGTAGAATACATTATAGTGGCAGCTTGTTGTACTCGAGTCCTTTGGATGAAACAAACTTTGCAATATCTTCAAGTACAATTTAGTGAGCCTATTCCCATCTTTTGTGATAACACCAGTGCCATCAGCATCTCCAAGAATCCTATCATGAATTCAAAAACAAAACACATTCCTATAAAATTTCATTTTTTTAGAGAACAAGTCGCTGAAAATAATATCAAACTTGAATATTTTGGTACAAAAGAACAAATCACTGATATCTTCACTAAACCTTTACCTCGTGAAGCATTTGAATATCTTCGCCAGAAGCTTGGGATTCTCCCAAGTTCTCATTAGATTTTCCTTATTCAAAAAATAAAGGGGGAGTGGAAGTGTGTACAGGTCTGCAGGATGGTTGTGTGTCAGGGGATTTACCCTTTTCCATTTTTGTCAAAGGGGGAGAGAAGGTAGTAGGAAGAGATGCCTTGATCACAGGGGGAGTACTTGTGTTGCCATGAATGCCAAAGGGAGAGATTGTTGATCTAAAGATGATCTGAGGTTGTCATTGATATCAACCCAAGCAACACCAGGCGCTAACCTAATATTGCAAGGGAATTTTGACTTGACAACTTACTCTATTTTGAGTCAAGGATCTTCTAGATAGATTCTACTCATCGAAATGTTTCTGTTGATATATGGCACGCCAAGTAATTTTTCACGGTTTGAGAGATATTCATGTTTGAAGTTAGTAACCCCTGTTAGTGGGATAAAACCCTATGGGGTTGTGGCATGGAACTCATAATTGGTTTTTTTCATTGAATATTCAATAATTAATCATTTTTTTAAGCTCCTAAAATCCCTCCAACATTCTCTATAGAAGCCCCTCTCAACTCTATAAAAAGAAATCTCATATATCCTCCAAATGCAGCGATCGTGGCATTTTCGCTATAACTTCATCGCTGCGAAGTCTTAGATTCAAAAATTAAAAGCCATTTGATTTGCAATCCTAATGAACATCATGACCGAATTTTAGATCTTGGTGCACTATATTTTCAGAGATATGATTTGTGGAATTTAGGGTTTTTGCAGGCTGTCAAATTTCATCTCAAAGAAGTGACCTTGGGAAAATCGTCATAACTCTCTCTCATAGAAGAGGATTGGAATTCTATAAAAATTGGTAGACATTGCACAGACTATAGTTTTCTATGTATCAATTTCAGAGCCGAAGGAGGAAATAGTGACACGTGGTATGTCGTACAAGTTCGCTCTACTGAACTAGTCCATAATTAGGTCATTGTGAGAGATTGGGCATAACTTTGTCTTGAAGAGTCCAAATCAGGTCAGACCTATGGCATTGGAAAGAAGACTTGGAGGGCTTCTACAGGACTGAAGATCACATGTTGGGGATCTAAAATCGCAGAGATACATCAGATTAAATATCATGCTCCTAGAAGGCAAGAAAAACTAGATCAAGTGTTGTCAAGAGGTGCAAAGGACCAGACTTTCTAGGGCAGCAAAGAGCAAGGTGCAACAAAATGATGCAATAGAGGTAAGATATAGGTAAGTATCTTCTGTATATGCATGTTCATCTCTTAATTTCATTAGTTTCTTTGTATTCTAATTTGTTGTTTTTGTTTAGCACTGACATATGTTCTGCAGGATGAGGTAAGTTTTTCTATTATCATGTCATGGGTATTTCTTTGAAGAATTTTTGCAAGTATTATATATTCATCAAGAGAAGAATCAATGCATAATCTAATGTTCTAAAGAGTGATAAAGGGTAGCATGACAAGAGCAACAATCAAGGTGTAGAACAACAACAAGAAATTCACCACATGAATCCTTCAAGTGGGAAGCACTGCATACAATCATTGTAAAAGTATCATTGTATAGCGTCATTGTAAAAGCATCATTGTAAAATTTGTACAAGTGTCTATTTGCCAAGAGTTGAAGAGGCAATGTCAAGAGGTCTAGGGTCATCATTAGGTGGTTGTGTCATAGTTGGGGTTATGGTCTAGTGTGTCTTCTTCTTCTACATCATTTTATTGTAGAAATTTTGAATAATATGACACTTATTCACAGAGATTATCTTGATTATACACTATTGTGGAATACATGCATAATACATAACCTCCTATATGTTGATCATCAATTTAGCAGCATTAAAAACAATGAACATCTATCGCATGCACACATTAACACAGTATGTAATTCGGGGAAAGCATACAGCTGAAAACCCCACACTATCTGTATATTATAATGATAGAGAACATGTAACAATACATAGTACAATACTCCTCACAAGTACTCAGTACTATCTCCACATGTTACACACAAAACTAGCTCAGATCCGAACAAGTCACAGGTTCAAATCTCCTCCACTGTTTTTCCTACCTCCACTGCATAATCCAATAGTGAAAATCACGTGAGCACAAGCTACAATTACCTTGGTATTGGCCCACACTGCGCAGTACTCATTGGCATAACTCAATCCCATTGATTGTGCAAGATCTCATGCACAACTATAGTCACAACTGATAGCAATCTCAACCTCTAACACCTATCTCCACTGAACTGTACATGCACTGAGTTAACTGATCTATTCTTTAGTTGCTTTATGAGTTAATAATTAGTGAATTAATTTAATCAATTAATTCACATCACTCACCACTAGTCTATTTGCAGTTAGACTAAGTACAACTAGTTCAACCAAGTCAAACTGAACACAACTCCATCAACTCCTCAATCAACTCCACCAAACTCAACCACTTGAGTTCTAACTGAAGTCCATCATGAAATAGCTCAACTGACCCATAAGAAAAGTGTATTTCCTTCTAACAGCTGCATGAGCCACATCCGTAGCTCGAACTGAAGTGCTCCAAGAGGATAAGATAATGTTTATAGTCCAAATATTATTAAGAGCTAATAATATTCGACTGTTATATTTTTAGCCTGGTAGTCTAAAAATAGAAACCGCCCATATGTCTAAAAATAGAAGTCCATCTATTTTTACCAACATGACTAATCATCCACAAATAGCATCCTACAACTCATAGACCATGATCCATATGTCTAAAAATAGACATAGTCTAAAAATAGACTTTGCGCCAAAAATAGCCTGCGGGCCCACTTAGTGAAGGTGACTTCTTTTCACTAAGCTCCATCATCTTGTTGCATTTTCAACATTTATATAATTGTAAAGTGGACCATTTTCCCTGGTATGGGAGTCCATTCTTATTTTGTTCTTCTATAGGGTGGTAGGGTGGTGCTAGGATGGTGCATGAATTCACCAACAATTTCAATCCTGTGAAAACTTTAGGGTGGTAGGGTGATGCTAGGGTGAGTTGTAGCACATTGGGTGTTGGGGCATCCATTTAGTTGACTACTAAAGAATCTCGGTCATTGGAGCATCCATCCAGTGGGAGCTGGAGAATAATGATTTTCTAGATTATAGGAATTTTGAGCTTTCTTTTCAATTGGTGTTGAAGATTAAAGAATTATTTGAAAAACATTCAGTGGTTTTTGACCTAGAGGGGGTTTCCACCTAAAATTTTTGTGCCTCCTATGTTCTTTTATTCATTGTTGTTACTGCATAAACATTAATGATAATTTAATATTAACTAATTCTCTGAAAAGATTTAAAAGTGCTAATAGCTAAGGAATACTGATTCACCCTCCTTCAGTATTTTCCAATAGACCCCTCCATGCTTACTACTTTCTTGGAGACTTGCATGAAACTGTTGTGCGACAGCAGGGATGTGAAAGGATTACAGGAGTTGATAAAAAAATGTGTGGGTAGGTATAATTCTTCTGATGGGAACCGCATGGTCAGAAATATCGGCAGACATAAGACGAGAACAAGACATAAGATGAGGCTCACCATGCAAATAGGAGAATACAAGATGGATCAATTTATTTTGGATCTAGGGTCGGATGGGAATGTTTTGCCTAAATAGAATGGGCAGGCATGCACTGTAGTGGTCTCTGATTCAATTAAGAATGGAAAATCAACACAAGATTATCCCTATGGGGAGATTGCATGGGGTAACTGTAGATATAGAAGGTGTGAGCACATTGGCCGTTTTTGAAGTAATAGAGATTGTTGATGACATCAATCCATATCCCGCGTGCCTTGGAATTGATTACGCTATCGACATGAATGGGGTCATCAATTTGAAGAAGCGGACCATGTCGTTTGAAAGGAAAATGCTTAGCATGGTAGTACCATTGGACCCTACAAAAGGACTGCGCTATACTGAACTGGTCTGCGACTATGAGGAAAGAGATGATGATCTAGACCAGATCTATAAGATAACGATGACTGTAATGGTTAGTTTTTGGCTGCGCTACGCGGTCTCTCCTGCTATAGCATAGCTCCCTTCGCACTTGTTGTGGTACTGTGACAACATTCGTTTTCATGTAGACCCCTTGTCACGCAGCTCTACCAACCGGGTAGTGTAGTTTATAGTCCCGTGCCTCCTTGCAGCTGCCTAGAGTGCTAACTATGCTATCGTCATGTAGTCATTGGGCTGGATCCCCGATGTATTTCTTCAATCAGCTTCCATTTACCCTTCCTGGAAATGGATCTCCATTCAACTTTGCAAACTGCATTGCTCCACAATCTGTAATCTCTTTGATAACCTATGGCCCTAGCCAGTGCATCTAAAATTTTCCTGGAAACTTATCAAACTTACTATCATATAATAAAACTAAATCATTTACCTTGAAGGTGTGCATTTTGATATGCCGATTGTGCCAAGAATTTTCGCGTCCATTCTAAACCTCCTAATTGAATCTAACCAAAAACCTATCTTCCTCGAGCTTTGTTAGTTGTGCGAGCCTTTCTTCTAAGGCTCCGTGGTTCACCATTCCTATGAAAGCCACTATGCGTAGACTAGGCACAATGTATTCCATAGGCATTATAGCTTCTACACCGTAGACCAACCTAAAAGGTGTCTGACCCGTAAGCTTCTTACAGGTATTTTTATATGCCCATAATATTGTTGGTACATGCATGTCCTAATCATTCCACTATGTGCAAACCTTCGTTAGCATGTTCTCAAATATCTTATTAAAAGCCTCAACCATCCCATTAGCTTGAGGATGGTATGGCATACTCTTCTGATGGTAAACCTGGAACTCCTCTGTCAACACCCTGATCATTTCATTGAGAAAATGTGTATTACGGTCACTCATCAAAACCTTCGGGCAACCAAACCTGGTCAACGCGTATTCAAATAGAAATTTTGTTGTTGTTTCCCTTGTACAGTCTTTCACAGGTTGTGCCTCCACCCATCTGGTCAAATATTTGGTCGCGGTGATGATATATCACGTACCCATCTTCTTTCCTGGAGGCTAAATCGGTCCTACAAAATCAATTTCCCATTTCTCAAATGGTTGCAATGACACATGTGGATTCAAAGGTAGCTCATCCCTCCATGATGGTTTGCTCATCCTCTAACATGCATCGCACGCCCTGCAATATGCTTTAGAATCCTTACGCAGCGTCAACCACCACAACCCAGAGTGCAAAATATTTTGCATTGTTGCTTTTCCTGCATAATGTCCTCCCACAGCTCCTCCATGAGCTTCAGCAAGGATACTGTTTCTTGCAAAATTGGGCACATAGCGTTGAAGTATTTCATCCAAGCCCATCTTATACAAATGGCCTACAATAACTAAAAATTCTGTTGCGCACACCACCAATTCTTTCTTCTGTTGACCGGTGTATCCCTATGGAGCTGTCCATGTGGTCAGAAAGTGGATAATGTCTACAAAGTGATTATCCACTACACGCACTGTGAATAGCTATGTGTCAAGCAACCCTTACTCCAAATTGTTTGGCTCCTTTCCTGTTTCAATTTGTGACAGATGGTCTAGCCCTACATTCAACCTTCCTGGCTTCACAATCACCTCGAAATCATACTCCTGAAATAGTAGCCACCATCTGTTCATATTCCCCCCCCCCCCCGCCCCCAACACAGGCTTTTTGACTAAATGTTTCAATGCAGAATGGTTTATGTACATCTTAAAATGTCTGCCTAGCAGGTAATGTTTGAACTTATGGAGTGCATACACCATTTCCAAGCCTTCACATTCTATCGTCGAATAATTATTTTCAGCCTTAGATAGTTTCCTACTTGCAAATGCTATAGGGTGGTCCAGTTCTCCCTCACCAGCTTGTGTCAGCACTGCTCCTAGTTCAATACATGAGGCATCTACATGCACATGGAACTCCTTCCACCAATCCAGGAAGACTAGCATCGGTGCGGTGACCATTTTCTCCTTCAATACATCTAGGCAACGTAACCATTTTCTACTTCAGTACATCTTTGGAGAGCAGAGATAGTGCTTCAACTCAACGAATGTATTTTGTTGGGACTTAGACTAGGTCACCTTTACTTTCTCCTTTCCGTTAGTAATCTAGCTCAAAGGCCAAGTGATATGGGAGAATCCCAACACAAACCTTTGATAAAAATTTGCAAGGCCCAAAAAGTTGCAAAGCTTTATTAGAGTGGTCAGGGTTGGCCAATCCTGAATGACTTTGATCTTAGTCAGATCCATATGCACGCCATGCTCATCTATGATGTAACCCTAATATTAGACTTGGCTCATGCCAAAGGTGCATTTCTCCAAGTTGGCACACAGTTTGTGCTGCTGGAGGGTTTGAAGGACCTGTTGAATGTGTTTCAAGTGTTCTACCTAACCCTCACTAAAGATGAGGATGTCATCTAGCTAAACAACCATGAATGAGTTGGTGAAGGGTCACACAATGTCATCCATTAGCCTCATAAAAGTAGCAGGGGAATTTGTCAACCCAAAGGGAATAACCAACCATTCAAAAAGGCCTTCCTTCGATTTGAAGGTGGTCTTCCATACATTTGTGGGCTCTATTGGAACGTGGTGATAGCCAAAATTCAGAAAGATAAGACATATCCTCAACACCCTGGTTCGAGAATTAGAAAACCCAATATTAGTGTGAGCTTCGCCCCTGAGATTTCAGACCCTTGTACAAAATTTTCTCTGACAGACCTGTGCGAACCAAGAAAATAAGAGAAGAGAAGATGGCTTAATCGATGTGTTCAAATGAGCTTGAGATATATTATATTTATAGGCTTTCCTGAGGGTACTTGGACTTGAGGCTGACCTAAGGAGTTACACATAAGGTTAGGGCCAACCCATTCCATAATACATGTATGAATAAAATAATTCAAAACTCAACTTTCACTTGTCCAAATAAAGTGATATTTAGGTCGATTTTGATCCTCTTGAAAAGAGGAATCTAATGAAATCATCATATTTATCATCTGAGCTATCGAAGGTATAATTTTACTGTGGTTTCAAAAATTAATACTCTTGACTTATGAAATATTTACAATTGAATAGATCATGAATAATAGATTCAAACTTTTCATCCTCTTAACATAGTATCACACCATCTTGTACTTAATTGCAACCATGATTAGTTGGATAAAGATAGAATGGATTTAGGGAAGCTTCTGGGGTGACAAAATTATAAATCATATCTGGATACAATGAATAGTGTTCTAAAGATGAAGAAATATTTAAGGATTCAGGAGGAGGAGCAACAATTGTACTTAAATTAGATTGAACTTGAAAGAACAATGATTCAAATTCATTTTAATCAATATAATGGTCAAAGATAGGAATACCAATATGAAACTTAGATTAACCAGGATCTTCCAAAGATTCAATAGCCTAACAACTAACCACTTCATATTTATCATCCAAGGATGTAAGAATTAAATAAATTTAGGATCATTGTGAATTAAAAGAGCATCCTAATTCACAAATGGAGATTGTAAATTGTGAGAGACAGATTATGAATCGGTACCTCACAAATCCAATCCCTTAGAAGAAGATAAGATTTCATATGATGTACTTGGATATTCACCACCATATGTGTTAATGGAGACATGGATGTCACAGTGATGGTTATATAAAGTCTCAACTTGGATGTGAGGCTCAACTTCAATTGACAAGTTATCAAGATTAACATATTGCAAATTAGTCAAAAAGGTAGGATTATCTTTTTGAAAGAGGGAGGAAAGATAAGACATATCCTCAACACCCTGCTCCTCTATATGTGAAATACAACTATCTTCCAAAGATTCAATAGCCTAACAACTAACCACTTCAAATTTATCATCCAAAGATGTAAGAATTAAACAAATTCAAGATCATTTTGAATTAAAAGAGAATCCCAATTCACAAATGGAGATTGTAAATTGTGAGATACAAACTATGAATCAATACCTCGCAAATCCAAGCCCTCAGAAGAAGTTAAGATATCATCTAATGTACTTGTATATTCATCACCATATGTGTTAATGGAAATAGGGATGTCACAATGATGGTTATATATAATTTCAACTTGGATGTGAGGTTCAAATTCACTTGACAAGTTATCAAGATTAACAGATTGCAGATTAGTTAGAAAGGTAGGATTATCTTTTTGAAAGAGGGAGGAAATATAAGACATATCCTCAACACTATTCTCCTCCATATGTGAAATAAAACTATCTTTCTCATGATTACTACTTGAAATAACATGTTGAAAATCAATATGAGTTTAAGTAGTTGAAACCAGCGGATCATGAAGAAAGTAATCATGAAACATAGGTGGTAGATGTTTTATATTATCCCCAGAGAAAATCAAGTTTTCATCTTGATCAGATTAAAGGTTATACTTATGTGCATTAATATGATCTTGAAAACCCAAGGGATCAACTTTCACTTTGAGCTCCTTGCAATTACTAAACTATTATAAGTTTTCCTCGGTAGGATATGAAGTATAAGAATTGGATGGAGGTTGAATGAATAGATCAATAGTTTGATTTTTAGATATTCTAAATTTAACATAATCATAAGGGGGCACCCAAACTGATACTAGAAAAGGAGGAGGACAAGGAAAAAAAGGAATAAGAGGTTCCTCCTTGAAAGATTGAGGTATCTCATGGTTAGAAAAAGTTTTGGGAGAGAATCATTTGGGGTTCAGATTCACAAGATATCATGGAGAGTAGAATCAAATTCTAAATTTTTTCCATAATGAAATATGAATTAATAACTCCTTCAGGAAATTCAAAACAAAGGTGAAGATATCAATTAAGAAAGTCCTTCATAGATTCACCAGGTTCCATTCTAAGAAAATAAATTTTATCACATACATATTGATAATCATACATTTTAAAAGCTTCACAAAGGTCCTTAATAAGTTGTACAAATGAATGGATTGAAGCTTTGTCATGAACTCATGTGCTAAATGGAATAAGGCAGTTAAGGCAAGGCACATGTCGCAAGTCCTAAGGACAAAGGGGAAGGCTTCTTCCTTCCCAAGTGTGTTGTGCACTCAAAGGAGAGAATGAAGGCATCGAGTGCACTCTTCAAGACTAAAGGATGAGGCTTCCTGCCTTCAAAATTTCCTTATGCACTCAAGAAACCAAGGAGGTAGCATCCCTTTGGGTTGAAGAAGTGCACTAGAGGAGGGCACATTCCTTCGAGTCGAAGGAGTTTGCTGAAAGGAAACAAATTAGGGGCCATGGCACAACTTTGAAGACTGAAGGATGAAGCTTCATGCCTTTGTAGTGTTCTCATGCACATAAGAGACCAAAGAGGGCGCATGGCACAACTATGAAGGTTGAAGGATGAAGCTTCGTGCCTTTGAAGTACACTCATGCACTCAAAGGGTCAAGAGGGCACATGGTGCATTATGTAAGGGTGAAGGGTGGAGATTAAAGCCTTCCAGGTGTGCTCATGTTCTCAAGGAGTTTGCATTCCTTCAAGTCGAAGGAGTGCTCCCAAGGAAGGTGCATTCCATTAGGTCAAAGGAGTGCGCTCAAAGGAAGGCTTGGTTTTTGAAGGGCGTAGTTCAGAACAAGGAAGGGGAAACATGGATTAAGGAGTGAACTTTGTGCTCTTGGAGGGTGCATGGCACACTTATGAACAATTAAGTATCTCCCATCAAGGCTTCAGATTGTGCTTATGCACTCTTAGCCTTAATGTTATGGTTTTGCAACCAAAAAGTTTATAAGTATTGGGTGATAAGGCAAGGGAAGAAAAGTATGAGTTTAAAAGTAAAACCACGTGTGACTCATACCAAATCATCGATAAAACTTAGAAAAGATTAAAAAATGATAAATATACATCAAAAGGCCACTTTGTACACATTCCCCAAGTACCACGAGTGAAGCATGTGTGACTGCGACCCAAAAGTGTCGTTTTACAACAACAAATATTTTATGACCATTAAATGAACCTAAATATGTTCTAATCAATGTGACGACACTTAATGCCATTCAAGGACACCCAAAACTCATAGAATAGCATGAGACAACATTTGATGATTAAGGAAACACTAGATATGACAGTGATATTAGGCTCCAAAATTTGCATGTAGTGAAATTTTGGAGGGTGTTGTAACAGTGACAACAATACTCTACAGGTTACATAAATTAGATGTTCCTAAAGGTGAACGACTATAGTTGATCGAAGAGGCTCACGCCTCCAAGTTTGAAGGGTGTTTTGGTGTAGGGAGGACAATGGAAAACTTATAGAGGTATTGTATTAGGTTATGATGCAAGAAGAGGTATCTAGATTCAAAAGAGCATGTATGATTTGTTGTACCAGTAAGCCTAGTAACATGAAAGAGGGTTTATATCATTCCTTTCCTATACCCACACATCCTTTTGAAATCTTTTCCATAGAATTTTTGGGAGGATTACCAATATTGGAAAGGGACATGGATACATGTTCATGGTAGATGAAAAATTTAGTGAGATGTGTGTTTAAATTCCCTATAAAAATACCATCAATGGCCAAAAAACAAGAAAATGTGCTCTTTGGACAACTCTAAGTGCATTTTGGGATACCAAGGGGCACCATTTTTTATAGGGACACAAGATTTCTTAGAGAATTTTGGAATAAATTGTGAGATAATATGGACATGAAGTTCAAGAGGTATACAACATTCCAACCATAGCTAGATGGGAAAATCGAAGGAATCAATAGGACTTTGGCACATTTTTTGAGGGGTTATAATCAAAAGAATTTGAAGACTAGGGATGAAAACATGGTATACATACAACACTCTTATAACAAAGAAATCAACACCTCTACTGGTAAGTCCCCATTTGAAACTTGTTTTGTATATTTTCCACCTTCACCGTTGGATATTACATATGGGAAATAAGGTGGAGTTAGGGAGGATCTCACTTAGGATGCCTTAAGGGAAGATAATTTTTTTGAGAAGATTAGGCATATCCACATACAAGTACAAGAGAAATAGGAAACAAGGAGAGGCTATCCTCTTGAATCATTAAGGTCAAAATAGAAAGGTCAACTTCCTAGTGCCATTAATTTTGCATATGGACTCTAATTTATGTGATTTTTGCAACTTGGAAAGGAAATTCTGTGTAGATTAATAGTAGGGTGAGGTTCTCTTAAGTAGAATTTTTTTACGCCTGGATCATTTTATTCTTCAAAATGTTTCTAGAAAGTTTCATACCCCAGTTTTCCAAACTGGGACTTGTCACTAAAAATAGTCTTGTGAGATAATTCCTCCATATATTAAAATCTAAAAGAATCAATATGGATGAAAAGTAATATAATGATCCAATCTTGATCACCCCTCGCCATTTTAGGATGATTTTGGTGCCCAAAAGCATCATTGTGAATGAGTTAGGGAATTTTTCTTCCACATTCTCTTTAGCGTACCATTTAGATTTTTTTTGGAAGTTTTCCTTTCAACCCAACCTACCAAATGTCATGTTTCCCTTATCTTATAGTTTTGGAGCGCTTCTAAAAAAAAATCTCCTTTTGCAACTCTATATGAGCATCTGGTGCCAAATCCACTGTAAAAGGTAGGACCTATTCTGCTTGCTAATCTAGCATAGAAGGCTCATAGAGTTTATGATTCTCTAAATTTACCATTAAGTAAATGTGCATGTATGGGGGTACATTGAGTCTATAGGTGTTAACTTTCACCTTCTCTAGTATCACAAAGGGGCCATATTGCAAAGTCTTGATTCTATTACCAAGACACGATAGCTTCTCCTTTCTCAATTGTAACTATACTTCATCTCTCACCTCAAAGGACTTCTCCATTATGTACTAATAATTCCTAACCTTATCTTTTTCCTATGACATCTATAGTGTCTCCTATACTTGTAAATGGATTTTCTTGGTATTCTCAACAAATTTTTCCAACCTGAAGGCATCCCTCATAAGATCCTCCATCACTCATCCTTGTTTTCAATATGAAATATCCAAACGTTAAGGAGGAAAATATATAAAAACAAAAATAAAATGGGGGCTTACCAGTAAAGTGTGGACTACTTTGTTATACAAGTGTTGTATATATTTAAAATTTTCATCCCAAATCTTTGGATTATTCTTATTGTAAGCCCCCAAAAGCTACACCAAATTCCTATTGACTATTTTTTCTTTCCCATCGATCTATTGATGGAATGTTGTAGACCTCTTCAACTTCATATCCATATTCTCCCAGAATGTAGTCCAAAATAAACTAAGAAACATTGTGTCCCTATCTAACATGATGCTTCTTAATAACCCAAAGTACACCTAGACCTATCCAAAGAATAGGTTCATTTCCTCTTTCCCATTAATGGTATTTTTACAAGGAATTAGCAAACACATCTTCCTGAACATGTCAACTACCATGAACAACTAGTCATGACCCTTCCTAATTGTTGGTAAACCTCCCACAAAGTCCATAGAAATATTTTCCCATGGATGAGGGGGTACAAGAAAGGGATGATATAGACCTTGTTTCCTATTACTATGATTGTGCATACAAAAAAGCATGCATCCTTGTATGAACCTAGCTACCTCTTCTTGCATCTTGGGCCAATACACATAACTTTGCAAGTTGGCCATTTTTTGGCCTACACCAAAGTGTCTTGCTGTTGGGTCAAGAAAAAGGTATATTTTCTCCTCAGTAATTGCTTTATTTCATATTTATCCTTACACGATTATCTCCATTTATGGATTGAAATAAAAGAATAACAATTAAAGTTGGATGAAAGAACTTGGTAACAAATTAGATAAATCTATCACAAGAAACTAACTTTTTACTATCCTTGTGTGCAAAAGACGCGGATTGGTTAATAGTCGTTCACTTGACAGAGAAACACCAGGCCGTAAAAGGCAAAGACAACATCTGAGGTAGGCAAGGTAGAGAGACACTAGACAAACCAATACTATTTCATGACAAAATCAAATTATGTATTGTGAAATCCTTAGGATCCCTTGATCCTGAGGATTCTCTTTTATCTAGTTTACTCTTTTACTATTATATATAAGGCCGAAAGGCAAAGAAAAATTAGTTCAGACTTATGTAATCTATAATTATTCTTTTTTAGACATATAATACTGTTATCTTAGTGATGTTGTAATTTGGTTACTTAAGTTAATGAAGAAAGACTGCGTTTGATCTTCACTTATATTCTTAGTATTCCTTAGTGGAGACTTCTGGCGACTCTGGGCTCGGTCAAGAGAAGTTCTACTGCTTTCTTGTGTTATAATATTTCCATTGAATCTTTATTGATTGTTAATGTTCAGTTAATATCATTTCTCTTATTGTGAGGATTGACGATTCCAATTCATACTGTTGTTCATTTTGATTCATACTTAGCCGTGTGATGTATATGAGTAATGCTTTTAATTGATTGGTTATATTAGTTTCAGTAGTAGATTGTTGTTCATTATGGGTTATGTTATCATAGATCCTAGAGATAGTATTAATTGATTTCCATAATCTACTTATAGAGAACAGTTATTCTTTAGAAATCATTTATCATATTTGCTTGCTTGATGTTCAATTCTCAGTTGTCATTCAATTAGGAATTGTCGTTCAATCAAGATTGCCGTTCAATTAGGATTTGTTGTTCAATTCTGATTTGCTATAGATTAACATTGTTGTTCAGTTGTTACAGTTCTCTTTCTTGATTGAGTGAGTTAGTTTTAATTCTATTCGAAGGTTGCCAAGCATGATTCTTTGCATTCGCATTCAGATTCATTTGATTTTGGAATAAGTTAGACAAAATTGCAGAGTGTGTTAAGAGTTCTCTTAGAGTCATTTCTTCCTTAGTTATTTCTTTAAGAGTTGTGTGAATTGAGTTGAAGAGATAGTTATTAGTGATTGCAATGATTTACCATTAGCTAACCTCTGAATTCACTGCATAGATTGTGCTGACACTCTTGAGATAAAAAGACTTACCTTGGGTTGACAATTAATGTAGGAATTAAGATTGCCTGTAAAAATACATCTTAGTGCACCAACATTTTGGCGCCATTGCCGGGGAGAGTGTTTCAAGTGATTTCCTTTTTATCTTGCTGTGAAAGAATTGGGTTTTAAAAATAGAAGGTAAGAACCTGCGTACCTAGCAAGTAAAGTGCTTTCTTACCAGCCTGCTTTTCAGTAAAAGCTTAGAGGTTAAATATGAATTGGCTTTTAGGAATGATTGGGAGTAGAAAGATAGAAAAAGAGCAGAACCCCCACCTAAATCCTTAAAACACAAAGGATCGGTGAACCTTGGGAGAATGACCTTTATAGACGAAATCGTAAGAAAATCAGAGTCTCAAGCGTCAGTAGGATTCCAAGCAGTATCTGGAAAAAGTTCTATTGTTATCCCTCAAGTAGCAGGCTCACCATCTGCAACTTATGCTGAGATTCAAAGCCAAGTTGGAGGATCAGAACAGAGTCTTCAAGCTACAATAAGTTTACATTTTGATCCTCTACAAGAGGGAAAATCTTGTAACTTAAGAGAAGGAGAAGGAGAAACTAGTGGGATTGCTAAGGCAGAACCACAACTATCTGAATAGGGATCTCTTGTGATCCCAGATCTAGGTAGTGCTGCAAAGCCAGCTCAGGTTGCTAATCCTCCACTTACTCAAAAATCACCCCTTGAAATCCCTGAAGGTTATTGGCACATCTTTGACCAAATGGAAGATCAGCCACCTCAAGGTCAAACCTCGACATTAGAGTATCCCATAGTCGACCAAGTGGCCAATGCCCCCATGAAGGCTATTCCTCTGTAGAGCATCCCAACTTTCCATGGGATGATCACAGAGGATCCCGATGCTTTCCTGTTTGAGTTTGATGTCCTTTGTAGAGGGTATGACTACACCACTGACCCCCAAAATCTAAAGTTGTTCCCTTCCACTCTGAAAGGAGCAACCTTAAGATGGTTCATGGGTCTAGGTGGGCGAACTATTAATTCTTGGGACGATATGAAAACCTCCTTCCTCAAAAGATACCAGGACTTTTGTAAGACTAGGGAATTGAAAGATGAAATTTTTAAGATGACTGCAAAAGATAATGAAACACTAGAAGAATATGTAGAATAGTTTAATTATAATTTGTAGAGGTCTCCACACACTGCCTTACTAAAAGAAGTCCTAAGAGCTATCTTAATTAAAGGAATGGAAGAGGAATGGGTAGAAGCTCTAAATTTAATAGGAAAAGGAGATAATTCTCACAAAGATTATGATGAAATCATTCACTTGTGTATCAGGTGTTTGCGAGGAATCACATGTATATGAACAGGAAGTCGAGATCCCATGAGTAGGGGAATCAAACCACACAACAGAGGCATAACGCAGATGGAAATCAGTAACCTCCTGGAAGATTTTAAGACAGACATCCTGGGCACTCTCACAATGCAGCTGGATGTCTTACAGGCTAAACAAAAACAAGCCTTAGCAGAACAAAACTTGGCCATCTTCTGTCCATGTTGTCAAAAGAAGCATAGCCAACGGGAATTCCCATTAGACATGGTGTAGACATGCACTATCTGTACTAAAGAGCATGCCACTGAACAATGTCCATCATTGCCGGGGCTGAAAGCAGTATTCAAGGAAGCAGAAGAAGAAACAAAGCTGGTATATCTAATGAACCAACGTTGACAGTGGCAGGCTAAACCTACAGGTATGTCACAAGACACATCCCAGTTCTTTCCTTCTTCATAGTTTAATCAACAACAGAACCTTGGGGCAGCATGGCAGGGCCAATAACCCTACCCAAATTGGCAAACCAAGTCATTCCCTATGACATCCTAGCCAACGCATTATGTTTTGGGTAATGGTTGGCCAAATTTTCCTTTTACTCCTATTTGGCAGGGAAATCCCTATCAATCCCAATGGCCTGCCTCTACCTCTCAAAATTTGAAATGGTCTTCGAATTGGCAGCGACCTCTAGGGATATCTAATGCACCTATGGGGATAGGTCCTCAGCCTCAACCTACACTATCAGCTCCGTATACATTACAACAAAATCCCCAACCTCTTCTGCAGCCTCAATTTCCAGCTCAACCGAATCTGAATCCTAATAATAGACCAGTCCAGTTGGTGCAGATTATTAAAAGCTCAGATTATGAGATTGAGCAGAAAGAATGTAATGAACTTATATTGAGGTCAGGACATATCATCACCCCTGAGGAAAACATGGATCAGCCTTCAATCGAAATTGAAACCCCACCTGTACATATACCACCACCTGTAATTAATACTGAACTAAAACAAGGAGAAGAGACAAATCAACATGAAGACCTTGAAAAACTTACAGTCACTTCTCCCCCATTCCCCGAAAGGTTAATGATACCCAAACCTATTGTTTATCCAGATTTTGATCTTGTAGGGGAACTAAAAAATCTTTGTATTAAAATCCCTCTCCTCCAAGCCATTCAAGACATACCCATCTATGCTAAAACAATTAAAGAGCTATGTGTAAAGAAGCCTGTGAGGAAAGAAAAAACCTCACCCACCATTCACGTTGTAGGGACCTTATCTGATTTACTCTTGGGAGGGGAAACTCCAATAAAGTATGAAGATCCTAGAAATCCCATAGTGACAGTTCATATATATGGCCACTCTTTTCCCAATACTCTAGTTGATCTAGGTGTAGCCATTAATATTTTAATAGCAGAAACCTGTCAAGCACTTGGTATTACAACCCTGGAACCAACCACCACTTTATTAGAACTTGTTGATCGTTCAGTGGTAAGGCCAGAAGGAACCTTATAGGATATTACAGTTTTTGTTGATTCGTGGGAATATCCAATAGATTTTCTTGTCATAAACCCAAAGAGTCGATTAGATGGGCACCCTATGATTCTGGGTCGACCTTGGCTTGTGACAGCTGATGCTTATATTGGCTGCTGAGAAGGTAGCATGACTATTGCAAAGGGGGATGCTGTAAAAAATCTTGTGTTGTATCCTCCTACCAAGCCAAGTCTGCCCATTGCAAAAATATGTAAACAACCACCACCGTACCTGGAGGAAAGCATTCGTTCACCACTCATAGTAGCAGAGGCACTGGAATTTAAAAATTAGACTAAAGACGACATTATCAATAATTTTATACATCATTTTGCTAATGTGAGCAATGTAAAGTGTCAAATGTTGAAAGCAATCCTGGATAATGAAGCCATGGAGGATTCTTTGAAATATATCGATGATCAACATATTCAGACAACTGTTGTTCATAACAACAAACTTGTTGAGATCGAACCCGACAAAATTCTTAATATTAATGATGGTCTGGATAGCGATCAACAACAAAATCTCATATAGGTCCTGCAGAAATATAAATGGGATTTTGCATGGGATTATCCTGATATGAAAGGAATAGACCCATATCTATGTACACACCACATCTATATTGAGAAGGATGCTTGACCCATCCAACATCCTCAACGGAGATTGAATCCGCATCTCAAGGACATTGTGAAAGAAGAGTTACAGAATTTGTTGGATGTAAACTTTATTTATCCCATATCATATAGTAAATGGGTCTCTCCATTGGTGGTCGTCCCTAAGAAAAATGGGAAGTGGTGTATCTGTGTAGACTACTGGGAATTGAACAAGGTGACATAGAAAGATTATTCCCCCCTCCCATTCATCAATCAAGTCCTTGATACTTTGGTAGGGAAGCAATTCTTTTCCTTAGGCGCTTTCAACGGCTACAATCAGATTCGGATCGCTCTTGAAGACCAGGAAAAAACAACCTTCACCTATCCCTAGGGTACATTCGCGTACAGAGTATTACCATTTGGCTTGTGTAACGCCCCAGCTACATTCCAGAGGGCTATACTCAACATCTTTGCTGATTTAATAAATGAAGGACTTGAGGTGTATATGGATGATTTTACTCCATATGGGGATGACTTCGACCAAGCATTGCAAACATTAGAAAAAGTCTTAGAACGATGCATTGCTACCAGGTTATGTTTAAGCAATGTCAAGTGCCACATGATGATGACTGAGGGCGTAATCTTGGGACACTATATCTCTGCAGTAGGAATACAGGTAGACCCAACAAAAATTCAAGTAATTCTTTTACTGCCTACCCCTTGCACTTAAACAGAGGTACATAGCTTCCTAGGATATGCAGGCTATTATCGTAGGTTTATTAAAAAAATTTCACAAATTGTTGCACCTCTATATGCTTTGATTGGAAATGTTGATTTCAGTTGGTCTGACAAATGTGACACAACTTTTACAGGTTTAAAGAAACTAGTCTCAACAACACCAGTATTACGTGGACCAAACTGGGAGTTTCCTTTTCACATATCCATGGACGCATTAGATGTAGCTATAGGCACTGTCCTTAGCCAAAAGGAGGACAAGAAACCTTATGCTATATATTATATTAGAAAAAATCTCACTTCTATAGAACTTAATTATACAGTGAGAGAAAAATAATTCTTAGATGTTATCTATGCAATAAACAAATTTAGACACTATATAACTAGCTATCGAGTCTTTCTGTACATTGATCACTCTACCATTCGGTATCTAGCTAATAAACCTATCACAAATGGTCGAGTAACATGATGGCTTTTTCTTTTGCAGGAGTTTGATATTACTATCAAGGATCATTGTTGGGTTGTGTTATATTCTTTCCATGACTAGCCCACGTAGTTAACTAGGCGGTTAGAAGGGGGGTAGAGCCCTGGAAAATTTTGTTTTTGGACTCTATATTAGGTTGGGTCGACCTACCTATGGTTTTGTGCATGATTTTTCGCACATGGTTTTGGATGCAATGGTTTTCGGTCCATGGTTTTGGACGCAATGGTTTTCGGTCCATGGTATTGGATGCTTCGGCATGTATAAATATGTATTGTAACATTGCAAGGAACATAATGAAAAATGAAGCTGGTAGTCCCGGTTTCGGATCCAGGGGAAAATATTTGTGTATATGTCTTTTATGTGTTATGATCTCGCATTGTTTATTTTCTGTGTTTTAGAATTCATAGGCAGGTAATTTCTGTACAGGGTTAAAACCTACAATCGTTCAGGGAAGGAAAACCCGGTTGTTGACTTTCTATCATGAATCGCAAAGGTTAATGATCCACTGGCAGTAGATGACCAATTTTCGGATGAACATATTTTTGTCATGGCAGTCAAGATGCCATGGTATGCAGATGTGGCAAATTATCTGGTATTCAGGATGCTACCTAGGTATTTGAAAGCAAGAGAAAGGAAGTTGATCGTTTATCGCAGCGCCCGATTCTCTTGGATAGGAAGATATCTTTTTCACACAAGGGTTGAAATTTGTATACGCAGATGCATCCGCGAGGATGAGATTTATGACATCTTGAAGGCTTTCCATGATAAGACTTGCGAGGGACATTTTGCAGATCGAAGGATAAGGCATAAGGTATTACATATGGGCTATTATTGGCCCACTATTTTTAAGGATGCTAAGAAATATTCTTAAGCTTGCGATAGCTGTCAAAGGATGGGCAAGCCTGGCCAATCTGATGAAATGCCTCTACAACCCCAACTAGTCATATAACCCTTCGAGAGGTGGGCATTAGACTTCATTGGCCCATTCAATCTGCCATCCAATCGAAAGGCCTACATACTGGTTGCCACGGATTATGTGAAAAAATGGGTGGAAATAGTAGATTTACCAAGAGCCATAGAGGAAGTTGTCATTAAATTCCTTTTTGGACTATTTGTGTGGTATGGGTTACCACGAGAAGTGATCATAGATGGGGGAGGGAAATTCATAGGACATAAGATTACTGCCACTCTCAGGAATCATCATATTATGCACAGGATCACTTCCCCATATCACCCACAAGCGAACGGGTAGGTCGAAAGCACCAATAAGGTCATTGAAGCGATTCTGACCAAGACAGTCTCAACACACCGGCGAGACTGGGCTGCTAGACTGCTAGAGGCCTTGTGGGCCTATCGCACGACTTGGAGGAATACTACTAGATACTCTCCATACCAGCTCGTGTTCAGCAAAGAACCTATTTTTCCGATCGAATTCAAAATAAAGACTCTAAGGACGGCCCAGGAAGTAGGGTTGGATCTAACAGAAGCCCAGACCAAGCGACTCCAACAGATTAATGAACTAGACGAGGCTCGACTACTTGCTTTGCAACGGACTGTAATTATTCAGAAACAAAGGGAAAAATGGTATGAAAACCTTATCAAGAAAAAACATTTCAAAAAGGGGATTGGGCACTGCTTTACGACTCCAGATTCCAATATTTCCCAAGCAAGTTGTAAACAAGATGGCTCGGCCCTTATGAGATTCAAGAAGTGCATAACAATGGTACTCTTACCTTGACTACCATTGACGGATCTGGCCATTGTTTTGAGGTGAAAAGACACTGAGTATGCCTCTATCACAAACATCTCACCAAGGAGTCTTTCTACAAGCAGGTACGTGAGGACCCCTCCATGCAAATCTTAGCTGTAGGAAGTGATGACCCGACAACTTTTATTTCAAAAAATTGAGATTTAGTTAGAAATTGTAAATAATGTATATACTCTTTTTGATTGGTTGCAATTAAGAATAGACATTACCATGTAAATATGAGAATTTTTATTGCTTTGTGTGCTTGATAAGTATTATTCAATCGATTGAAAGGTTGTTGTTCAATCAATTGAACAACACTTTCGTATTTTTGCTTTTGTTGTTCAAACGATTGAATGATTGTTTTTCAATCAATTTAACATCACATTTTTGTTTTATTTATTTTTTTGTTCAAACGCTTGCATGATTGTTGTTCAATCAATTGAACAACACTTTTGCATTTTTTTTTTCTATTCAAATGATTGAACGATTGTTGTTCAATCCATTGAACAAAACATTTTTCGTTTTATTGATTTTGTTGTTCAAACGATTGAATGATTGTTGTTCAATCAATTGAACAAAACTTTTGCATTTTGTTTTTTTTATTCAAACGATTGAACAATTGCTGTTCAATCGATTGAACAACACATTTTTGTTTTATTGATTTCGCTGTTCAAATGATTGAACAATTGTTGTTCAATCGATTGAACAACACTTTTGCATTTTGTTTTTGTTGTTCAAACGATTGAATAATTGACATTCAATTGATTAAACAACACATTTTCATTTTATTAGTTTTTTTGTTCAAACAATTGAATGATTGCATTGAACAAAACATTTTCGTTTTATTGATTTTGCTGTTCAAACGATTGAACGATTGTTGTTCAATCGATTGAACAACACTTTTGCATTTTGTTTTTCCTGTTCAAACGATTGAATGATTGTTGTCCAATCCATTGAACAAGACATTTTCATTTTATTGATTTTTTTGTTCAAATGATTGAACGATTATTGTTAAATCAATTGAACAACACTTTTTCATTTTGATTTTGTTGTTCAAACGATTGAACGATTGTTGTTCAATCGATTGAATGATTGCTATTCAATTGATTGAACAACACTTTCGTATTTTGTTTTTTCTATTCAAACGATTGAATGATTGATGTTTAATCAATTGAACAACACTTTTGTTTGTGATTTTTGCTATTCAAACGATTGAATGATTGTTGTTCAATCGATTGAATGATTGTTGTTCAATTGATTGAACAACACTTTTGTTTGCAATTATTTCTATTCAAATGCTTGAATGATTTTTGTTCAAATGATTGAACAACACTTTTGTTTGCGATTTTTTTTGTTCAAATGATTGAACGATTGTTGTTCAATCGATTGAACAACACTTTTTGTCTTTTTAATAGAATAAATTGTGAATTTTTCTTAATGATCATGATGCCATCTTTTTTTCTTTTCTCCTTTGTATTGTGAATAAACACCATTTGAATGGATTTGTGCTTGATATAAGAAAAAAACACTAATGACAGTACCATTATGACCCATGAAGCCTTTTTTATGGTTATATTTATTCAAAAGCTGACACGGTGTATATTTATAATGACTGACTAAACATCTCTTCTTTGGACACATCATAAAATGATTCATTATTTTCAAGCCATGTTGGCTTATGTTTTACGCTGTCAACTAGATAAATCTCATTGACATGTTGATATGGGGGTAGGAGTATAAACTTTCATTGGCCTCTTCTTACTTCTTACACCATCCCTGATTTCTAAGGATAAAATGAGCCTCCCTCTTTTTAACAAGTGAAAATTCCAATAGAAAAATGGACATAATGAGATGTGAAAATGAATTGAGCATTGTATTAAAAAAGATAGGGGGTCTCATCACGAGCCAACCTAGCATGATCATAAGGATTTAATAAGTGACATTCCAATTTGGCTACCAAACCAAGGTAATGACCTTATTAATGCTTAAAACTGTCAGAAGGGCAAGGGGTCTCATCACGAGCCAGCCTGTTTACTTTTTAATATCCTAGTGAATGGAACTATGGTCATCTGGTCACCATGCCAGCATAGTGGTCTCTTTATGACAAGAAAAAGAAGAACCATCTACATTCTAAAAGGAGGACTCTAGCTCATTTTTGGGTTAAAAAGCAACCTTGTTGAGGCTATGAATGCCTGTTGGCAACAGTGGCTCTTCTTATGGTATTGAGGTATCATATTACATTGCCAAATGTTCTCTAAGCTCTTATCACCTATGGATTTGTTTCTAAAGGGAATTTTCCAATTGAACGACACTCTTACAAACCAATCTGCACGGTAACTTATGTCATATATTCATTATATTCTAAATCGTACAATCATTTTATGACTGTCATTAATATATACTGCCGATTATGCCTTTCTTATTAATACCACTTACGGTGAAAATCTTTTGACATAATGCATTAAAATCTCTATTTTAATTTATTTTTGTCCATTTCACATTTGATGATGTGTATTTCTTTAATTGGTTTATTGATTAACACGTTGTTTTTGGGATTGGTTACTGGAATTTATGTATTGTTAATGCTTTCACTTGATTTTCACATGTTGAAAGGACGTGGAAACATTTTTCTTGTCAGAGGGGGGATGGCCTGCGTATGCATGGCATGTATGATAGTTATGGATAATTGTGTGATAATCATTTGAATTAACTTCTGGGGAAGGATTGCATGATGATTATGAATGAGTAATAATTAGCAAGTATTTCTGATTGGGGAAAGGACGACAACCATTATGGCTAGCATGTAGACTCATGATCCTACGTTAAGTGTGGTTGACAGGACCAATGACTTAACTAAATATGATATTAATTCCCAAAACATTGTCATTTCTCTATTAATTACTGTAACGTTCTCTACTGTTGTTCTGAATTGTGGAAGTATAAAACAATTGCATACAAGAGAACCAGTTACAGGTACAACAGCCATGGGAGGAAGAGCTATCTGGAATGAACCACCAGTGCTTATGGTATCAGATCAAGCTCGTGTAATTCTCGAGTGCGCAGGATGGCTGCAATATCTAAATAGGTTACAAAATTTTCATGAGGAGCTGACGTTGGAATTTCTGTAGAATTTGTAGAATGGCAGCACCACAATTAGAGGCAGAAGTATAATAGTTTCTGAAGCGGTCATAGCCGAAGTCACTGGACTTCTGGCTAAAGGAACCAAATGGATAGAAAAACATGTCCTTTTACACAATGTGATTGAAGTATTCCAGGATCCAGGAGAGCAACTGGTGCGAATAGGAAAAGGGATCCATCCTTCGGCATTAAGGTAGCCATGGCAAGAATTGGTCGTCATCGTGCAAAGGTACATTACCTGCGACGGTTGACACGATGTGGTAAAGCCCCGCCAACTGAAACTTCTAGCCATTTTAAAAGAGAAAATTTCAGTTAATTTGTCGTTTTATTTGAATTCCCTATTACATGATGTTGCTTGTTAAGTTAGGACAGCTAAGGACCCACACAAAGTAATCAATCATCATTGATTGATTAAATTAATTATTATGAATTGACTAGCCTAGCAGCAATTAACTTGGGACAATGTTGTAAATTCTACTTTGGCTCCACCCCCAGAAAACATAGTAACAGAGCAACAAGGGCTAAGAACCCTAGGTCTGAGAAGGACACTGAAAAGAAAGAATTCCTCCGTGCCCTTGAACCCAGCAAAACGTAGGCGCTCTGTGCAAGTGAGAGCCCAACAATGTATCCCAATTCAAGCAGATGAGGCCGGACCATCCCACACATCACCTGCAAGTCCGCAAAATTCCCCTTTGCAAGGGTATGAGGAGGAAGTGGTCAGGGTATTGGAAAACATGGGAATATTTGGAGAAGGTAGAGAAAAATATGGGAATGCTGAAGAACAAAATTGTACCCCCATCCAGTCTGCCCCTGATGATAGCCCTAGTCGTGACCAAACCCTACCATTCATTGATTTCATGGAAGAACATAGGGAACCAATTCCTTCTCTAGAAAAACCCCTTGAAGTGGAGGTACATGAAGAATAAGTCACTAGAGGAGGAAATCGGACAATAGACATCGGTCAAGTGGACCCCCTAATTGAAGAAAATCCTGTAGATGAAACCCTGGGAGATGAAAATCAACCATGTAATACTATTTTTTCTAAGTCCCCTGAGGATGAGGCCTACCTAGAAGAAAACCTAGAGAATGGCAATTGTTCAGGAGACATCATTGTATTGGGATCTCCTAAAAGTTAAATCCATGATAAAGAGGAGCTATAAGGTGAATCTCCATTGGGAGATACAGTTCCAGATGGAACCCTCCCTAATGCTGACACATTACCACCTGTATAGGAACCAAAGGACAATGCAGTTAACCCATCACCAGTTGGAAGTCCCAGGATAAAGAAGTCCTATAGGGACACAAAAAAATTCTTAAGAAGTATAGGAAACAGGAGTGAATAATTGGGCAACTAAGGCAGTGGTTGAAGGATGCCATTAGAGCCAGGAATTTGAAAGTAAAAAAGAGACCACAAGCACATAGACATAACATTGTTCTAGAAAGGATGCTGAGACCCAAACTGAGGACCTTTTGGCCTGTCCAAAGGAAACTCAGATAGAGCCATGCCTTGTAGAAGACACTGAAATGCAAACCGAGGACCCCTGTTTTTTCTCATGGGAGACCCAAACGGACCACCCTACCATGGATATTTTTGTTCAAATAGATGTTGAAGAGGACATTCCAATTGGTCATCGCATGATTCAAGAGGCAGCTGAAGCTACTGTTCAGACCGATCCCATGGAGACCCAGGAAGGAGAAACCCAAATAGAAGAGACACCTGCTTATATTCCCCTAATCAAGGAGGCATTTATTAGTAGACTGCAGAATGAACTACTGAAGGTTCAACAGGAATTAGCCCAGTACAAGGAGGAGGTAGTGCCCCTGAGGATACATCAAGAATTAAAGAAAAAGTTTGAGGCACTAACCATAACTGAGGATGAGACCTTTGCTCAGTACAGGGCTGAACAAAAAAAGGTTGAGAAAGCACGGGAGAAATTACAGAAGGCTAAAGAGCAGTTGGAAACTGTTTTCTCTCTTTATTCAGACACCTTGTCATGTAGAGCCCCTGCTACAAATTATGCCTTATTCCTCTTGGAAAGGTTCCTCTTGCTGAAAATCAAAGCTGCTAAGGCTGGCAAGCCTGTGGAAATCAAAACCACCTCGGACTTTGTCAAATGATTTAGAGAATAGGACGAGTAGGTAAAATGCCTCCTCTATGAACTTTATATGCACAATTTCTTTCTAGAAGATGATAGGGACAAAAACCCTGGCCCCTTTATAGGGGATGTACAACTCCAGGAATTTCTCTCTTTCACTACTAATCAACTCAAGTGGGCTAAGGCCCACAATACCTTTAGGAGGCATGAAGAAGGAATTGACCTATGGGTGAGAGGGGAACCAACCAAACCCTTGCAGCTCTTGAGTAAACATAACAAATTCATGAAGCGAGATGGTGTTGTAGGCCAACTGGGGCCATTTTATACAAATGTTATATAAATTGGAAAGGATTACTTCCAAGAGATTAAGGAGGAAGCCTTGTCTACAACTAGACAAGGGTGGGAAGCCTCCAGCATTGCTGTTAGAAATCAAGAACCGTTTGGATACCGGAACTTTAAAGCCACCTCCTCTCGTTTCTATAAATACAGTAACATGATTTTGACTATGGGACTTGAATGGATAGGATGTTGGTATAGGAATCCAATGATATGGTATCCTCCAGATAAGTATCGTTGTGATTACACCTTGAAGGATCAAGATGTTACCTAGGCTTTTTCTCTATTAAAGAAGAAAAATGGCTTCAGAAATTATAAGGAAGAGGTATATCTTGCCTACTCCCTAACTCAGCTACACAAAAACTATTTAATTGCATGAGGACATGCAACAAGGTAAGCTGGGGAGTATGTTGGGTCAAGAAAAAGGTATATTTTCTCCTCTGTAATTGCTTTATTTCATATTTATCCTTACACAATTATCTCTGTTTATGGATTGAAATAAAGGAAATAACAGTTAAAGTTGGATGAAAGAACTTGGTAACAAATTAGATAAATCTATCATAAGAAATTGATTTTTTACTATCCTTGTGTGCAGAAGACGTGGATTGGTCAAAAGCTATTCACTTGATAGAGTAGCACTAGGCCGTAAAACGGAAAGACAACGTTTGAGGCAGGCAAGGCAGCAAGAGACCAGGCAAACCAATACTATTTCATGACAAAATCATATTATGTATTGTGAAATCCTCAAGATCCCCTGATCCCGAGGATTCACTTTTATCTAGTTTACTCTTTTACTATTATATATAAGGCTGAAAGGCAAACGAAAATCAATTCAGACTTATGTAATCTATAATTATTCTTTTTGAGACATATAATATTGTTATCTCAGTGACACTATAATTTGGTTACTTATGTTAATGAAGAAAGACTATGTTTGATCTTCACTTATATTCTGATTATTCCTTAGCGGACACTTTTGGCGACTCTGGGCCTGGTCAAGAGAAGTTCTACTGCTTTCTTGTGTTATAATCTTTCCATTGAATCTTTATTGATTGTTAATGTTCAATTAATATCATTTCGCTTATTGTGAGGATTGACAATTCCAATTCATACTGTTGTTCATTTCAATTCATACTTAGCCGTGTGATGTATCTGAGTAATGCTTTGATTGGATTGGTTATATTAGTTTCAGTAGTAGATTGTTGTTCATTCTGAGTTATGTTATCGTAGATCTTAGAGATAGTATTAATTGATTTCCATAATCCTTTTACAGAGAACAATTGTTGTTTAGAAATCATTTATCATATTTGCTTGCTTGCTGTTCAATTCTCAGTTGTCGTTCAATTAGGAATTGTCGTTCAATTAGTATTTTACATTCAATTCTGATTTGGCATAGATTAAAATTATTGTTCAGTTGTTACAGTTCTCTTTCTTGATTGATTGAGTTAGTTTTAATTCTATTTGAAGGTTGTCAAATGTGATTCTTTGCATTCACATTCAGATTCATTGACTTTGGAATAAGTTAGACAAAATTGCAGAGTGTGTTAAGAGTTCTCTCATAGTCATTTCTTCCTTAGTTATTTCTTTAAGAGTCGTGTGAATTGAGTTGAAGAGATAGTTATTAGTGATTGCAATGATTTACCATGTTGGGCGTGGGATCCCCCAAGGGAAGTTTTGGAGCTTAGAGCCCAGATTTTCGTCAATTTTGTAATTCCAATGTAAAGGCTCCACAATTTATGGGCACGGAGTGTGTAGTTTGCTAAAGAGTCATAACGTTGTCCACCCTTATTTTGTTATTGTAATGTTAGCTATAGAAGATCTACCCATGGTTTGCGGACCATGGATTGTATAAATAGAGCGAGGTTCTAAGTAGCTAAGAAAAAAAAATATAAGATGAAGAACACATGATGTATGTGAGATAGATCTGAAGTATAAAGTCTAGTTTTGGGTCATAGAGTAGGAAGAGGCTCTACAGCGAAGTGCACGGACCCCTATAGTTGAGTGCCCAGGGCAAGTCGAGTCTATAAACAATTGGAAGTATTAATAAAGAGAAGTTTCTACCATTCCTATGTATTTATTTCCTGTTTATGCATCTATTATCTTGGGTATAAATTTCACTTCTAATGCTTATATGATGCGCGAATGTGTATAAATGTATTGATTAAGTGCACGAAAGTAGGAAGATCTATTTACGTGAAGATAATTAAGACCTGTCACTAAGATAAGTAAGATACTTAGTCTAGTTTGGGAAATAGCACAGCTCGATGCTGTAGTAGCACGAAAGGACTTAAGCCCTTGGTTAGGGCTATGCGAAAGTCCATTATAAAAAATCATGAAGGTACTGAAGGGTAGAACAATGTGTGAAGCGACCTGCGCGAAGGCAGGCCTAGTTGGACTAAACTAACATCACAGATATCTAGAGGGTGCGGAAACTTGGTTCCAGCATCCCCCCATACTGCTTCAGGAGAGACTTTTCTCTGCACTCCACGGGCTAATGCTGAAAGGGCCAGTAGTGTAGGGATTTGTTTGGATAAATAACTCTTAACCTGGGTCAGGCCCCCATGAGCCAAAAAATGGTTCTGTTGCTTGGAACAGAATCTGCATAAGAGATGTGTGATGTCGTATCATTGGAATCCAACTAAGAAAGAAATCAAAGGATGGTTGGACAAAAGAATTCACAAGTTCGCAGCACAGGAGAATAAAAACCCACGACTGTCAAATGAAGAGTGGCTAGATAGATACCTGTATACAGATATCCATGAAATCTTTTTTGCATCCTGCCCTATTGAGCTATACGAGTGGATCATGAAGCTCGCAAATAACCAAGGAAGGTGGAAACTTGACATTCCTATTGTGTGGACCCCAGAGCCAGTGCAAAGGTTGGAAGCATCGAAGGATAAGATCGTGTGCATTTTTTATCATTGGATCGATTGGATTATAGGAGGATTTGTTACTGAGTTCTCGGTTGACACCTTAGTTAGCTACAGCGAGGCAGAGTGACACTTTCTCAAAGGACCGCAAGGTAAGTACGTAAATTCTTTGAATACTTGGATTAAAATGTTGTTGTGTGAAAAGCGGGTTATGCAGTTACCTTGATGTTCAGGGCTACGCGAAGTGGAAAGGTTTACAGGAACAAAGGAAATAAGGGTCTAGAAAATATCCCCTTGATTTCACCTCCATGAGGGGACGAGGAAGAGCTCACGAAGGTCTCTCCGCAAAGTGCTATTCATCTGATAAGACAAAGAATTCCGTGAATTCCACCTCCACCCACACCACCACCGACTTCACTGCCATCACCTCCATATTCATCCATACCAACTCCACCACCACCATGATTCAATATGGCCAACACAATGGAGTTGCCTGTGTTCAAAGGTTTGGGAAATGAGGATCCGTACCAATTCTGGTTTGTTGTAAGGGTTGTATGGGAAGCGCAAGGCATTACAGATGATCATATCAAGAGAGCAACACTAGTTAGTGCTCTACAGTATCATGTGCTAACCTAGTATATTAAGTATTCCAACGATAACCCAAATGTGAGGGTTGTTATCTCAGTGACACTATAATTTGGTTACTTATGTTATCTCAGTGACACTATAAGTTGTTATCTCAGTGACACTATAAGTTGTTATCTCAGTGACACTATAATTTGGTTACTTATGTTAATGAAGAAAGACTATGTTTGATCTTCACTTATATTCTGATTATTCCTCAACGGACACTTTTGGTGACTCTGGGCCCATTCAAGAGAAGTTCTACTGCTTTCTTGTGTTATAATCTTTCCATTGAATCTTTATTGATTGTTAATGTTCAGTTAATATCATTTCGCTTATTGTGAGGATTAACAATTCCAATTCATAATGTTGTTCATTTCAATTCATACTTAGCCGTGTGATGTATCTGAGTAATGCTTTGATTGGATTGGTTATATTAGTTTCAGTAGTAGATTGTTGTTCATTCTGAGTTATGTTATCCTAGATCTTAGAGATAGTATTAATTGATTTCCATAATCCTTTTACAGAGAACAATTGTTGTTTAGAAATCATTTATCATATTTGCTTGCTTGCTGTTCAATTCTCAGTTGTCGTTCAATTAGGAATTGTCGTTCAATTGATATTGTCATTCAATTAATATTTTCCATTCAATTCTGATTTGGTATAGATTAAAATTATTGTTCAGTTGTTACAGTTCTCTTTCTTGATTGACTGAGTTAGTTTTAATTCTATTTGAAGGTTGTCAAGCGTGATTCTTTGAATTCACATTCAGATTCATTGATTTTGGAATAAGTTAGACAAAATTGCAGAGCCTGTTAAGAGTTCTCTCATAGTCATTTCTTCCTTAGTTATTTCTTTAAGAGTTGCGTGAATTGAGTTGAAGAGATAGTTATTAGTGATTGCAACGATTTACCATGTTGGGCGCGAGATCCCGCAAGGGAAGTTTTGGGGCTTAGAGCCCAGATTTTGGTCAATTTTGTAATTCCAATGTAAAGGATCCACAATTTATGGGCACAGAGTGCGTAGTCTACTAAAGAGTCATAGGGTTGTCCACCCTTATTTTGTTATTGTAATGTTAGCTATAGAAGATCTACCCATGGTTCGCGGACCATGGATTGTATAAATAGAGCGAGGTTCTAAGTAGCTAAGCAAAAAAAATATAAGATGAAGAACACATGATGTATGTGAGATAGATTTGAAGTATAAAGTCTAGTTTTGGGTCATAGAGTAGGAAGAGGCTCTGCAGCTAAGTGCACGAACCCCTATAGCTGAATGCCCAGGGCAAGTCGAGTCTATAAACAGTTGGAAGTATTAATAAAGAGACGTTTCTACCATTCCTATGTATTTATTTCTTGTTTATGCATCTATTATCTTGGGTATAAATTTCACTTCTAATGCTTATATGATGCGCAAATGTGTATAAATGTATTGATTAAGTGCATGAAAGTAGGAAGATCTATTTACGTGAAGATAATTAAGACCTGTCACTAAGATAAGTAAGATACTTAGTCTAGTTTGGGAAATAGCACAGCTCGTTGTTGTAGTAGAGCGAAAGGACTTAAGCCCTTGGTTAGGGCTATGCGAAATTCCATTATAACAAATCGTGAAGGTACTGAAGGGTAGAACAATGTGTGAAGCAACCTATGTGAAGGCAGGCCTAGTTGGACTAAAATAACATCACAGATATCTAGAGGGTGCGGAAACTTGGTTCCAGCATCCCCCCATACTACTTCAGGTGAGACTTTAGTCTACACTCCACGGGCTAATGCTGAAAGGGCCAGTAGTGTAGGGATTTGTTTGGATAAATAACTCTTAACCTAGGTCAGGCCCCCATAAGCCAACAAATGGTTCTGTTGCTTGGACCAGAATCTTCATAAGAGATGTGTGATGTCGTATCATTGGAATCCAACTAAGAAAGAAATCAAAGGATGGTTGGACAAAAGAATTCACAAGTTTGCAGCACAGGAGAATAAAAGCCCACGAGTGTCAAATGAAGAGTGGCTAGACAGCTACCTATATATAGATATCCATGAAATATTTTTTGCGTCTTGCCCTACTGAGCTATACGAGTGGATCTGGAAGCTCGTAGATAGCCAAGGAAGGTGGAAACTTGACAGTCCTTTTGTGTGGACCCTAGAGCCAGTGCAAAGGTTGGAAGCATCGAAGGATAAGATCGTGCGCGTTGTTGATCATTGGCTCGATTGGATTATAGGAGGATTTGTTACTAAGTTCGCGGTTGACACCTTAGTTAGCTACAGCGAGGCAGAGTGACACTTTCTCAAAGTACCGCAAGGTAAGTACGTAAATTCTTTGAATACTTGGATTAAAATGTTGTTGTGTGAAAAGTGGGTTATGCAGTTACCTTGATGTTTAGGGCTACGCGAAGTGGAAAGGTTTACAGGAACGAAGGAAATAAGGGTCTAGAAAATAGCTCCTTGATTTCACCTCCACGAGGGGACGAGGAAGAGCTCATGAAGGTCTCTCCGCGAAGTGATATTCAGCTGATAATACAAAGAATTCCGTGAATACCACCTCCACCCACACCACCACCAACTTCACTGCCATCACCTCCATATTCATCCATACCAACTCCACCACCACCGTGATTCAATATGGCCAGCACAGTGGAGTTGCCTGTGTTCAAAGGTTTGGTAAATGAGGATCCGTACCAATTCTGGTTTCTTGTAAGGGTTGTATGGGAAGCGCAAGGCATTACAGATGATCATATCAAGAGAGCAACACTAGTTAGTGGTATGCAGGATCATGTGCTAACCTAGTATATTAAGTATTCCAACGATAACCCAAATGTGAGGGTTGTTATCTCAGTGACACTATAATTTGGTTACTTATGTTAATGAAGAAAGACTATGTTTGATCTTCACTTATATTCTGATTATTCCTTAGCAGACACTTTTGGCGACTCTGGGCCCGTTCAAGAGAAGTTCTACTGCTTTCTTGTGTTATAATCTTTCCATTGAATCTTTATTGATTGTTAATGTTCAGTTAATATCATTTCGCTTATTGTGAGGAATGACAATTCCAATTCATATTGTTGTTCATTCCAATTCATACTTAGTCGTGTGATGTATCTGAGTAATGCTTTGATTGGATTGGTTATATTAGTTTCAGTAGTATATTGTTGTTCATTCTGAGTTATGTTATCGTATATCTTAGAGATAGTAATAATTTATTTCCATAATCCTTTTACAGATAACAATTGTTGTTTAGAAATCATTAATCATATTTTCTTGCTTGTTGTTCAATTCTCAGTTGTCGTTCAATTAGGAATTGTCATTCAATTGATATTGTCGTTCAATTAGTATTTTCCATTCAATTCTGATTTGGTATAGATTAAAATTATTTTTCAGTTGTTACAGTTCTCTTTCTTGATTGATTTAGTTTTAATTCTATTTGAAGGTTTTCAAGCGTGATTCTTTACATTCACATTCAAATTCATTGATTTTGGAATAAGTTAGACAAAATTGCAGAATGTGTTAAGAGTTCTCTCATAGTCATTTCTTCCTTAGTTATTTCTTTAAGAGTTGTGTGAATTGAGTTGAAGAGATAGTTATTAGTGATTGCAATGATTTACCATGTTGGGCGCGGGATCCCCCAAGGGAAGTTTTGGGGCTTAGAGCCCAGATTTTGGTCAATTTTGTAATTCCAATGTAAAGGCTCCACAATTTATGGGCACGGAGTGCGTAGTTTGCTAAAGAGTCATAGGGTTATCCACCCTTATTTTGTTATTTTAATGTTAGCTATAGAAGATCTACCCATGGTTCGCAGACCATGGGATTGTATAAATAGAGCGAGGTTCTAAGTAGCTAAGCAAAAAAAATCTAAGATGAAGAACACATGATGTATGTGAGATAGATTTGAAGTATAAAGTCTAGTTTTGGGTGATTTAGAGTAGGAAGAGGCTCTGCAGCTAAGTGCATGGACCCATATAGCTGAGTGCCCAGAGCAAGTTGAGTCTATAAACAGTTGGAAGTATTAATAAAGAGAAGTTTCTACCATTCCTATGTATTTATTTCCTGTTTATGCATCTATTATCTTAGGTGTAAATTTCACTTCTAATGCTTATATGATGCGCGAATGTGTATAAATGTATTGATTAAGTGCATGAAAGTAGGAAGATCTGTTTACGTGAAGATACTTAAGACCTGTCACTAAGATAAGTAAGATACTTAGTCTAGTTTGGGAAATAGCACAGCTCGCTATTGTAGCAGCGCGAAAGGACTTAAGCCCTTGGTTAGGGCTATGCGAAAGTCCATTATAACAAATCGTGAAGGTACTGAAGGGTAGAACAATGTGTGAAGCGACTTGCGCGAAGGCAGGCCTAGTTGGACTAAACTAACATCACAGATATCTAGAGGGTGAGGAAATTTGGTTCCAGCATCCCCCCATACTGCTTCAGGTGAGACTTTAGTCTGCACTCCACGGGCTAATGTTGAAAGGGCTAGTAGTGTAGGGATTTGTTTGGATAAATAACTCTTAACCTGGGTCAGGCCCCCATAAGCCAACAAATGGTTCTGTTGCTTGGACCAGAATCTGCATAAGAGATGTGTGATGTCGTATCATTGGAATCCAACTAAGAAAGAAATCAAAGGATGGTTGGACAAAAGAATTCACAAGTTCGCAGCACAAGGGAATAAAAACCCACGACTGTCAAATGAAGAGTGGCTAGACAGCTACCTATATACAGATATCCATGAAATCTTTTTTGCGTCCTTCCCTACTGAGCTAGACGAGTGGATCGCGAAGCTCGCAGATAGCCAAGGAAGGTGGAAACTTGACAGTCCTATTGTGTGGACCCCAGAGCCAGTGCAAAGGTTGGAAGCATCGAAGGATAAGATCATGCGCGTTGTTGATCATTGGCTCAATTGGATTATAGGAGGATTTGTTACTGAGTTTGCGGTTGACACCTTAGTTAGCTACAGTGAGGCAGAGTGACACTTTCTCAAAGGACCGCAAGGTAAGTACGTAAAGTCTTTGAATACTTGGATTAAAATGCTGTTGTGTGAAAAGTGGGTTATGCAGTTACCTTGATGTTCAGAGCTACGTGAAGTGGAAAGGTTTACAGGAACGAAGGAAATAAGGTCTAGAAAATAACCCCTTGATTTCACCTCCACGAGGGGACGAGGAAGAGCTCATGAAGGTCTCTCCACGAAGTGATATTCATCTGATAAGACAAAGAATTTCGTGAATACCACCTCCACCCACACCACCATCGACTTCACTACCATCACCTCCATATTCATCCATACCAACTCCACCACCACCGTGATTCAATATGGCCAGCACAGTGGAGTTTCCTATGTTCAAAGGTTTGGGAAATGAGGATCCGTACCAATTCTGGTTTGTTGTAAGGGTTGTATGGGAAGCGCAATGCATTACAGATGATCATATCAAGAGAGCAACACTAGCTAGTGCTCTGCAAGATCATGTGCTAACCTAGTATATTAAGTATTCCAACAATAACCCAAATGTGAGGGTTGTTATCTCAGTGACACTATAATTTGGTTACTTATGTTAATGAAGAAAGACTATGTTTGATCTTCACTTATATTCTGATTATTCCTTAGCGGACACTTTTGGCGACTCTGGGCCCATTCAAGAGAAGTTCTAGTGCTTTCTTGTGTTATAATCTTTCCATTGAATCTTTATTGATTGTTAATGTTCAGTTAATATCATTTCTCTTATTGTGAGGATTGACAATTCCAATTCATACTGTTGTTCATTTCAATTCATTCTTAGTTGTGTGATATTTCTGAGTAATGCTTTGATTGGATTGGTTATATTAGTTTCAGTAGTAGATTGTTGTTCATTCTGAGTTATGTTATTGGAGATCTTAGAGATAGTATTAATTGATTTCCATAATCCTTTTATAGAGAACAATTGTTGTTTAGAAATCATTTATCATATTTGCTTGCTTGTTGTTCAATTCTCAGTTGTCATTCAATTAGGAATTGTCGTTCAATTGATATTGTTGTTCAATTAGTATTTTGCATTCAATTCTGTTTGGTATAGATTAAAATTATTGTTCAGTTGTTACAGTTCTCTTTCATGATTGATTGAGTTAGTTTTAATTCTATTTGAAGGTTTTCAAGCGTGATTCTTTGCATTCACATTCAGATTCATTGATTTTGGAATAAGTTAGACAAAATTGCAGAGTGTGTTAAGAGTTCTCTCATAGTCATTTCTTCCTTAGTTATTTCTTTAAGAGTTGCGTGAATTGAGTTGAAGAGATAGTTATTAGTGATTGCAACGATTTACCATGTTGGGTGCGGGATCCCCCAAGGGAAGTTTTGGGGCTTAGAGCCCAGATTTTGGTCAATTTTGTAATTCCAATGTAAAGGCTCCACAATTTATGGGCACGGAGTGCGTAGTCTGCTAAAGAGTCATAGGGTTGTCCACCCTTATTTTGTTATTGTAATGTTAGCTATAGAAGATCTACCCATGGTTCGCGGACCATGGGATTGTATAAATAGAGCGAGGTTCTAAGTAGCTAAGCAAAAAAAATCTTAGATGAAGAACACATGATGTATGTGAGATAGATCTCAACTATAAAGTCTTGTTTTGGGTCATTTAGAGTAGGAAGAGGCTCTGCAGCTAAGTGCACGGACCCCTATAGCTGAGTGCTCAGGGCAAGTCGAGTCTATAAACAGTTGGAAGTATTAATAAAGAGACGTTTCTACCATTCCTATGTATTTATTTCCTGTTTATGCATCTATTATCTTGGGTATAAATTTCACTTCTAATGCTTATATGATGCGTAAATGTGTATAAATGTATTGATTAAGTGCATGCAAGTAGGAAGATCTGTTTACGTGAAGATAATTAAGACCTGTCATTAAGATAAGTAAGATACTTAGTCTAGTTTGGGAAATAGCACAGCTCACTGCTGTAGCAACGCGAAAGGACTTAAGCCCTTGGTTAGGGCTATGCGAAAGTCCATTATAACAAATCGTGAAGGTACTGAAGGGTAGAACAATGTGTGAAGCGACCTGTGTGAAGGCAGACCTAGTTGGACTAAAATAACATCACAGATATCTAGAGGGTGCGGAAACTTGGTTCCAGGATCCCCCCATACTGCTTCAAGTGAGACTTTAGTCTGCACTCCACGGGAAAATGCTGAAAGGGCCAGTAGTGTAGGGATTTGTTTGGATAAATAACTCTTAACCTGGGTCAGGCCCCCATAAGCAAACAGATGGTTCTGTTGCTTGGACCAGAATCTGCATAAGAGATGTGTGATGTTGTATCATTGGAATCCAACTAAGAAAGAAATCAAAGGATGGTTGGGCAAAAGAATTCACATGTTCGCAGCATAGGAGAATAAAAACCCACGACTGTCAAATGAAGAGTAGCTAGACAACTACCTGTATACAGATATCCATGAAATCTTTTTTGCGTCCTACCCTACTGAGCTATACGAGTGGATCGCAAAGCTCGCAGATAGCCAAGGAAGGTGGAAATTTGACAGTCCTATTGTGTGGACCCCAGAGCCAGTACAAAGGCTGGAAGCATCGAAGGATAAGATTGTGCGCGTTGTTGATCATTGGCTCAATTGGATTATAGGAGGATTTGTTACTGAGTTTGCGGTTGACACCTTAGTTAGCTACAGTGAGGCAAAGTGACACTTTCTCAAAGGACCGCGAGGTAAGTACGTAAAGTCTTTGAATACTTGGATTAAAATGTTGTTGTGTGAAAAGCAGGTTATGCAGTTACCTTGATGTTCAGGGCTACGCGAAGTGGAAAGGTTTACAGGAACGAAGGAAATAAGGGTCTAGAAAATAGCCCCTTGATTTCACCTCTGCGAGGGGATGAGGAAGAGCTCATGAAGGTCTCTCCGCGAAGTGATATTCAACTAATAAGACAAATAATTCCATGAATACCACCTCCACCCACACCACCACCGACTTCACTGCCATCACCTCCATATTCATCCATACCAACTCCACCACCACCGTGATTCAATATGGCTAGCACATTGAAGTTGCCTGCGTTCAAAGGTTTGGGAAATGAGGATGCATACCAATTCTGGTTTGTTGTAAGGGTTGTATGGGAAGCGCAAGGCATTACAGATGATCATATCAAGAGAGAAACACTAGTTAGTGCTCTGCAGGATCATGTGCTAACCTATTATATTAAGTATTCCAACGATAACCCAAATGTGAGGGTTGCGGATATTCAAACAACTCTAAATAGAGAATTTAGCAGGCCTAAGTCTGAAGTGCAGCCAATCATTGGATTTAAAGATATTACGATGCTACTAGGTGAGTCTACTTGGGAGCTAGATCAGAGGCTAAAATGTACGATTCATGAAGCCAATATGAATCTGATGGATGGATAGCATCGAGAGTGGTTGGTAGCTTTGTTACTACCACATTTAAGGAGTGCGCTATCACATCAGAAGATAACAACTGAGGTAGAGGCTTTGGAGATTGCCATGAGGCTTCATGAGACCCTCGTTGCAGGATCCTAACCTAGGAGTTCAGCAAATCCACGCGCAGCTGAAGAATCTGTGCCTTGACATGCAGAGTCTGAAACAGGATAGGATGGTTCAACCAAAAGTGCACTAAGAAGTATGGTGTGTAAAATGCAAGGGTTAGGGTCATGAAAAAGACCACTGCTTGATTTTTATGAATTACCTCGTAGGAGGAGGACCTATGCCTTTAAGGTTGGAATCTCAAGTAGGACCTAGTGCAGTGCATGATTTGTGGTGTGCGATCTATCAAATAGCTCAAAAACATGCCATGGACAATTGTCACTTGTTACAAAAGTATACACAAACTTCGCAACAGTTGTTTTGCAACTTTTGTAGGTCAGTGGGACATGACAAGCGTACTTGCAGAAGTTATGAGTTGATGATGGATAGAATTCCCACCTACAGAGTTTAAGCCGAAACGCGGCCCCATGACCATAATGCAAGAATGGCACGAACAAGATTTTAGGGGCGCAGATGAGGCCAAGGTGGAGGAGGACCTGGTAGAGGTCGCGAACAATTGATTTGCTACAATTGTGGAGGGCCATGAAACTATTCCCACGATTGCACGAATCCAATGCACTCATCGTGCAAATATTGCACGTTGTTTGGTCATGAGACAGAAGATTGTCCTATGCTGATAGCTAGGATATGCGAAAAAGGAGCACTATTACCTCCCCTGACTCAAAACCTGTAGATGATGAGGTCTGAGTCGTGCGAGGAAGACCCAAATGTAAACATTGTGCTCTGAACTGGAATCACAATGGGAGATGACAAGAGAAAACAACCAGAAGATAGTACTTGGGTTTGCAAAGCTTTGGAGAAGGAAGTTGAGTTTGATTTGGAGTGCGCTCGGGAAACCTTCATGGAAGCTAAGAAGAGCTTCGCTGAGGCCTCCATGTCAAGAAACAAAGATAAACCAGAGCTGAAAATGGACCCATCCATGTTGACAACTTTCCTTGAAACATGTATGAAGTTACTACACGACAATAAAGCTGTGAAATGGTTATAGGAACTCATCAATAGATGCGCTGGGACCGCGCCAGGAGAACTACGTGAGTCCGAAAGATCAGAAAACATAAAAAAAGAATTGGACGTGAAATGAGACTAACCACGCAGATCAGAGAACATGAAATGGATCAAGTCATTTTGGATTTGGGATCAAATGCGAATGTTCTACCAAAACAGACATGGGAGCGAATGGGGAGACCTGTGCTACAATGGGCTCTAATTCAGCTAAGGAAGGCGAACCAGCAGAAAATAATACCCATGTGGTGACTGCAGGGAATAACTGTGGATATTGAGGGAGCGAGCGCGCTAGCAGATTTCGAAAAGATAGAGATTGTTTATGACAACAATCCCTACCCTGCGCTCTTATGAATTGACTGGGCTACTAACATGAACGGGGTAATTAATCTGAAGGAGAAGAAACTAATCTTTGAGAAGAAGTCACTATGCGTAATTGTACCCCTGGACCCTGCTGAAGGATCACGCTATACGGAACCGGTTCGTGACTATGAGAGCGATGATGATTTGGACTGCATCTATAAGATAACATCGTGAGACCAAGACTGGGTGAATCCCACCGTGGATGGGCGGATTACATGGGAGCGTGAGAGCTCTTGCACTTCGGATTCTGATAAAGAAATAGAATGATGGCATAATCGGTTACATGAGGTAACTACGTTGAATTGCAATATGATGACTAGGTCACTGCACTACGTGCCGACAGAAGTAAGAGATCTGCCTACGTATGATGGTCTAGATGAGGTAGATACCTTCTTGGATGCATTTTAAAGATAGGTGCCTAAAAATCAATGCTTTTAGGCCTTGGATTGGGTATTGCGTGCTATGCTCGCGAGATGGTGGGGTACGCACAAAGGAAGCTTTGATGATTGGCGCAAATGTAGGAGAATGATGCACACACGATTTGGGAAGCCTAAGATGCGATGGGAAGATAAATATGATGGACAAGATGACCGGCATGCACATCTGGCCAAGTGGACATAGGCCTATGGAGAAAAGCCCCAACCTGCGCAGAAGCACATGTACTCTGTGCTAAAACACCTAGTCAATAAGCATGTGTCGGGGGGTGAACTTGCAAATGGCTCTTAATGTTGGGAAGACATTATGCAGGAAGCGCAACCACGTAGAATATTTTACGCGTAGAAGCATTCAACAAGGTATGCAACGCGCTGACCAAGGCAAGCAATGCACAACGAAGTGATTGGGACCTATGCGTACCATCAGTATTATGGGCATATCGGACGACATGCAAGAAACTGATAGGACAAACACCTTTTAGGCTTGTCTATGGAGTGGAAGCCGTAATGCCTATGGAATACATCATGCCTAGTCTGTGCATAGTAGCGCTCATAGGTATGACGGATCATGGAGCCCTGGAGGAGAGGCTCGCGGAGTTGGATGAGATCCAAGAAGAATGATTTTTGGCTGGATTTCACCAGCAGGTCCAGAAGCAGCGCAAAAAGGCATGGCATGATTGACATATTAAGCTGTGCACATTCAAGGTGAATGATTTCGTGCTATTGTATGATAGTAAGTTTGATAAATTTCCAGGGAAGCTCAGAATGCATTGGCTGGGACCGTATGTTATTAAGGAGATTACAAATGGTGGCGCGGTATAGTTGGTAAAGTTAAATGGAGAACCCTTCCCAGGAAAAGTGAATGGCAGTCATTTGAATCCATACACAGGTGGCTTGGCCATCTGACTAGCTGATAGAAGCATAGTCTTAGCACTCCAGGTAGCTGAAAGGAGGCACTACACTATAAACTACTCTTCATAGGAACTACGCGATGTTAGCACTATGTGCAGTAGCGAAGTGTCACAGGGTCCACGACAGTGTGAGGACAGATGCGCTGCTGCACGGGTTGGCCAGAAAGTGACCGTTAAAGTCACTATTCACGATGTGATGCTTGGTTTGAGACTAAATGGAGCGGGCGATAGGCATTTAACGAAAACTTTATGGGCTAGATTCTTAAAAATATGTCGCCAATCTAGCATTAATGCACCGAATGTGGGGGGAATGGTCAAATTACAAATGACTATCCAGCAAACAACACTTGGAAATTTGAGAACTAAGTTGTTGCTCACTCAGATATTCATGAACCGAGACTTGTTCGATATTTTGAAGGCAAATTCGTTACTTGAGAAATTACCAAAGATGCTGAGATAACTATGGAATCGCACTATGGTAGCACCCGAAGAAGTCATGGATACTAAAGAAATGATAGTTGAGGAAGCCACGCAGGAAATTATGAAAGTGGAAGCCCCAGAAAGCGTCGGGATAGTCGTTGAGATCCCTAAATCACCATGCATGCCGAGACCTAAGAAGGATAAGCAAGCCATGATACCGGTGTGCATCTCACCTAGAAATCCACTAAGGGCCAAGATCACAATGGAGGAAAAGGGGAAGGCCATTAATTTGGAGGTCGATGAGGAGGAAGAGTTTGAAGAGATCCTGGTGGAGGAGGAGGATGTAGAGATGGAAGTCAAAACCTAGGGTGCGGACCCTCTCACCAGGTTGCCTGCATATGTTCCTCCATGAAAGAGTAAAACCAAGGTGCCCAAAGATATAGATGAGAGCAAGAGCTTTCTGCAAACTCCACTGCTCCCAGATGATATTGTGTTTGGAAGAGGCACTTGGGACGGGTGCTCATGCTGAAATTTGAAGATTGGGACCTTGCGGACCATGAGAAGTTCCCACATCTCGTGACCGCGTAGCTAATGCGCTAAAAGAAAGATGCACCGGATGGAATAATAGAGTTGGAGCCGCCAAATGGCTCAGAAGTGTTGAGAAAGCAGGGTTTCTAAACTTACTCTGGGTGCCAGATTACCATCGCACCCCAATGACCATTTTCGTCGTTAGGTAGCTGGTCTACTTGGTGCATGATGGGTGCTTGTGGCTAGAGGAGCTCATCCCCATCATAGACCATTTGATTCACAGGATTACAAGGCTCCCTTGCACAGGGGAGGACCCAATGAACATATCAGAAGGAAAGAGTGACGATTTGTCCATCGTGGAGGCCATGAAAAAGAAGTTTAAGTTGGAAAAGAAGAAGCGAGGGTACGCTATTTCCAACATCAACAACCCTACTATCAAGGTCATGACATAGATATTGGCAAGAAAGGTGATGCGGAAGTGCCACACGGATGAGGTGCCCGTGCCAGTGGTTACACTAGAAATGCAATGCGTAGAAGGGGTTTAGCTTAACTGGGCAAACTATCTATGTGGTGAGTTCCTTGAGAACTGTCATGAGGCACAAAAGCAGGGTAAAACATTCCATTATGCTTGGCTCCTATTGTCAATAGTACTGGTGGCATGGGAGTTGCCCGAAGATAGCCAATTCCCATCAATCGTGCAGGACCTTCCAGAGGTAGTGAAGTATGCTTCATTGTGGGCAACCAGGGATGCACAAAGGATAAGGGAGAGCAAGATATTTTGGGTGCTCATGGAGATGAACATCAGGATGGGGATTAATCGAAAGCCACGGTTATCGCCCATGGTCTACAACAATTTGTAGAGCTTCGCGGAGTTCAAAGCAGACTTCCATCATGTCTTCATTAGGGTGAGGAAGGACCCCACAAAGACGTGGCACGAGTTACCCTACTTGGCGACCGACAATGTCATCTTCGCGGTCCTTGAGTCTTGGCTACTGGAGTGGCACGCTTTAGCTGGCTCTGCGGTGGAAGCAAAGAAGTCTGCCACGCAATGGAAGTAGGAAGAGATGAAACTGTGGATGGCGCAGCTGGCAGAAAAGCGCAGGAAGGAGGAAGCAATGGCTAAGGCCCATGTAGCACATGATGCTACGAAGTTGGTTGAGGAGCAGCAGAAGATAGTAGAAGAAGAGCATGAAGGACAAAATTCACCTTCGCTTGAGCCAAAAAAATACACAAAACAAGGTGGCATGGACCTACAGACAACGTCCACCCAGCTAAAACGTCTGCGCCCACAAGAACAGATAGAGCTGTGGAAGAAGACAAAGGCCTCGAAAAATTTGTTCGACCCAATCACCCTCACTGAGGGGGATCTACATGATATCGGTGAAACGGTGCGAGATGTCACCACGGAGGCCCTCCAGCAGTTTGAGGAGAAACACCAGATGGTATTGGGGGCTCTATGGACATAAATACAGGAGTTGCAGGTGTGCACTCTGCAGGCTGGCATAGTGTCAACTAGCCTCGTAGTCGGCACATTGGCAGCTGAGGAAATGCTGCGCGCCAAGATGACCAACACAATAGTGCTACCATATGGAGCACTCGTTACAGAAAATGAGGTCAACAGGCCTATGGTCAGCAGCTTGAAAGGGATCGGGTTAAACATGGTTGTGCTCCCTCGGGAGACGCTCTATATTTTGTAGGATGGAGTCACTATAGAACTACAGGCCAAGGAGGGTCATGCGATACAGGTAATGAGTGAGCAATGCATCAACATTGAGCAATTGAGCCTGTAATGTAATGAGGCTGTGGAGCAGAATAAATAGATAGTGCAGGTTGTGGAGGAAGCCTGCCAGATGGTCCCGGAGTTGGGCATCCACATAGAGGAACTGGTGGAGGTGCTCGTCTGAAGGTTAGCAATAGGGGTGCGCAATGGAAGAGCTGAGATGGCTAGGGTTTAGCTGGAGCTGAACCTTAAGATAACATAACTACAGTTGAAGGCGTAGCCTTCAACTCCACCGGAGGTTAAGGAACTGTTACACAGTAATTTGTCACTGTCTTCACTCCAGTCCTTCTACTGTGTCATGTGTCCAAGTCAAACATGCTCATATTAGACAAATGCTCTCTTATGCTACCAATTGACCCACTTTTCCTAAGTTATCTGCTTCATCGCGACTATGGACTTAATATACACGCTGAATGGCGCTCATAAATAGTCCAGCTGCGCTACCAGCATGGAAGTACATCTGATTCCTGCGATGGTCTAATTTCATGCACCAGCACAGGGCTACTTGTTATCTTTAGCGATGATCTGACTGGCTACATTGCTCACTAGCGATGTCAGTGCTAAAGCTCAGTTATGTACCCGCGATGATCCAGATTGGGCAAATCCGTTCCAACAGTCGACCTTCTGGATGTCTCTGGACCTGGTTGTTGGGTCAGTTTGGGTCGCCTTTCCACCTCTGGGATGGTGGTTCCACTTTTTGTTCTACTTACCTTGAGGATAAGCTCCCTCTCCCTCATTTCATGGAGGCTCCTCCTCCTATAAAATCACTCACCATTGCTATGATCTGCTAGTTCCTAATTCTTGGATTGCTGGTTGTTAGTTCTTGTTTTTTTAGCAGAGTAGATAGCTTTGGTGTGAGTGAGACAAGTGTGGGATTGTTGATAGCTTGTGGAAGGTTGTGAAGTTCCCTTAATCTTGTGTAAAACTTATGAGTGAGAGAGGACTTGTGTATTGGGAGATCCATCTTCAAAGAGTGAATGCTTGAGGAACATGCTGGCTGGATCCCTCTGAGAAGGCTTGTGACGTCAAGACTTTGGTTGTAAGCTTGCTCTTATTTCATTCTTAATACAGTCAATGATGTTTTCCTATGTCTTGTATGTAATGTACTTGATAGCTCATGACTTCTTGACTTTGTGAGTAAATAGATCATTGTTGTTTCCGGTTACGTGCTTTGTTGTATTTCCTTTGCATTGTTTCAGGTTGATCACTCATTAGGAGAAGGAAATGGGAGCTGGAGCAGCGCAACGAAACTCCATCGACCATCGGTTGAGGTAGGCCTCCAACTATGACTGTTTAAGGAAAGCTATTGTTGATCTATCCTTATTTGTGACTAGACCCACTCTAGGGCTAGAGGGGTTGCCTCTATCCACAGAGGGAACACTTTCCTGCATCACAAATTGGCGACTTTGCTAGGGAGTTTGGCCTTTGTTCTTCCTTTGTTTGCTCCTGTTTTAATTCTTGATTTGGTCTCTTTTGAAGTTTGGGGATTAGTTACCAATCTTTTGGGTTACCTAGATCAATCTGGGAAATCCCTCTGTTGTCTGTTGGATTGATTGGTTCTTGTTTGGGAGTTTTTGTTCGCCTATCATTGTTTTTTGCATCATCGCGGAAAAAAGCCTAACAGTATTGATGTCATCACCACTTTGTAGATTTTTACCCACGATGATCTCAGGTTTCTAGTTTAATTCCTACGACGACTCTTGAAATCACATCATCGTAGAAAATAGGTGTATTTCCGCGATCATCTCAAGTTGTCAGTGTAAAACTTGCATTGACATCTCTAGTTGTCTGTCAATCACTAGCGATGGTATCTCATTTAGAGATGACATCTCTAGTTGTCAGTGTAACACTTGTGATGATTCCTGTAAAGTTGTTTTTATGACTTTACCTCCTGAATTCATCAATCTTGTCTATCCCCTGTTGTTTCTTGTCTCTCATTAGCTTGTTTTAATTACTTTTGGTTAGGGTACTATCTCTTTGATTTCATTGCCTGAGTCTTGTGTTTTTAGACCATGTGACCTAGTCCTTTAGAAGTTTCGTCGAGAAACCATTTGCTTGGGTTACTTGTCTGTTCAAGGTTCATCGACAACCGTCTTATTGATTTGCTTGAGGCTTTTTCGCTTCTTGTTTTCTTTCTGGTTGATTTTTAGTGTCAATCATTGAACCAATTTTTTATGTTGATTCGATTTCTTCACTACCAAGCATAGATCACAATTGTTTGGATCGATCAGTTCACACTTGCTTGTTTACAAAAAGAAAATCAAAATTTTGCATTCATTTAGCATACGAAAGTGAAAGTACATTTTCATTATGAATTTTCATGTTTGAGAAATTGGAAAGCAAATTTTAAATCTTTCATTAGTAGTATTGATGCATCGTGAGATTAGTGTATTGATGCATTGTGTTTCTTAGTGTTTGCATTCACTTGTCTTGGTTTGGGAATGAACTCTCTAACTTTCTGTAAGTAGGTCTTCATCGAAATGAAAGATGTTTTACTCATTCTAGTTGCATCCTAGGATTTGTTGTATACACACAGTAAGGCTTGAAAACTGAAACATAATTCAAGATCAACTTTAAAATGAATTGAATAAACTGAACAATGCATTGGAACATAACGCACACTATTTAGAGGTCTAGGCTAGAGACGTGCTCCGACGTCGTTAAACCTAGTCACTTTTGTTTTCACTCAAGGTTGGGTGATTCCTCCTTCTGTGACTCAATAGTGGTCTAGCACGGAATTGTGCTCCCATGTACCATGGAGTATATGTTGGGAGACCCCACTAGGTTATCATCCTTTATCCTTAGGAAGTTGTGTCTGCCGCCTTGCAAATTGCAACGCACCAAACACAGCATTCGAGAAGATTGACTACCATATGGAAAGTCCTTGGTTTTCATATGATTGCCAAGGTGTATATGCAGTTTTATGGGTTGTTTGGTAAACCTTTTGCCTGGTTCTCCAGAGTAGTCGCTTTCATTCCTTTTCGGACTCCCTAAAAGAAGAGGTCCATCTAAGCACTTATCCTTTCAGGCTCATTAAACCTTGAAAGAGATAGAGTCACCTTTTCGTCCTTTTCTCAACTCTTGAAACATGAAAAGGTCAATTTTTGTTCCTGTGTCATAAAATTTACTGCCCACGAAATATTCTTGGTAACAATTCGAGTTCTTGGTTGTGATAAGAGCATTTTTCAAGCTCGTTCTCGATGGAAACATTCCCCGAATCTACCGGCCAAGGTTTTCCCCATATGGAAATCCTGGTCCGTTTCCTCCTTTTGGAAATGTCGGTGCTCCGTATATGGCAACACTATCCTTGCCTGGGTTAACCATCGATTTACCCATATGATTGTTTTCAACCTCGGCAGTCCCGAGTGTCATGACTCTTGTTCAACATCTCCTTCATCCGAACCACGACATGTTGATTCCAAGGTTGAGCCTACACCTTCTTCCCCTGTTTCTTCCTCTTCCTCTCCTCCTTCGCCTGATGAAAGTTTCACATCTAGTAACCAGGAGCCTACGAAGAAGAAGAAGAAGATGATGAAGAAGAAGAAGTTCGATAAATGCAAGGCTACCTATGCAGTTACTGCTTCGAGTACATCTCAGGTTGAACCACCTTGTGCTCCTCCGCGGAAGGCTAAGTTTCCTTGTAAATTGTGCAAGGGTGACCATCTTCTTCGTGATTGTCCTGGCATTCCTAGGATCTTAGAAGTATGGTCTCATGATCCGGCTTGTCCCTCATCATCCTCTGAAGCTCATGGCGATGCTACCCTATCAATTGGAAATGGTAAGAAGAAAGGGAAGATTTGATTCCCTTGTAGGCTATGTGAAGGCAACCATCCCCTTCACCTTTGTCTGCTCATGGATAAAGCTTCCGCCGTTTTGGAAAGTCTTATAGCTTCTTCACCCCAACTTCCCATTGGTTATCAGAGGCTCTCTTCAGACCCTCTCCCGATTGACAAAGAGATTAACTTAGATTCTTCTCTTGTCTGTTTGCCTCCTTCCGAGCCTGGCTGTGCTAAGCATGTTCCAGACCAACCATTGGTTGGGGAGAGTGTCAACTTAGGTTCACCACCTATTGATCACTCTGTTTCAGAAGAGTGTCATGCTCATGTTCTTCTCATCTTGTCAGTTTCTCCTGAGTCCGAGAACGACCCTCCTATCCTTGCTGATCACAAGAGTCCTTCTTCGGTTCCTGTAGAGCAGGGGGGCAATCATACAATTCCCCCACCAAGTAGTTCAGTCGTTTCCTTCGACTGGAGTCACTTGACTGCTTTCTACCTTCCATCCTATGTGCCTTTCCAGATTACAGTACATGCCTATGATAAGGCAGTACCTGGCACTATCTTGGATGAGGGTGCGTCTGTCAGTCTTATGCCTTCCACTACTTGGCAAGATTTGGGCTCTCCATAGCTTGTACCAGTCACACAACATCTATTAGCATTTGATGGAGGAACCAGTCAACCATTAGGGATCCTTTCGAAGTTCCCTATTACTTTGGGAGGCAAAACCGTCTATATAGACATACTGGTTGTCCAAGGTGCTTTAGATTTCAGTCTTCTCCTTGGCCGTGACAATGTTTAAGCCATGGGGGCCCTTGTCTCTTCACTTTTCCGTGTGGTTTGTTTTCCACACGATGGAAGAGTGGTGACCGTAGATCAATTATCGTTCTTTAGTCCCCCGGTGCCTCCTGTGCAGCTGTCATCCCCTCTCGGTTCTTGCTCGCAAGCAGTACCTTCCTTGCCACAGGTCAATTATGTGGCTACCTATTTCGTCTCCGCATCTGCTGATGATCATGCAGATGGTCTCGTACATCATGTACTTGGGGCATTGGAACTCGATCTATCATTGGTGCATCATGACATGTATTCCTCCCACAGTGCGTTTCTTCCATTCCATGACAACCTCTTGGGAGCCATGTTGTCGTATGGTCCATGAGCAGGTGTTACGAGCACAGTTCCTTGTCTTGTGTCAAGCTCATTAAAAAATGAAACAAGGAGTCTCGAGCATAGTTCCTAATCTTGTGTCAAGCTTGTTAAAAGATGAAACAAGGGTTATGAGGATAGTTCTTTTTCACTGTGTCAACCTCATTAAAAAATGAAACAACTCCCCTTTCTAAATCGAGTCTTTCTAGGATCTCACAAGTGAACCTTCATTCCATCCACCTCGTTGAATGCAATGAAGCTTGGGGGGCATGTACCTCGATTTGCATCATTATGTTGGGGGCATGCGAACTTATAACAAGCATAGTTTTTCATTTCAAGCTTGTGTAAACATGAAACCAAATCCAAGCAGAGTTCTCCATGGTTCAAGCTTGTGTAAAAATGAACCCATACCTGATTCACATCTCGTGATTGTCATTTTTATCTGCTAAATTCTGCTAGATGAGCCTTGGTTGTTTCATTCCATCGCTACCATCTCTTTAGCTAATCATATGCTTTCACTTGGTTATTTATCCTTTCCTGAGGAACTGTAGCGATGAGTGGTTTTATTAGCCAGCCTCTTGACCATTACATGTTTTGAGTAGTTCCACCATTGCCAGAATCAGTTGCTACCCTTTATACCACTCGTTCCTCCAGGACGAGTCTCCTTTAAGCTCTTTTTTGACTTATAAAAGACGAAAATATTGACGTGTTTTTCCTTTTTTGACTCATTAAACGAAATTAAAAAGGCAATCCACTTTAAGATCTTTTCCGACCGTGTAAACACGAAAAGATTGCCAGACTTTTGTCGTTTTGGGTTCAATATTGGTTACGAAATGATGTGTCTTCGATCGCTTTTCTACTTTTTCAGGTCGAGGTCACTAATCACGAAAAGTACTTCTTGATCGTAATGGTCAAGCGGTTCTTTCGAGTATCATTTTATACTTTTTCAGGCTCGAGAGACACAAATATATGAAAAAGGACCCCCCGGGAGTTTTCTTTTCGATGTCTTTTCCAAACTCTCTAAACATGAAAAAGAATCCAAGTTTTACCTATGTCGGACTCGTTAAACCCTGACGGCATTGGACTCATCACCATTACGAAACTCAAGCTTCTCCTCCCTAGGGCTCGTTAAATTATTACTAGGTTGGATTCAACAACAGGTTTATCATTGATTGTCTATGGCAGCTAGTCACTCTTGAACATCGACACTTCTGCTTCTTGTCGGGTTGGGACATCCATACATCGTCAGTTGGCCTTCTGCAGGTTTGGGTTGCCATTTAGCCTCATTCCATCTGATTCACGCCTTTTCCATCGAGCCCCTGATCCCTTGGTACCTGAATGCTGCCGCCCTCCGGAGTCGTGTCGCAGACATGTTCAAGAGTATAATCCTTCTGCAGTTTACACCCTTGCCTTCTCCTTTGATACTCTGTTTCACCATCTACCACTTGTTCCTTACCTCGTGTCGTTGATGAGGGAAACATTATGGCCCTCCTGTAACAGGTCATCTCCTATTGACATCAGCTCATTATCCTGGAGATTGATCTAGAGATCCCCTTTGGTACCTTAGAGCTTGCATGCCTCAATGGCAAGTTCTTCGCACCTGATGGTCGACTTTCATCATTGGTCGTCGATTGGGTGATTCCAAAAGTGTTCGACTTCAGCTACTTCTTCACACTTCGTGGGTTGTGCTAGACAGTACCTTGAGAACCATTGGCATTATTGGTGGTTTCTCTTGCACTTGTTAATGGTTTTCACCATTGACCGGTAATCAAGTGATTTTCTATCATGCTTGACCTCAGCACATCTATTCACATGTTAGAATTTGTACTATGATCGGTTCGGTTCAAGACCCCGAACTCAGATTACATATGTTCGGGCCGCGTGGATTGGTTTATGATTACGTGACTCATTGATGGATGGCTGCGACCATACCTGAGTCTTCATGGATGGTTGCGACGATACCTTTATCATTGTCATGGTCTCATTAACTGGATGGCTACATCCATACCAAAAACCTATTTCGTATGTCCTTTGGATGGCTGCATCCATGCCTAGACTACATGTACTTCATTATCAGAGATATCAGTTGTACTTGCTTGTAGGTTCTTCCAGATGGTGTTCCAGCTCAGTCAGTTTCATAAAGCATTTCACCCCTCCCACTCTCTCAGGCTTCATACTTTAGGGGGCATCTGTTACACAGTAATTTGTCACTGTCTTCACTCCAGTCCTTCTACTGTGTCACGTGTCCAAGTCAAACATGCTCATATTAGAAAAATGCTCTCTTATGCTACCAATTGACCCACTTTTCCTAAGTTATCTGCTTCATCGCGACTATGGACTTAATATATGCACTGAATGGCACTCATAAACAGTCCAGCCACACTGCCAGCACGGAAGTACATCTGATTCCCGCGATGGTCTAATTTCATGCACCAGCATGGGGCTACTTGTTATCTTTAGCGATGATCTGACTGGCTACATTGCTCACTAGCGATGTCAGCGCTAAAGCTCAGTTATGTACCCGTGATGATCCAAATTGGGAAAATCCGTTCCAACAGTCGACCTTCTAGATGTCTCTAGACTTGGTTGTTGGGTCAGTTTGGGTCACCTTTCTTCCTCTGGGATGGTGGTTACACTTTTTGTTCTACTTACCTTGAGGATAAGCTCTCTCTCCCTCATTTCATGGAGGCTACCCCTCCTATAAAATCACTCACCATTGCTATGATCTGCTAGTTCCTAATTCTTGGATTGCTGGTTTCTAGTTCTTGTTTTTTAGCAGAGTAGATAGCTTTGGTGTGAGTGTGACAAGTGTGGGATTGTTGATAGCTTGTGGAAGGTTGTGAAGTGCCCTTAATCTTGTGTAAAACTTATGAGTGAGAGAGGACTTGTGTATTAGGAGATCCATCTTCAAAGAGTGAATGCTTGAGGAACATGCTGGTTGGATCCCTCTAAGAAGGCTTGTGACGTCAAGACTTTGGTTGTAAGCTTGCTCTTATTTCATTATTAATACAATCAATGATGTTTTCCGGATTAATAACTGAATCTTCTTTCTCGCTGCTCCATTCCATCCCCCTGTTGTTCTTGGTTGTCGGCCTGGTCTCTCGTCCTTTCTACTAGCTTGCTTGAGGGGCGTTGTTTATCATTATTCTGGCTTGTGGTTATCGCTCCACTATCACCTTTCAACAGTGTGGCGGACGATCCAGACCTCCCACCAGTTATCCCTGGTCGAGCCTGCTTGCGCATCCTGACAAAGAAATATCACTCGCATGCAATATGAATGCCAAATTGGCGATAGAGGCTAGCATCTCAGCCAGCAGTGGAGGTGGGAGCCACACCCGTAGCAGATTGGGATTTAGAATTCAACGTCCAGATCAGGAATTATTCAGTTTACTCTCTGATCTTTATCTAAATTGTCTTGTATGTAATGTACTTGATAGCTCAAGACTTCTTGACTTTGTGAGTAAATAGATCATTGTTGTTTCTGGTTACGTACTTTGTTGTATTTCCTTTGCATTGTTTCAGGTTGATCACTCATTGGGAGAAGGAAATGGGAGCTAGAGCAGCGCAACGGAACTCCATCGACCACTGGTTGAGGTAGGACTCCAACTATGACTGTTTAAGGAAAGCTATTGTTAATCTATCCTTGTTTGTGACTAGACCCACTCTAGGGCTAGAGGAGTTGCCTCTGTTCGCAGAGGGAACACTTTCCTTCATCACAGGAACAACACACCACTGCAATCACAACAGCAATGGCGGTGGTCGACAATGCAGTGATAAATTTCACGAAGTTGTTCAAGAAATCGTTCGAGGTCCTCACCACCCTACAGGAGGACCCGAGCATAGAGCACCTAAAGACAGAGGCACGCGAGCTGCAGAAAAGATATGATGAGGTAAAAGGGACTGGGCAGATGGTTTCCCTTACACAGAGGCTTGCCAAGATGCAGCAGGCAAAGGTGCTCAAGGAGAAGGTGGATGCTGCTCGGCATAAAGAGGTAGTTTTGAAAGTGCGCCTACATAGTGGATCGATGAGGCTTATACCATTACATCCTCTGTTGAAGAAAAGCTCACGCAGCTGCAAGCAACTCAGGAAAGGACTCAGGGCAGCAGTTCAATGACAGTGGTCACCGAACAACGCATTGAGGAAGTTCAACAGGCAGCTGCTTAGTGCGCTGTCGAACTTGCAGTGATCCAATCAGAGTTGGGAGGTCTTTGCACAAAGATCTCCGCACCTACAGGGTGACTCAAGGACGAGTCATGATGTTTGTGTTGGGGGCCTGTTGGGCGCGGGATCCCCCAAGGGAGGTTTTTCGGTTTAGAGCCTAAATTTTGGTCAATTTTGTAATTCCAATGTAAAGACTCCGCATTTTGTGGGTGTGGAGCGCGTAGTTTGTTAAAGATTCATAGGGTTGTCTACTCTTATTTTGTTATTGTAATGTCAGCTATAAAAGATCTACTTAGATTGTATAAATAGAGTGAGGCTCTAAGTAGCTAAGCAAAAACAATCTAAGATGAAGAACACATGATGTATGCAAGATAGATCTGAAGTGTAAAGTCTAGTTTTGGGTCGTAGAGTAGGAAGAGGCTCTGCAGCTGAGTGCGCAGACCCCTGCAGTTGAGTGCACAGGGCGTGTTGAGTCAGTAAACAGTTGGAAGTATTAATAAATAGAAGTTTCTACCGTTTCTATGTATTTATTTCTTGTTTATGCATCTGTTATCTTGGGTATAAATTTCACTTCTAATGCTTATATGATGCACAAATGTTTATAAATGTTTATTAAGTGAACGCAGATAGGAAGATCTATTTACGTGAAGATAATTAAGACTTGTCACTAAGATAAGTAAGATACTTAGTCTAGTTTGGGAAATCGTGCAGTTTGCTGCCATAGCAACGTGAAAGCACTTAAGCCCCTGGTTAGGGCTGTGTGAAATTCGATTATGACAAATCGTGAAGGTACTAAAGGGTAGAACAATGTGCGAAGTGACCTGCATGAAGGCAAGTCTAGTTGGACTAAACTAACATCACAGACATCTAGAGGGTGCAGAAACTTGGTTCCATCATCCCCCCATACTTCTTTGGGTGACACTTCAATCTGCACTCTGTGTGTTGATGCCGAAAGGGCCAGTAGTGTAGGGATTTGTTTGGCTAAATAACTCCGAACCTGTATCAGGCCCCCATAAGCCAACATACCATTAGCTAACCTCTGAATTCACTGCATGGATTGTGCTGACACTCTTGAGATAAAAAGACTTACCTTGGGTTGACAATTAATGTAGGAATTAAGATTGCCTGTAGAAAGGCATCTTAGTGCACCAACACCTGCAACCTTGGAGATGTGAACCTCTCTAACTAGTTGTATTCATTCACCTTTAGGAATGCATAACTTATCAAATTTGTAGAGTAACCCATCTTGGAGATGGTAGTCAATTGTGTTATCACCATTGTGCACATGACTCTAGCTCTAAACTAATAAAACACCTCTTTGAATTCCTCATCCTCTTAATATGCCTCTCAATATCCATTAGGGGTGAATGGATCCATGTGCATACGAGCTCCCAAATCTATAATCTTTGATGTGGGTAGCCTTCAAAGCATGTTGTCCAACTTGTTTTTTCCACCCTTCTTGTACTTGATCACAATATGAAATTATTGTAGAGACCCCATCCACTTATAATTCATGGCCTGTTGTAGCTTACTTTGGGTGTGTATGTATTGTAGTGGTTGGTGATCTATGTGGATTACTATCTCCTTTCTTATCAAATAGTGTTTCCACTTCCTCACATATTGCACCAAGGAAAAGAGCTTTTTATCGTAAGTAGGGTAGTTGAGAACCACCCCATGAAATAATTCAAAATGGTAGCATATAGGCCTTCCTCTCTACATCAAAACCACTCCCATAGCATACCCACTCACATCTATCTCCACTTCAAAGGGTTTTTGCAAGTTTGGTAATTCTAAAAGTGATGCTTGATCAATATTCTTCTTTAATTCCTTAAAGGCCCTCTATTGACCCTTTCCTCACTAGAAATTCTTACCTCTTTCTATTATGGCATGGAGTTGTGTTGCTATTGTTGAAAAGTGAGGCTATGAATTTCCTCAATTACTGTGCTACCCTCATGAGTCTCCTAACCTCAGAAACAATAGTAGGCATCAACCACTTTGATGGCTTCCATCTTTGTAGGATCTACCTTCAGCTCTCCTCCACCTATCACATACCCCGGAGACACCAAAGGCTATTGTGAAAACTCACACTTCTTGATATTTTCTAGTATTTAATGCTTCTTTAATGTCTATAGCACCTGCATCAAATGTGAGATGTGCTCCTCCCACATAGTACTATGTACTAGTATATATTCCAAATAGATTATAACAAATAAATCTATAAGATGGGATAATATAGCATTCATTAACCTCATAAATGTAACTAGTGCATTGCATAGGGAAAAATGCATGACTAACCACTCATACAAATCTTACATTGTTTTGAAGGTGGTGTTTTAGGTATCTTCTTCCTTAACTCAAATATGGCGATATCCATACTTTAAGTCTTGCTTGGTGAAGTTTTTGGATTGCAAGAATTGGTCCAACAAATCATATATCTTGGGAAGAGGGTACTTTTTCTTGAGCGTAATTTTTTTAACGCCCTAAAATCGATACATATATTTGAAATCCCATGTTTCTTTGGCATAATGATGATGGTTGACCCACATGGTGAGGCACTTGGTCAAGTGACAACCTATTCTAGTAGATGTTGCAACTACTTCTTCACCTCACTTGACTTTATTACAAATTTCTTGTATAGCCCAATGTTTTGTAGCAGGGAGTCTGTTCATAGCTAGATCTCATGTTGCTCTTCCCTTTCAGGTGGTATTTCTTTAGGCTCCTAATTTTTGTTTGTATTCCTTAGTACACTGCTTCATGGATGAAATTAGTCTCATTGAATCCTCTACACATTAATTTTCTCTTAAAAATAGTAAGTTTTAATTCTTTCTAGAACTGGTCAATTTCTTAGCTTGGTTGGTACTTGCAAACAAAATATTGAAATTTCTCTTGAGAACTTGATGGTGAAGGATTTTTCCATCCTTAATGAAGTGGTACTGATTGGCTTTCTGCATCAAGATTGCATCATGCATGTACATATAGGTACTTCCAAGCACCACTCCACATACATCAAGGGGAACTACATCTAGTTCTACTTCATCAATAAAATTTTCACCGATAAAAAATATAATTAAGTATTGGGGGTTTTCACAGTGCATTATATTAGATATCATTTTTTGGGATTCAACTGCATTAAGTAAGTCATTCATCTATGACCATTTCCATGAGAGGTAGTCGTAACTGACTAATTTCTCATGATTTTTGAATAGTCCACTTAGCACTAATTGCATCAGGTGATGCTCACAAGGGTGAATAAGTTGGATTGAAACTAGTGAAATAAATCATATAGTGTCAATCATCACTTCCAGGGATTGCACCCGATAACCAGGACTTCTTGGGAGGTCACCCATCCCATATCACCTTTGGCTCAAGCACACTTCACTATGGAGTTTTCCCCACAATCAAGCCCACTTAGCTTGCTACCCCATTTGAAAAACCTTAGCGAGTATTGTGCCTCATGAACCATTCAAGTAGAGTTCCCTTCACTCTTTTGAATTAAGTAACTCTACTTGAAGAGTGAAGGGAACTCTACTTGAATGGTTCATGAGGCACAATACTTGCTAAGGTTTTGCAAGTGGGGTAGAAAGCTAAATGGGCTTAATTGTAGGGAAAACTTCACAATTAAGTGCGTTTGATCCAAAGGCGATATGTGATGGGTGACCTCCCGAGAAGTCCTGATTACCGGGTGCAAGCCCCGGAAGTGATGATTGATGTTATGTGATTTATTTCACTAGTTTCAATCCCACTTCTTCACCCCTGTGAGCATTACCTGATGCAATGAGTGCTAAGTGGACTATTCAAAAATCATGAGAAATTAGTCAGTTACAACTACCTCTCATGGAAATGTTCATAGATGAATGACTTACTTAACATAGTTGAATCCCAAAAAATGATATCTAACAAATATAATTTTTTGTTGTTTGGTTACCTTTATTTCTACATCCTTATTTACACATCCCAATGGATATTGTCTTGGATGAGGAAAAACTTCTAATCCTATTTTTTTCACCAACTCTATTGCAATGAGGTTTGCATGTGATCATGAGTCAAATAGAGAATCATTTTTTGTCTTCTTGACCTATTTCTTTATATGGAAGAGTTTGGAATTTTCATTCTATTCCTATTGTTGAAGGCTTAGATTCACCCCCTTGTGCATTGATGCATAGATAATATTCTCATCCATGCCCAAGTTTCTTTCCACTTGATTACTTGAATATCTTCCCATGATACTTTTCTTCTCATTGTCTTTTTTCTTCTTTGGGTTGAGCTCTAGATGCACCTTGCAACAGTTATCCTTTTTATTACTATCATTGTTATAATGATTGCAATGGTTTTTGGGATATTTGTACTTGTGTGTTGTGGTTGTTATTTTTGTCCCTTCCCCCTATTCCACTTCTTCTTCCCCTACTTGTAAGCATCTTGATGTTATTTCTACTTGGACCCACTTGATTTCCCTTTCTTCTTGCCTATGATCTCCAAGTATTTTGCCTATACAAAAACCACATCCACCTATCTAGGTTTGAAAAACATCACTTACTTTCATAAATGAATATGTAGAACCACAAGATACTTGAGGAGTATGTTTGAGTTATTTGGGGAGATACACAACACTATGGCCATCTTTCTAAATTGTGTTATACTCCTATACATTGTGCTTCTACTTTTTCTTGAAGTAATGCCAACATATCGAGTGGTCCTCTACATACCCAATTGTGACATTATGATATTTTTGAAATCCTCCCACTTAGTCACTATAGGATCTCCCTCCATCCTCAAGGTTTATGTGTGACTTTCCCACCATTTAGGCCATGGACCTCTAATTTTATCTAAGAAAACAAAATCTAATATTCTTCCTCTATATGATGCACACTAAAATAAAATTCTAATTATTTCAACCATTGATTTAACTTCAGAGCATCTATCTCACCTTACTATGGATTAATTTCATCCTTTACTTCCATTTTGAATAAGGACTATGAATGGTTCATGAAACTTGATTTGGATTGTTCTTTTTGGGTTCTTTTTTAAATTCCATATTTGGTTCTTCCTGATTGGTCAACTCCCCCTCGATCTGACCTCTGCATTAGAAATTCCATCTTCTCCAATCACTGTTAGGAATAGGTATCCAGTCCCATGGATTGATTACCTTCTAGACCAGCTCAAGGGGGCCAAGTATTTCAACAAGATCAATTTGAAGTATGGCTATCACTAGGTTCCAATAGAGCCAAAAAATGTATGGAAGACCACCTTAAAATCCAAGGAATGCCTTTTTGAATGGTTGGTCATGCCCTTAGGGTTGAAAAATGTCCTTGATACTTGTATCACCCTTCTCCCACATCTACCAAGTGACCATCCATCCAAGGTAAACATGCGTTGATAGGCCACTATGAGATTATTCTACCTCCTAAGTCACGTTAAGGAAGTGGAACCAACAAAAACACACCATACAAACATTAATTATCAGCTACAGGACCCGTAAGAACCAATCCAATACTTTAGATAGCTTGCCTTGGGGTCCCACTGAGCTTTTGGACAATTTAAGACTCAGTCGCTCCCATGTTATAGGCATGAGTGCGACCAGCAACCTAAAGTTGCTCTCACAGGCTTTCCTACTAGCAACCGGAGACCAAAACTGTCAATGCTATGCCAATGACTTTGGGATTTGAGCCACCTTTTCAAGCCCATGTCACTACCTAGAATTGAACCATCTCTTCAGATCAGTAAAATAACATGGAAACGACAATACTAAAGCAAATACTTGTTTAAGACCTTGACTGGACCCCTACTAGCGATGACAGGCATTTCGTCAAACATATCACAAATGTGTAATCTACAGGTGTAATTAACAATTTTGAGCATAGGGGTCTCATACTTAGCTGAGAATCGCTAAGAACCATTGATGCCTCAACACATCAATTTCCATTCCATCCATTAGGTCATAGATACATTGATCATTCAATTACAAGTAAAAAAATAATGAAATCCATACATGGTTGTTGTTATAAAACACATACATAACTAGCATAATAGCAGTAGAAATACTCATGAAAGTACAACCATATAGACCACATACAATCCATAAAAATTCTCATAGAAATACAAGGAGAAATAACCTTTCATTAATGATGCAAAATCCAAACCCAAGATGGGACTTCCACGTTCCACCTAAATGTAGAATGGTTGAGCCAAATCTCTCTTCATCCATTCACCCCCGTGCCATATTCCAAGCATGAATGTGGGATCTCATAGAACACATCAATCAAAACTCATCTAGGGCTTCCAGAGCAACCCATCAAATAGTGATTCCACCTCACGGTCAGACTGATCACAAAACAATCATCTGATCGGTGTCTATCCCAACCATCCAGTGCTCTAGAGTGCTTGTTCCAACCAAGGCTCTAGGACTAGTAACTCAATCCACAGCTGTTGTTGAGCTCCACGACTAGTACCTCAACCCACAGCTGTTGTCGGACTCCAGAGCATTTGTCCAACCAAGGCTCCAGGACTAATAACTAAACCCACCAAGTGATCCAGAGAGTTTTTCCAACCAAGGCTAGTGTATTAGTAACTCAACCCAATCTGTTACAGGGCTCTAGAGAATTTTTCCAACCAAGGCTCCAAGAACTAGTAACTAACCCAAGCTAAGTAAAACATGAGAACGAACCAAAAGAAAACAATGAAGTAAACCCACAATCACCATGGCTATCTGGGAAATGGCAAAGGCTAGGAAATCCATTGTCCATCTAGGAAATCCTCTATGCCAATGACACGGGGGCTTCACTGGGGTAGCAATACCATACCACATGGGTTCATATTGGGGGATATATATTCAGGGAAAAATGACACAATATATTGTGCATATAATATGGGGTAAATGATTTTAATATTGGCAGTTATAAAAAATGGAGCTCAAAGTTAATGAAAGAATATAAAAGGGTATAAAAAATGCTAATTAAAAAATGGAAACCTACGATATCTAGTGAAAGTACGGTTTTTTTAATTTGGGAAGTTGTATTGGGTTCGTATTAGTAGGGGGTTAAAATATGTTATTTTAGAGGTATTTTCCAATATTTAGTCAAATTAAGGGTATTGTTTAGTATGCCATGAACACATGTGCTATGTTAGAGGTTCATTAAGTGAAGACCCTGTGGCTAATGGAATATCACAACCAAGAAACCACATGCATGTCTATGCATGCCAAAACTAGTGAAGGAAACATACATGCAACTCGGTACTTGTAAGAAAATATGATGTAGCTATTGATCTTGATGCCCTCTTGTGCTTTGCTACTCTTTCTTTGCATTCTTGCTCCAAAATTCCAATTATGCCACACCCTCCAAGAGTGCTCCAAGAAAACTCCAAGTCTCCAAGAGTATGAGAGAGAGAGCAAATGTTGTTTTACCTGTAGGCAACCTAACTAAGTCCCAAGTCTAGTTATGTGCTAAGGAGTCCATCTCTTCTTTCATGGTTTGCTCCCACTTCTTCCTGGTTTCTACCTGCACTACTTCTTCATAACATTCTGGTTCACCAGAATCAGTCAACAATACATAATATATTGAAGGAGAGTATCGTTCAGGGGGTCTACTTATCCTGGTAGATCTTCTAACACCACTTTCAGGTGTTTGAAGTGCTTATTGCTATTGTGGTTGTTATTCTAGCTGTTGATCATTATGATTTTCAGGCACCATCACTTTTCCTTTCATATCGTCAAGCACTGTGTATTCTCTGTTTTATTTTTCTTGTTTCTTTTCCTGCAATTGATTCTTATACAAGACCTTTTCATTGAATATTGCATCTCTGCTCCTAATGATTTTGTGATTTTCATAATCATATAAGAGATAACCAAAATCATTAACACCATATCCAATAAAGGTACATTTCTTTGATTTTTCCTCATGCTTTGTTCTATTTTCTTTATTAATATGAACAAAGGCCTCACAACCAAAAGGCTTTAAAAAAATGTAGTTTACCTTTTTACCTATCCATGCTTCCTCTGGAACACCACTATCCAAGGAACTTGAAGGCCCTCTGTTTATTAGATAAACAACAGTATCTACAGCATCTACCCAAAATTGTAAAGGCAATCCTGCATGCAATCTCATGCACCTTGCATGCTCCATGATTGTTCTGTTCATCCTTTCTGACACACCATTTTCTTGTGGTGTTCTTGGAACTGTCTTCTCTCTGCAAATTCCATGCTCTGAACAGTACCTATCAAACTCATTGCTGCAATATTCACCTCCATTGTCTGATCTGAGACACTTCCATTTCTTTCCTGTCTCAATCTCAACCAAAGCTTTCCATTTCTTGAAAGTATCAAATACATCAAATTTATTCTTAATACAATAAATCCAAGTTTTTCTAATTGCATCATCAATAAAAATAACATAATAACAAGAGCCACCGAGAGATGATAGCTGAGCAGGTCCCCATACGTCTATATGCACAAGCTCTAATTTTTCGCTCTTCTTTTCTTTCCCAACTCTAAGAAATCTGACTCTCTTCTGTTTTCCATAAATGAAATTCTCACAGAAGTCCAAATCAACATTCTTCAAACCTGGCAACAAATTCCTTGAGTGAAGAATCTTCATCCTCTTTTCACTCATGTGCCTGAGCCTATGATGCCATAATGCTAAATCTGCTCCTTTGGAAGTTAAAGAATTAACAAAGTTAGAAATACCATTGCATAAATACAATGTACCAACCTTTTCTCCTTTTGCTATTACCAGGGCTCCTTTGGTAACCTTCCAATCTTTATCTATGAAAGTTGTCACACAACCTTCACCACCTAACTACCCTGTTGAAATAAGATTTTTCTTTAAATCTAGAACATTACTTACCTCCTTTAGTAGCCATTGGTTTCCATTCTGCTATTTTACAAGAACCTTACCCATTCCAACAATTTTACAGGGTTTGTCATCACCCAAATGAACTTGTCCAAAATCTCCTTGAACATAGTCATGAAAGTATTTCTTATCAGGTGTGGCATGGAATGAGGCCCCTGAATCTACCACCTAGGCATCAATAATATTTTCTAATGAAAGAACCAAAGCATCTTGCAACACATCACCTGTCACATTCGCTTCATGATTAGTTTCTTGCTACGCATCTCCTTCCTTTCCCTTCCAAGATCTACAGTCTTTCTTTAGGTGTCCTTTCTTTCCACATTTCCAGCACATTATCCCGGATCTGGACTTGGATCTACCCTTCCTTGATTTACTGTGATATCCTGAGCTCTTTCCTCTTTCCATTTTTCTTCCCCTAGACTCTGCACTCAAAGCATTACCCAATGTCTCACCGGAGCTTTTCCGTCACATTTCCTCGCTAAGGATAGCACCGACAACATCATCAAACTTTAAACTACTAGATCCAAAAACAAAGTTACTAATGGCCATAACTAAACCATTCCAACTTTCTGGAAATGAGCACAGAAATAACAGAGCTCTAACTTCATCATCAAAATTTACCCCTAGAGAACTTAACTGACTTGTAACTATATTAAAATCATTTAAATGATCAGCAACAGATCCACCCTCTGACATCTTCATATTAAATAAATGCTTCATAAGAAATACCTTATTTGACGCCAAGGGTTTTTCATATAGTTTGGCTAATGTCGACATTAAACCCTGTGTTGTCGTTTCTTTTGAAATATTGAACACTACCGACGCCGCTAGGCATAGATGTACTGTTCCAAGTTCCTTTCTATTGAGAATATCCCATTCTGTGTCTTTCATACTCGTCAGCTTCTTTGTCTTTCTGCTCAATGGTAGGTACAGATCTCTCTGATACAAATAATCTTCCATCTACATCTTCCACAGCTGGTAGTTTTGGCTGTTGAATTTTTCGACCCTAAACCTACCATCTTCTGCCATTGCTCCCACTCGAACCAGGAACCCTTCTCTCCTGCGAGTTTATCAACCAAATAGACCTTTGGATCTGATACCAGTTGTTAGAAAATTATATATTACAGAGCAATGGAACACATAAAATATTGCAGAAATATAAACACGGAAAACACACAAAACAAGAGAGACACAGATATACATGATTCACCCAATTTGGGCTACATCCACGGAGAACCAGCGAGTCCTTCTTTATTATATTATCCAACAAACTGAAGAGATACAACCTACAGCAGATCTGTTGTAACACCCTCTTCACTCTCAATCTCCTCTTTCTTCTTCACTCAGAATACAAATATACATAGATGCAATACAATTCCCTCATATATAGCGAGGGGTTGCCTTCTAGGCTAAAAAACTCTAAAATAAACATAACTTCTACCATCATATCTTCACCTAATGAATGGCCCAGATTGACTAGAAATTACTATACTTTTACAAGGCAATTTTACATCTATTCTTAGCTTCGGGGGCACTGCCCCCGAAACCCCCTGCCGAGGGGGGGGGGCGCTCCACAAAGGTCGCAACCGCCCCCACCCTGGACTCCCCCTGCAGCGAATAGTTTACGGGTGGCTTTGCCACCCCATTTCGAATTGGGGTCCAATGTGGCAATACCTTTGAATACAGAAGATAATCAGACTCCACACCCAACATAGAGGGCTAGCATTTCTTAGAAATACTAGTTTTCCCAGAAACACCATGTAATAAGTGATCTGAAAAGATAAATTCATTATTTATTTATGAAACAAACAGATGTACAAAGATAGAAATACCGATGCATGTTTCTCCACTCATAAAAGAAATAGCAGCAGTTTAGTCCTTCTCACAAAGATGATTCCGGGAGTACACAAATGCAACATCTCAAAATTCTTTAGGAAAATTATTAAAACAATGTTCTATTCATTCTATTGATAAAAGTATGAAAGTACAATAGTGCGAGATTTCGTAAACCTTTCTTCATAAAATTCAGTACCTTAATTTCATACAACAAGTAAGCTTAAATAACATAAAAACAATTGAATGTATTGTGCAGAGCATTCAAGGCATTTAAATAGATCCCTTCAATAACGATTAAAGAAAAATAAATTTTTTGGTAGAAATTTCTGAATGTGATTTTTTGTCTTCATAGGCTTTGTTTGTTCCTTTGTTTGAACTGAACTTCCACTTATTATCATAGTTTTCCTGTTTTGTCATGAACCTGAACATAGAAAATAGGAATCGATAAGTAAAAATTAAATGAGACTGATAAGCGAGTTTCATTTGAAACAAATCATGTTTTGTAGGAAATCAGGAAAAATGTAGAGCGTAATAAATCTCGAACACAACCATCATGGAGAGGAATGTGAAGTGAGGTTTTTGATAAGAGAAGTGGACTTTACGATCTTATCGCAAATTGTAAAACACAGAGATATCACAATCACAGTTATGGAGTGGCAGATTATAAGGAGTGGCTGAAATACTCGTGATCTATGATATGTGGGATGACGTGATGGTGACGGGGCAGATGATATGGAAGTGGAAAGGGTCTTATTTCAGATCGTAAAATAGATGTTGATGAAAAGGGGAGGTTTAGCAGTTTTTTTAGAGGGGGTTCAAAGTGGTAAGTGGTTTGTGAAGATGGGAGTCCAAAAGAATAGAGTGACAGGTAGATATAGGGTTGGATGGAAAAACCACTTTTCAGACCCCCCCTTTGATAAACTTAAAATTGAGTGTAGGGGGGTCTGAAATATTCTCTGTCGTTGATCTAGACATATTAGATCTGAGTCATTTTTATTAAATCGCAAGAAAGACCAAATCGCCATCACTTTTAGACAGAGGGTACAACTCAGAATATTCGCAATCACTTTTTAGGTCAAGATTACTCCAAACAAAATCCAAAGGCGGCCTTCTCAAATCATATCACAATCAATGTTCAAAGCAGAGGAAGAATGGCTTAAGTTTCATGGATTTTGTGATTGCACCGATGTGGGGGATGTATGAAATGGCATTTATAATCCTATTGTGTACGGGCTAATTGCATATCGCAATCGACATGAGGCAGGAGTATGGACTTAAGCTTTTTAGGAATTTTTGTGATATTTGTGGATGTAGGGAATTTATGAATTGCAGTGGATAATCTCGTCAGGTCGAGGGCTTTATCGCATACTGCAATTGGTGGCACAGGAATCAAGTCTATGGAACTTGCGATTGCACAGATGCGGGGTTCTATCAACTAGAGTGTATGACTCCGTCGGGTCCGGGCTATCGCATTCGCATAAGAGATAGGTAACAAGACTTGGGAAATGGTTCTTATGATTGCACAGATGGGGGATTTTAATGAAGTAAAGTTTACAATCTCGTTGGGTCCGATATCGTATCGTAATCACAAGTCAATTAGCAGAGGGGTCTTTCCTTAGTGTATTGTTTATTTGTGATGTGAGGGAGCGGTATAGCTCCGATTATTTTGTTTTTTTTGTTTAAATAATCCATGTTTTAATACTTAGGGCTTTAAAAGCTTAAGTGTGATCTGGGTCTTCGGGGCTATTTAAAATTTGGGTTTTTATAATCAAGGTTTAATAATTGGGTTTTAATTAAAAATCCTAAGGATTAAACTTTGATTATAGGATTTTGTTAACATTTTTTATGTTGATTTTCCATTTTTTATTTTTTTTGTTTTTAAAGAAATAAAATCAAAGGCTTTTTAAAACGAAAGGGTCCCTATTTTAATATAAAAAATTTCATAGAAAATTTATAATATATTAAAATGGGGTTTGTTGAATAGTACAACAATTGGTGATTCACTGGAAGAACCAATTATCTCTGATAAATGACGAATTTATTCAAAGATTCAGGAAGAATAATTTAGGAAGTGGAAACTACTTTTCGAAACATTTAGATAAATAAAATTACTCTGACTATAAAACTCATTAAATTGCAATTTCTTTTAAAAATCTTTTTTGAATGAAAAACACCTATTTACTTGTATCAGTGATTAATCAATTTATAAAAATAAAGAACGTGGCCTTTTACAACTTAGTTTGCAATGTACTCATTTGTCACAGGTAGAGCCACTGCTGCCAACAAGAGTTCATAGCCTCGACAGGGTTACCTTTTAACCCACAATAGTCCAGTGTCCCATCCATTTAATAGTGCAATAATTAGAGGTAAATTTTATTTTTCTTTTCTTTTTTTTTCTTTTTTTGATGCTAAAAATCCATTGTCCTAGCTTGGTGGCCAGATAATGACAATGTCATTCACCGATAATAATTAAAACTGAACAAGTTGTCTCATGATGAGACCCCTTATCTTACAATTAAAAATTAGAAGTCGTTATCCTGATTTGGTGTTCATTGTGGTAATGTCAACTTAATTGGTTCCCTATGATCATGCTAAGTAGGTTTGTGATGAGACCTCTTATCTTTTGAGATTTATTATATTTTAGAAGTACACTCTAAAAATTCTCTTTTTAATGGATGGGGAGGATCATTGACTCCTTAAGAGTTTTGGATGACAAATCCAAGTTGGAAATGCTTAGTCGTAAGACAGTGTTTACCTTTTAAGGATAACCTTTTTGACAGAAAATAGAGTAAAAGGATATAATTTTTTGAGGTTTTTTTAAAGATTTTACAACTTAATGGAAAATTTTCAGAGTTATATAATTTTTATCTAGTTTTCAATTTTGGTAACCACTTCTTAAAAATTTCCTACCTTCGAAATGAAAAAATGAAAAATAACTTCGAGAGATGTTTAAAAGTCAATAAAGTACTATTTAACATTTTTTATTAACAGAATCTGTAAAGAAAAATAAATTGCAGCAAGATGTACAATGGAAGTGAACTTTTAGAGATTTTTTTATTGTTTTTTCTTTAAGAAACGAATTTCTTTAAGATGAGCCCATTTACAGGAAGAGAATCTCTCTTTCCTGATAAATATTGAAGTATAAATGTAGATGGGCTTATATGTTGAACAATCTGAAATGGACCAAGCCATAATTTTTGAAATTTGGTATGTTTCCCTTTTTCTTCATGCGCTTTGTCCCACTTGAGAACTAGATCGCCCACTTGGAAGGATCTTTCTGTGACTCAACTTGCACCAAAAGAATCTCACACCATCTATTTATTTTTGGTGTGTGTGAGTTTGGACTTTTCCCTTTCTTCTTCTAGTTTTAGGATTTGTGAATTTATTAATTGCAAGGAAGAAGAAGGTGTTTCTTCAATAAATTGAACTAGGGCTAATGAAGGAAGAGACAAATGTGATGGAATGATGGATTCCTTCCCATATACTAAATTGAATGGAGAAGTGCCTATAGAGGCCTTCTGAGTTATCCTATCAGCCCATAGAGAAAATATTAAATCTTTGTGCCAGTTTCTTTGATTTTGATCAATAGTTCTTTTGATTATTCTAAGGAGATTTTTATTAGTGGATTCTTTCAAATTGTTTCCCTGGGGATAGTAATTAGCATAATATTTAAGTTTAAAACCTCTCCTAATTGCAAATTCAATCATACTGGTAGCCGAAAAATAAGATGCATTATCAAATATAAGTGCAGTATGCAAACCAAATCTTGTAATGATAAATTGATCAATAAATTCAATAACAGATTCAGAATTGACTACCTTTCATGGAATTGCTTCCACCCACTTAGTGAAGTAATATTTATCAGTCAGAATATATCTATGTTGTTTAGAATAATGAGGAATTATCTCACCTATGACATCCAGTCCCCATTCTTCGAAAGGTTGTTTGATGTTGACTAGATGTAGAGGCAAGGCTAGTTTTCGTTGTCTTCGAGAAGCAGTTTGGCATTTTTTTCATTTCCTTATGTATGTGTGGGTATCTCTGAAGAGAGTGGGCCAATTGTATCCATCATGTAAGATTTTGCATGCAGTAACATCTCCTCCAAAGCATCTACCTTTTGGTCCATCATGAAGGTCGTGCAAAATGTTGGAAATAATACTAAGAGGGTGGGGGGTGAATCAGTATTAGTAAGTCAATAACTTTTCATTTCCATAATCAGATTCATATATGCTACTTCAGGTAATGGAACTTGCGTGTATATGCAACTGTGTTTAAGGAAACTAGCATATATCCAACAAACTTATGATTCAATTAATTCATCATATGTTGATCTTTAATCAGTGCATCAGAACCATATAAACATTAACCATGTGCAGTAAAAACAGAATAGACAATCACACACATGAACACAAAATATAAGGTGGAAACCCAATGTGGGTGAAAACCACCTGCTGCAATCATCTCTATCTTCTTTTTAATAATAAGGAACTTCTTTTCACAATTTTTGTACTGGTGTAGTCTTATACCGGTATGCAACTTCTACCTACAGAAGGATACAACCTTCTGTCGTTCTCCAGCTTCTCCTGGAAGAGAGCTACAACCCCCTAGCTCTTGTACTAGCTGATATGTTTACTAGTACATAGGTGCCGGCCTACAGAAGGCTACAACCTTCTCTTTTCTTCCAGGGACCACTTTTCATAAATTTTCAGACTGGATCCATCAACAACATCATTCAATCATCAAATATATCTGCATCAACCAATCTCCCTTTTGAACCAACCACAACCGAATCAATCAATCCCTCTGATCATACAGAATGTTGTAACCAAAATACAGTAACCAAAACCCAAGCCAGAACCTAGAACACTACAATAGTAAACAAAAGCAGCTAAAACATATTTTATAAGGTATACACTACTTCCATGTGTCGAACTTGCGTGCATACGCTCTTTTCTCAAGGGAAACCTGCTTACAGATCTGAAAATCAAATTTAAGATGTATATGCTATTTTGATATGTAGAACCAACGTGTATACATGCCTTTTCTAAAGTGAACTAGCATACAGATCTGTAAATAATGATTTAAACATTACAAAAATTCCATATTTCAGTTATACCCAAATCATCATATTTACAGACAACAACATGCGCCAGTTATTCAGATAAATGATCAAACCACATAAAGATATTTCACTTCAAGCCTTAAGATCTTGAACCAACTTTAGATATTATCCTTCATCAAGTGCTAAGGATCATCCTTGGTTCAGATCCAGCTATGCACCATAACCCAATAACCTGTATACTAGATCTTGCTTGTTAGATACCTAGGGGGGATAATATGGGGTACCAAGGGATCTAACCCAGAAATATATGATAATGGAAATAAACCCGGAAACAATAAGATAGAAATAGATAGAAATGCTTCTTTATTGATATCAAACCCTTAAGGTAGGGCAACGCCATACATTCACTCCTTAAGGAAGGAGAACACTCCACAAGCCATATGCATGTTCATACAATAATCCTTCACTATATTCCTTGACTTGGAGTCTCTAGCCTCTATATAGGCCTCATACATACAATACCATGGGTCATTACCATGGTTCCCTCATACCATCAACTAATACCATGGGCCCATCACATTATTATTAACTACTTGTGGTCCCTTACATGATATGGGTTAACCACCTTATTTATTACTATGGCCCATCCCATTATTACATTATTACCTCGGGTACCTCCCTTGGTACCCCATATTATCCCCCCTAGGTATATAACATTCCACCCCCCTAAGCATATTTCGTCCCGAAACATGAGAAGAACACAAATAATAAGATCTACTCAAAAGAGTAGTCCACTGGTACCATGAACGTGCATCTAGCCATCCAAGAGAAAGGTGAACCTTCGATCTCGTTGGTGCCTCACTCGCTTGAGATGGAAGTTGATCGTGGCAGCTCTTCTATGTGTAGTAGGTGGATCGTCGCTCCTCGCTATCCGTCATACAGGGGTTGTTGTCCTTGTGGCTAATTGGTTGCCATCTTGTTGGTTGTTGTCTCTCGGGGTGATGTGGGTGATGATATGTTGAAGTTTTAACCCACGTTGTCTTTTTCTTTAATTCACCCTGTTGTGGTGCCCATTGTGGTGTCTTCTTTTCCAATATGACTTCAAGCACTGAACCCTCATCAGATGTGTCAGCACCTGTTACCTTTTCGGCTTCAGCCTCTGTTTGTGTTTGATTGTCGACCATCAACTGCTCATCATCTGATATGTCATTCCCTAGAACATCTTCTGCGTCAACCTCCGTGGACTCTACCTGTTTATTGATGGAAATATCCTGTAATGTAATTTTCTTCTTTTTATACCAGAGCTTCAGGAATTTCTTCTGCACATTAATATTTATAGTACCCACTGATTCCATCCACGGGTATCCCAAAACAACATCCATATTATGTGTCTTTGAAGCATAAAAATCACCATGCAACACATAATTATCCATAGAAATCTTCAAATCCTTATACACTTGAACATCCTCATTATCAATCTGTGCAGTTTCAATGTGTTGTGCTAGAACTTGCAATCTTTTTGCCAAATTAACACTTATAAGATTTTGCTTGCAACTAGGATTTATAGACACAACGATTTTCTCCTTCTGAATCAATCCATGAACCTGCAATAAAGATATACCAGTAGGAAATAACCCTGTATGTTTCTCCTTATCTTGTTTTCTAGCATGAGACCATCTGTCTAAAAGGAATTTTTCAAATGCTTCATCAGGCAGGTTGTAACACTTCGTTTGGTTAAGTAATCCCCACCATGTGGCCGCCTCATCTCTAAAATCCTCCACTGCCCACCATTTCCAAATGTTTTTCCATACCCACTTCTTTTGTTTTATGTATTCTTCAATAGTAGGACCACTATCTTTTCCTGTAAAATAAAGGACCTTGATAGAAGCCATGAAGAGAGTTTAAAAAAAAAACACTTACTTGGCGAAAATTTGAAATTGTCACAGTTTAGTCAATATTGCTTAGAATCCTTATTATGACCTGTTTTTGGAAATGGAACAACCATTCTGCATTTTCCCATGTGATAAAAATTTTGATCCAGGCAATGAAATTTCAAATCTGCGCTGCAACTCTCCTGCCGTCACCAAAATTTCTGTAAAAAGAGCTGATTTTAAATCAACGATATCTCCCTCATCCAGACTCCGATTCGACTGATTTTTTTTTTTAAATTGGGTAATTTTTCTCAAAAAATTCAGATATACAATTAGATTTTGTAGATCTTACACTAGGATGTCTAGATCTGCGCCTCAAACTCGTTTCCCCGAAAAATTGTCTACAACACCACTGATTTTTAGATCAGCGATATCTCCTTCATCCAGATTCTGATTCAACCGATTTTTTTTTTGAAATCGGCTATTTTTTCAAAAATAATCCAAATCTGCAATTAGATTTAGCAGATATTGCACTAAAAAGTACATATCTGATCTTCAAACTCGCCGCCGCCGAAACCTTGCAAAAAATTAAAAAAAAAATCTCCACGGTTTGCCCAAGAAAGTGCTCTAATACCACTTGTTGTAGATCTAACCCAGAAATATTATAGATCTGATATGAAAATATAAAATAATGCAAATAAACCCATAAATAATATGAAATGATTCTTTATTTATATCAAACCCTTAAGGTAGGGCAACACCATACATTCACTCCTTAAGGAAGGAGAACACTCCACAAGCCATATGCTTGTTCATACAATAATCCTTCACTATATTCCTTGACTTGGATGGAGTCTCTAGCCTCTATATAGGCCTCATACATACAATACCATGGGTCATTACCATGGTTCCCTCATACCATCAACTAATACCATGGGCCTATTACATTATTATTAACTACTTGTGGTCCCTTACATGATATGGGTTAACCACCTTATTTATTACTATGGCCCATCCCATTATTACATTATTACCTCAGGTACCTCCCTTGGTACCCCATATTATCCCCCCTAGGTATATAACATTGCTCTTCATCAGATATTCAATACTTGAGTGCCTTTGCCTAATGCTCTTCTCATCCTTTTATAGTCTTAGGCCTTTGATCCGGATTTAAACAGGAACGCAACAAATTACAGAGATAACCATATGCACAAAGATGCAGCGGAAATAATACTTCATTTCATTAAAGGAAAATACTGAAATATGCTTACAATCAGAAATGGAAATAAACTAGCTAGGGCGATGGTAGCTTATCTCTGAGAAGAGATGTGACGGCTACATGCCTCTGAACTATGTTACAATGAGGCTCGAAGGCCTATTTATTGTTGAGAAACAATGGAAAACCCTTAACATTCCAAAACCTAACCCTAGGAGATGAAACGCCAAACTGTGGGCCCCGTTTGGGGGTAAATTGGTACATCAACTTCCCGGGGTCGTAACTTTGGCATATGATCTCCGTTTGACGCGTACAATAGCTCGTTAGAAAGATCTATCCGAGTACTACCACTTTGGGAGGCAACATGGGTCCATGGACCCATGTTGCCCTAGATTCCCAAAAAAACGTCGTTTAGGGCCTCAAAACGGCTCCGGAAGTTCAGGACCCGAAAAACTGCTAAAAATAGTAAACTATGCTACAATTAAGGAAACTGAAAATGCTGAGAAAGACAATGGTGGGGGTCCAGGTGGACTTGGCAGGTGGCCACCAATATCCACCTGGATCATTCCTCCCCCCTTAGGAACCAATGGTCCCCATTGCATTGAGCTCCTCCATGAGATCGGGAAACTTCTGCTGAACTTGTTCCCTGGTGAGCCACTTGCCCTGCTGAAGGAGTTGGCCTACTTTGACAACTCGATACAGTTGGATATTCTGTTGGCGAGTGTTCTTGATCTGTGTGTCCATGATCCGATCAGTTGCAGCTTGTTCCATGCAATCTGGATTTAATTCTGTGGGTTTGAGCTGTTCTGCAATATCGGATGTGTCTAGCAATGGTGGAAAGTATGGCCGCAGGCGGTCCACATTGAACACTGGGTGCAGGCCAAGGAATGGGGGAATGCTGAGCTCAAATGCATTGTCTCCCATAGCCTTAGTAATGGTGTAAGGACCATATCAGAGTGGTCTCAATTTCCGATAGGCTCCAGTAAGGCGTTCCTTTTGCAAATGCAACCAGACTTTGTCGCCCACCTGAAACTTGTGTGGCACCCGGTGTTGATCATGTCGCTGCTTGTACTTGGCATTTGATTTCTCAAGAATGTCATGGACCTGCTGGCGAATATGTTGGATGCGCTCAATGAAGCTGGTGGCCTTATCTGTTTCGGACTGGACATGAGCTGAATTCATGTGAGTAGCTGCAAGGGGCATGGCCACATCAATGGGGCATAGTGGCTGAAATCCCAAACCCACCTGAAAAGGGTTATGGCCAGTGGAGCTGTGAAGAGCTCGATTGTAGCTGTGCTGAACATAGGGGAGGCTCTCGTCCCATGTGCGTGGATGCTTTGAGTTATACATGCGCAGAATGTGCACCATCATCCTGTTGACAACCTCTGTCTGGCCATCAGTTTGAGGATGGAAGGCTGTGGACTTCGTGAGTTTGGTGTCCAGCATTGACCAGAGACTGGACCAAAATGTGCTGAGAAATCGACTGTCCCGATCTGAGATGATAGACTGTGGGATCCCAAAGTGCACCCACACTCGTTCAAAGAAGAGTTTAGCAGTGGCTTCTGCTGCGATATTCTTCTTGCAGGCCATCATAATGGCCATCTTCGAGAACCTGTCGACGACCACAAAAACACAATCATTTCCATGCTTAGTGGAAAGAAGGCCTGACATGTAATCCATGGAGATGGATTCCCAAGGTCAACTAGGGGTAGGCAACGGGGTATAGAGGTCGTGCTTCTTAATGGTCGGTTTGGCAATGGCATAGGCAGTACATGATCGGATGTACTTCCCAACATCCTGTCGAAGATTCGGCCAATAGAAATAATTTTGCAGTACTGCCACTGTTTTCTCGACCCCGAAATGCCCAGCAGCCCGACTGTAGTGCGCTTCCCAAATCATCTTGGCACGCTCGCTTGAAGGAACACAAAGGTGACCGAGGTGGCATAATAGGGCATCCTGGAGGTGAAAATCTGCAACATGCCGACCCTCCAAGAGTGTCTGGTATGTGTGGCCGAATTCTGGGTCGCTTTTGTAGTGAAGTGGCCAATCAGAAGTCTCGTGCCCACAAGAGTTGAGCACGGTGGTTAGCGCCATGATCGGTGGCCGACTGAGGCAATCTGCAACATTATTGGTGCTGCCCTTTTTATACTTGATATTCAAGTGAAACTGTTGCAGGTATGTAGACCACTTCTGATGGCGATCATTCTGCAATTTCCCTTGGGTCTGTATGAACTGCAGAGGTCGGTGGTCTGTATGTATGACCGTTTCCTTCCCCAAAATGTAATGCTTCCATTGTCGGTAGGCCTGTACAATGGAATACATCTCCTTATCATAAGTGGGGTACTTCCGGACTGTGTCTAAAAGTGTTTCACTGTGATATGCCACTGGATGTCCATGTTGAGTAAGGACTGCCCCAATAGCATAGTCAGAGGCATCTGTCTCGACCTCAAATGGTTGTTGTAAATCTGGTAACGCGAGCACTGGTGCCGTGCAGAGGCGATCCTTCAACTCCCTGAATGCCTTCTGTTGAGATTCAGACCAAAAGAATTTTGCTTTCACCCCGCCCTTGGTGACTTGACTCAAGGGCCAAGAAATATGAGAAAACCCCAACACAAACCTGCGGTAGAAGTTGGCAAGACCTAGAAAGCTGAGGAGCTCTGTTAGAGTGGTTGGAGAGGGCCAATCCCGAATGACTTGGATCTTGGCTGGATCGACATGCACCCCCTGTTCGTCAATGATGTATCCCAAATACTGAACCTGGGTCATGCCAAAAGTGAATTTCTCCAAATTGGCACATAGCTTGTGTTGCCACAGTGTTTGGAGAACCTGTCGGATGTGGTGGAGGTGCTCTTCCAAACTCTGGCTGAAGATCAGAATGTCATCCAAGTATACTACTACAAAGGAGTTGGTGAATGGCCGCAAGATGTCATCCATTAGCCTCATAAAGGTTGCAGGAGCATTCGTCAATCCGAAAGGCATGACCAACCATTCGAAGAGGCCCTCCTTGGATTTGAAGGCAGTCTTCCACACATCGAAGGGTTCGATTGGTACCTGGTGATATCCTGACTTCAGATCGATCTTGCTGAAATATATCGCCCCCTTTAGTTGGTCTAGGAGGTCATCAATCCGCGGGATCGGGTACCTATTACGGACAGTGATCTTGTTCAGCGCCCGATAGTCAATACAGAGTCTCCACGTCCCATCCTTCTTCTGTACCAACACGATCGGGCTCCCACAGGGCGATGAACTCGGACGGATGTGACCTTTCTACAGGAGCTCTTGAATCTGCCTCTTGATTTCATTGTTCTCCAGAACGGAGTGCCGATAAATTGGTCCATTGGGTAGCAGCGCACCTGGGGTCAGATCGATGGAGTGCTTGACTTGACAGTGCAGAGGAACCCCTGCCAGGGAGGTGAAGATGTCCTCGTACTCCTCCACAACCTTGTCCATCTGTAGTTGTCGTGCAGAGGGACCCCGTTTGGAGGCCGCGGCCACTGTCTTCTTCTTTCCTTGAGGGCGTATCATCAAGAAAACAAATTTCCTGGTTTTGGAAATGATCTTACTACATTGTTTTGCAGTAATCAAAGAGATGGCGGTAGGTGGTGCTACCTCTGGTATCCTGAACAACTTATTTCCCAATGTAACAATAACAGCACGAGGCCTTGATTCATACACAGCATGTCACTTCCACAAGTATGGTTGTCCTAGTAATACATCACAAAATTCAAGGGGAGCAATGTCACACAATACCTCATCCGTGAAGGGCTTGATGTTGTATGGAAGGCGACACTGCTGGCTCACGCGAAGATCTCGTCCTTGGTGAAGCCACCCAATGGTGTATGGTTGTGGATGTGCTGTGGTCGGTAAGCCCAACCGCTTCACGACCTCTGCCGAAATGAGGTTCTTTTGACTCCCGCTATCAACAATGAACTGTATCGGGGAGCCCTTTACCCACATCTGGGAGTAGAAGAGACGCTCCTCCTCCTCTTCGGGTTCATTTTTCTGGATCTTTGCGGTAGCAACAGTGGCGCTGGGATCCGCATCAATGATCTGCTTCCCTTTCTCATACCCCTTATCGGGTTCTGACTCAGAGTCGGAACATGCATCTGATTCTGAAACCTTTAGCTCAGCCACCAGTGACTGCTTGGCCCGACACTCACTTGTGTTGTGAGTGGAGCTCTTATGGAACTCGCACCATTTTCCAGTGTCCTTTCTCGGCTTCGCGACGCTGTTCTTTGCTTGCAGCTTCGGCTGGTTGTCTTGGGTTGTCCCACCTTGGCTTTGTCCTTTGTTCTGTGGTTTAGGGGCACCTTTCCCCTGCTTTGGATTCGCAGACCCAAAGTCTCGCTTCTTTTGTTTAAACTTCTACTCGACCTTGACGGCATATCGGTATGCTGCGCCGAGCGAGGGGATGTTTAGGAATTGTATTTCTTCCTGGATGTACTTGTGCAGGCAACCACGGTATTTGAGTATCAAATGTTGCTCCGAATCCTTGATACCCAACTTTGTGCGAAGGGTATGGAAAAGATTGGTGAACTCCGGCACGTCTTGGTCCCTTCCCTGCCGCAGCGTGGTCCACTTTATGTATTCATCCTCATAGCTTCCGACAGGGTAGTACTGCTCCTTGATGGCATCCCAGAACGAATCCCAGGTGGGTGCGGCCGAAAATAGTGAGCCAGTACTTTCATCCTTCTGCTCGTAGTAGGTTTCCCACCAGTCCTTGACGTGGGGGGCTGCTTTGAGAAGAGCAAAAACAATCTTTTCCCGACTCGAAAATTCATGAACAGAAAAATAACCCTCTAGCAGATTTAACCATTTATCTACGGCATCTGCGTCTATCTGACCCTCGAATATGGGGATTTCAAAATTAACTTGTACCTTAAAGGGTGTGGCGTTTCCAGAGTAGCTGCTGGAAGCCGATGCGTTGCTTCTGGGTAGCCGCTGAAGGATCTGGGCAAAGCTGTCCATCATCGCGTTCCATTGTCGCTCGAGGGCTTCTTTGAGCAAGATTTTGATGGGATCTCCTGCCCCCTCGTCTTTCTTCTCGTCCGCCATGGGAGGCCGTCGGGATTTGCGAGGCTGGTCTTGCAAAGGTTCAACCAGTTCAAGCCCTAACTCCTTATATCCCGACCTTGTTGGGGACATGCAAAGAAAAATAGAGAAAAAGCAGACCGCTCTGATACCACTGATCCGGATTTAAACAGGAACACAACAAATTACAGAGATAACCATATGCACAAAGATGCAGCGGAAATAATACTTCATTTCATTAATGGAAAATACTGAAATATGCTTACAACCAGAAATGGAAATAAACCAGCTAGGGCGATGGTAGCTTATCTCTGAGAAGAGATGTGACGGCTACATGCCTCTGAACTGTGTTACAATGAGGCTCGAAGGCCTATTTATTGTTGAGAAACAATGGAAACCCTTAACATTCCAAAACCTAACCCTAGGAGATGAAACGCCAAACTGTGGGCCCCGTTTGGGGGTAAATTGGTACATCAACTTCCCGGGGTCGTAACTTTGGCATATGATCTCCGTTCGACGCGTACAATAGCTCGTTAGAAAGATCTATCCGAGTACTACCACTTTGGGAGGCAACATCGGTCCATGGACCCATGTTGCCCCAGATTCCCAAAAAAACGTCGTTTAGGGCCTCAAAACGGCTCCAGAAGTTCAGGACCCGAAAAACTGCTAAAAATAGTAAACTGTGCTACAATTAAGGAAACTGAAAATGCTGAGAAAGACAATGGTGGGGGTCCAGGTGGACTTGGCAGGTGGCCACCAATATCCACCTGGATCAGCCTTACTCAATACCATGGACCAAAACCACTTAGGACCAATACCTTGGACCAAACACTTAGGGTCAATACATCGGACCATATATCTTGGACCAATACCATGGATTAAAATACCATGGACCAAATACCTTAGACCAAAACTTAGTTTTCCAAGATATATGCGCCTTTCATTCTGTGAAAGTGCGTGTGTATGTATACGCTCCTTTTGGTCTGTTAACCCACGTGTATATGCAACTTTGTGAAGGTGAACCTGTGTATACCTCTCTTTCCTCATTTTGTGAAGTCTAACCTGTAACTCTGTGTTGTTAACCTGCTGAACTGTGATCTGTCATCTGAGTGAGTTGCCATCAAGGACAACACCTGTGTCACAGTGCTAAATCTGAGTCATAATGCCAACAATCTCCCCCCTTTGTCATCAAGGGTAAAGGGTCATGCTCCCCCTGAGTATATGCTGAATTCTCTGATATGCTGAAGTGTGACGAGTCCATGCTCCCCCTGAATATAAGCAAGGTCTACAAAAAGATGTTCTAAAAGAAGAACATGACTCTATACATACATCATAAATGACCTTCCTATCACCAATGACTCATACATACATCCATCTCCCAACCAAGTGGGGATATACCAATTGTTTATACATGTTAAAAAAAAAACATTACATCATCCATCCCATGCATAGAAGGGTAACGAAATAGGTTGTTTCATGACCTTTACATTAAAAGATATACATGACATATATAACAGAGATCAAATGTCTTAAACAAGACCATGATAGTCATCAGCAACTATCATCAACAGCATTTGTCAATAAGCATCTAGTCCAGCAACCATGTTCTCCCCCTAAACCTATTCCACCTGAATCAAAAACAATTGTCTGAATCTGTACCAAGATCTTCTAAGATAATGTCAATAATGCATTATTAGAAACATATTCTCCCCCTGAACCTGTGCCAGATGATCACTGTCAGATCTGATCATTTCATATAATAGAAGAGTTATCAAGGCATCATCATCAATCAGATATACATCAAGTTATCAACAACTTATGAGAGCCAACATATTTCCACATGTCATCCACAGACTATAACCATCATCAAGTAGAGCAGATAATTCACTGAACCATATCAGACCCCTTTCTTCCTGAGTCTGGCCCACTTCTTTTCCTCAAACCAACATATACGCGACTGTATCCATAGAAACTGGCGTATGTACGTGACTACGCTTCATGAAACTCACGTATAACCACCTTTCTCTGAAACAAGTAGGTTTTAACAGCAGGATGATGCATCAACTACTCCCAGCTTCTGTCTGAGATATTCAAATGTCTCTCTGGGCAGTGGTTTGGTGAATATATCAGCAACCTGTTCTTTGGAGGGAACATACTCCAATTTGACCTTTTGTTCAAGCATTTGTTCACGTAGAAAATGATATTTGATTAGTATGTGCTTGGTCTTGGAATGCATCACTGGATTCTTTGAAATACTAATGGCACTTGTATTATCACATAGAATGGAGATGGGTGGAGTACATGTGATCTGAATGTCTTGTAATGTTTGCATCATCCAAAGGAGTTGTGTGCAGCAAGATGCAACAACCACATATTCTGCTTCAACTGTAGATGATGCAATTGAACTTTGTTTCTTGTTAAACCAAGACACTAATCTAGAACCCATATAGAATGCACCACCACTAGTGCTTTTTCTGCCATCAACACTTCCTACCCAATCTGCATCTGTATATGCATGAAGTGTAAGATCTATATCTCTAGGATACCATAAACCAAAATTTTGTGTTCCTTGAAGATATTTGAAAATCCTTTTGACTTCCTGAAGGTTTGATTCCTTTGGATTTGCTTGGAATCTTCCAACTATTCCTACTGCATGCATGATGTCTGGGCGAGTACCTGTTAGATAAAGCAGACTGCCAATCATGGATCTGTAATTTGGTTGATGCACTGTTGTTGATTCATCATTTGAGCTAAGACTGCATCCTATTACCATTGGGGTACATACTGGTTTAGAATCCTCCATGCCGTATTTTTTCAAGATCTGTTTGAGATATTTGGTTTGTGACAAAAAAATACTATCTTTATTTTGTTGAACTTGTAGACCAAGAAAATATGTAAGCTCACCAAGCAAGGACATTTCAAATTCTTGCTGCATTACAGAATCAAAATTCTGACTCATGGCTTCTTCATTGCTTCCAAAAATGATATCATCAACATACACAATAGGTATTAGTAATTTATTATTGTCAATCTTTGTATATAGATTGCTATCAGCTGATCCCTTTGAAAAACCTTGTTGATGGAGATATTTGTCAAGACGGTAATACTAGGCCCTTGGAGCTTGTTTTAGACCATAGAGAGCCTTTCTGAGTCTACATACAAGTTTTGCATCATTTCCAAGAATGAATCCATCTGGTTGCTCAATATAGACTTCTTCTTCTAAGTCTCCATTAAGAAAGACAGATTTTACATCCATTTGGTATACTTTGAATTTCTGAAAACTAGAAAGAGCAAGGAACATTCTTATGGCTTCACCTCTAGCAACAGGTGCAAAAATTTCTTCAAAATCTGTACCTTCTTGTTGAGCATATCCTTTACAAACAAGTCTGGCCTTGTTTCTAATAACTTCTCCATTTTCATTTAGCTTGTTTTTCAATATCCATTTAGTTCCTATGATATTCTTATCATGAGGTCTAGGAACTAATTCCCAAGTATTATTCTTTTCAATTTGCTCAAGTTCTTCATTCATGGCCTTGACCCAACATTCATCTTTTCATACTTCATTTACATTTGGAGGTTTGGTGGAGGATATAAATGCTAGATAGCTTGAAGCTTCTGTAATAGTTCTTCTTGTCTGCACACCTACCTCTTTCTGTCCCAAAATTTGAGTCTCTGGATTATTTTTCTGAGCATACCTGGACGGAGTCTTTTCTTCTACCCTTATCTCTTCTTCTGGTGCTTCATTGGTTTCTTCTTCAAAATTAGTGTGATTTGATGTGGAAGGATAATCCTCATCTTCTTCATAATCTTCGGTTTTTATTTGTTTTGGATTTTTGCATGCTTCATCAACCACAACATCAATACTTTCAATAATTTTCCCAAGTCTTTTATTATAACATTTATATCCTTTACTTCGAGAAGAGTAACCAAGGAGAATACCTTCATCTGCTCTGGGTTCAAAATTACCAAGTTTTTCATCAGTCCTTTTGATGTAACATTTGCTTCCAAAAACTTTGAAGTATTTTACAGTAGGAGTCTTACCATACCAAAGTTCATGTGGAGTTTGAGTGTTTTTTACCCAAACATTTGCTTGGTTGAGAATAGTGACGGCAGCGAATGCAGCTTCACCCCAGAAGGTTGCAAGAGTTCCAGACTCATCTAGCATAGCACGAGCCATTTGTTGAACAGTTCTATTCATCCTTTCTACCACTCCATTTTGCTGAGGAGTCCTTGTGGTGGAGAATTGCCTTTTTATTCCATGTTCTTCACAAAAGTCAAAGAATTCATCCGAAGTAAATTCCCCTCCTCGATCAGATCTGAGGCATTTGATTTTTCGATCTGATTCATTTTCAACCAAAGCTTTGAAGGCTTTGAACTTTTCAAATGCTTCATCTTTATGCTTTAGAAGTCTTATCCAACACATTCTGGAAAAATCATCAATGAAAAATATAAAGTATTCTTCTCCACAAGGTGACTTTTTCCTTGATGGTCCACATAAATCAGTATGAACAAGTTCAAGAGACTTACTAGCTAATCCTTCCTTTTCAGGGAAATGCAATTTGGTTTGCTTACCAAATTGACATGATTTTCATATTGTATTTTCTGGAAAGCTTATATCAGGAAGATCAAGAACAACCTAGAATCCACACGCTTTTCTTATTTGATAAAAACTTAGATGCCCAATTCTTCTGTGCCATAGCCAGTGTTCATCATTTTTTCTTAGATAGCACTGTTGTTCACCTCCCTTGAGTGTGTATAAGTTTTTTGGAGTTCGTATACATTTTATCACGGTTTCTCCTGTATCAAGCTCACAAATAACACATCCATTTGATCGAAATACTACTTCATTTCCTTTATCACACATTTGATTGACACTCAACAAGTTATGCTTTAGACCATCAACATACATAACATTCCCAACTTTAACTTTTTCTTTTAAGAGAACAGAGCCTTTACCTTTTATGACAGTAGGAGTGTCATTTCAAAATGAGACCTTCTTTTCATTTTCTAAGGCATTATATGAGTGAAATTTTTCTTTGTCACCTGTCATGTGTTTTGAGTATCCACTGTTGATGTACCACTAATTTTCTTGTCCTTCTGCATACAAGGCTATGCTACATCTTTCTGTTTTTGGTTCTTTCTTTCTCCATATTTTGGGTAATAATGGAGTTTTCTCCTTCTGAGATGTTTGCCGAAATTTACTCCTGCATTTAGATTCTTCATGACCGAAGTTGTTGTAGATAGAGCATTCTATTTCATTTTCAAGAAGAGAAAAGTTATTATAGGACCTTTTCATGATCCCTGTCACATTCCTTTGATTTTGTGTTTCTCTAGTCATGATGGTCTTGTAAGCAACACATTGAGCAGCTTTGTGTCCAAAGTTATGACATGAAAAACATTGGACATTAAAGAAGTTCCTGCGATTATCGAATCTACTGACCTGGTGATTGTAGTTTCTATTGATATTCATTCTTGAAGCATATTGAGTATGATTTATCTGAGGTTGGTTGTAACTTCTATTCATCCTTGCAGTAAATTGAGTTTGATTTACCTGGTGATCTGCTTTATTCCTTTGTTGATGATTGTCAAGCTATTCACTACTCTTTGCTACATCAAGATAGCTTTTAGTGGAGCTTGACGGCTTCTGTGCTTGAGATGCTTCTTCAGTATATCCAAGACCTGTCTTTATTAGAGGAGAACGCTGCACTTTGATCATTTCATTTAAGGTTTTTGATCCTTTAGAAAATCTAAGATTGAGAGCTTTTGTTTTCTCAATATCCTTTTTTAGACCCACAATTTCACATTCTAGTTTTGCATTGTGTTTTTCTCTTTCAGCAAGTTGAAATGTCAAAGTATCTATAATCATATTCTTTTCTTCTAAACAGATTTTTAGTTTAGAGATTTCTTCATAATGGTCATCTTCATCTAAAGCACCCAAGAAATAATCATCTTCAAAAGCCATCAAAAGTCTATAGTCATTACTATTTTCATCTTCATCACTAATTGATAAACCATTGTTATCTTCATGCGTATAGTAGCTCTTCTTACCTACACTTTGTTTTCTATTCCATTTTGCAGATTCCTTACCTTTATCAAACTTATCTTTATGAGGACATTTGGCAGCATAATGACCGACTCTTCCACAAGCAAAACATTTGAAAGGTAGTTTACCTCTGAATCTTCCAGAACCCCATTGAAGGTTCTTGACAAAGTTTGCTTCTTCTTCTCCTTCTAAAATATGTCCTGATTCATTGAGTTCTTCTTTTCCTGAAGCTTTAAATGCGGCTTCTCTCATATCTGATGGACCTCCTTTTCTCATCTCGAAAGCAGTTAAGATTCCGTGCAGCTGTGTCATAGTAATAGTCTAAAGATCCTACTTTTCTTCTATGGCAGATACTTTTGATTCAAACTTATTAGACAAGGATCTTAAAACCTTTTCAACTAAAGCAAATTCTTTTATCTCTTCACCCAAATTCTTCATGCAATTAACAATCTCATCTATATGTAAAAAGTAACTAGCTATACTTTCATCATTTTGCATCTTGAGAGTTTCATATTGAATTCTGAGAGTTTGCAGTTTTGCACGTTTTACCTGAGAGTCTCCTTCATAGCTTAGAATGATTCTGTCCCATATTTCTTTGTCAAATTTGAGCTGCATAACTTTGACAAACTCTAATTGTGACAGACTTCCCAATAATGTATTGACCGCATTGGCATTGGTTTCATATTGCTTTTTACCTGTCGCATATGTAGGAATTTCTTATGGAAATGTATATCCTCCTTCCGTGATTTCCCAGACATCTGTTCCAAGAGATTGAAGATAGGTTGTGGTTCTTACCTTCCAATAAACAAAGTTGCTTCCATCAAATATTGGAGGTCTGATGGATCCCTCTCTTTCTTGATTACTCATGATGACAGATCTTCCTTCAAGCGATCAAGCTTCTTCTGAAGGACCTGCTCTGATACCAATTGTTGGAAATAATACTAAGAGGGGGCGTGAATCAGTATTAGCAAGTCAATAACTTTTCATTTCCATAATCAGATTCATATACGCTACTTTAGTTAATGGAACTTACGTGTATACGCAACTGTGTTTAAGGCAACTAGCATATATCCAGCAAACTTATGATTCAGTTAATTCATCATATGTTGATCTCTAATCAGTGCATCAGAACCATATAAACATTAACCATGTGTAGTAAAAACAGAATAGACAATCACACACATGAACACAAAATATAACGTGGAAACCCATTGTGGGTGAAAACCACCTGCTGCAATCGTCTCTATCTTCTTTTTAATAATAAGAAACTAATTTTTACAATTTTTGTACTGGTGCAGTCTTATACCAATACGTAGGCTTCTACCTACAGAAGGCTACAACCTTCTCTCATTCTCCAGCTTCTCCTGGAAGGGAGCTACAACCCCCTAGCTCTTGTACTAGCTAATATGTTTACTAGTACATAGGTGTCGGCCTACAAAAGGCTAAAACCTTCTCTTTTATTCTAGGGACCACGTTTCATAAAGTTTTAGATTGGATCCATCAACAACATCATTCAATCATTAAATATATCTACATCAACCAATCTCCCTTTTGAACCAACCATAGCCGAATCAATCAATCACTCTGATCATATAGAATGTTGTAACCAGAATACAGTAACCAGAACCCAAGCCAGAACCTAGAACACTACAACAGCAAACAGAAGCAGCTAAAACATATTTTATAAGGTATATGCTACTTCCATGTGTCGAACCTACGTGCATACGCTCTTTTCTCAAGGAAAACCTGCGTACAAATCTGCGAATCAAATTTAAGATGTATACGCTATTTTGATATGTAGAACCAGCATGTATACACGCCTTTTCTAAAGTGAACCTGCGTACATATCTATAAATGATGATTTAAACATCACAACAATTCCAGATTTCAGTTATACCCAAATCATCATATTTACAGACAACAACATGTGCCAGTTATTCAGATAAATGATCAAACCACATAAAGATAATTCACTTCAAGCCTTAAGATCTTGACCCAACATTAGATCTTATCCTTCATTAAGCGTTAAGGTTCATCCATGGTTCAGATCCAACTATGCACCATAACCCAATAACTTGTATATTAGATCTTGCTCTTCATCAGATATTCAATACTTGAGTGCCTTTGCCTAATGATCTTCTCATCCTTTTATAGTCTTAGGCCTTACTCAATACCATGGACCAAAACCACTTAGGACCAATACCTTGGACCAAATACTTAGGGTCAATACCTCAGACCATATATCTTGGACCAATACCATGGATCAAAATACCATGGACCAAATACCTTGGACCAAAACTTAGTTTTCCAAGATATACGTGCCTTTCATTCTGTGAAAGTGCATGTGTACGTATATGCTCCTTTTGGTCTGTTAACCCGCGTGTATACGCTACTTTGTCAAGGTGAACCTGTGTATACCTCTCTTTCCTCATTCTGTGAAGTCTGATCTGTAACTCTGTGTTGTTAACCTGTTGAACTGTGATCTATCATCTGAGTGAGTTGCCATCAAGGACAACACCTATGTCACAATGCCAAATCTGAGTCATAATGCCAAAACAAAATTGTTTGTACTTCAGACTTTTCAAGGCATTTTAATAATATGGAATCATAGTTTCTTCTAAATAACACATTATCAAAAATATCATAATGAATTGATTTTAATCGTAAATCTCGTTTTCTTTTATGATTGAGTTCAGGAGGAGCATATCCATTTTTCAAATAAAAACTTAAATCAACATATTGGGACTCAGCATCAATTACACTTACCTCATAAATGTGTTCATTGTTACATGTGTTCCCTTCAGCTAGTATGTTGGATTATCCTGTAAGAAGCTTTGCAGAAACCTATCCCTCTGACAATTTTGGCTGGTTTAATTTCAATATCGTACTTATGCAAAGTCGTTACCCAATATGCTCTCTTTTCTCCTAATTTTTTTTGCATTAGTAATTGCCTCACTATTGGGAATGGGGCTATTACTTTCATGTGTGTTTTTAAAAGAAAATGTCTAAAATTATTTACAAATTTATATACAAAAAATGCGTGTTTTTCTACTTCTGAATAATTCAATTCAACAGTCAGAAAATTTGAACTGAAAAAAAGAAGAAGGGATGGGTGCTTCAACTTTCTAATTATTAATTTGTGTCAAAACAACGACATAAGACATTGAAGAAGCAAAGGTATATAAGATGAAATGATTGGAGAAATTTGGAGTATTAAAGGAGGATCATTGATGATTTCCCATTTGATTACATCGAATGCTTTCTTTTCATGATGACCCCATTTAAAAAATGTGTCTTTCTTAATCATTTGTTGTAACGACAAAATAATTTGTGAGAAATCAGGGATAAACCTTTTGACAAAATTGATCAGTCTAAAAAATGATTGCATGCTTTTTTTGTTATATGGTGGAGAAATTTCTTAGATTTCTTTTATTCTATCAGAGTCAATGTAAATTCCATTTTTTGACACAATGAATCCTAAAATTTTCCCTTCACTAAGAGTGAAAAAAGACTTTTTCGGATTTAATGAAATCCCATATTTTCTACAACATTAAAAAATTTGTCTTAAGTCCTGCAAATGATTATTTATGTTCTTTGAATAAATAGTAATTTCATCCAGATAAACAACAACCATTTTGTTTAACAGACCTTTGAAATCTATATCCATGGCTCGTTGGAAAGTGGCCCCTGCGTTTATTAAACCGAATGGAATTTTTTGGTAGGCATAAGTTCCCCATTTAGTTCTGAAAGTAGTCTTTAGCCTATCATCTGGGTGGACCATGATTTGATTATATCTTGAGAAACCATCAAGGAAAGACATAAGTTTGGAACCAGCAACTGATCGTAAAATATGTTCCATAGTGGGTAGCAGGAAATTATCCTTTTGACTGGCCTTATTGAGATTCCTAAAATCTATACAAATGCGGATATCATTGTTTTTCTTCCTAACAGGTACCAAGTTGGAACCCATCTTGAATTCCTAACAGGAAAAATGATTTTAGCCTTAAGGAGTTTATTCAATTTCGTTTTGATTTGATTTTCTAAGTTCAGATGAATTTTCCTTAATTTTTGTTGGACAGGTTTATCATTAGATGTCATCGGAATTGTGTGTTGAATGATGGAGGTGTCAAATGTTTTGAGATCTTCATAACTCCAAGCAAATATATCCTTATATTTTTTTAACAAATGAATGAAGGATAATCTTTCTTTAGAGGAGAGACCAAGTCGTAAATTGATGTTTTGAGGCTTAAGATCTGTCTCAAGGTTTATTAATTCAAATCTCAAAGTTGAAATTTGTAGTTTTGAATTAGTAACTCTTTTAAATATATCTTTTAAATCATAGAGATCCTCAAGTTTTACTACATATTTGGGTATGGGATTATCATCAATTTTCTGTTTTAATTTATCATTGTGTTCATCCTCATCAATTATTTGGTCATCGTATGATTTTTCAGAAGTTAAGAAGCTTAAATTGTCTTCATCATCATTAAATACCCTCCAAATGGTGATATTATTAGGAATGAATGGTCTAAATATTAATTCTACAAAAAATATATCAGGACTATAATCTTCAGATGGGATCAGTTTTGATGCAACGTTAGCAAGAAGGTCAGCATTGGTATTCTAAATCTTAGGAATAGAAGAAATGTTAAACGCTAAAAAATGTGAAGTGAGAGACCAAACCAAAGACTGATAATGCTTCAAGTGTGTAGAGATACAATGCATCATGTTTCTTAATTGTTTAACTATAATTTCTGAATCTCCAAAAACGTGAAGGTACTTAATTTCAAGGCTAATTTCTTTATACATACCTTAGACTAATGCATCATATTTTGCAATATTATTTATGCATTTGAATTCCAATCTGCAAGTCATCATTGTCTTCACACCTTTAGGATTAATCAATATGCAACCTGCTCCTGCACCATCAATTGATTTCGACCCATCAAAATACAATGTCAAGAATAAATAATTAACTAATAGTTTTTCTAGCATATTTACACATCTAGAAAATTTTGTCTGTGAAAAAATTTCAATTTGAGAAGTTACAGAATTACTCAGAAATGGTGACGTTTGTGCTTTAAAGTTCTCAAAAAAACGATTCAGTAGAGTGGTTTCCAAGAATGTTATTATTAAATGCTACCGCCTCATTTTCACCTTCGAAATCTATTGCCAGATGTTTCATATGTTTTTCTCAATTGATTCTAATTTGATTCGACTTTCCATTAAATGGGAGCCATAAGTCAGACCAGTCAGTGGAAAAAAAACCTGTGTATATTTTCTGAAAAATCTCTACTAAGAATTAAACCGTAGAAATCTGGGATATCGGCAACTAGTATATCAATTATTTGAAAAACTTCAGGATTCAAAGATAATCTAATAAGAACTGAATTCATTTCTCCTATGACTTTGACTTTTGTCCTATCGAGTTGCATAATGTGTGTAGGAATTTACAGGGTAAGTTCCTCAGACAGAACACCAAAGGACACCACTCACAAACAGATCACAGATCAATAAACTAGTACTTTTGACGTGGTTAAAACCCTCAAAGAGGGAAATAGTCCACGGCCTGAGCCAATGCGGCTACTTCAGGCAATTTATTAATAAAAGAATGAAAATTTACATAAGCTACTCTCATGGACGGTTAACCTACAAATGACCCTCCATGCTCTTTAAATAGAGATCATGGACCAATCGGGTGTTAAGCCACGGATCAAGTGTTGATAATACCGAGAAGAGAATGAACCGTCGGATCACTACATATCGTGACCGTCGGATTGTAAGTTACAAAATGTACATAGTAAAGAAACACACTTTACCTAACTCTATACTAGACGAAGTTATACTTAACTATTTCCTATGTGTCGGAATATCCTAACATCCCCCCTTAAGAACAACTTGGGATAGGATTGAAGGATTTACAAATATGACACAATAGGAGAAGGAAGGAGGCACTAGAGCCTATCCCCCCTTAGTGACAACTTCCTGAACTCCAACCATAAATCAAAGTTTAGTGAACGTTGCCTCTGTGAGAGCCTTTGTAAAGATGTCTGCAACTTGATCATCTGTTGAACAATATTGCACTTCAAGAACATGGTCGTGGATGAGCTTTCTAATGAAGTGCATGTGCAGTTCAATGTGTTTGCTGCACTGATGTTGGACTGGATCTTTGCATAGATGAATGGCACCTTGATTATCACACCAAAGTGTAGTCAGATGCTGCTGCTGAAAGCCAAACTCTGACAGGAGCTGACGAAGCCAAAAGGCTTCCTTACTAGCTTCTACGGCACCACGATACTCTGCTTCTGCTGAAGAAAGAGAAATGGCACCTTGTTTCTTCCAAGCCCATGTAATAGGTCCTGAACCAAGAGTGAACACATAACCTGCAGTAGACTTCCGATCATCAGGGTCACCAGCCCAATCGGAATCAGTGAAACCAACCAATAGAGGAGATGCTTCGGCACTGTAATGAATCCCAAACTGAACTGTTCCTCGAACATAACGAAGTATTCTTTTAGCTGCTTTCCAATGACTTTCACGTGGGTTTTGCATAAACCGAGCAACAAGGCCAACAACAAAGGAAAGGTCAGGATGAGTATGGGTTAGATACAAAAGTTTTCCTACAAGTTGACGGTATAAGGTAGCATCAACTTCAGGAGAAGTACAAGTGACTGAAAGTTTGACTCCAGACTGAAAGGGAGAAGTGTTGTTGGGAAAAGTATCCAATACAGAATGACCCTATCCCACTCTAAGGGTGATAGTACCTCAGCAACAACCGAATGAAAAGCTATTCAAGATTACTTCTTTATGAGATGTAAGAGGGGAGAAAGAGATCTACTAACCGTTATCTTCCGCTAATGTTTGATCCAATCTTCTCTCCTTGCTGCTTGCTCCCAGCTCCTTGCTCTTTCACTGGCCCAGCTACACAAAGATCCTGCAAAAGCACAAGAAAGGGAAACTACAAGAAGCATACATCCATAACTGATTCAAGGATTAGAATAAATCAAATATACAAGCATCAATACGCCACAAAGACACATGCATATAGAAGAACCTCAAATGCTTTATTAATGGAAGAAGTAAAGTTCTGAGAGTGTTACAACCATAATAGGCCCAATCCAGCAACACTTCCCAGCAGAACGAAATCTCCTCTTCACCTCCTTCAAAGAAATCACCCAGTAGTTCTATACTCAAACCAACAACACTTCCTTACATTCACAAGATTCCAGCCTCCATAGACCTCATGAGAGAGCTCTATATATAGGAGATTTGGAGAAAGGATGAGTCAGCTTGAGTTTGGCATGAAGCTGACTAGTGTCCTCTCCCACTTCAGTTCTTGAGTCCACTTGGAGTTTCTTGCTTCCACTTGGAGATCTAGATCCTCTTACTCATCACAAGGCGAATTCCTTGATCCAAGTGTCATTTTGGAAGCTTCCTGGGCATTTGACACCTTGCAGAATGACTGTGCCACTTGGCCAATCTCGCCCAGCGCAGGTAGCCTTCATTAGATTTGACATTCAGCGCAGGTACAGAGTGGAGCAGTTGACATTCAGCGCAGACGCTCAGTGGAGCAGTTGACATGATCCAGAATTAGCTTGTTTTTGAGTGTTTTCAGGTGGAGAACTGATTTTTAGTGCTGTGGTTTGCTGACCTTGTTCCTCTAGGGGTAGGAACAACATGTTTAGGGACTTTGGATCCCTTAGATTATCGACATTTCATGCTTCATGCTGTAAGGCACAAAAATGTCTATAACAAGAAGGGGCTGGCTTACAGTCTTCCATGTGAAAATGGCGTAGAATATCACAGGCATACTTGGACTGGGAAAGGGAAATACCTTCCTTGGATTGCAAGACTTGAAGACCAAGAAAATAATGTAAGTGTCCTAAGTCTGTCATTTCAAACTTCCTTTTAAGGCTAGACTTCACATGGTTTATAAGGTTGGGATCACTACCAGTCAGGATAAGATCATCAACCTAAAGAACAAGAATGATAAGAGACTTGCCCACTTTCTTAGTGTAGACAGTATTGTCAGAATGACACCTAGAAAAGCCATTTTCTAAAAGAAAGTTATCCATTTTGGCATACCAAGCTCGAGGAGCTTGCTTGAGACCATAAAGGGATTTCTTAAGCCGACATACAAGACTCGAGTCTGTTTGTATAAAGCAAATAGGTTGTTCCATATAGATTTCTTCATGCACGTCCCCATGCAAGAAGACAGATTTAACATCCATCTGATGGACTTCCCATTTCAAAGAGGCAGCAAGGGAAAGAACAAGGCAGATAGAGTTCATTTTGGCAACAGGGGAGAAGGTTTCAGTATAGTCGATGCCTTCAACTTGTGAAAAGCCCTTAGAAACAAGACGAGCTTTATGTTTATCAACTTTCCCATCTGGTCCATACTTGGTTCTATAAACCCATTTGCATCTAACAAGTTTCCGTCCCTTTGGTAGAGGAACAAGATCCCATGTATCGTTTGCCAATAATGAATGATATTCTTCATTCATAGCTGCTTCCCAATCTGGATGTCCTGAAGCTTCTGCAAAGGTGTCAGGATCATAATTCACTGAAGCTTGAGCCAGTAAAGAAGAGGTTCTCTCGAACTGAGAACGTGTACGTCGCTGATCTGTAGGATCACCGGCAAGATCACCTGCTGCATCCCGAGTAGCACGGACCCATTTTGGAAGTTGAGGAGCTGAAGGAGGAGAAGGTGGGGGAGGCTTTTCATCCTCGCTTTCATCATTTGAAGAAGAAATATTTTCAAAAGTAGAAGAGATAGGGAGAGGTGGCACATCCGCCGAACTAGGCTCGTAGGCTGATATATTTTCAGCAAACTTTACATCTCTTCTAATGATAAAATTTTTGGACTTAAGTGGAATAAGTCTATATCCTTTGACATCTTTAGAATATCCAACAAAGATACATTTTTCACTCTTGGGTTCTAAAGCTTTATGTTTCTCATCTGGAATATGGGCCCATGCTTCACTTCCAAAAACACGAAAGTGACTTACATCTGGTTTAATTGAGCTCCATGCTTCTTCTGGAGTGATATTCTTTAAAACCTTAGTAGGAGTGCGATTTATTATGTAATTTGCACAATTAATTGCTTCTGCCGAATAATTAAGACTAAGCCCTTTAGATTGAAGCATAAAATTAGCCATTTCCTTTAAGGTACGATTCTTCCTTTCAGCTACACCATTTTGTTGTGGAGTATATGGAACAGTATGTTGCATTTGAATTCCATTCTCAGTGCAAAAGTTGATGAATTTGTTGTTAACATATTCTCCGCCATTATCAGATCTTAGCTTAAGAATTTGATGTCCAGATTGTTTTTCAACAAAGGCCTTAAAGGCCAAGAACATGTTAAATACTTCACTCTTGAGTTTTAAGAAGTATACCCAAGTGCGTATGGAGAAATCATCAATGAAAGTTAAGAAATACTTGTAGCCAGAGAATGAAACAACTAGAAGTGGACCACATAAATCACTATGCACGAGTTGTAAAGGGGCTCTTGGCACGTTTTTCAAAACTGTCCTGATGATGTTTTCTGAGTACACATCCGGAACAAACACCGTCTCTGCAAGATACCAGTGGAAGACCTGTCACCATATTTTCTATACATAGATTCTGAAGAGAGCGATAGTTTAAGTGACCAAATCGCTCATGCCAAAGTTTGCTCACTTCATCATTATGAGAAAAAAATATCGAGGGAAGATTTGATGACCCAAAGTTGTGAAACTTATACAACCTTGTAGAATCATCAACAATGCCAGTAGCTAAAATCTGTCTAGGATCTCTTAGGTCCTTAATTACAACATCGTGAGGTGAAAATTCAACGATTTTACCTTCACCTGAATGAGTTATCTGATATACAGATAGAAGGTTGCAGGATAAGGTTGGAACACATAATACATCATTAAACTAACCATTGTCTATATGAACAGTTCCAGTCCCTACAATACTAAGAGATCTATGATCACCAACATATATATTTTTGGCGTTACAATAATTTAAAGAAGAAAACATGGCTTTGTTTTTGGCCATGTGATAAGAAACTCCAGGATCAATGAGCCACTCATGAGAATGAGAAGAAGAAGATACATTTAGTGCATAGCCAGACCGAGATGCTTGACAACCACATGCAGAAAGTGCCATTCCTGAAGATGAAGTTGAAGTTGAAGAGTGCTCCAAATGGATGTTATGCTTCTTCATTGCTACTTCCAAGGCTTCCATCTTCTTAAAGCATTTAGATTCTAAGTGGCCATCTCGATTACAAAAGTTGCAGTGTCTATCAGTCTTCTTCCCTTTGTTTTTATTTGTCTTATCATTTTGAGGCTGAAATTGCTTAGGACCCTTGTTTGGTTTAGGACGATTCCATTTAGGATACAACTTCTTAGGATTCTTTGGATTTGGTTGCTACTGGGTGGCTAACGCTTTCTTAGAAGAGTTTCCAAGATTAAGAAGACCAAGGTGTAAGAGTTTTTCTTGCTCTGTTATTAAAGAATCACAAAAAGAATCAAAGGAAGGGGACTTGTAGCCTTGTCCTTGAGAAATGAAGGCTTCTCTTGTTGAATGGAAGGTGGAAACAAACACAGAGTAGGCTGGTCCCAACTTAGTAAGAATGGAATAGATAAGGTTACTATCTTCTTTCTTAACCTTAACACCTTCCAAGAGAAGTCTAAGGGTCTTGAACTTGGACAAAAAATCTTCAATGCAAGAAAAATTATTGGGGTCCAATGTAAGCAACTCATTTTCAAGTTGATGGGCTCTAAGTTCATTTTTTATTCCAAAAACTTTAGTAATTTGTTTCAATGCTTCATCAGGAGTATCAAGTTCTGCAATATGGAATCTAAGATCTGGAGAAATAGACATCCCTATCAACCCACGTGCTTGATCTTGCCTATTTTCCCATTTAGTTGCCTTATCTTCATCTTTCGGTTTGGTTTCTTGGCTTGAGGCTATTCTGTAGAGACCTTTAATTCTAAGTAAATCCACAATGTAGGACCACCATTGGAAGTAGTTGGTGTTGTCAAGAATAACTTGGCATGGACTTTCCATTTTAATAGAAACTGAAGCTATATATGCTAAAACTAAGTGTTCCAATGGAAAGATCTCAAAAAATTAGGCTGTTTAAAAAAAAACGGTTCTGAAAATAGCTTCCGGATGAAGAAGTTATAGCTTTTTGAAGAAAAATTGATGAAGATGCCAACGAAGTGCGGGAATGTGTGGAAATGAAAAATCCGCCCCCACAAAAAGGAGACTTGAACTCAAGACCTCTACTCTCATAAATTAGCTTTGCACCAAGTGAGCTATACAAAAAGTTTGAGAGAGAGAGAGAGAGAAACATAGAACCCAACACGGAAATACAAAAAAAACGAACCTTGCGTCTCGAAGTTAGCTTTAGCCAGAAACTAAATATTTCCTCAATGTTTCTGATTTTCCGAGATCACACTAAGGCGTAGCGGAAAAGAGCATACGCATGAGAAAAATCCTTCCTTTTTGTTTTTGATTTTCCCAGATCGCACAGAGTCGCAGGGCAAAGAGCATACGCAGAAATCAAAGGTATAGATTCGGTAATTAAAAGGCTAAATAAACCAAAACCGAAATAAACAGAGAGAAAATAACTATAAACTGCAAATAAACACTGTATACCTCTAGATCTTAAAAATGACATAGCTAGGGCTACCGGAAACCTTTTCGCATGAAACGAAAGGGGTTCCTCACTGGAACAAATGCTCCCAACACAATAGAGCAGTCCTCTCGGCCCGAAAGTAGTCAGAAACAGTAGATCTAGGAAACGACAGTCGGTTGCAGTTCTACTGGCTTCAGACTTGGATCACCAACGGACGCGGCCCTCAAATAGCTCTGATACCATGTAGGAATTTAGAGGGTAAGTTCCTCAGACAAAACACCAAAGGACACCGCTCACAAACAGATCACAGATCAATACACCAGTACTTTTGACGTGGTTAAAACCCTCAAAGAGGGAAACAGTCCACGGCCTGAGCCAACGCGACCACTTCAGGCAATTTATTAATAAAAGAATGAAAAATTACATAAGCTTCTCTCATGGACGGTTAACCTACAAATGACCCTCCATGCTCTTTAAATAGAGATCATGGACCAATCGGGTGTTAAGCCACGGATCAAGTGTCGATAATACCGAGGAGAGAATGAACCGTCAGATCACTACATATCGTGACCGTCGGATTGTAAGTTACAAAATGTACATAGTAAAGAAACACACTTTACCTAACTCTATACTAGACCAAGTTATACTTAATTATTTCCTATGTGTCGGAATATCCTAACAATGTGAACTGTAGTTTTCTGGGGTGACATGTTTAATTTCAGAAAAATTTAATATGACATGATATTCAAAGAAGCCACTGAATCTACCAAGAAATTATGTACATTTTTATTAAATATTTCAAAATTCAAAAGAAAAGGAGGGGCATGTGAATTAGAATTGTCACCATGCTACCCCACAAGTTCCTTCTCTTTTGATATGCATCCTATCTCTATTGCAAACTGCAAAATTGTGATATCATAGTCTTGATATTCATAGGAATCATCAGAAAGGAGAACATACGAAAGGTTGACCCCTCCTAAGTAGTTGATTTTAGCTCATAATATGCGCAGCGGAAGCACTATATATAATACTAAGGGGCCTACTCTTCATGACTTCCTTAAGGTGGAAGCACTAAAGTGCTATTGTTTTTCATCTGCTTTTTTGAGACAAGGACCCTTTCTTCATCTACCTCAATGGTTTTCTTTGATGTGATCTATGATTCCCATCTGAATAGCCTACACTCAGTTGTTGGTCTCTCCAAGCCTCACTCCCAATATATCCTGGAAACAACAAACAAATTGGAGAAAGTAGAAGAAATTTGGGCAATTACCTAGCCATTCCATATGTTGTTGATGCCACAACAAACGACATGTGAAGAGGAACCTTATTTGTAGGTAGCTTCCCAGCTCATAGAGGCCCATGATAGACATACCTTTTGCTTTTAAGGCTAGGACACTCAAGCTTTATAAATGTTGGGTTTTGTTATATTCTTTCCATGACTAGCCTACGTATTTTACAGGAGGGTTAGAGGAGGGGTGGAGCCCCCCCTTTGTTGCACCGACTACGTAGCAGGAGGGTCATAAGTGGGGCAGCAGCCCCCCCTGTACAAGGGGTTTAAGGGGGGCAGTTAGCTACCCTCTACGTGGTCTAGGGCAACGCCCCGAGGAAATTTTTTTTGGACCCTATATTAGGTTGGGTGGACCTACCTATGGTTTTGTGCAAGGTTTTCGCAGATGGTTTTGGACATGATGGTTTTCAGTCCATGGTTTTGGACGCGATGGTTTTCGGTCCATGGTATTGGATGCTTTGGCATGCATAAATATGTATTGTAACATTGAAAAGAAAATAATGAAAAATCAAGCCGATAGTCCTAGTTTTGGGGTCCAGGGGAAAATCTCTGTGTATATGTGTTTTATGTGTTATGCTCTTGCACTTTTTATTTTCTGTTGTTAGAATTAATATGTAGGTAGTTTCTGTACATGGTTAAAACCTACATTTGGTATCGGAGTTGTTTTGGCTTCAAGGGGACGCCTTTGTTGCTGAGGGTTTTTGCTTGGGCCTGTGGTAGACCTTGTTCAGCGAGATCGATTCTGGTGGTGAAAGAAGATGGCGAGCAGTGGAAAGATAGAGATCGAGAAATTTAATGGTTAGAGTTTTGAGTTAAGGAAACTCAAGATGGAGGATATGTTGGTGGATAAAAATCAGTGGATCGTGGTAGATCCAGGTACTAAACCAACGGGAGTGTCTGATGAAGAATGGAAGAAGTTGGATCGGAAGGCAAAGAGAACAATATGTTTGTGTGTCTCAGATTTAGTATTGTTGAATGTATCAAGGGAAGTTACGGCGAAGGCTTTGTGGGACAAGTTAGCGACTTTGTACCAATCTAAGTCTCTGGTGAATAAACTTTTCCTATGGAAATAGTTGTATAACCTGAGGATGAAAGATGGAGACTCGGTGATGGAACATCTGAATGAATTTAATACTGTGGTAAGTCAGTTATTATCTGTTGACATTAAAATTTTAGATGAAGATAAGTGCATCAGTTTGTTGTGTTCTCTACCAGATTCTTGGGATAGTCTGGTTATTGCAATAGGTAGCAATGCAATTGTTGTTCTCTACTAGATTCATGGGATAGTCTGGTTATTACAATAGGTAGCAATGAAACTGCCTTACAGTTTGATGAAATAGTCTCATCCATGCTAACGGAGGAGATGAGACGGAAAAATATGGAGAGCCAGAATGGTGATGCCTTGTCTGTACGAGGAAGGTCCCAGAAAAAAAAAAAAAAAAACAAAAATAACTCATCGAGTGGGAGATCTAAATCTAGAGGGAGATCTAAATCTCCAGGAAAACCTGTAAAGGTGGTGTGCTAGAAATGCAGAAAGGAAGGGCACTACAAAAGGGACTATAAATGTAAAGCTCTTGAAAAAAGGAAAGGGATCTCATGATGCTCCTTTTGCAGAGGCAAAAACCACCTCAGATGAAGGTGGGGATGTGTACTTGGCTTCTTCAAGTACACATGTAGATCATGATGCATGGTTGATTGACTCAAGTGCATCCTTTCACTTCACTCCGCATAGAGAGTGGTTCTGCGAGTATGAGAAATACGATGGTGGTGATGTCTTCTTAGGGGATGATAGGAAGGCTAGGATCTTTGGTCATGGAAAATTAAAGTTGAAGTTGCAAGGTGGAAGGGTTAGAACACTTCCAAGTGTTCTGCATATTCCTGCATTGGCCAGAAGTCTGATTTCTGTAAGCAAGATGGATGATGTAGGTGTAAAAATATTGTTCGAGAAGTATACCTGCACGATGTTTTGGAAAGCATTGGTATTGATGCGTGGAGTTCAAATTGGAACTCTGTACAAGCTACAAGGTAGCACTATTTTTGATGGGTGCAATAGTTTTATGGTTCCTGAAAGTGGAGCAGGAAATCTAGTGGTCTCTAGAGAGAAGACCATGTTGTGGCATCAAAGGCTTGGACACATTGGAGAGAAGGGCCTTCGAATACTTCATGGTAAATGTATGGTAGAAGGTATGAGTAATAGCTCTTTGGATTTTGATTTTTGTGAAAATTGTGTATATGGGAAGCGAGATTGGGTGAGTTCCCCCTCTGGTGGTAAGAGGGTGAAACAGATATTAGGGCTTATGCACAGTGATGTGTTTGGACCTGTGAAGGTTCCATCACTGGGTAAGCCTGTGTACTATGTGTCACACGGAATCTGTCAAGGGTGCGGACACGACTGACCTTCCTAGAAGTCTAAGACATTCTAATGACAAACAAGACAAAATGGAGTGATCTTTCTCTAAATACACCTTTTACAACATGAAAACTACAAGTATTTAGGCTTACCTTATTCCAAAACGCTGTTGTTGAAGTCCGTTCTTGACGATCCGGATGAGCTCCTCCTTCAAGTCAATTCCTGCAACCACAAACAATCAAACAATTACCAAGCACTTGCATTTCATATAATAAAACATATATTCAACATGCAGACCAAGGAACACATGAAATAACTCATTAACACAAGCTATTGAGAAAAATAAACCAGTTTGTATTAATAACGAAACAAAGAAACTCTTACAACCTGGCCTTGGTGTTGTGCAAGTTCCTCCCAGGGTCCATCAAGGGTTTTCCTCTACTTTGACAAAGCTCACCCTCTCCCAAGTAGAATCAAGTGAAGACAATCTCTCCTCACAAAGGCTCTAATGGAAGACCTAAATCCTGCAGCATTTACCCAAAGAAAATGTATAGCTCCAACCTCCTCTCCTTCTGGCTCAATGCCTTCATTTATAGTGCTGTAAAGAGGTTATTCAGGTCCACTATCAATGGGATCATCCCCCTCTATGGGTGGGATAGCTCCCTTATTGATGGGATAAGTTCCCCCTTAATAGAGATACATGAACCAACTGGAGGCGCATCCATTTCATCAAACCGACCTCTAGAATGTTCTAGAAGTAACCACAAGTAACTTTTTCAAGATAAAACTCGCGCATTTTGCCTTTTACAGAGGGACGCACCTGTCCCTTAACATACAGAGCGTCCATGGACGCAGATTTTGTGAACATGGTCAGCGTCCCCGCAGGTAAGGCTAGAGAGAACCTGCGACCCCAGAGATAAACATGATTTTTACAAGACTTTCTCTCTTCTTTGAGTTTGAGATGGATAACAGAGGCATGAGACTTGCCTAAGAGGGTAGCATGACTGTTGATTGGAGCCATACTAACTGTAAGTAGTCAAGGTGACATTTTTTAGTGTAACAGATTGCCCCCTAAAGTGCGAAGCCTGGAATAGAATAGGGTTTTGTAATTCTAGGAAGGGTGAAGCGCTTTATCATTTCAAGGATTGCCTTGTGGATGGCCTGGTTGGAACCTGCAATTTTCAACACAAAATACATGGATAAGATTATATCATCACTGAGGTAGGCATTCCCATACTCAGATTCAAAACTTTAACTAATGGACTAACTATTCTGATACAGGAATGATCTTGCAGTACATCATTTTTATAGACTTTTGTAGACACAGTATGGACGCAGCCATCTGTTTATGATTAGTCTACATAGATAATGAATACAAAACTCCTCGCAGCCTGGATGGTAGAAACTAGATCCAGGGTCTTCACTTCTACTTCCCGAATTGGTACGATTCTAGCCATGTGATTAAATGATTCGATGTCGAACATGGTAGAAACCACTTGATTACCAGTCAATGATGTAAACTGTTAACAAGCGTGAGAGAAACCACCAGTAATGTCAATGGTTCTCAAAGTACCAAGCACAACCCGTGAAATGTGAATAGATGTTTTGATGTCGAACACTTCACGGAATCCTCTGATCGAAAGTCAATGATGTAAACTGACGTCAAAGGCGAGAAACCTGCCATTGATGCATGCAGACTTCAAGGTACTGTCGATTCCTAAGTCATCTTTCTAGATAATGTGTCGATGTCGATAGAAAGCGACCCGTTGCAGGCAAGCCTGCAACACGAAATCATTGTTCAAGTTGAAGAAATGTTGCTGTAAGGACTGACTCAGGGATGGTCAATGGATGACAAGTATTTTGCAGATGAAAGTTTTGCTTGCAGACCTCTTGAACACATAACGACACAACAGATGGTTTGGTGACGAATAACTCAAAGTTGATCCCTGAACCCGGTTAAAGATTTTCAAAGTGATTTAGTCAACTGTGAGGTAAAAGATTTCCCAACCCAGGTGAATGAAAAGTGTCGTGTTCAAGAGCGGTAATAAAGTTTCTTCTGAGGCAAAAGGTGACAAATAGGTTCATTCTTCTCTTTTTTCCCCCACCATTTCTGGCAAGTACCTCTTTATTTTTAACAAGCTTGAGGAGGATAACATATGCTTGATTATAAGCTCATCCTTCGGACGAGTCCAACCTAGTTTAAATGCGAACCCTAGGAAGGAGTGGTTCGTTCCTGTTTGTAATTGAACAGGTCCTTTACTGTAAAAGTTTAACGAGCCCAGTATAGGAGAAACTCGGCGTTTTTCAATTTTAGAGAGTCTGAAAAACTTAAGGAAACTCCACGTTGAACTTTTTCGTATATTTGTGTCCCTCAAGCCCGAAAAAGTATAAAATAATACCTGGGGGAACCGCTTGATCTTGCGACCAAGGAGTACTTTCATAATAGTATCGTTGACCTGAAAAGTAAAAAGCGATCAAAGACACGTCGTTTTATTTCCTTATCGAGTTTGAAACGACAAAAACCCGGCAATCTTTTCCTGATTTTACGGTCAGAAAAGAGCTAAAAGGGGACCGTCTTTTAATTCCGTTTTAACGAGTGAAAAAGAAACACTCGGCGATCTTTTCATGTTTTAGGAGTCAGAAAAGGGCTTAAAAGATGACTCTGAAATTTTGTTTGTGAAAAATTACAATTTCCCTTGAAATCCCTTCGTCCTGCACAAAAGCGACACATTACTCATACCTGTTTAAAATAGGCAAAAATACATTTGAAAACATCTTTTCATGGTAAAAAATGAACTAATTCATCCAAAAAACCTATAAAAAGACCTTTTACCATGTCATTTTTACCGTTTCACTGTTGAGGTTGAAAAAGGAGCTTTTGACAAGAAACTTCCCGTGGTTGCTGCGGAAAATCTGACCGTCGGAATCGAACGCCGCTTCACCGAGGTATTTTACACATCCCACTCTTCATTTTTATCCGTTTAGTTTTTTGTTTTTGGTCTCTGTTTCATTTTTTGGGGGGGTTTTGGGTTCAAAATGCGCCCCTCGGCGGACGCAGGTGCCCTTCGGGTGACCGCGTCCCCCGACTTTTTCTCACACGGGAAAAAGGTCTGGGGACGCAGTCCGCCTTCAGGCGAGCTGCGTCCGGACGCCCTGTGCTAAAAAGCCGGGGTGCGTCTTCCGCAAAGGGCGCATTTCAAAACCCTAACTCTCTCAAAAAACCACCAAATTTTCTCAAATTAATTTCTAATTGACTCTTTTGATGTGCAGGGCCCAAAACATGTTAGACTGGAGAGAGAGAGAGCACGTAGAAGACGATGAAGCTGCGATTAACCACCAACCCTCTCTGGATGCCTTAAGAACATGTGGATTGTACAAATATTGGACCATACCGGGCATGAGGGGCCAGGTAAGATTTTTGGAATGGCTAGTTGAGCGATGGAACGTTCAAGATCAATGCTTTTACATTGGAGGGCACCAGCTCGAGATAGAGCCCTCGGATGTATACTTTCTCACTGGCTTGCCAAACAGAGGTGAGCAACTCAACCTTGCGGGGACCAGGCCGGGTGGCCAATCCCTTGATGATCTCCGCGAGGAGTGGTGCAGACCAGGGACTCGCCATAAAAAGGGCGTGGAGATAAAGCACATCGCTCTGGCGGAACTTAGAGTTATTGCATTTACGGTCACTAGGATTTGTGGCGCGGCCGCCTTGCACATTGCTTCCGGATCCCAAATGCGGATGGCAGTTGACTGTTACCAAGGCACCATCTTCAACTGGTGCGAAGCTGTGTCGGCTCATATGAAGAGCCAACTAACCAAGGCAAAGAACGGACGACTAAAGACTTTTGGATATGGGCCTCTAGTCGTGAGCTTTGCCTTGGAGAGAGTTCCTATGCTGATCCCTCAGCAACTCACTGTTGATGACTTGGGTCCTCGGGAGCCAAAGCTTGTTCGATGGGTTGCGGTGATGGCCCGGCATCCTGACGAGGGTGCTGCAGTGGTTCGATTCTCTGACAGTTACTTCGACTGGCTAGAGGGCCAGCTTTTTGTGATACAAGACTTTCCATATGCCGGAATGGATTTCAGAGGTGATCCGGACATGGTTCTTCCACAGGGAGAACAATGGGATGACAGAGGTACTTTCATTTTCACAAGTTTTCTAATTATGTATTTTTTATTTTTCATATATATCGTCTCAAAGTAACAGTAAAATTTTAAAAATGCAGATGTTGGACCACAGCGTCCAGCCAATCTCCGGCCTTACGACAGACGACATCCAGCTGCACCGGCACCGGCCTTACAGGATGCGACAGCAGAAGTACTAGCCGATTTGGAGCATGATCTAGAGCGTCTCACGGCAGATATACCTGAGACTACTATGGATGACATTCCAATGAGGCTTCAGCGCTTCGTGGTCGCAGTCCCTGGACCGTTTAGGAGATTTCTGCGCAAGATAGCCCGCGCAGTGGTGTCGTACAGAGAGCACCACCAGTGATTGACTAGTCACTTTTGTAGTCACATGTGACATTTTTGACTTTTTGCACTATCATTTTGCCGATCATAAGGTGTGTTAAACCTATGATCGAAGACGATGTATATATTTTTGGACACACTTCTATCTATATCTATATATCACTATTATCGGCTTATCTTGTTTAACATGTATGATGAAATGTCTTTAAATTTACTTGCATGATTATTATAAATGTCTGTCCAACACTTGAGAAGCAATTGCATCTGCTAATGTATTCAAAGACCTTGGAATATGTTGATATTCAATGTAATCAAATTCACGTTCCAAGAGACGCACTCTCAAAAACAACCTTAATAACACAGGATTTCTAATGGCATAAACTCTATTAAGCTGTAATACAACAAGTTCAGAATCTAACCTCACTATCAAACGTCGAATTCCAAATGAAATAGATTCGGATAATAATTCAACCACTGCACTGTATTCTGCAATGTTATTCGTTGTTTGACCGAGGCTTACCCCATGCATAGAAACTAACTCGTCAGAGGGCGAATAGATAACCCAAGCTGCGGAAGAGATATTCCGTGTACTACGACAAGCACCATCAGCAAATCCAATGTATGTTTGGAGAGGCGTCGACATCTACAATATCAAGAGTAAAACCAAGATGAGCCAAAATAATGACGAAAAACCACACTTGCTAAGCTAAGCACACTGACTAAACTAACACACTTGCTAGCTAGAAAGGAAATCTAACCTATCTAAAAATTTCTCCATCCATCATTTTAAGCATAATACCTCTTTAGGTAAAGTCCATTTCTGGGTTTGCCCAAAGAGTCCCCATCAAAATCAACTAACTCATAAGCCCCTTTTGCTAGCTTTCGCTTTACAATGTAGGGCCCATGCCACATGGGAACGAATTTTCCAGCACCTAGCTTATCGTTAGCTTGATCATATAATAGTACTAGGTCTCCTTCCGAAAAACTTCGAGGGGTTACATTTTTATCGTACTGAGCTTTCATTCGTTTCGCGTGAGTCTCGATAGCTAAAGTAGCGTCACGTCGAGTCTCATCTAATTTAGCTAAGTATAACAACCGTTTCTCCTCTTCGGAAGTAGCTGGAAGTAATTCGACAGCCATTTGAAGTGATGGGATTTCGCACTCAATAGGTAACACAGCTTCTAAGCCATAAACTAGCTGAAAAGGGGTGAAACCTGTTGAATTTTTCACTGAAGTTCGATATGCCCATAGTGCCGAAAATAACATGTTATGCCAATTCGTTCGATGGATACCAATGATCCGTCGAATCATGACGACTAGAACTTTGTTGATTGACTCAACCAAACCGTTGGCTTGCGGATAATAAGGTGTAGAGCTATCGTGGCGCAAACCAAGCTGGCTTGTAAGTTCAGTCATCATGACATTTCGAAAATGGCTTCCATGGTCCGTAATGATTGCTTGTGGGACACCAAACCTAGTTATGATATGATTGAATACGAAAAGTGCAGCTGTCTTGCCGCTTGCGTCGAATGTAGGCATCGCCTCGGCCCACTTAGTAAAATAATCAACCGCAAGGATGATATACGCATGCCCCCCGGCCGAGTGAGGGTTACAAGTAATAAAGTCAATGCCCCATTTGGCGAATGGACCAGCGGCAATTATAGGGTGGAGAGGAGCAGGTGGAGCGCGCATCTTGCGATCAAACACTTGACAGTTGTGGCATTTTCTGACGGCAAGGATACAATCTTTAAACATAGACGGCCAGAAATAGCCAGCGCGCAACACCTTCTGAGCTGTGGCATACCCAGACATATGACCGCCACATGCTCCAGAGTGACAATCATTCAAAACTCTCTCAGCCTCATCGTGAGTTAAACAACGTCGAAAAACTAAGTCTGCCCCCAGGCGATAAAGTGTATCTCCAATAATTCTGTATTGCTGGGATTGAAACCGAATTTTTCGACGGTTTTCCTTGGAAGCTTCAGGCCGAAAGGTTTGGGTTTGGAGATAGATGATTATATCCCCATACCACGGATCTACAGTGCTAATAAGAAACAAAGATTCGTCCGCAATGGACTCCTCTGCCACAGTCTCTGTGTCAGCACTCGGGAAATCACACATCAATTCCGCGAAGACTAAAGATTTCTTAGACTTGGACTTCTCAAACTCCAAGTCGAACTCTTGCAGGATGACGATCCATTTAGAGTACTTGCCCCCTAGCAGTTGTTTTGTCAAGATATAAATCATAGGGTTGCAATCCGAAATAACAGTAGTTTTGCGGAGAAGAATGTAGTGACGAAAACGCTGGACAGCTTGAACGGCTGCCAGGGCCAATTTCTCCACATGCGAATATTTTAACTCAGTTGGATTTAAGGTTCTGCTAAGGTAATATATCACATGCTCTGCCTTGAATTCATCTTCTTGAACTAACACCATTCCAATGGTGGAATGCGAAGCTGCGAGGTATAAGAAGTAGTCCTGGTTGTAGTTGGGAGGATGCAATAACGGTGCATGGGTCAACGCGTGTTTCAGTGCATCAAAAGATTGTTGAGCAATCTCGTCCCAAAAGAATTGTACGTTCTGTTTCAACAACCGTGTAAAACCTTTAGTGACCTCGGCGTAGTTAGGGATGAATCGGCGTAAAAAGTTTGCTTTCCCTTGCAAACTTTGGAGTTGGCGCAAACTCGAAGGAGGAGGCAATTGGATGATAGCCTCGACTTTCGAGGGATCGACGCGAATGCCGGTTTTGAAACAACAAATCCCAGCAATCGACCTGTTTCTATACAGAAAACACACTTGTGGGGATTCAACCGAATTCGATAATGCCTACACCTCATAAAGATTGCTCGTAAATGGACAAGGTGATCAGCTCGGTGTAAAGAATGAGCAGGCAAATCATCGAGATAGGGTTGCACAATGTGCTTGATGTCATGAAATGCATAAGACATGGCCCGTTGAAAAGTAGCACCGGCATTCTTAAGGCCAAAAGGTAATTTGCAATAAGCAAATGTCCCCCATGGACAAATGAATGCCGTTTTTGGTTGATCGGCAGGTAGAATATTGATTTGATTATACCCGAGAAACCATCCATGAAGGAAAACATCTCACTTCCGGCACAATCATCAATAATTTGATCGATATAAGGCGTAGGATAGTTGTCTTTTGGACAAGCTCGATTGATATCCCTATAATCGATACAGATTCTTATTGTTCCTTGTTTTTTATTGACGGGAACAATATTCGATACCCAATCCGTTAACGGGATCGGATAAATGAAACCTGCTTTCAACAGCTTTTCGACTTCGGCTTTGATTGCAGCTGCTTTTCGAGGGTGAATCTGACGCAACCGTTGCCGAATGGGTTTAGCATCCGGGTAGGTTTTGATTTCATGAACAACAATGGCAGGATCGATTCCTGGCATTTCTTCGTAGGACCAGGCAAACACGTCGCGGAATTCTTGGAATAGGGCCTTGTAAGTTTCAATTTCTTCGTCAGTACATGCGGCACCTATATGAATGTTCTCCTTGATTCCGGGCTTCACTGAAATATCAATGGGAATAGTACGAGAAATATTCCCTAAATTCAGCTCTGAATCAGAATGTTTCGTTGGATCCTGAGCGTCTTTGACATATTCAGCGGTAAAGATAGATGAAAAATCATTTTCAAAGCATCATCCTTAGGTAAAAACGAAGATCTGTGATGGAGATCGTCCCATGGTAGATCATCTACACTTAGGATTTCGCGAAGTTGTTCGTCAGATGACACTTCTTCGGGAAACGTTATCCGTTCTAAGGGTGAGGTGAAAAGTGACTCTTCACTGACCACATTCATTTGGTCGGTTGAATGAAAGTCGGTAAAAGACATAAGAGCTTCATAAGCAATCTCATACGGACTCAACGGCATAACATCACCGAGTGAGTCTAGCTCAGAGTCAGAGGGAACATACCAAGGATCATCATAAATAATGTTTTCTGACGTGATCATATGAATTGTTGCGAACGAAGGGTCTGCATTGAGTGGAGGGAGAGGAAAAGTTCCCAGTAAACCGGAATCCTTAACTAAACCTACACCAATGTCCCTATAAGGGATTGTCGTTTTACCAACATGCTGGATAGTTTCTAAAGAGGTTGGGTCGGATGAAAAGTATGTCAGCTGATCAATAGTCACGATCTTACCGTTATGTGGAAACTTAATGACTCTGAAGACCGATGAAACGACCGCTGTCATAGCATATGACCAACTTCGACCCAAAAGAAGGTTGTAGTCTAGAGGGGCATCAACCACTTCCACATCCAGACTAACGGTTTTACCTTCGACCCCTATAGGCAATTCTTGTAGAATACCAAACGGACGGAACCCACGGCCATCAAAGGCCTTAAGGATGGTGGGGGATTGGTTCAACGAAGGAGAACCAAGCGATCTCCAACATTGAATCGACATAATACACGTAGAAGCTCCCTCATCAATCACAGTCCGATGAATAGGCCTGTTTTTGACTATCACTGGAATTTGGAAAGCCATTTGATGGGGGAGACGCGGTGTACTACTTTCTAGATCAAAGATCATTAGGTTCGGGTCCTGAACATCGACAGCTCCAATAGCCGACAAAAGCAATTTTCGTTGCGCTGGACATGATTGCAGCACTTCGAGTGCCGACATTGCTGAAGGTGAAACAGCTAAGTCTTCAACAATGTTGTAATTCTGGGCTGCTCTCGCATGTGGATTGAAAGCAGACCTTCGAAGTACACCCTTGGCGGGCGGCTTAATCACTAAGTCTGGGTTAGGTTTTTCGATCTGTAGTGGATCGGAACCAGGAGCTGAGGTTGATGGGTTAGAGTTAGAAGATTCTGCTTCTTTACCATCAACAGGAGCCTTACTACCATAATCTTGCGATCGAGTCGCAATCCTGACATGAGACATCATCAAAATGGGTTCTTCACTGGCATTCGAAGAAGAACCTATCATCTTATTTTCCTGCTCGGGAATGGATTCTTTAACACAGCAGGAGTCGGAGAACCTTTAACTATTTTCACTACCTCGGCCCGATGAGGGCAGTCTCTCGTAAAATGATCTTCTTCACAAATGAGACAAGGATAACGAGGTTTGCGCTTTTCGTCATTGGTTTCCGACTTTTCCGTTTTCTCCTTTGGAGCCTTGTCTGCTTTAGCCTTCTTCTTTCCTTTCTTCTTTCCACCGTTTTTGGATTTGGCCGTAGATGACTCTACAGCGTGAATGTCGGCGGTAAGTTCAGGAGGAGAAGACTCTCCTGTCGGAGAATCAGGCAAAGTGATAATTGGAGTATTGGAGGTCTTGGAAGACTTCTTCTTACTCTTCGTAGTCACGATACCGATCATACCATCAGCGGCATGAGATCCCGAAGGAGCAGCAGCGATTTGGTTTGACTTTGGAAGATCCGGAATTTTCTCGTGTAACGTACCCGACTGAGTGTAAACTAAGTCAAGGTATTGTGCCTGAGCAATGACTTGCTCCTCAGTAACTACGCCGGCCTTAGCTACATCTTCAGTAATTCTTGGTAATAATGATTTTACAAACCATTCAGCTAAAATTTGGTCCGGGATAAAAACTTTCACTAATCTCCTTCGACGTCTCCACTCATGGATGTGATCAGAAATGTACGTGGATGTCGATTGTTTTAGCGAAGTTAATAATTCCGTACCATTATCGTATCTGACTGGTAACTGAAAATGAGTTAAGAATGAAGTAGCTAACTGGCTAAAGTTGTAAAAAGAAGCCCGTGGCAACTCAATGTACCACTTGGCTGCGAGACCAATGAGTGTACGCTGGAAAAGACGTAAGCGGATAGAATCATCTGAGATGGAATTTGATGCACACCAGAGGTGGTAAGTCATCACGTGATTAGACGGATCCTCTCCAGACTTACCTTCGAACTTGGGTATATCGCTGGGCAACTTATTTGGCATTGGCGGCCAGAACGGAAGATATTGAATTGGATCGTTCGTTAGGCGCGTCAAGTCGGGTAAATCTAAAGTCGCAATAAATGGTAACTGCCGGTTAGGATCTCTGAAACTCTGAGTCACAATACCAGCCCCAGGAGGAGGATATCCAGGATAACTAGGAACAGGATTCGCATTGGGGATATTATATCCTCCTGGAAAACCAGGATTAACCGGACCGTACTGGGGTTGTTGAGGTGGTTGATAATTGTACCCAGGATACGGTTGATACTGGTAAACCGGTTGTTGGGCAGCTTGACCAGGTTGATACTGTCCCTGGTACGGAGGTTGAACAAATTGAGGTTGAGTAGTAACAACCGTACTTGTACCAGGTTGACCTGCAGGCATCTGGACTGTGGTTTGAACCGTGGGTCCAGACAACGGTACAGATGTCTGAGGAACGGTTACAGGGACAGTAGAAACCGGAGCTGCCGATACTCCAGATGTAAGCATGGTAGATGAAGCGGTAGTTGCTGCAGCCGTGTGAGGTGGAGTACTCGGTGCAATTGGCGGCTGAGTAACTACAGAAGTTACAGGGGTCTGAACACTTGACTGGACAGGTTGCGGTTGCTGGGGTGGACCAGGAACTGCAGGTTGTCCTGCTTGAGGTACCGACTGTATACTTGGTTGCGACATCTGTTGACCCTGTGACGGATCCCATGTTAACATTCCAGGGTATTGACTCGTAACAGGTTGAGGATACTGAGATCCATAGCCGTATTGAGGATAGGGTTGATAACTGTAAGGTGTAGTCCCATATGATTGCCCTTGAGGTGGTTGATAACCTTGACCAGGGTATTGACCCGTAGGTTGATAACCTTGAGGTAAATACGAATACTGGGGTTGACCTTGACCTTGAGGTTGGTATCCTTGAGGTTGATACCCTTGGGGTTGATACCCTTGGGGTTGCCATCCTTGAGGTTGCCATCCTTGAGGTTGATACTGATACTGAGGTTGACTTTGGGGTACGTATTGAGGCTGGGGTTGATACCCTTGGGGTTGATACCCTTGAGGTTGCCCCCCAGTCACAAATGAAGTACCTTGAGGTTGCCCCCCAGGCATTAACGAAGGTTGCCCCCCAGGCGGTAATTGGCCACCTTGAGGTTGGTTAATGGGAGTTGAACCTGACATCATATAAACTTCACCTATACTCAATGGTACATTACCACTGTTTCCAACTAATAACCCATGATCAACAGGTTGAGGAGATGCTCCCGCAAAGGTACCAGAAAGTGACTGATACCCAGTAGGAACAGAAGGACCGCCATGTAAAAATGATTCAGGACTTTGCGAAAACACAGACGACTGACCAGACATATTTACAGGAGAATGAATTCCTCTAGGTGGAACCGGAGTACGAGGTGTAGAAAAACCTACTGAGTTGTCTAAAAAATTGGTTAATGCAAGGTACCAAGACTCACTTCTAGGAGGACTGTAAAAGATGGATTCACGCTCCCTTAGATCAAGGGTAATTAGATCTTCAGAATCAGAAACGCCTATTTCTTCCTCTGGAACAAGTTCTTCTATAGCAATTAATCCAACAGGAAGATTTTCGGTGATAATTCTTTCTATTCTTGGTGAATCAGGAACACTAGGAGTTGGAGTAACAGGTTCTGAAATTTCAGGTTCTTCGCCTGTTTCACTGGCAGATGAAAAACTACCAGCAAGCTCGGAAACTGTAACAGCTTCGGGATTGTAACCTGTTTCTAATCTTTGGTAATCTGGATGGACTACCAAAGAAGATTCTCCTTCTTCAGGTGAACCTACTCTACTGCCACTAGGAGGAGTTACAAGGACCTTTAACCCTTCTAAATGACCCGGAATGTTTTCAGGAGATTCACCCCGCGATTTACGGAGTTTTCTTAACAAATCTATCCCGGTAACAATCTCAGGAGACTTGCCCCGAAGTCTACGGGACTGTCTCGGTAATTCCGCCACAATTAAAGATTTTAACTACAACACACGAAATCAAAGTAAAAAATTTCAAATCAAACCACCTAAAGTCTTCTAAAGAACCAATCAAATTTGAAGCACACGCCTAAATAATCTAGAGCGTCAAACCACACACAAACAGTAGTCTTCCGGACCAAAAGCGCTAGTTGGTGATTAGGCCCAACCTCGCAGGATTCAGTACAGAAATAGTGGGTGGAACAGTTACCCCGGCAACCTGCTTAATGAATAGACTGGACCAAGTTCCTCCACTTTAACCGTCTCGAAGTGAAGCGAACCCCCCAGAAAATCCAAGTGAGTATAACCGACGTCTGCTCCAGGTACAGTGGGACCTTCCCTCCACCGTCACCTTGGGTAGAATCCTAGATATTATGGCCACTAAGGTTACCAATCACAACAATTACACCTGGGGGAACAGTCTAAACTCCGACAGCACGCAAGGGCAGAGTAGCAAGCTCCAATCCCCTTACCGGCTCCTTGACAACAATCCAAGGTTTACCGATAAGTGACCCCTGGCTCCTCGACAATGGTTAATCCGAGGTTTACCGTTTGTAATACGTACTGCCTGGCGTCGTTCCCAACGAGGGAGGAATGATCCCCTCACTGGTTCGGACACGAGCTCGTGTTTCTCCTTTAAGAGGAGCTTTCCCAGAATGTAACTGAAACAATTGGATTTGTTCTACTCAAGATAGACTATCTGTTTGGTTTTGTAGTCTTGGAGAGTTAAGTACTCACCTACTCCAAGACCCTAGCCTAAGCTATGTTGGTGCTTCAGAGCCCTAGAAAAATAAAGATTACTAGATTGATTTTAATTTAAGCGTTACTTTTAAGGTTGTTTCTTAAGTCAAAAGGTGATGGAAGTGAAACTAGTGGTATGTTGACTCGACTCGAAACCACTACAAAATGCACCTAAAATGATTTATCCACTACTTTACTTTTTCGATGAATTGCTTAACTAAAAAGTTGAGAGAATGCAATCCTTATAAAAGCAACTTCTTAATTGAAGACAATCAAAGAAACAATTCGTTTTTCTTTTCCAAGCATAAAAACATAACTTCTCTTTACATGCACGAAAAAACTCTTTTCTTCTTTTGAAAACAAAAAGCTACTTGAAACAAGACTTTTTAAGAAGATGTTTTTGTATTTTTCTTTTAATAAAGCAAATAAATCTAATATAACCAAAAATCAATCTTAACAACTCTTAAAATCTATGAAAATGCACTCATAAGCAAACTAAAGGCAAATTTACTCTAAGCAATCTTAACGAGGCCAAAACTAACAATGATTATTTCTAAGGTGTTTTACTTGATCACAATCAAATCAAGGACTAGCTTATTGCAGAACCAAAAACTAGTCAAAACAAAATTCTAATCTTTTTGTCCTTTTTGAAAATGGAAATCAATACTTTAAAAACAAGCAATTCGAAATTTGACCCAAAACAACTCAAATGACAAGTTGCTCAAACAAGGAGACTTTACGGCAGGCTCAACTTCTAAGAAGGTTGACTAACCAGAGATATCTAAGGCTGGACAACTTTCTAAGCTCAAAGTCACTACAAAGCCTTTCCAAAAATCAAACCCTAGGTCTAAACTTCGTTGAAAACCACTAAAACACTCAAAGCTCACAAAACGAGTTCAGGTGAGAATTCTTGACAGGGTACTAAAGGATCTGGGCAGAAAACACTAAGAAAAAACAAAATCTAAAAGTAATTTAAGGCAAAAATGGAATTTTCTTAACTTTTACAGGAAGACGCAGGCCAGCAGTTGTCACAGGTGCGACCCCGCACTGTGCAGTCGACAACAGCGCGTCCAAGGACGCACTGTGCAGCACACAGAGACTGCGTCTTTCTGGAAAAAGGAAGAAAAACTAAAGCCAACTAAAGCTACAGCTAAGCCACCCAAATACTAATTCTCACAGTCAAAAACCAGAAAATAAAAATGATTTTCTCAAAGCAAAGTTCATATAAAGGAAAAGACTCTCTCATTAATGGATTCCCCAGTGGAGTCGCCAATTTGTCACACGGAATCTGTCAAGGGTGCGGACACGACTGACCTTCCTAGAAGTCTAAGACATTCTAATGACAAACAAGACAAAATGGAGTGATCTTTCTCTAAATACACCTTTTACAACATGAAAACTACAAGTGTTTAGGCTTACCTTATTCCAAAACGCTGTTGTTGAAGTCCGTTCTTGACGATCCGGATGAGCTCCTCCTTCAAGTCAATTCCTGCAACCACAAACAATCAAACAATTACCAAGCACTTGCATTTCATATAATAAAACATATATTCAACATGCAGACCAAGGAACACATGAAATAACTCATTAACACAAGCTATTGAGAAAAATAAACCAGTTTGTATTAATAACGAAACAAAGAAACTCTTACAACCTGGCCTTGGTGTTGTGCAAGTTCCTCCCAGGGTCCATCAAGGGTTTTCCTCTACTTTGACAAAGCTCACCCTCTCCCAAGTAGAATCAAGTGAAGACAATCTCTCCTCACAAAGGCTCTAATGGAAGACCTAAATCCTGCAGCATTTACCCAAAGAAAATGTATAGCTCCAACCTCCTCTCCTTCTGGCTCAATGCCTTCATTTATAGTGCTGTAAAGAGGTTATTCAGGTCCACTATCAATGGGATCATCCCCCTCTATGGGTGGGATAGCTCCCTTATTGATGGGATAAGTTCCCCCTTAATAGAGATACATGAACCAACTGGAGGCGCATCCATTTCATCAAACCGACCTCTAGAATGTTCTAGAAGTAACCACAAGTAACTTTTTCAAGATAAAACTCGCGCATTTTGCCTTTTACAGAGGGACGCACCTGTCCCTTAACATACAGAGCGTCTATGGACGCGGATTTTGTGAACATGGTCAGCGTCCCCGCAGGTAAGGCTAGAGAGAACCTGCGACCCCAGAGATAAACATGATTTTTACAAGACTTTCTCTCTTCTTTGAGTTTGAGATGGATAACAGAGGCATGAGACTTGCCTAAGAGGGTAGCATGACTTGTTGATTGGAGCCATACTAACTGTAAGTAGTCAAGGTGACATTTTTTAGTGTAACACTATGTATCATTTATAGATGAATTCTCAAGGAATACATGAATATATTTCCTTAAGAAGAAATCTGAAGTCTTTGACAGGTTTAAAGAATTTAAGGCTCTGGTGGAAAACCAAACAAAGAAGAAGATAAAGATGTTGAGGTCAGATAACGGTGGAGAGTTTTATAGAAATGAATTTGAAGAATTCTGTAAGAAGTGTGGTATATCATGGTAGAAGACTACTCCATACACACCTGAGAAAAATGGAGTTGTAGAAAGAATGAACAAGACATTGATGGAAAGGGCAAGAAGCATGCTCAGTGGTGCCGGGTTAGAAAAGGAATTCTGGGCAGAGGTGGTGGAGACAACATGTTACCTGGTGTTATAGACATTTTTGGGCACTACAACCCCAAGCATGAAATGTCCATAAACCAAGGGCTCCTAAGTCCCTAAAAGTGTTGTTCTAACCCCTAAAGGAACAAGGTCAACAGATTACAGCTTCTCCCAGAAGTTCTCCATGAAAAACTGCTCAGAATTGGTCAAAACAGGATCATTTCAGCTGCTCCACAGGCCAGGTGTATTGCATCTCACCTAAATACATTGTGTGGGTGCGTTGCATTTCAAAAATCCCTTCTATGGGGTGCGATGGGCAAGAAATGACAAATGGCAGTGTCATTCCGCGAGGTGGAGAGGCAATGGAAGCTTCAAGAAACTTCTCCTGTGACACTTGCTTCTCTGAATTCGACCAAGGATGAGTAAGAGAACATCAATCTCCATGTGGAAGCAAGAACTATCAGAGGGAAGAAACTAATCAAATCATAAGCTGACTCATCTCCCTTACAGATATCTATATATGGATCCCTCATCCCAGAGATCCAGAGGCTGGAATTTTGCATATTGTAAGGAATTGTTGTTGGTTTCTTGAGACAAACATCAGATTGTTGGGTGATTTAAGCTTTGTATGAGGTGAAGAGGGGCTTCCTTGCTGAGAGGTTGATGCTGGGTCAGAACAACTGGTTGTAACTCCTCTTGGTTGTTTCTTGTTTATCAATAAAAGCTATTCAAGTTTTCCTCCATACTCTTGTGTCATTTATGTTTGTTGCATTTGTATGGTCAATTTACATCTGATCCTAGATTATTTATGATTATAGATCCATGTCTTTGTATAGTGTTATGCTACTGTGATCTTACAGGTACTCTGTGAAGCTAGGCGTGCAAGGGAACAAGTAGCGAAAGACTATCAAGGAAGAGAGGAATCAAACCAGGAGATTAGCGCAAGACAGAGGTTGGTCTTCTTTGTTCCTCTCTATCTATACTTTATAAAGGAAAAACAAAAGTAGCTTTACTGTGTTTGTTTCTAAGGTAGCTATCACAGCTTAGTGGGATAAGCAGTTCTGAGTAGACACTTTTCCCTGTAACAAAATGGCGACTCCGCTGGGGACGAATTAGTTTGTTTGTTTATCTTCCTTGTTGTCTATTTCATAAACTTACAGGTAGCATTCAAACCGCATTTTCCATAGCAAATGCAAAGTAGATAAACGCTACTTCAGTCCATCTATGGGATCTGTTTATGATTTAAACAACTGATTCACAAACTCTCTGATTTCCCTTGTGATAGCTCTTAGATCCTCCTTAGATCTACCCCTGATTGTTGAATTACTGATTACCTTTTGCTCAGCCAAAACAAATGAACTGAACTACAAACTGTGACCCGGAACCCAAGCAAAGTCTCGTTTCTGGCCCAGCGCAGGTATTGTTCTGAGAATCTGAAATTCAGCGCACTTCCCGAGTGTAGAAGGTGTGCTGCATTTCAAATTCCCTGTGTTACAAGTGTGCTGATCAGGCTAGGCTTTGTGCAGTTTTGGTTTCTGTGATTCATTCTTTCCAGTTCTATTCCTGAATTTTGCTGCCTGTGATCAGTATATGTCTGTTTGAAACCCCTTTTCCTTACTGTTATTCCGCCTCCTTTGTACAAAAGAGCTGTAAATGTTTTTGTGTGTTTGTTGAGTCATTTTTAGTTCTCCTTTGCAAAAGTAGCGTAATCATACTTTCGTCCTTTGATTTGAAACTGTCGCAAGTGTCGATTTCAATCATAGGAAAGAGTTTGATTATTGTTGATAGCCGATTATCCTGTTACTATTTTTTTTGGTCTGAATTTGTAATTTTTCTAGTGTCAAAACAAGTATTAATTTCAAAATCGTAAGGTGTTGTGATCGTCTCCATTTTTTATTTCGAAAAGAAACTTGTTGATATTTGTCACTTGAAAAGAAATTCAGATTTGTGCATCAACTTTCTTCTTATCATTCATATACTAAGAAAGTCGAAAACAAATACATGCATGTGCATTTGCATTTAGACAGACTGATTGGTTTGATTTAGGAAAGTGCATCTAGAGTGTGCTCTTTGTTCTTTGTGAAAGAATTCTGTCTTTCTTTCCTTAGTAGCTAGGATTTTCATTGCACAAAGAAGATAAAAAGATTGTTTATCATCTTAGATTGCATTTTAGGAATTACATCTACATCTCGCAGTGAACCTGAAAGGCAAACTTCATAAACAAGATAAACTATAAAATAAATTCAATGAATCTAACAACGCTTTGGAACCTAACACACAACATTTAGAAGTCTAGGCTAGAGACGTATTCCGGCGTCGTAAAGCCTGGTAACTGTTGTTCTCACTGATGGTTGGGTGATTCCTCCACTTTGAGATGATAAGTGCCAGTACGGACTTGTGCTCCCACGTACCGTCGAGTATATTTTGGGAGACCACAATACGCTTAATCCTTTATCCATAGGAAGCCATGTATGCCGCCCTATAGATCGCAATGCACTGAACAAAGCATTCGGAAAGATTGACTGCCTACCATAAAAAGTATTCTGCAGTTTTGCGATTGGTTTGGTAATCCCTATACCTAGATTTCCAGAGCAGTCCCTTTCGTTCCTTTTCAGACTCTTTAACAGAAAAGGTCCATCTGAGCACTTGTCACTTCAGGCTCATTAAAAATCGAAGGAGACTAGAGTCATCTTTTGTTTTTCTCGACTCTTAAAAATTGAAAACACAAGTTGTGTCAAAGCGTCTAAAATTTATTTTAAACGGAATATTCATTATCCTTTCCTACGTTGATCTTGGGTTAAGAAAATGGAATCCACCAACCAAGGAATTCCCCTTGGAGGAAATCCTAGTCCCTTCTCCTCTTGGGGAGATGTTGGTGCACCCCATATGGCCACATTGTCGCTTCCAGGACTGACAATCGGCTTGCCTATATGGCTCTTCTCAATCTCTGTCATTCAGAACACCGCAATTCTTGAACAATCGAGTCAGCAACTAGATGATTCCAAAGTTACCCACCAACCTTCTACTTCCTCCAATTCTTCCTCTCCTCCTTCCTCTTCGCTTGATGGGGCTGGTAAAGCCAAAAGTCAAGTACCTGAGAAGAAGAAGGAAAAGAAGAAGAAAGAGAAGAAAAAGAAGGATCCAAAAGTGAATGGGGGCAAACGAGCGTCGTCTAGTGAAAATCGACACACTGCACCGACCAGGCCTAAATCTCCATGTGTCATTTGCAAAGGAGACCACTATCATAGAGATTGTCCTTGCATCCCTCGGATCTTAAGGGACTGGTCTCCTCGTTTGCACAACCCGGTGTCGTCAACCTCTGATGATCATGTTGAAAACACACCGTCGACTAGTGAAAGTGAAGCCCCAGGACAAAAAGGAAAATATAGATTTCCTTGTAAACTGTGTGAAGGCGATCATGTCGTCCACCATTGTCCCTTCTTAGACGAGGCTAAAAGAGTTTTGGATGATCGTCCAGTTTCACCGTTATGACTTCCTCCTGGATATAAAAACTCTTGCCGAGTCTGTCACTAGTTGAAAATCCGGCTGGCCCGCTCAGGTGGTCAGCTGAAGCATCGAACATTGAAGACAAACCATCTGAACCCATACCAGACGAAAGTCAAAAGGTCGAGGCGGCAGTTGACCCGGTCTTGCCTTCAAAGGTTCCATCTTCAGATGATACAGTCACCGAAGAGAACAAGGATGACACCGTCCAAATTCTTTTCGTAAGCACAGACTCCAATGAACATGGGGGCAATTTACCTGTTCCTTTACCACAGGAAGGAAGTTCGTCAGAGTCGTACCTGGCCGTCTATTCGGTCCCACCTCCAAGCAACCTAGTTGTTTCCTTCGACTGGAATCAAGTAGGCAGACCCTGTTTACCGGCTAGTGTACCATTCCGAATTATTGCTCAAGTATATAGAATGGTTATGGCCGGTACCATCATAGATGAAGGGGCTTCTGTGAGTATCATTTCCTCGACTGCTTGGAAAGCGCTTGGTTCGCCATCGCTTTTGCCTGAGATGAGAAATCTAACAGGCTTTGACAAAGGAACCAGTCGACCGTTAGGGATCCTTCCCAATGTGCCCATAACATTGAGAGGAAAAACCGTTCACATGAATGTAATGGTAGTTCAAGGACCCTTGGATTATAATCTACTCCCTGGACGAGACTATATTTATTGCATGGGAGCCATTGTCTCCTCACTCTTTAGAGTAATGTGTTTTCCGCATGAAGGAAGAGTGGTCAAGCTCGTGGACCAACTTTCATTTCCCGGATCACGCATAGCAAATAGTCATATACCATCCCTAAATGGTCTTTTCACACAGGGAATGTCTCATCAATCCCCAGTCCGCCCACCCGATGAGCGCGAGTGATTCGAGGGACATGACTGAAACCTAGGGGCCATGCACCCTGGTCTGCTTCGGCAGGAAAACTTCGGGTATAGGGTAGGTTTCCGCCAAAGATATATGACTGGTATGTACTTCCGTCCGTGATTGGAAGAGGGAGTTATTCTGGAACAAGATTCTCTTGTCAAAGTTACGTGAGTGGAGTAGCCTCCTCCACTCACCTTTGTCTATTTTGGTAGACATCGTCGAAGAAGTGTTTTATTTGCGCTGTGAATAGAACAATCTTTGGGTAACCTGAAAGAGGTAAGCCTTTCCTGATAAAACAAATGTTTTATTTGCAAATTGAGAGGTAACCTTGAAACTCTGTTTTATACCTGGGGGCATGCAAACCTTTTGGCATGCAAGCGAAGAGCGACTATTTATTTTTTAAATTTCTAGGTCCTCTAACCCTTTAAACTTGTAGGATTGGTCATTTCCTAACTTGCATAAAGAAAGGATGTGGGGCAAAACTCTAAAAGTTTCCATTTTTATATATGAGACATTCTTATTATACGACTGGATTAATCGAGCAGTTTTAGCGCATAGTTCAAGCTCGTTAAAAAATAAACATAAGCCATGAGCAAATGTTTCCCCCCACGTTTAAGCTCATTAAAAAATGAACTATTCCCCGGTAAATAACCATCGTGAATGTAGTACTTCAGCCTTTAAAAGCCTTGGTCGTGTTCTCACCATCACCTCCACTCTGTATTGGCCGATCATTCACCTCCATTTGATTGTTTACCCCTTTTGAGGAACAACTGCGAAGAGTGATCTCACTAGCCATCCTTGTAACACTGCCGTGATTGGAACATTCCAAACCTTACGTCGAATCAGTTGCTACCCATTTTATCACTCGTTCCTCAAAAGACGAGTCTCCTTTAAGCTCTTTTCAATTAACTTGTAAAATATGAAAATATTGTCGAGCCATTAGCCTCTCCAACTCGTTAAAGGGACCGGAAGTGCTATCCCTCCTCTAAATTTTAATATTTTTGGACTTGAGGGATTATTACACAAAAAGATCGAGCGCTTGTTTTGTTCGGCTCGTTAAAAGTATCGAAAATTCATCCCTTCTGTATTGTTTTATACTTTTTTGGACTTAAGGTATTAGATGACAAAAAAGGAATTTTGGAGTTTCCTTTACGTTCTTTTTCAGAGTCTCTAAAATTGAAAAGGACCGAGTTATCTTTGTCGTTAAACTCGTTAAAAATTTAATAGCGACAAACTTGTCTATAGATGAGAACGAGTTTCACTATCGCTAGTGTTATAGACATTTTTGTGCCTTACAGCATGAAGCATGAAATGTCCATAATCTAAGGGATCCAATGTCCCTAAACATGTTGTTCCTACCCCTAGAGGAACAAGGTCAGCAAACCACAGCACTGAATATCAGTTCTCCACCTGAAAACACTCAAAAACAAGCTAATTCTGGATCATGTCAACTGCTCCACTGAGCATCTGCGCTGAATGTCAACTGCTCCACTGTGTACCTGCGTTGAATGTCAACTGCAAAGAAGGCTACCTGCGCTGGGCGAGTTTGGCCAAGTGGCACAGTCATTCCTCAAGGTGTCAATGCCCAGGAAGCTTCCAAAATGACACTTGGATCAGGGAATTCGACTTGTGATGAGTAAGAGGGTCTAGATCTCCAAGTGGAAGCAAGAACCTCCAAGTGGACTCAAGAACTGAAGAATAACTGAAGTGGGAGAGGACACTAGTCAGCTTCATGCCAAGCTCAAGCTGACTCATCCTTTCTCCAAAAATCCTATATATAGATCTCTCTCATGAGGTCTAGGGAGGCGGGAATCTTGTGAATGTAAGGAAGTGATGTTGGTTTGAGTATAGAACTATTGGGTGATTTGCTTGAAGGAGGTGAAGAGGAGATTTCTTTCTGCTGGGAGGTGATGCTGGATTGGGCCTTTTATGGTTGTATTACTTCCTGAACTTTACTTCTTCCATTAATAAAGCATTTGAGGTTCTTCTATATGCATGTGTCTCAATGGTGTATTGTTATACTTGTGTATTTGATTTATTCTAATCCTTGAATCAATTATGAATGTATGCTTCTTGTAGTTTCCCTCTCTTGCCATTTTGCATGTTCTTGGTGTAGCTGGGCCAGTGAAAGAGCAAGGAGCTGGGAGCAAGCAGCAAAGAGAGAAGATTGGATCAATCATTAGCGGAAGACAACGGTTAGTGGATCTCTTTCTCCCCTCTCTTACATCTCATAAAGAAGTAATCTCGAATAGCTTTGCTTTGATTGTTGCTGAGGTACTATCACCCTTAGAGTGGGATAGGGTCATTCCGTATTGGATACTTTTCCCAACAACAAATTGGCGACTCCGCTGGGGACCATATCTTGTTGGTTGTTTGTGTTTTTGCTATTCATTTCATAAACACTGGGAGTACCGAATCGAACTGCATTTGGATCTTTCAAATGCAAAGTAGAGGGCAGCTACTCTAGCTCAGTTTCTGGGCAAGTTTATGATTTGAAGAGCTGATCCACAAGGACTCTAAATAGCTCTTAGTGATAGCTTTTCATCCTCCTTTTCATCCCTTAGTGTGTACTTGACTGATAGCTTCTGATTTGGCCAAAAACTGTGAATTTTTGAGCAATCTGTGACCCGGAAACTGAGAAAAACGAAAGTTTATCTCTTCAGTGCAGGCACTGTGAAGGCAGTCTGCATTTCAGCGCAGTTCCCGAAGGGGCTACCTGCGCTGAAGGTCAAACTGCCAGTGTACTACCTGCGCTGAACCAGTTTTACCTAGAGCTACTGGGGTTCCCTCCTGTTTATTGCCCTGTTTTCACCCTTGTTTTTGCAGCCTGTTACCAGTCAATGTACCTATCTGAAACCAACTTTCCTTGCCACTATTCCACCTCGGTTGTATAAAGAAACTGTATTTGTTCTTTGTGTATTTCTTATATCATTTACAGTTTCTCGTAACGAAAGTGAACTAGTCTTGCTGTGGCCTCTTAGATCTAGACCTGTGTTAAGTGTCGTTTTGATCTTAAGAGTTAGTTTGTTTACAGTTCATAGCTGATTGAGCTTTTGCTTTCGTCATATGGTTTGAATTTATATATTTCTAGTGTCGAAACAAGTAAATCTTAAGGTGTATTTTGATTTTGGACAAGCTTGTTTGCTTTCACTTGAAATTGAATTCGAAATTATACAACAGCTTTCTTTTTGTATTGCACCAACATTAAGAAAGAGAAAAGAAATACCTGCATTGTGCATGTGCATCTTGACAGCTTGCATGTTGATTTAGGGAAAAGTGCATTAGTGTGTGCTCTATGATCTGTGTGAAAAGATGATGTCTTTCTTTTCCCTCAGTAGTTAAGATTTTCAAAGTTGAAAGATTGAAAAGCTTGCTTATCATCTTAGACTGCATTTAGGAGTGTTATCATACATCTCGTGGTGATCCATAAAGGAAAACTGCTAAACAAGATCAACCTTAAAATAAATTGAATTTACATAACAACGCATTGAAACATAATGCAAGCACATAGAGGTCTAAGCTAGAGACGTGTTCCGGCGTCGTTAAACGTGATATCTTAGCGTTGAGTGGTTGGGTGATTCCTCCACGGTGAAGCAATAAGTATCAATATGGACTTGTGCTCCCATGTACCGTCGCGTATATATTGGGAGACCCCTATAGGAACAAAGCCTTTATCCATAGGAAACCGTGTCGGCCGCCCTACTGATCGCAATGCAGTGAACACAGCATTCACGAAGATCGACCACCCGTACCATAAAATGTATTCTGTGGTTTTGCGAAAGGTTTGGCACACCCTCTGCCTAGATCTCCAGAGCAGTTTCTTTTGGCCTTTTTCAAACTCTATAACTGAAAAAGTCCAACCGAGCATTTGTCACTTCGGGCTCGTTAAAACATCGAAGGAGACTAGAGTCATCTTTAGCTTTTTCTCGACTCTTAAAAAGTGAAAAAGCAAGTTGTGTCTAAAGCGTCGTTATAAAATTTATTTTAAACGGAACATAATCACCTCCCATTCCTGCGTTGATCTGTAGGTTGAGAACATGGAACGCACCAACCAAGGAATTCCACATGATGGAAATCCTGGTCCTTTCCCCTCTTGGGGAGAAGTTGGTGCGCCCCACATGGCCACATTGTCGCTTCCAGGACTGACAATTGGCCTGCCAATTTGGCTATTCTCAACCAATGTAGTTCAGAACACCATGGTTCCTGAACAGTCGAGTCAACAGTTAGATCAGTCTAGAGCTGCCCACCAGCCTTCCACTTCCTATAACTCTTCCTCCAATCCTTCATCTTCGCAAGGTAGAGCCGGCAAAAGCCAAGCTCCCATGGAGAAGAAGGAGAAGAAGAAGAGAGAGAAGAAGAAGAAGGAGCCTAAGGCGACTGGGGGCAAGCAAAAGACATCTGACAAAAATCCACACACAGCACAGACCGGGCCTAAATCGCCATGTGTCATATGTAGAGGAGACCACTTCCATAGAGATTGTCCCTGTATTCCCCGGATACTAAGGGACTGGTCCCCTCGGTTGCACAATTCGGGAGCATCAACCTCTGATAGCCATGTTGATTGCTTACCGTCAACCAGCGAAAGTGAAGGTTCAAGACAAAGAGGGGGAGCAAGATCCCCCTGCAGACTGTGTGAAGGCGATCACGCCATCCACCGTTGTCCCTTCTTAGACGAAGCGAAAAGAGTTTTGGAAGATCGCCCGGTTTCATCGTTGAGACTTCCTCCAGGATACAAAAAACTCGTGCCAAGTCCTTCGTTGGTTGAAAATACAGCTAGCCCGCTCAAGTGGTCAGCTGAAGTGTCAGTCATTGAGAATGAACCTACTGAATCCAGACCGGACGAAAGTCTAAAGGTCGAAACGACAGTTGACCCGGTTCCGCCTTCAGAGGTTTCATCTTCAAATGACACCCTCACTGAAGAGAATAAAGATGAAACCATCCAGATTCTTTTCATCAACACCGACTCTGATGAGCATCAGGGCAATGCGCCCATTCCTTTATCGCAGGAAGGAACATCGTCGGGGTCATATCCGGCCGTGTATTCGGTCCCACCACCAAGCAACCTGGTTGTGTCCTTTGATTGGAACCAACTAGGTAGACCCCGGTTACCAGCCAGTATACCATTCAAAATTATAGTCCAAATTTACAGAATGGTAATGGCTGGAACTATCATTGATGAAGGGGCATCTGTGAGTATCCTTTCCTCTATTGCTTGGAAAGCACTGGGTTCCCCAACGCTTTTGCCTGAGATAAGAAATCTCTCGGGTTTTGATAAAGGAACCAGTCGACCATTAGGGATCCTCCCCAATGTGCCTGTTACATTGAAAGGGAAGACCGTTCAAATGAACGTGATGGTCGTTCAAGGACCCTTGGATTATAATCTACTCCTTGGACGAGACTATATATATTGCATGGGAGCTATAGTCTCCTCACTCTTTAGAGTAATGTGTTTCCCACACGAAGGAAGAATGGTCAAGCTCGTAGACCAACTTTCATTTCCGGGATCACGCATCGCAAATAGTCAAATACCAACCCTGAATGGTCTATTCAATCAAGAAATGTCTCCACCCCCAGTCCTCCTTCCCGATGAGTGCGAGTGATTCGGAAAGATGGGACTGGAACCCAGGGGGCATGCATCCTGGTCTGCTTCGGGCAGAGGAAACCTTGGGTATGAAATAGAATTTCCGCGGGAGAATATGACTAGTCCGTACCCCGTCCGTAGAGGAAGAGGGGTTGTTCTGGAATAGGATTCTTTTGTCAAGGTTACTTGTTTGACAAAGGTCATTCACCATTGTCTACTTCGGTAGACAGTGCCGAGGAAATGTTTTCGTTTGATGGTGTTAACAAAACAATCTTTGGGTAACCAGAAAGAGGCAAGCCTCACCCTTTAAAACAAATGTTTTATCGGATAAGTAGGGGTAGCCTTGAAATTGTACTTTATACCTGGGGGCATGCAACCTTTTGGAGTGCAAGCAAGGGACGACTATTTATTTTTTTTAAATTTTTAGGTCCTCCCTTTAAACCTGTAGGTCTAACCCTTTAAACTCGTAGGATTAGCCGTTTCCAAACTTGCATAAAGAAAGGAGCGGAGCATAGCTTCGTGAGATAAAGCTCCATAAAAAATAGCTATCTCACAGGAGACATTCTTATCTTATGACTGGTATATCGAGCAGTTTTACCGCGGAATTTATGCTCGTTAAAAAATAGAAAAGCGAGATCCGAGCAGTTTTAGTACATAGTTCATGCTCGTTAAAAAATAAACATAAGGTTGAGCATTCAAGCTCATTAAAAAATGAACATACCCCGGTAAATAACCATTGTGATCGTAAATTTATTAGCCATAAAAAGCCTTGGTCGTGTTTTGACCTGCCACCTCCATTCCATTTGGCCGATCGTTCACCTCCATATGATTGTTTACCCATTTTGAGGAACAGCTGCGAAGAGTGATTTCACCTAGCCATCCTTGTGACACTGCCGTGATTGGAAAATTCCAACCTGTACCTGGAATCAGTTGCTATCCCTGTTTATCACTCATTCCTCAAAAGACGAGTCTTCTTTGAGCTCTTTTCATCTGACTCGTAAAATATGAAAAGTTTGCCGAGTTTTGGCCTTCCAGCTCGTTAAAAGGACCGGAAGAGCTATCCCTCCCGTAGATTTTAATATTTTTGGACCTGAGGGATTATTGCACAAAAAGGTCGAGCGCTTGTTTTATTCGGCTCGTTAAAGTTATCGAAAACTTATCCCTTCTGTATTGTTTTATACTTTTTCGGACTTAAGGGATTAGATGACGAAAAAGGAATTTTGGAGTTAACTTTCCGTACCTTTTCAGACTCTCTAAAAATGAAAAGGACCGAGTTTTCCTTGTCGTTAGACTCGTTAAAATGATTAAATAGCGACAAACTTGTCTTTAGACGAGAACGAGTTTCCCTATCGCTAGGCTCGTTAAAACATAGCGATGGGCTTGCCCGAAGGGCAGGTTATAAAACAAGCATATGTTATCCTCCTCAAGCTTGACAAAAATAAAGAGGTACTGGTTAGAAATGACTGGGGAAAAATTGGGAGAACCTCAAAGCTTTAATGGTAGCAGGTCGCTCTTGAACATGACACTTTTCCTCCGTATCACATCGGGTTGGGTTGTTTCATTCACCGGTCTCATCACCATGGTCTTCGCCAAACCATCCACACTTGGGGTAATGCTACCGATCCATCGCATCAGTGTTGTTATATGTTCAAGAGATGTTGTTCAGAAAGAGTCAACCGTGTCCCATCCACTGCCATACATTATCCTTCATCCACCCATGATCGCCACCCTGAATCATATTTCACAGATTGTTTTCACCTCCACTAAAATCATTAGCTCCGTTCCGTGTCACTGATGTGGGATTCATTAAGGCCCTCCTTTGACGGATCGCTTCTTGTCGACTTCAACTCATTATCCAAGAAGTTGATCTAGGAACACCCCCCTCAGTACTTTGAAACTTGCATGCCTCAATGGCAAGTTTCTCACTTCCGGCGACAGGTATACATCAATGACCTTCGACCAGAAGATTTTGCGTGGTGTTCGACACCAAGTCCTTTATTCACACCACGTGAATTGTACTGCAGTACCTTGAGGGTCATTATCATTATCGGTGATTCCTCTCACGCTTGTTAACGATTTTCATCATTGACCGGTAATCAAGCGATGTCTTTCCATGTTCGACTTCAGCACAATTCTCACATGGATCGACTTGTACTTAGAGTGAAGATCGAACGAGTTTGAAGACCCCGGATCTAGTTTCATCCATCCGGGTTGCGATATATATTCAGGAAATATAAAGACATTTGACATGTACATCATTACAGCAGATGATCATCCTACTCAAAGGATGATAATTTCAGCAGAGAATTATCAGTCTACCATCAGACGATCGTCTGTTCTATGTACCAAAATGAATTTATAAAGCTGAGCATGGGAATGCCCGCCTCAGCTAGATCATGAAAGCAGAATGAAAAATAATGTATTGTATTGTATTGTATTACAGGTCACCTCTCAGCGATTGAATGAACTTCGGATCCTCCTGATAAAGCATTTCACCCGATAAATGACCTCATACTTTAGGGGGCAACTGTTATAGACATTTTTGTGCCTTACAGCATGAAGCATGAAATGTCCATAATCTAAGGGATCCAAAGTCCCTAAACATGTTGTTCCTACCCCTAGAGGAACAAGGTCAGCAAACCACAGCACTGAATATCAGTTCTCCACCTGAAAACACTCAAAAACAAGCTAATTCTGGATCATGTCAACTGCTCCACTAAGCATCTGCGCTGAATGTCAATTGCTCCACTGTGTACCTGCGCTGAATGTCAACTGCAAAGAAGGCTACCTGCGCTGGGCGAGTTTGGCCAAGTGGCACAGTCATTCCTCAAGGTGTCAATGCCCAGGAAGCTTCCAAAATGACACTTGGATCAGGGAATTCGACTTGTGATGAGTAAGTGGGTCTAGATCTCCAAGTGGAAGCAAGAACCTCCAAGTGGACTCAAGAACTGAAGAATAACTGAAGTGGGAGAGGACACTAGTCAGCTTCATGCCAAGCTCAAGCTGACTCATCCTTTCTCCAAAAATCCTATATATAGATCTCTCTCATGAGGTCTAGGGAGGCGGGAATCTTGTGAATGTAAGGAAGTGTTGTTGGTTTGAGTATAGAACTATTGGGTGATTTGCTTGAAGGAGGTGAAGAGGAGATTTCTTTCTGCTGGGAGGTGATGCTGGATTGGGCCTTTTATGGTTGTATTACTTCCTGAACTTTACTTCTTCCATTAATAAAGCATTTGAGGTTCTTCTATATGCATGTGTCTCAATGGTGTATTGTTATACTTGTGTATTTGATTTATTCTAATCCTTGAATCAATTATGAATGTATGCTTCTTGTAGTTTCCCTCTCTTTCCATTTTGCAAGATCTTGGTGTAGCTGGGCCAGTGAAAGAGCAAGGAGCTGGGAGCAAGCAGCAAAGAGAGAAGATTGGATCAATCATTAGCGGAAGACAACGGTTAGTGGATCTCTTTCTCCCCTCTCTTACATCTCATAAAGAAGTAATCTCGAATAGCTTTGCTTTGATTGTTGCTGAGGTACTATCACCCTTAGAGTGGGATAGGGTCATTCCGTATTGGATACTTTTCCCAACAACAGCTAGGCTCGTTAAAACATAGCGATGGGTTTGCCCGAAGGGCAAATTATAGAACAAGCATATGTTATCCTCCTCAAGCTTGATAAAAATAAAGAGGTATTGGTCAGCAATGACTGGGGAAAAATTGGGAAGAAAACTTGAGGAAACTTTGTTGGTAGCAAGTCGCTCTTGAACATGACACTTTCACTCCGCATCCAAGTCGGGTTGGGTTGTTTCATTCACGGTCACATCACCATCGTCCCATCATACCATCCACATTTGGGGTTAATGCTACCAATCCATCACGTCAGTGTCACCGATATGTTCAAGAGAAGTCATTCAAAGAATTCACCTGTGTCTCACCCACTACAATACATTTATACTCCATTCTTTCATGACCGCCACCCTGAACCTTATATCACCAGATCGTTTTCACCTCCATTAAAATCATTTGCTCCATTCGGTGTCATTGATGTGGGATTCATTAAGGCCCTCCTGTGACGGATCACTTCTTGTCGACATTAGATCATTATCCAAGAAGTTGATCTAGGAACACCCCATTCAGTACTTTGAAGCTTGCATGCCTCAATGGAAAGTTTCTCACTTCTGGCGACAGGTTTACATCAATGACCATCGACCGAAAGATTTTGCGTGGTGTTCGACGCCAAGTCCTTTATTCACACCACGTGAATTGTACTGCAGTACCTTGAGGGTCATTATCATTATCGGTGATTCCTCTCGCGCTTGTTAACAACTTATATCATTGGCTGGTAATCAAGTGATGTCTTTCCATGTTCGACTTCAGAACATCTCTCACATGGATAGACTTGTACTTCGAGTGAAGATCGAACAAGATTGAAGACCCCAGATCTAGTTTCATCCGTCTGGGCTGCGATATATATTCAGGAAAATAAAGACATCAAATGTACATCATTGCTGCACAGATAATCATCCAATCAAAGGGATGATGGCTCTATCAGAATCATCAGTCTACACTCAGACGATTGTCTGTCCTATGTACATGAAAATGAATTTATAAAGTTGAGCATGGGAATGCCTGCCTCAGCTAAATCATGAAAATATTATGAAGATAATGTATTGTATTGTATCTTATTATAGGTCTCCTCCCAGCTTGAAAGAACTTCGGATCTTCATAATAAAGCATTTCGCCCGACATCAAAAGATTAACGACCTCATGCTTTAGGGGGCAACTGTTATAGACATTTTTGGGCACTACAACCCCAAGCATGAAATTTCCATAAACCAAGGGCTCCTAAGTCCCTAAAAGCGTTGTTCTAACCCCTAAAGGAACAAGGTCAACAGATTACAGCTTCTCCCAGAAGTTCTCCATGAAAAACTGCTCAGAATTGGTCAAAACAGGATCATTTCAGCTGCTCCATAGGCCAGGTGCGTTGCATCTCACCTAAATACACTGTGTGGGTGTGTTTCATTTCAAAAAGACCTTCTATGGGGTGCGATGGGCGAGAAATGACAAATGGCAGTGTCATTCCGCGAGGTGGAGAGGCAATGGAAGCTTCCAGAAACTTCTCCTGTGACACTTGCCTCTCTGAATTCGACCAAGGATGAGTAAGAGATCATCAATCTCCATGTGGAAGCAAGAACTATCAGAGGGAAGACACTAATCAAATCATAAGCTGACTCATCTCCCTTACAGATATCAATATATGGATCCCTCATCCCAGAGATCCAGAGGCTGGAATTTTGGATATTGTAAGGAATTGTTGTTGGTTTCTTGAGACAAACCTCAAATTGTTGGGTGATTTAAGCTTTGTATGAGGTGAAGAGGGGCTTCCTTGCTGAGAGGTTGATGCTGGGTCAGAAAAACTGGTTGTAACTCCTCTTGGTTTTTTCTTGTTTATCAATAAAAGCTATTCAAGTTTTCCTCCATACTCTTGTGTCATTTATGTTTGTTGCATTTGTATGGTCAATTTACATCTGATCCTAGATTGTTTATGATTATAGATCCATGTCTTTGTATAGTGTTATGCTATTGTGATCTTACAGGTATTATGTGAAGCTGGGCATGCAAGGGAACAAGTAGCGAAAGACTATCAAGGAAGAGAGGAATCAAACCAGGAGATTAGCGCAAGACAGAGGTTGGTCTTCCTTGTTCCTCTCTATCTATACTTTATAAAGGAAAAACGAAAGTAGCTTTACTGTGTTTGTTTCTAAGGTAGCTATCACACCTTAGTGGGATAAGCAATTCTGAGTAGACACTTTTCCCTGTAACACCTGGTCAACAATTCACCTTCATCAGCGTTGGAGGATAAGATTCCACAAGAGGTATGGACTGGTAAGAAACTGTCTCTTTCACATTTGATAGTATTTGGATGCGATGAATATGTACATGTTCCAAAGGAGAAAAGAACCAAGTTGGATAGTAAATCTGAAAAGTTCATCTTTATTGGGTATAAGGATGGTTTAAATGGTTATAAGCTTTGGAACCCAATAACAAGTAAGGTTTTGTACAGCCGAGATGTGGTGTTCAGAGAGATGAAAGATGTTATTAAACATGAATTCCAACCAAAGGAACCTGAGAAGATAGAGTTTGAGCTTAAGGAGGAAGAATCGGACTCTACAAGAGAGGATGAATCAAAAGACAAAGAGCCACAAACTCTGGGTGTGAGAAGATCAGTTCAAGAAAGAAGGCAACTAGAAAGGTATATTCCATCTACTTTCTGTTCAAATTTTTCTTTATCTGTTACTGATGATGATCCCCTAACTGTGAAGGAAGCAGTAGATTCAGAGGATGGAAAACTCTACAAAGAGGCCATGGTTAATGAAATGGAATCTTTGCACAAAAATGAGGCTTGGGATCTGGTGGAGTTGTCGGCTAGAAGGAAACCCATTGGCAACAAATGGGTGTTCAAGAAGAAGACAAATGCATAAGGAAAGGTGGAGAAATACAAAGCTCGGTTGGTAGCAAAATGTTATTCCCGGGTGCCTGGAATTGATTTTGGTGATATTTTTTTCTCCTGTTGCCAAGGTAGCTTCTATTAGATTACTTTTATCTGTTGTTACTGCTTTTGATTTTGAGGTAGAACAGATGGATGTGAAGACAACATTTCTTCATGGGGATCTGCAAGAGGAGATCTACATGAAGCAACCTAAAGGCTTTGCGATGAAGGGTAAGAAAGAACTGGTATGCAAGTTAAAAAAGTCTTTGTATGGGTTAAAACAGTCACCAAGGATGTGGTATCAGAAATTTGATACATTTATACAGGAACTTGGCTTCACTAGAAGCAAAGCAAATCATTGTGTTTATTTTAAATTAATTGGTGACTGTGTTATTTATCTGGTCTTGTATGTGGATGATATGTTGCTGGTTGGAAATGACAGAAATTATCTAGGATTTGAAGACCCAATTCTCCTCCAAATTCGACATGAAAGATCTTGGTGCTGCAAACTATATTTTGGGCATGAAAATTAAAAGAGATCGGGCAAAGAGGAACCTTTGGTTAAACCAGAGGAATTATTTCGAGACAATACTGCAAAGGTTTAATATGCAGGATAGTAAACCGGTGAAGGTTCCTATTCCTATAGGTGTGAAGTTATCTATTGAACAGTGTCCCAAGACACACGAAGAGGAAGAGGAAATGTCCCGTGTTCCATATGCAAGTGCAGTCGGTAGCCTGATGTATGAAATGGTCTGTACTAGACCAGACATTTCACATGCAGTGGGAGTATTGAGTAGGTTTGTGTCAAAACCAAGAAAGGAGCATTGGATAGCACTGAAACAGGGTTTCAGGTATTTACGTGGCACTAGTGATTATGGTTTGTGCTACCAAGGAAGACCAGGATTGGATAGGGTTTTGGATATTCTTGGCTTTGTTGATGTAGACTAGGCTAGAGATATGGATCAGAGAAGATCTACAAGTGGGTATGTGTTTAACCTATTTGGAGGTGCAGTCAACTGGATGAGTAAGAAACAATCTGTAGTGGCATTATCAACTATAGAGGCAGAATACATGGCAGCCACTCATGCAAGCAAAGAAGCAGTTTGGTTGTAGAGATTGTGTTCAAGTATGGGGTTAGTAGAGGGAGCTATAAGGATAGACTGTGACAACCAAAGTGCAATTTTCTTGGCAAAGAACCCTACTTATCATTCAAAGACAAATCACATTGATGTTCAGTATCACTTTGTGAGGGATATGATAGAAGACAAAAAGGTGTTGCTAGTAAAGGTGGACATTTTGAAAAATACTACAAATGCATTGACAAAATCTGTGAGCTCTGAGAAGTTCTCTAGGTGTAGAGAAACAATGGGCATTTCAGGGCTTGATAAATTACTAAGCTCTCTTGTGGCCCCCTATGGAAAGAAAACAACAAGTGGGAGAATGTTGGGTTGTGTTATATTCTTTCCTTGACTAACCTACATAGTTTACGGGGTGGTTAGAGGGGGCGGTTAGTCTTTATATCACGGGGGGGTCAAAGGGGGGTTTGAGGGGGGTGGTTAGCCCCCCTCTATGGGGTCCAGGGTAGCACCCCAGGGAAAATATTTTTGGACCCTATATTAGGTTGGGCAGACCTACCTATGGTTTTGTGCATGGTTTTCGCACATGGTTTTGAACGCGATGGTTTTCAATCCATAGTTTTAGACGCGATGGTTTTCGTTCCGTGGTATTGGATGCTTTGGCATGTATAAATATTTATTGTAACATTGAAAGGAAAATAATGAAAAATCAAGCTGGTAGTCCCAATTTTGGGATCTAGGGGAAAATATCTGTGTATATGTGTTTTATGTGTTATGCTCTCGCATTGTTTATTTTCTGTTGTTAGAATTTGTATGCAAGTAATTTCTGCACAGGGTTAAAACCTACAATAAATATATTAGTCCATGGCCCATTTGTCCCAACATCAGCCCAAATGACACTGAAGAGACCTATTACAACAATGCAATTAGAGTGGAGGTAAGCAAATTTACATATAAGCCAACATCATTAGATGATTCACTGCAACTGAATAAATATTGCCACAAGTGGAGCACTCCATAACCAAATTGAAGTGACAGAATATAAGTTTGTATCGCTCCACTAGCTAATCTTGCATTATGGAAAGATTTCCTTCCTCACAAATAATAGTTTCCATAAATGGATTATAATTGACTAATTTTCTAATTTAAAGAAGCTTCCGCTAATGACCTATTAAACCAGATCAGACATGATATTTTTTGTTCTAAATATAAAATGATTACTCAACCTACTCAGGTATTATGGAGATCAAACACTACATTACATTGAAGCCTTGTAACTCTTATTTATTTTCAACTAAAAGTGTAGATATTCACAGTAATTATGATACATATAAACATATAAAACACTTTCTCGTTTAAATTGAACTTCAATAATTAAAGTGATCTAGGTGGATGTTGGTGGCTACCCACCTATCCCATTTGGACCACCACAACTGTCTCTTTCAGTCTTTTCAGTTTCCTAAATTGTAGCGCAGTTTACTATTTTTAGCAGTTTTTCGGGTCCTAAACTTCCGGAGCCGTTTTGAGGCCCTAAACGACTTTTTTGGGAAATCCACCGCCAATGATTTTTCTATCTAAAAATCATCTTTTCTGTCATAGTCCTCAGAGAGATCTTTCCAACGAGCTATCATGCGCATCAAACGGAGATAGTACGACCAATTCGCGACCCCGGGAAATTGATGTACCAACTTACCCAAAAACGGGGCCCACAATTTGGCGTTTCATCTTCTAGGGTTAGGTTTTGGAATGTGAAGGGTTTTCCATTGTCTCTCAACAATAAATAGGCCCTCGAGCCTCATTGTAACACAGTTTTTTTGGAGAACAGTTTAAAGGCATGTAGCCAACACATCTCTTCTCGGAGATAAGCTACCATCGCCCTAGCTGGGTTATTTCCATTTCTCTTTGTAAGCATATTTCAGTATTTTAGAGTAATGAAATGAAGTATTATTTCCGTTGCATAATTGTCTTTATGGTTATCTTTGTATTTTATTGTGTTCCTATTTAAATCCGGATCAGTGGTATTAGAGCGGTCTGCTTTTTCTCTGTTTTTCTTTGCATGTCCCCAACGAGGTCAGGATATAAGGAGTTAGGTCTGGAACTGGTCGAACCTTTGCAAGACCAGCCTCGCAAATCTCGACGACCTCCCATGGCGGATGAGAAGAAAAACGAGGGGGTAGGAGATCCTATCAAAATCTTGCTCGAAGAAGCCCTCGAGCGACAAACGAACGCGATGATGGACAGCTTTGCCCAAATCCTTCAGCAGCTACCTAGAGGTGACGCATCAGCTTCCAACTGCTACTCTGGAAATGCCACACCATTTAAGGTACAAGTTAATTTTGAAATCCCCATCTTCGAGGGTCAAATAGACGCAGATGCCGTAGATAAATGGTTAAATCTGCTCGATGGGTATTTTTCTGTTCATGAATTTTCAAGTAGGGAAAAGATCGTTTTCGCTCTTCTCAAAGCAGACTCCCACGTCAAGGACTGGTGGGAAACCTACTGCAAACAGAAGTATGAAAGTACAGGCTCACTGTTTTTAGCCGCACCCACTTGGAATGACTTCCAGGATGCCATCAAGGAGCAGTACTACCCTGTCAAAAGCTATGAGGACAAATACATCAAATGGACCACACTGCGACAGGGACGAGACCAATATGTGACGGAGTTCACAAACATTTTTCATACCCTTCACACACAATTGGGTATCAAAGATTCTGAGCTGCATCTGGTACTCAAATACCGCGGCTGCCTACACAGATACATCCAGGAAGAGATGGAGTTCTTGAACATCTCCTCACTCGGCACAGCATACCGATACGCTGTCAAAATCGAGCAAAAGTTCAAACAGAAGAAGTGAGACTTTGGATCTGCAAATCCAAAGCCCAAAGGACAAAGCCAAGGCGGGGTGACCCAAGACAACCCGTTGAAGCCGCAAGAAAAGAACAACACCACGAAGCCGAAGAAGGACACAGGAAAGTGGTGTGAGTTCCACAAGAGTCCCACTCATAACACAAGTGAGTGTCGGACCAAGCAGTCGCTGGTGGCCGAGTTGAAGGCTTCCGAATCAGATGCATGTTCCGACTCTGAGTCAGAACCTGACAAGGGGAATGACAAAGGGAAGCAGATCATTGATGCAGATCCCAGCGCCACTATTGCTTCTGCCAAGATCCAGAAAAATGAGCCCGAAGATCCAGAGGAGGGGGAACGTCTTTTCCACTCACAGATGTGGGTGAAGGGTTCACCGCTGCAATTCATTGTCGAAAGTGGCAGCCAAAAGAACCTCATTTTAGCAGAGGTCGTGAAGCAGTTGGGCCTACCAACTACACCACACCCACAGCCGTACAGTATCGGTTGGCTTCACGAAGGATGAGATCTCAAAGTTCGCCAGCAGTGCCGCCTTCCCTACAGCATCAAGCCCTTCACAGATGAGGTATTGTGTGGTGTTACACCTCTGGATGTTTGTGATGTACTATTAGGCCAGCCATAATTGTGGAGGCGACATGTTGTGTATGAGTCAAGGCCTCGCGCTGTCATCATTTCTTTGGATAATTCATTATACAGGATACTGGAGGTAGCCCCACCTACCGCCACCTCTTTGATCACTGCTAAGAAAGGCAGCAAGCTCATATCATAGACTAGGAAATTTATTTTCTATTTGGTTCGCTCCCAAAGTAAGGGGAAGATCGTTGCTACATCCATGACCCCCGCGAAGGGTTCCTCCACGCAGCAGCAGCAAAGGGATACGGTCATGACAAAACATAGGAACAACTTCTCCTCACCCACAGGGGTACCACACAAGTCTCAGGTGGGCAACAAATTTTTGTTGCATCGACAGAAAGAACGTCTTACCAGAACCCATCAGAAGCTCAGACCACTCCGACATGGTCCTTACACCAGTACCAAGGCTATGGGCAACAATGCTTTGAAGCATAGCATTTCTCCATCCCTTCGCTTGCACCAAGTGATCAATGTGGACCGTCATTGACCATGCTTCCCACCATTTCTGGACACATCAGAGATTGCAAAACAACTCACTAGAGATCCAGCTCAGCAGAAGCTTCCTCATCTCAGGGAGGAACTCAACGCAATGGGGACCATTGCTTCCTAAGGGGGGAGGAATGATCCAGGTGGATGTTGGTGGCTACCCACCTATCCCATTTGGACCACCACAACTGTCTCTTTCAGTCTTTTCAGCTTCCTAAATTGTAGCGCAGTTTACTATTTTTAGCAGTTTTTCGGGTCCTAAACTTCCGGAGCCGTTTTGAGGCCCTAAACGACGTTTTTTGGGAAATCCACCACCAGCGATTTTTCTATCTAAAAATCATCTTTTCCGTCATATTCCTCGGAGAGATATTTCCAACGAGCTATCATGCGCGTCAAACGGAGATAGTACGACCAATTCGCGACCCCGGGAAGTTGATGTACCAACTTACCCAAAAATGGGGCCCACAATTTGGCGTTTCATCTTCTAGGGTTAGGTTTTGGAATGTGAAGGGTTTTCCATTGTCTCTCAACAATAAATAGGCCCTCGAGCCTCATTGTAACACAGTTTTTTGGAGAACAATTTAGAGGCATGTAGCCGACACATCTCTTCTCAGAGATAAGCTACCATCGCCCTAGCTGGGTTATTTCCATTTCTATTTGTAAGCATATTTCAGTATTTTACAGTAATGAAATGAAGTATTATTTCCATTGCATAATTGTCTTTATGGTTATCTCTGTATTTTATTGTGTTCCTATTTAAATCCGGATCATAAAGAATTGTCTAAGTTTAGAATTAAACCCTTCCAAAAGGAACACTCTAGAGATCCTTGGTACTTTTTCCTATAGTCTTCTTACATATAGGGGATCTTCTCAAATAAATATACTATCTAAAACATGTATTTCATAATATTATCCCCAAAAATCATGGATGTCATGACAAGAAAACAAACTTGGGATGTGACAAGATTATAACTTCTATTAATAAATGAATACAGAATGCACTTTTGGCTTTATCTCTATGGAAATTAGTTCAACTAATCAGATATGACATCCCTTGGCTCTTCACAGAAGACACTTCAGAAATGTTTAAATTGAAAAACACTGCAGCCATGTTCAGATGAAATCCTTTTGGTCTACTCAAAATTGCTATTTTAAATGAGAACTTTTCCCCTGTTTTATATTCAAATATTTCATGATAGATGCTCCCAATAGAAAAACATAATTTTTCAGGTAATTGAGAGGTCGTACCTATAAACTGGGATAGACAATACCATGATATAAAGACTATCATTTTTTGATCTCAAGACTCAAGCATTGACTTGTGCTTATTAGATGCCAATATTTGGCTAATTAATTAATAAAATATTTTTGGCCAATTAAGTAAACATACACATTGACAACAATATTATTTTTGGTTTGGATAATTAATTAACAATATATTTTTGGCCAATTAACTAAAAATACACATTGAAAATAGTATTATTTTAGTTTGGGTTAAGTCAAATGAATTTAATCTTTATTTTGATTTTTTATTTAAGTGTGTAAATCATTGCTTAGGCTTCATCCACACTTAGTACACACCTAATGCGGGTAGTTCTCTAGACACTAGTGGCATGGAAAAGGCTCAAAATTCAAAGTGGCAGAAAGGCGATTAACTTGACATCAAATCAAAGTGATCGTCACCCTGATTCCAACGGTGCGAACGACACTCCAATTCGATTCCAGATGAAGAAAATAGAGGCAGTCAAAGTTGGGTTGACTTTTTGATGACTGGGAAGGATTAATGAAGACATATTTTGGAATTTTCTGACAGACGGAATCCAGCCAACTCCGGTCAGATTCTGAGCAAAATCATTGCCTGGCTAAAAAGACTCCTTCGGTCCAAAAACCGAATTTCCAAAAAGAACCCCTTTTGTTTTATATAACAAAAAAAATATAAAAAAAGGGGAGGTGGGCCACCAACCCCGCCACCCCAAATCTATCTGCACACAACCAAAATAATTGTGGAGGGGTGGGCCATGACCTCCGACCCCTCCTACGGAACCACAACCCAAACGGGTGGGCAACCATGACCCCGCCACCCCACCACTCATAACAAAAAAATGACGAGGAGTTGGGTGGGTCGGCCCTTGGGGCACGAACCCAACCCACAAAAAATGGCATTTATTATGACAGGCCAGCGGGAGGTGGGTACAGTGGGCGGGCCACCTAAGGCGGGCCTGAACCGATCAAAAGTTAAATTAAAAAAAAAAAATGTTTGGAATGTATGAAAAGAGGAGGCTGGGTTTGACCGCCCAACCTCCTCCATATGAACTGGGCTCCTTAACCAACTCAGCTAACCGTCACTTGGGAAAATCCACCAACCAAGTTTTATTTAAATGCAGTTTATCAGTCCACCTAAGCAGAGGAGGTAGTGCACGCAGTTCGACGCATAATTCTGTAGGAGGGCCGAAATTTCACTTTGTCAGATTTTGACAAATTTTATATGGTTTCAGCATTTCTCGACGACATGAACACAATGACGCTATCCGTTTCTCCATCATAGTTCTGCATTTTTCGGCCATTTTTCAGTATGGAGGTATAAAACTCCTTTTTTGTAACTAATGCTTATACTCTTCTTTCTCATGCCACTTAATGAATGAAGGCCTCCAAATTGATCGAGCAGGGCCCAGAGACGTAGTCCAAGTCGGATGAACTCTATTATCAATTCCTATTGTATTCTTTCATGCTTTATGTGCTTCTCCTCTTCTCTCATGTGCACATTAAGTTTTCTATGTTAAGCTACAATTTATGCATGTAATTCTTTAACACGTCTATAAGCAAAAGATTTTGGATCAAGTGGTATTAGAGCAGGTCTTTTTTTAGATGTGAATTGCATGTTTGTATGCTAACAAGAAACATACTCCGAAGAGGTGAAGGGAAACTAAATTCTTTCGATCCTGAAGCGAGGCGTGCACATTGAAGGAGAAACATGGCAGATGAAGAGGCTTGTCATGAAGAGGAGCACAATTTCTGCAAAACCTTCTATACAATGGCATAGAATGTTGGTCAGTTGCTTTCAAGGCTGGAGAAAGCAAAAGAGATAAATCTAGAAGAACAAGGTTCAATGCATGGAAATGGTGGAGAAGAACCCCCTCCTTCTCCTTCCATGAGTGAAATTTCTTCTTCCTCTCATCACCATCATCATAGAAATTCAAGGGATGCATCTAAGAAACCTTTCTTTAAATTAGATTTCAAATTTGATCTTCCCATGTTTAACAGTGAAAGTAATGTAGAAAAGCTTAATAACTGGATTAGGCAGATTGAAATCTACTGCAGGATTCAGCAGATCAAAGAGGACGAGGCAAAGATTTAGCTGGCCTCTCTTCAGCTGAGTAGCACCACTCTCGTTTGGTGGGAGAGAAAATTGTGAAGTAGTAAGAGTGTGGGTAATCTTCTTTCCTCATGGCCTAATTTCATTTATGCATTAAAGGAACAATTCTATCCCTTGGGTTATAAACAAAAATCCTTAATGGGTTGGAAATACTTAAGGCAAGGCAAAGGCCAGGATGTTCAAAGCTTTACAGAGGAATTTAGAAAACAAGCACTTAATTTGGGCATTGCACTTGACTCACCTGAAGTAGTAACTAAGTATATTGGATCATTACATAGTTACCTTAGACATTCATTATTATTGTTTGAACCAACTACTATTGACTCGGCGAGTGTAAAGGCAATCCATCTTGAGAACAGGGGCAAAAATGAAAGAGATGATCATTTCAAGAAACCACCTATCAAACCTCCAAATGGAAAACCCAAAGTGAAAGGACAAGGAAAGGAGAAGAGGATGGCATCAACCAAGAAAGATGAAGGAGAAATACCTTATTGCACTCACTACAAAAAGGAAGGTCATGACGACAATAATTGTTGGAAACTGTACCCAGAAAAGAGACCAAAGAAGTATGGAGGAAAAAGCAAGCAGAAGACAGTGGCAACTATGTAGCAAGACCTTGGATCAGATTATGGAGATGAAGCATTGATCACAGCAGTAGGAACAAAAGGTACTCTTACACCTCATGTTAATTCTGAATCACATGAAGGCACTAGCTCAATAGATGAGTCTCTTCCTAATGAATGAAAGAGAATTGAGCTATTTCATATTAGAGTTATCATGAATCATACAAAAGTGGAAACTCTATTTGATACCGGATCCCAAGCAGACTTAATTTCAGATTCCTTGGTAAAGAAGCTAGGCTTAGAAACCAAACCACATCCAAAACCTTACCCATTTGGATGGATACATGATAAAGCAAAATTGAATGTAACTAAGCAATGTAAGGTTAAATTGCTTCTGAGTTAGTGGATGAGGTAAAACTTGATATGATACCATTGGATATCTGTGGCATGGTGTTAGGGATTCCATATCTATATGATAGAAAGGAAATCTTCTTATGTGATGAAAACAAATACGAAATCACAAAAGATAGGGTAGAATATATTGTAAGGGCTCATCAAACTAAAATCAATGCTAGCCTTGTAAGTGTAGGACAAATGAAGAGGTTGGTGAATTCCAGTAAGGGTTGCATGCTTATGGTTGTAAGGGGAAAAGATGTAGAATTATCTGTTTCCTTCCAGGGTTGTGATCATGTGCATAAAAAGGAATTATGTGAATTAATTCCTAACTATGATGAGATGTTTCAGGAACCAAAGGGATTACCTCCAAAGAGGGAAATCCAACATGAGATCCATTTGCAGCATGACACTCCTTTACCAAATATCGGCATGTACAAGATGTCGACCATTGAGATGGAGGAGATCAAAAAGTAGGTGCAGGAACTATTGAACCAAGGGGTCATCAGACCAAGCACTTCTCCATGTGGCTCACCAATTGTCTTAGTGCCAAAGAAATATGGCACATGGAGGATGTGCGTGGATTATCGAGCACTAAACAAAATCACGGTGAAAAATCATTACTCTTTCCCCACATTGATGACTTATTAGATCAGTTAAAGAATGTTATATATTTCACCAAATTGGATGTGCGTAGTGGTTATCACCAAGTCTGAATTGCAGAGCAGGATGTGTGCAAAACCACCTTCAAGACCCAACAGGGATTGTTCAAATGGATGGTGATGCCATTCAGACTTTGCAACGCTCCAGCCACTTTCATGAGGGTCATGAATGATCTATTTAGGCCTTTCATTGATGAATTTGTTCTTGTATATCTAGATGATATTCTTATCTTTAGCAAAAGTTGGAATGAACATGTATGTCATGTAAAGAAAGTTCTTGATGTATTGACAAAACGAAAAGCTCTATGTAAAATTGTCAAAGTGTGAGTTTGGGAAAACCTCTTTGGTTTACCTAGGTCATATTGTTGGCCATGGTCAGCTAAAAATTGATTCTTCTAAAGTTTAAGCAATTGTAAATTGGCCTAATCCTACTAGTGTAACCGAGGTTCGCAGCTTTTTGGGTGCAGTATAGTATTGGAGGAGATTTATTTCCAATTTCTCTATTATTGCAGCACCTTTACATGCATTCACAAGTGTAAAGCAAGTCTTCCAGTGGGGAGGAAAGCAACAGAAGTCCTTTGAAACATTGAAAGAAAAGATCAGCACCGCACTGGTCTTGGCCTTACCAGATCTCCAACAGCCATTTGAGATTGAGACAGACACCAGCGGATATGCCATGGGAGCTGTATTGATGCAACAAAAGAAGCTGATATGTTACCATTCCGAGAAGTTCTCTCAGGTTGTAATAAACTATCCCACTTATGACAAGGAGTTATATGCCTTGGTCCAAAGTGTCAAAAAGTGGAAACAGTACCTGATCGGCAAGGAGACCATTATCCATATGAATCATCAGCCCTTTCAGTATCTTCAGTCACAAACCAAGTTGCAAAAATCTCGTCTTTTCAGGTGGATGGGTTTTCTTCAGTAGTTTCATCTCGTAATAAAGCATAAGAAGGGCACTAGCAACAAAGTGGCCAATATGCTATCTCACCCTCCTATTTCTGCTTTTGTTATTTTGCATAATGCTTCATTATCTTTTGAAAGTTGTGCTGAACAATATGCTAACAATGATGACTTTAAGGAGATTTATGCAAAAATAACCCATGGTTCACAGGTGGACAGCTATCACTTGCAGGGGAAACTATTGTATCACCTTGGAGAATTGTGTATACCCACATGAGAAAGGGTACATGTAATCTGGGAGGCCCACACCTCCCTTGTGTCTAGTCATTTTGGTGTCGAGAAAACTTTGTGTCATGTACAAAGATTTTGTTTTTGGCCTCATATGAAGAACATTGTGACTCGCTATGTAAAGGGTTGTGTGATGTGTTCTGTTTCAAAGCCCTCTAATAGAAAACTCGAGCTCTACACACCACTCCCTATTCTGAGTCGTCCATGGGAAAGTGTGTCGATGCATTTGTAGGAGGTTTGCCTTTGTCTAGAAAAAGTCACGACTATTTGTATGTCGTCGTTGACTAATTTAGTAAGATGTATATTTTAATGCCTTGTAAAAAGTAGATCACTGCAGAACAGACTGCTTATCTTTTCTTTCAACATGTTTGGGTCCATTTTGGGTTGCTCACATCGATTGTGTCAGATTGGGACTCTCGCTTTCTCAGAGAGTTTTGGACCAGCTTGTGGAAGATGATGGACACCAAGTTGAAAAGAAGCACGACATTTCATCCACAGACTGACGGACAGACAGAGGTTGTCAATTGCACCGTGGTACACTTGTTGTGAGGCTATTGTGGGAAACATCCTAAGTTGTGGGATGAGAATCTTCCATATGTGCATCATTCCTACAATCGAGCAGTACACTCATCTACGCATCATTCACCATTTGAGACATGTTTTGGCTACCTACCAAAAGACCCTTTTGATATGGTCTTTGGAAGGGAAGATGACTCCAGTGGACGTGATGACAGGGACAAAGCACAATAGTTCATTCAGCGGATCTAGTTGATTCACCAAGCAGTACAGGAGCAGTTGGAGAAAAGTCAAGCCCAATACAAGGCTCGACATGACAAACACCGAGTCAACCATCAATTTCAAGTGGGCAACAAAGTGTGGTTCCATATCAGCAAGGACAGGATGAAGGGAGAAGGGAAGAAGTTGTGACCAATCTGGTATGGTCCATTCACCATCTTGGAGAAGATTGGAAACAATGCCTTCCATCTTGATTTTCTGATATATATGCAAATGTACTCCATAGTGAATGTGGAGAACTTAAAGTTGTATGAGCCACCATTGATTATGGACACCAAAGAGGTGGGCACAATTCCTACAGTTGATGACTTTGCACTAGAGTATCTCGATGAGTTACCTGAAGACATCATCCTTGACAAAAGAACCAGGACTTCACGACGGGGAGATGTGGAATACCTTCAAGTTGGTTTCAAGGGGATGCACCCTAGCAAGGCAAAATGGCTGGAAAAAGAAAGAGTGAGGGAACAATTCCCTCACTTGCCAATTGACTGATAAAGCTTTTGGTGGTCCAAAATATCCTCAATGGGGAGGATTGATCCAGGTGGATCTCCAAATACCAGTGGCAGGGAAAAGGCTCAAAATTCAAAGTGGCAGAAAGGCGATTAACTTGAAATCAGATCGAAGTTCTCGTTGCCCTAATTCCAATAGTGCGGATGACACTCCAATCTGAGTCTGGATGAAGAAGATAGAGGCAGTCAAAGTTGGGTTGACTTTTTGATGACTAGGTAGGATTAATGAAGACACAATTTGGACTTTTCCAGTGGAAAGAATCTGTCCAACTCCTGCCAAATTCCAGGCAAAATCATTGCCTGGCTAAAAAGACTCCTTCGATCCAAAAACTGAATTTCCAAAAAGAACCCCCTTTTGTTTTATATAACAAAAATATATATAAAAAAATGGGTGGCATGCCACCAACCCCACCACACCAACTCTATCCGCACACAACCAAAATAATAGTGGATGGGCGGGCCATGACCCCTGGCCCCTCCCACGGAACCACAACCCAAACGGGTGGGCGGCCATGACCCCACCACCCCACCACTCATAACAAACAAATGACAAGGAGTTTGGTGGGCCAGCCCTTGGGGCATGGACCCAACCCACAAAAATCGAAATTTATTATGACAAGCCAACGGGAGGTGGGTATAGTGGGTAGGCTGCCCAAGGCGAGCCCGACCCAACCGAAACTTAAATTAAAAAAAAATTGTTTGTAATGTATGAAAAAAGGAGGCGGGGTTTGACTGCCCGACCTCCTCCATATGAATCAAGCTCCTTAACCAATTCAACTAATTGTCACTTGGGAAAATCTACTGGCCAAGTTTTATTTAAACACAGTTTATCAGTGCACCTAGGCAGAGGAGGCAGTGCATGCAGTTCGAGGCAGAATTTTGCAAGAGGGCCGAAATTTCACTTTGTCAGATTTTGACAAATTTTATATGGTTTCAACATTTCTCGACGCCACGAATGCAATGGCATTGTCCGTTTCTCCATCAGAGTTCTGAATTTTTTAGCCATTTTTCAGTATGGAGGTATAAAACTCCTTTTTTGTAACTGATGCTTGTACTCTTCTTTCTCATGCCACTTAATGAATGAAGGCCTCCCCATTGATCGAGCAGGGCCCGGAGACGTAGTCCAAGTCAGATGAACTCCGTTATCAAGTCTTGTTGTCTTCTTTCATGTTTTATGTGTTTCTCCTCTTCTCTCATGTGCACATTAAGTTTTCTATGTTAAGCTACAATTTATGCATGTAATTCTTTAACACATCTATAAGCAAAAGATTTTGGATCAGCACCCATTGCCCAATCATACTTAAAAGAGATACATGCCACATCAAATCATAAACATGAAAAATGCTAAAAATCCATCATAACTTTGACAAATAAAAACTGCTACATTAATATTCTAATTTACATATTTTACCATGGAGAATTTCTGACAAAGCCCTCATCAAATGCCACTAAACAAAAAAACACTTCTTCACTATTGGGCAAGAATATTTATAATGGATTGGATTTTGACCATTTGCCTTCATATTAAAGACTAGATCTCCTACTATACAAGACTTTGCTTCTCTGAAATTGAATCTAGGTTAAGGGGACATCAACTTCATGTTGACATCCTGTGTTAGAGAACATGATTGAGTATCTTCTCTTTTTGTGTAGGAGACATTTCCATGTCCCTGAAACAAAGACTCCTCTTGATACCATCCCATGAATGGAATTCAAAGACATGTAAAACTGGCATTAGAAAAGAGCTCAACCATATAATATGCTACACACAAGTTCCTCTTCTGATACACAACTTCATCTCTGATGCAAATTTTGAAATTATTGTCATGGAATTTTAAAGAATCTATGGTTTGCAGTAAGGGTTACTCATCTATTGTGTTGACAGAAGGCCTTTTTCCTCATCCGCATCAATGACTTTGCTTGATGTCATGTACAATTTACCATCTGCATAGCCTCCAACTAGTTGTTGGGCTCTCAACGCCTCAAACTCCCAATCTGTCTTCAAAACAACAAACAGAATAGAAAGAGCACAAGCAATTTGGGCAACTAGCAAGCCATACCACAAACCCCCAAAGCCAATCTTGTACCAGAATGCCAGAGCCACGGCGACAAGAGTGCCAAGGAAGTAAAAGGAGCCCAAGTTGATATGGACCCCAATAGAAAGCCTTGCACTGCCTCTCAGCAGTGAGCACACCACAACCTATTTTCTGAGGGAAGTACCCCATCTCACAGAAGCCCATGATGGGCATAACTGTCATTGCCAAGGCTAGGACACTCTCATCCTTTTTAAAAACATTATCCCATCTATCCCTTACCAGAGCAGTCCATGTTACTGTTTGTCATGCGGAAAGAGTCGATAGTGCGGACACAACCAACCTCCCTAGGAGCCTAAGACTCTCTAGTGACAAACAAGACAAACAAGAGCAATCCTTCTCTAAACATGCATTTACTATATAAGAAATCAAGTGTTTAGATCCTACCTGTAGTCCAGCGCTGTTGTAGCAGTCCAGCCTCGCTGATCCGGATGAGCTCCTCCTTCACTTCGAAACCTGCATTCACTAACAATCAAACGATTAAATAGCACTTGATAATCTCATAAAATAAAACATATTTAACACATAGACCAAGGAGTACATGAAACAACTCATAAATAACAAGTTATTGAGAAGAATGGACTCATTTGCATTAATAGGAAACAAAAGGAACAATTACAACCTGAGCCTTGGTGTTGTGCAAGTCCCTCCCAGGGTCCATCAAGAGTTCTCCTTTACTTTGACAAAGCTCACCCACTTCCAAATAGAACAAGCAAAGATGGCAATCTCTCCTCACAAGCTTCTAAATGGGAGTCCTAATTCCAGCAGCATCTACCCTTAGAAATGTTTAGCTTTCAACCTCCCCTCCTTCTAGCCCAATGCCTGTATTTATAGTGCTCAAGAGGAAGTTAATCAGGTCCACCATTAATGGGATAATCCCCTCTTTGGATGGGATAGCTCCCTTATTGATGGGATAAGTTCCTCTTTGGTAGGGGTACATGAACCATCTGGAGGCGCTTCATACACGTCAAACATACTTCTAGAAGCCTCTAGAAATGACCACAAGTAACTTTTTTGGAGTGAAACTTGCGCCTTTTGACCTTTACAGGGGTACGCACCTGCCCCTTTACATACAGAGCGTACAAGTACGCAGTTTTTGTGAACATTAGGTGTGTATACGCAGGTAAGGCCGAGAGAATCTGCGTACCCAGAGATAAACACATTTACAAAGACTTTCTCTCTTTTTGGAGTTTGACATGGAGAGCAGAGGCATAATACTTGCCCAGGAGGATAGCATGACTGTTGATAGAGCCATACTAACTGTAAATAGCCATGGTGACATTTTTTAGTGTAACAGATTGCCCCCTAAAGTGCGAAGCCTGTAGTAGATTAGGGTTTTGTATTATCTAGGAAGGGTGAAGCGCTTTATCATTTCAAGGATTATCTCGTGGAGAGCCTGGTCAGAACCTGCAATTTTCAACACAAAATACATGTATAAGATTATATTATCGCTGAGGTAGGCATTCCCATACTCAGATCAAAACTTTAACTAACAGACTAACTACTCTGATACAGGAATGATCTTGCAGTACATCATAATCATAGACTTTTGTAGACACAGTATGGGCGCAGCCATCTGTTTATGATTAGTCTACTAGATAATGAATACAAAACTCCTCGCAGCCTGGATGGTGGAAACTAGATCCAGGGTCTTCATTTCTACTTCCCGAATTGGTACGATTCTAGCCATGTGAATAAATGAGTTGATGTCGAAAATGGTAGAAACCACTTGATTACCAGTCGATGATGTAAACTGTTAACAAGTGTGAGAGAGACCACCAGTAATGTCAATGGTTTTCAAAGTACCCAGTACAATCCATGAGATGTGAATGAATGAGTTGATGTCGAACATTTCATGGAATCCTTCGATCGAAAGTCAATGATGTAAACTGACGTCAAAGGCGAGAAACCTGCCATTGATGCATGCAGACTTCAAGGTACTGACGATTTCTAAGTCATCTCTCTAGATAATGTGCTGATGTCGATAGAAAGTGACCCGTTGCAGGCAAGCCCACAACACGAAATCATTGTTCAAGTTGAAGAAATGTTGCTGTAAGGACTGACTCGGGGATGGTCAAATGGACGACAAGTATTTTGCAGATGAAAGTTTTGCTTGCAGACCTCTTGAACACATAACGACACAACAGATGGCTTGGTGACGAATGACTCAAAGTTAATCCCCGGAACCCGGTTGAAGACTTTCAATGTGGTTTGATCAACTTTTAAGGCAAAGGATTTCCCAACCCAGGTGAACGGAAAGTGTCATGTTCAAGAGTGGTGATAAGGTTCTTCTGTAACAAAGGATAACAAATAGGTTCATTCTTCTCTCTTTTCCCCGACCATTTCTGGCAAGTACCTCTTTATTTTTAACAAGCTTGAGGAGGATAACATATGCTTGATTATAAGCTCATCCTTCGTATGAGTCCAACCTAGTTTTGATTCGAACCCTAGGAAGGAGTGGTTCGTTCCTATTTGTAATTGAACAGGTCCTTTACTGTGAAATTTTAACGAGCCCAGTATAGGAGAAACTCGGCATTTTTCAATTTTAGAGAGTCTGAAAAACTTAAGAAGACTCCAGGTTGAACTTTTTCGTAAATTTGTGTCCCCCAAGCCCAAAAAAGTATAAAATAATACCTGGGAGAACCGCTTGATCTTGCGACCAAGGAGTACTTTCATGATTAGTGTCTCTGACCTGAAAAGTAAAAAGCGATCAAGGACACGTCGTTTTATTTCCATATCGAGTTTGAAACGACAAAAACCCAGCAATCTTTTCCTGTTTTTACGGTCTAAAAAGAGCTATAAGGGGACCGTCTTTTAATTCCGTTTTAACGAGTGTAAAATAAACGCTCGGCAATCTTTTCATGTTTTAGGAGTCAGAAAAGAGCTTAAAAGATGACTCTGATGTTTTGGTTCGTGAAAAATGATGATTTTACTCTAAAGTCCTTTTGTCCTGCACAAAAACGACACATTACTCATACCTGTTTAAGATGGGTAAAAATATATTGAAAAATGTCCTTTCATGGTGAAAAATAAACAAAATTAGCATTCATTCATCCAAAAAACCTATAAAAAGACTTTTTACCATGTCATTTTTACCATTTTACTGTTGAGGTTGAGAAAAGGGCTTTTGACAAGAAAACTTCCTGTGGTCATTGCGGAGAATCCGACCGTCAGAATCGAACGCCGTCTCATCAGGTATTCTACAACATCCTTCTCTTGCTTTCCATCCGATTAAAATTCATTTTTAAGTTTTTATTTGATTTTTTAGGGGCCTTGGGGTTTCAAGATGCGCCCTTCGGGGTACGCAGGTCATGCACTGCTGACCTGCGTACCCCGATATTTTCTCAATGGGGAAAATACCAGGTGTACGCACCCGGCCTTAAGGGAAGTTGCGTCCAGACGCTCTGTTCCTAAAAGCCGGGGTGCGTACCCCGCAAAACGCATTTTGAAACCCTCATTTCTCCAAAATGAACCAAAATTTTAAAATTTTATGGACTCTAACAGATGTTTTATGATGTGCAGGGTGCACACCATGCTTGATTGGCGCGAAAGAGAACACGAGGATGTTTATTTGGCCGCAATAGGTCATCAACCTTCCATTGATGCGTTAAAAGCATGCGGATTGTACAAATACTGGGCCATACCTGGCATGAGGGGCCAGGTGCCATTCCTTGAGTGGCTGGTTGAAAGGTGGAACATTCAGGAGCAATGTTTCTAAATCGGAGAGCACCAGCTCGAGATAGAGCCCTCCGACATATATTTTCTCACTGGCTTGCCTAATAGGGGCAAGCAACTCTCTCTATTCGGGACTAGGCCGGGTGGCCAATCCCTTGCTAGTCTCCGGCTAGAGTGGTGCAACAATCAAAACCAAGAGAAGGGGATAGAAATCAAGTACATATCCCGACCTGAACTTATGGTGATAGCCTTTACTGTTACCAGACTTTGCGGCGCGGCCGCTTTGCACCATGCCACCGGGTCCCAAATGCGGATGGCTATAGATTGCTTCCAAGGCACCATTTTCAACTGGTGCGATGCTGTGTTGGCTAATATGAAGGGCCAACTAACCAGGGCAAAGAGAGGACAACTGAAGACCTTTGGATATGGGCCTTTAGTTGTGAGCTTTGCCCTAGAGAGAGTTTCAATGCTGATCCCCCAGCATCTTACAGTCCCAGTTGGGGCTCCTCGGGAGCCTAAGTTGACGAGATGGGTTGCGGTAATGGCCCGGCATCCTGACGAGGGAGCAGCAGTTGTTCGATTTCCTGATGGTTACTTTCGCTGGCTAGAGAGCCAGGTCTTTGCTATTCAGGACTTTCCTTATGCCGGAATGGATTTTCGGAATGATCCAGACATGGTTCTTCCACAGGGAGAACAGTGGGACGACAGAGGTATTTCAGTTTTCACAAGTTTTTAAATTATGTATATTTTTTTTTGTTTTTATATATCGCCTCAAAACTGACAGCACAAATTTTCAAAATGCAGATGTAGGTCCACGGCGTCCAGCCAACCTCCGGGCTTTTGAGAGGAGAGTACCAGCTGTACCAGCACCAGCCCCACAGGATGCGGCCGCAGAGACCTTAGCCGAGCTGGAACAGGATCTAGAGTGTCTGATGGCGGATATACCAGAGACCACCATAGATGACATTCCCATTCAACTTCAGCGCTATGTGGTCGCAGTCCCAGGACCTTTTAGGAGGTTCTTGTGTAGGGTAGCGCAGGCAGTGGTCTCGTATAGAGAGCACCACCAGTGATTGGCTAGTCACTTTTGTAGACACATATGACATTTTTGGTTTTTTGTACTTATCATTTTTGCCGATCATAAGGTGTTTTTCAACCTATGATCGAAGACAATGTATATTTTTGACACACTCCTATCTATATATATATATATATATATCATTATTACCGGCTCATCTTTTTTAACATATGTGATGAAATGTTTTTAAATTTACTTGCATGATTATCGTAAATGTCTGTCCAACATTCAAGAAGCAATTGCATCTGCTAATGTATTTAAAGACCTTGGAATATGCTGATATTCAATGTAATCAAATTCACGTTCCAAGAGGCGCACTCTCAAAAACAACCTTAATAACACAGGATTTCTAATGGCATATACTCTATTAAGCTGTAATACAACGAGTTCAGAATCTAACCTCACTATCAAACGTCGAATTCCAAATGAAATAGATTCAGACAATAATTCAACCACTGCACTGTATTCTGCAATGTTGTTCGTCGTTTGACCGAGGCTCACCCCATGCATAGAAACTAACTCGTCAGAGGGCGAATAGATAACCCAAGCTACGGAAGAGATATTCCGTGTACTACGACAAGCACCATCGGCAAATCCAATGTACGTTTGGAGAGGCGTCGACATCTGCAATATCAAGAGTAAAACCAAGATAAGCCAGAATAACGACGAAAAACACACTTTCTAAGCTAAGCACACTATCTAAACTAACAAACATACTAGCTAGAAAGAAAACCTAACCTAACTAAAAATTCTCCATACCCATCGTTTAAGCATAATACCTCTTTAGGTAAAGTCCATTCTGGGTTTACCCAAAGAGTCCCCATCAAAATCTACCAGCTCATAGGCCCCTTTTGCTAGCTTTCGCTTTACAATGTAGGGTCCATGCCACATAGGAACAAATTTTCCAGCACCTAGCTTATCGTTAGCTTGATCATATAATAGCACTAGGTCTCCTTCCGAAAAACTCCGAGGGGTCACATTTCTATCATACTGAGCTTTCATTCGCTTCGCGTGAGTCTCGATTGCCAATGCAGCGTCACGTTGAGTCTCATCTAACTAAGCTAAGTATAATAAATGTTTCTCCTCTTCGGAAGTAGCTGGGAGTAATTCGACAGCCATTTGAAGAGATGGGATTTCGCATTCAATGGGTAACACAGCTTCCAAGCCATAAACTAGCTGGAAAGGAGTGAACCCTGTTGAAGTTTTCACTGAAGTTCGGTATGCCCATAGCGCTGAAAATAACATGTTATGCCAATTCGACCGATGAATACCAATGATTCGTCGGATCATGATAACCAGAACTTTGTTGATAGACTCAACCAAACCGTTGGCTTGCGGATAATAAGGAGTAGAGCTATCGTGGCGCAAACCAAGTTGGCTTGTAAGCTCAGTCATCATGATGTTTCGAAAATGGCTCCCATGGTCAGTGATGATTGCTTGTGGGACACCAAACCTAGTTATAATGTGATTGAATACGAAAACTACAGTTGTTTTGCCGCTTGCGTCGAATGTAGGCATCGCCTCGGCCCATTTAGTAAAATAATCAACCGCGAGGATGATATACGCATGCCCCCCGGCCGAGTGAGGGTTACAAGTAATAAAATCGATACCCCATTTGGCGAAAGGACCAATGGCAATTATAGGATGGAGAGGAGCAGGTGGTGCGCGCATCTTGCGATCAAACACTTGACAGTTGTGGCACTTTCGGACCGCAATGATACAATCTTTAAACATGGACGGCCAGAAATAGCCAGCACGCAACACCTTCTGAGCTGTGGCATACCCAGACATATGACCGCCACATGCTCCAGAGTGACAATCATTCAAAACCCTCTCAGCCTCTTCGTGAGTTAAACAACGTCGAAAAACTAAGTCTGCCCCCCGGCGATAAAGTGTATCTCCAATAATTCTGTATTGCTAGGATTGAAACCGAATTTTTCGACGTTCCGACTTTGAAGCTTCAGGCCGAAAGGTTTGGGTTTGGAGATAGATGATTATATCCCCGTACCACGGATCTAAAGTACTGATAAGAAACAAAGATTCGTCCGCAATGGACTCCTCTGCCACAGTTTCTGTGTCAGCACGCGGGAAATCACACATCAATTCTGCAAAAACTAAGGATTTCTTAGACTTGGACTTCTCGAACTCCAAGTCGAACTCTTGCAGGATAACGATCCATTTAGAGTACTTTCCCCCTAGCAGTTGTTTTGTCAAAATATAAATCATAGGGTTGCAATCCGAATTAACTGTAGTTTTACGGAGAAGAATGTAGTGACGAAAACGCTGGACAGCTTGAACGGCTGCCAGGGCCAATTTCTCCACATGCGAATATTTTAGCTCAGTGGGGTTTAATGTCCTACTAAGATAATATATCACATGTTCCACTCCGAATTCATCTTCTTGGACTAGCACCATTCCAATAGTGGAATGCGAAGCTGCGAGGTATAAGAAGTAGTCCTGGTTGTAGTTGGGAGGATGCAACAACGGTGCATGGGTCAACGCGTGCTTAAGTGCATCAAAAGATTGTTGGGCAATCTCGTCCCAAAAGAATTGAGCATTCTGTTTCAACAACCGTGTAAAACCTTTAGTGACCTCGGCGTAGTATGGAATGAATCGGCGTAAAAAGTTTGCTTTCCCTTGCAAACTTTGGAGTTGGCGCAAACTCGAAGGAGGAGGCAATTTGATGATAGCTTCGACCTTCGAGGGATCGACGCGAATGCCGGCTTTTGAAACAACAAATCCCAGCAATCGACCCGTTTCTATACAGAATACACACTTGTGGGGATTCAACCGAATACGATAATGCCTACACCTCATAAAAATTGCTCGTAAGTGGACAAGGTGATCAGCTCGATGTAAAGAATGAGCAGGCAAATCATCGAGGTACGGTTTCACAATGTGCTTGATGTCATGAAATGCATAAGACATCGCCCGTTGAAAAGTGGCTCCAGCATTCTTAAGCCCAAAAGGTAATTTGCAGTAAGAAAATGTCCCCCATGGACAAATGAATGCCGTTTTTGGTTGATCGGCAGGTAGAATATTGATTTGATTATAGCCCGAAAAACCATCCATAAAGGAAAACATTTCACTTCCGGCACAATCATCAATGATTTGATCGATATAAGGCGTTGGATAGTTGTCTTTTGGACAAGCTCGATTTATATCCCTATAGTCGATACAGATTCTTATTGTTCCTTGTTTTTTGTTAATCGGAACAATATTCGATACCCAATCTGTTAACGGGATTGGATAAATGAAACCTGCTTTCAACAGCTTCTCGACTTCTGCTTTAATCGCAACCGCTTTTCTAGGGTGAATCTGACGCAACCGTTGCCGGACAGGTTTAGCGTCTGGGTAGGTCTTTATTTCATGAACAACAATGGCAGGATCGATTCCTGACATTTCCTCGTAAGACAAGGCAAACACATCACGGAATTCTTGGAATAGGGCCTTGTAAGTTTGAATTTCATCTTCTGTACATGAGGCACCTATATGAATGTTTTCCTCAATTCCGGGCTTCACTGAAATGTCAATGGGAATAGTGCGAGAAATATTCCCTAAATTCAGCTCTGAATCAGAATGTTTCGTTGGATTCTGAGCGTCTTTGACATATTCAGTGGTAAAAATAGATGAAAAATCGTTTTCAAAAGCATCATCCTCAGGTAAAAACGAAGATCTATGATGGAGATCTTCCCATGGTAGATCGTCTACACTTAGGATTTCGCGAAGTTGCTTGTCAGATGACACGACTTCGGGAAACGCTATCCATTCTGAGGTTGATGTGAAAAGTGATTCTTCACTGACCACATTCATTTGGTCGATTTGGGTTGAACGCGAGTCGGTAAAAGACATGACGGCTTCATAAGCAATTTCATATGGACTCAAAGGCATAGCATCACCGAATGAGTCTATCTCAGATTCAGATGGGACAATCCAAGGATCGTCGTAAATAATGGTGTCTGATGTAATCATATGAATTGATGCAAATGAAGGGTCTGCGTTGATTGGAGGGAAAGGAAAAGTTCCCAGTAAACCGGAATCTTTAACTAAACCTACGCCAACGTCCCTATAAGGGATTGTCGTCTTACCAACATGCTGGATACTCTCTGAAGAGGCTGGGTCGGATGAAAAGTATGTCAGCTGATCAATTGTCATGATCTTACCATTATGTGGAAACTTTATTACTCTGAAGACCGATGAAACGACCGCTGTCATAGCATATGACCAACTTCGACCCAAAAGAAGGTTGTAGTCTAGAGGGGCATCAACCACCTCCACATCCAGACTAACGGTTTTACCTTCTACCCCTATAGGCAATTCCTGTAGAATACCAAACGGACGGAACCCACGGCCATCAAAGACCTTAAGGATGGTCGGGGATTGGTTCAGCGAAGGAGAACCAAGCGATCTCCAACACTGAATCGACATAATACACGTAGAAGCTCCCTCATCAATTACAGTCCGATGAATAGGCCTGTTTTTTACTATCACTGGAATCTGGAAAGCCATTTGATGGGGAAGGCGCGGTGTACTATTTTCTAGATCGAAGATTATCAGATTCGGGTCCTGAACATCAACAACTCCGATAGCCGACAAAAGTAATTTTCGTTGTGTTGGGCATGATTGCAGCACTTCTAAAGCCGACATTGCTGAGGGTGAAACAACTAAGTCCTCAACAATGTTGTAATTCTGGGCCACTCTCGCATGTGGATTGAAAGCAGACCTTCGAAGTACACCCTTGGCAGGCGGTTTGATTACTAAGTCCGGGTTAGGTTTTTCGATCTGTAGTGGATCGGAACCAGGAGCTGAGGTTGATGGATTAGAATGAGAAGATTCTGCTTCCTTACCATCAACAGGATTCTTACTACCATAATCTTGCGATCGAGTCGCAATCCTCACATGAGACATCATCAAAATGGGTTCTTCACTGGCAGTCGAGGAAGAACCTATCATCTTACTCTCCTGCTTTGGAAATGGATCTTTTAACACAGAAGGAGTGGGAGAACCTTTGACTATTTTCACAACCTCGGCCCGATGAGGGCAATCTCTTGTAAAATGATCCTCTTCACAAATAAGACAAGGATATCGAGGTTTGTGCTTTTCGTCATTGGTTTCCAACTTTTCTGTTTTCTCCTTCGGAGCCTTGTCTGCTTTAGCCTTCTTCTTTCCACCGTTTTTTGATTTGGCCATAGATGACTCTACAGCGTGAATATCGGCGGAAAGTTCAGGAGAAGACTCTCCTGTGGGGGAATCAGGCAAGATGATTATAGGAGTAGTAGAATTCTTGGAAGATTTCTTCTTGCTCTTTGTGTTCACCGTACCAATCATACCATCAGCGGCATGAGATCCCGAAGGAGCAGCAGCGATTTGATTCGATTTTGGAAGATCTGGGATCTTCTCGTGTAACGTACCTGACTGAGTATAAACTAAGTCAAGGTACTGCGCCTGAGCAATGAATTGCTCCTCAGTAACTACTCCGGCCTTAGCTACATCTTCAGTAATCTTCGGTAATAATGATTTAACAAACCATTCAGCTAAGATTTGGTCCGGAATAAAAACTTTCACTAACCTTCTTCGACGTCTCCACTCATGAATGTGATCAGAAATATACGTGGACGTCGATTGTTTTAGTGAAGTTAATAACTCCGTGCCATTATCGTATCTGACCGGCAACTGAAAGTGAGTTAAGAACGAGGTAGCTAACTGGCTAAAATTGTAAAAAGAGGCCCGTGGTAACTCAATGTACCACTTGGCCGCGAGACCAATGAGTGTACGCTGGAAAAGACGTAAGCGGATCGAATCATCCGAGATAGAATTTGAAGCACACCAGAGGTGGTAAGTCATCACATGATTGGATGGATCCTCTCCAGACTTACCTTCAAACTTGGGTATATCACTGGGCAACTTATTTGGCATTGGCGTCCAGAACGGAAGATATTGAATTGGATCATTCGTTAGGCACATCAAGTCTGGTAAATACAAAGTTGCGATAAACGGTAATTGCCAATTAGGATCTCTAAAACTCTGGGTCACAAGACCAGTCCCAGGAGGAGGATATCCAAGATAACTAGGAACAGGAATCGCATTAGGGATATTATATCCTCCTGGAAAACCAGGATTAACTGGACCGTACTGGGGTTGTTGAGGTTGTTGATAAGTGTACCCAGGATATGGTTGATACTGGTAAACCGGCTGCTGGACAGCTTGCCCATATTGGTACTGTCCCTGGTACGGTTGATGAACAAATTGAGGTTGAGTAGTGACAACTGTACTTATACCAGGCTGACCTATAGGCATCTGGACCGTGGTTTGAATCATAGATCCAGACAATGGTAAAGATGTCTGAGGAGTGGTTGTAGAGACAGTAGAAACTGGAGCTGTCGATACTCCAGAAGTAAGTGCGGCAGATGTTGCGGTAGTTGCAGCAGCCGTTTGAGATGGAGTACTAGGTGCAATTGGCGGCTGAGTAACTACCGAAGTTACAGAAGTTTGAACATTTGACTGGACAGGTTGCGGTTGCTGGGGTGGACCAGAAACTACGGGTTGTCCAGCTTGAGGTACCAACTGTATACTTGGCTGCAACACCTGTTGACCCTGTGATGGATCCCACACTATCATTCCGGGGTATTGACCCGTAACAGGTTGAGAATACTGAGATCCATAACCGGATTGAGGATAGGATTGATAACTGAAAGGTACAGTTCCCATACCTTGAACATATGACTGACCTTGAGGTGGTTGATAACCTTGACTCGAGTATTGACCTTGAGGTTGATAACCTTGGGGTAAATACTGATACTGGGGTTGACCTTGACCTTGAGGTTGATACCCTTGAGGTTGATACCCTTGGGGTTGATACCCTTGAGGTAAATATTGATACTGAGGTTGACCTTGGGGTACATATTGAGGCTGGGGTTGACCTTGAGGCATGTATTGCACCATAGGTACATACTGACCTTGAGGCTGCCCTCCAGACACAATTTGTGTACCTTGAGGTTGCCCCCCAAGCGTTAATTGAGGCTGCCCCCCAGGCGGTAATTGGCCACCTTGAGGTTGAGAAACGGGAACTGAACCTGACATCATGTAAATGTCCCCTATACCCAACAGTTTATTACCATTGTTTCCGGCTAATAACCCATGATCAATGGGTTGAGGAGATGCCCCCGCAAAGGTACCAGAAAGTGATTGATACCCGGTGGGAACAGAAGGACCGCCGTGTAAGAAAGATTCAGGAGTTTGAGTAAACACGGACGACTGACCAGACATATTGACAGGAGTATAAATACCCCCAGGTGGAAAAGGAGTACGAGGTGTAGAAAAACCTATCCCTGAGTTGTCTAAATAATTGGTTAACGAAAGGTACCAAATAGTACTTCTAGGAGGACTGTAAAAGATAGATTCACGCTCCCTGAGCTCAATAGTAAGTTGATCTTCAAGGTTAGAGACGCCTATTTCTTACTCTAGAGCAAGTTCTTCAATAGCAATCAAACCAGTAGGAAGATTTTTGGTGATAACTCGTTCTACTCTTGGTGAATCTGGAACACTAGAAGTTGCAGTAACAGGTTCAGATATTTCAGGTTCTTCGCCTATATCACTAGTAGACGAAAAACTACCAGCAAGCTCAGAAACTGTAACAGCTTCGGGATTATAACCTGTCTCTAGACTTTGGTAATCTGGATGGACTACCAAGGAAGATTCTCCTTCTTCAGGTGAACCTACTCTACTGCCACTAGGAGGAGTTACAAGGACCTTCAATCCTTCGTACTGATCCGGGACGTCTTCAGGAGATCCACCCCGTGATCTACGGAGTTTCCTCAACAAATCAGTTCCGGTAACAATCTCAGGTGACTTGCCCCGAAGTCTACGGGACTGTCTCGGTAATTCCGCCACAGCTAAAAACTTTTAACTACTACACACGAAAACAAAGTAAAATCTCAAATCAAACCACCTAAAGTCACTAAAGAACCAAACAAATTTGAATCACACGCCTAAATAATCTAAGGCGTCAAACCAAGCACAAACAGTAGCCTTCCAGACCAAAAACACTAGTTGGAGATGAAACCCAACATCGCCGGATTCAGTACAGAAGTGGTGGGTGGAACAGTTACCCCGGCAACCTGCTTAATGAATAGACCGGCACAAGTTCCTCCACTTTAACCGTCTCGAGTGAAGTGAACCCCCCGGAAAATCCAAGTGAGTCTAGCCGACATCTGCTCCAGGTACAGTGGGATCTTCCCTCCACCGTCACCTCGGTAGAATCCTAAAGATTTATGGTCACTAAGGTTACCAACCGCAACAAATGCACCTGGGGGAACAGTCTACACTCCGACAGCACGCAAGGGCAGAGTATCAAGCTCAATCCCCTTGCCGGTTCCTTGACAATAATCCAAGGTTTACCGACAAATGACCCCTGGCTCCTCGACAATGGTTAATCCGAGGTTTACCGTTTGTAATACGTGCATGTCTGGCGTCGTTCCCAACGAGGGAGGATTGATCCCCTCACTGGTCGGACACGAGCTCGTGCTTCTCCTTTAAGAGGAGCTTTCCCAGAGTACAAATGAGACAATTGGATTTATTCTATCACAAGATAAGCTACTTGTTTGGTTTTGTTGTCTTGGAGAGTTAATTACTCTCCTACTCCAAGACACTAGCCTAATCTAAATTGGTGTTTCAGAGCCCTAGTAAATAAAAGTTACTAAGTTGATTTTACTTTAAGCGTTAATTTTATGGTTTTTCTTAAAGACAAAAGGTAGCGGAAATGAAACCAATGGTGTGTAGACTCGACTCAAACCACTACAAAGATGCACCTAAGATGATTTACGCTACTTTTCTCTTTCAATGAAACTCCTAACTAAGAGAGTTGGAAAATGCAAATTTTATAGAAAACAACTTTCTTAGTAAAGACAATCAAAGAAACAATTCTCTTTATCTTTCCAAGCATACAAACATGACCACTCCTTACGTGCACGAAAAATTCTTTTTCTTTCAAAATACCTCAAAGCTACTTGAAACAAAACTTTTCAAAGGAGATGTTTTTGTATTTTTCTTATTTAATAAAGCATCAAAATCTATTTTAACGAAAATTAATCTCAAAATCTATAAAAGCTATGAAAAAATTGACTCACAAGCAAATCAAAAAGAAATTTACTCTAAAGCAAACCTAACGAGGCAAAAGCCTACAAGGATGATTCTAGGTTGTTTTACTTGACCACAATCAAGCCAAGGACCAGCTAATGCAGAATCAAAAGACCAGTCAAAACAAAACTCAAATCTTTATGTTCTTTTTGTAAAATGGAATTCAATACTCAATCAACAAGCACTTCGAAATTTGCCAAAGAGACAACTCAAAGGTAAGTTGCTCTCACAGGTACACTTTATGACAGGTCCGACTCCTAAGAAGGCTGACAAAACCAGAGAGATCTAAGGCTTGACAACTTCTACCGCCAAAGTCACTACAGGACCTACTCAAAAATCAAACCCTAGGGCTTAAACTTCTATGAAATCCACTAAAACACTCAATGCTATCGAAACAAGTTCAGGTGAAAATCTTTGACAAGAGACTAATGGATCTGGGCAGTAAAAACTAAGAAAAAGCAAAATCTAAGAGGAAAAATGTAAAAAATGGAAATTTCTTAATTTTTAGCAGGGTACGCAGGCAACCTGTTAAGACAGGCGTGGGCCCGCTCTGTGCACACAGCAACAGTGCGTACAGGTACGCACTGTGCAATACTTAGAGGGTGCGTACTACTGAAAAAACCAAGAAAACCTAAATTCAATCTAACCCTAAGCTAACCCACCCAAATACAAAGTCACAGAGCCAAAAACCAGAAAATAAATGACTTTTCTCAGATCAAAGTTGCATACAAAGGAAAATACTTTCTCATCAATGGATTCCCTAGTGGAGTCGCCATTTTGTCATGCGGAAAGAGTCGATAGTGCGGACACAACCAACCTCCATAGGAGCCTAAGACTCTCTAGTGACAAACAAGACAAACAAGAGCAATCCTTCTCTAAACATGCATTTACTATATAAGAAATCAAGTGTTTAGATCCTACCTGTAGTCCAGCGCTGTTGTAGCAGTCCAGCTTCGCTGATCCGGATGAGGTCCTCCTTCACTTCGAAACCTACATTCACTAACAATCAAACGATTAAATAGCACTTGATAATCTCATAAAATAAAACATATTTAACACATAGACCAAGGAGTACATGAAACAACTCATAAATAACAAGTTATTGAGAAGAATGGACTCATTTGCATTAATAGGAAACAAAAGGAACAATTACAACCTGAGCCTTGGTGTTGTGCAAGTCCCTCCCAGGGTCCATCAAGAGTTCTCCTTTACTTTGACAAAGCTCACCCACTTCCAAATAGAACAAGCAAAGATGGCAATCTCTCCTCACAAGCTTCTAAATGGGAGTCCTAATTCCAGCAGCATCTACCCTTAGAAATGTTTAGCTTTCAACCTCCCCTCCTTCTGGCCCAATGCCTGTATTTATAGTGCTCAAGAGGAAGTTAATCAGGTCCACCATCAATGGGATAATCACCTCTTTGGATGGGATAGCTCCCTTATTGATGGGATAAGTTCCTCTTTGGTAGGGGTACATGAACCATCTGGAGGCGCTTCATACACGTCAAACATACTTCTAGAAGCCTCTAGAAATGACCACAAGTAACTTTTTTGGAGTGAAACTTGCGCCTTTTGACCTTTACAGGGGTACGCACCTGCCCCTTTACATACAAAGCGTACAAGTACGCAGTTTTTGTGAACATTAGGTGCGTATACGCAGGTAAGGCCGAGAGTATCTGCGTACCCAGAGATAAACACATTTACAAAGACTTTCTCTCTTTTTGGAGTTTGACATGGAGAGCAGAGGCATAAGACTTGCCCAGGAGGATAGCATGACTGTTGATAGAGCCATACTAACTGTAAATAGCCATGGTGACATTTTTTAGTGTAACACTGTTATAGACATTTTTGTGCCTTACAGCATTGAGCATGAAATGTCCATAATCTAAGGGATCCAAAGTCCCTAAACATGTTGTTCCTACCCCTAGAGGAACAAGGCTAACAAGCCACAGCAATTCACAGAAGTTCTCCACCTGAAAACTGCTCAAAAACAAGTCAATTCAGGATTATTTCAGTGGCTACACTAGTTGTTTGCACTGAATGTCAAAGCCAACACTGGCTACCTGTGCTGAATGTCAACTGGAACACTGGCTACCTGCGCTGAACGAGATTGGACAAGTGGCAGGCTCATTTCTCAAGGTGTCAAAACCCAGGAAGCTTCCAAAATGACACTTGCCTCAGGGAATTCGACTGGTGATGAGTAAGAGGTTCCAAATCTCCAAGGGGAAGCAAGAACCTCCAAGTGGACTCAAGAACTGACAGAGGGAGAGGACACTAGTCACATCTCAAGCTGACTCATCCTCTCTCCAAACATCTATATATGGATCTCTCTTCCATGAGATCTAGAGGCTAGAATTTTGTTATTGCAAAGAATTGTTGTTGGTTTGAGACTGGAACTATTGGGTGCTTAATGCTTTGAAGGGGGAAAAGAGAGGAATTCCATTTGCTGGGAAGGAGATGCTGGATTGGAGCCCTCTGGGTTGTATCTCTTCCTGAACCTTGTTATTCATCAATAAAGCTATCTTGGTTTCTCCTATATGCTGATGTATTTTGATGTATGAATGTATTAGTGTATTTGGTTTATTTCTAATCCTAAACTAGTTATGAATGTGAATATCTGTCTTTGTGTAGTGTTCTTCTCTTGTCGCAAGTAGCTGTTCTCTTGTCGCAAGTAGTTGTTCTCTTGTGATCTTGCAGGAAGTGGAAGCTGGATAAGCAAGAAGGCAAGTAGCTGTGAACACCCAAAGAGAAGAGAGATCGGATCGAGGGACAAACGGAAGACACCGGTAAGTCTATTGATCTCCCTTCTTTCACATTTCATAAAGGAAGAAACCAGTATAGCTGTACTCGTTTGTTGCTAAGGCACTGTCACACCTTAGGTGGATAGGATCGTCCTGCATAGGCATTTTTCCCCACAACAAATTGGCGACTCCACTGGGGAGATCTGTTTAGTCATTTTATTTGTGTTTCTATCATTGTTTGTTTCATAGACTTGAAAACAACAATCGAACTGCATCTGCTTTTCCCGGATGCAAAGTAGACAGTTGCTGCTTTGATCCAATCACTGGACTTGTCTATGATCTGAAAAATGGACTCACAAATGATTTGATGATCCTTTGTGATAGATCTTAGTACTCCCTCAAAGCATCCCTTTGATTGTACCTTGCTTGTTGCTTTTATTTGGCCTGAAACAGTGAATTAAATAGAAATCTGTGACCCAGAACCCAGTGAGAAACTCTCGTTTCTCCTTCAGCGCGACAGCTGTGAAGAGGTTATGCATTTCAACGCAGGTCCTGTGAAGGCTACCTATGCTAAATGTCAAAACCCCTGTGTTGAGGTTGCGCTGATCCAGTTAGGCTTTGTGCAGCTGGGGTTCTCTGCTCTGTTTTGCCCTGTTTTGATCTCTGATTTTTGCAACCTATAACCAGCATAGGTACCAGTCTGATAACTCCTTTTCTCTGCTTAAATTTCACCTCCATTTGTACAAAAAGACTGTGAGTGTTTTTATGTGTTTGTGGCATCATTTACAGTTTTCCTTTGCATGAGTGAAATAATCATCCTGTAGCCCTTGATTCAGATCTATTGATTGTGATCTTAAGAGAGAGTTCATTGGCTGTTTACAGTTGGTTATACATTCATTCTTGCTTTTGGTTTGAGTTTGTCTCTTTTAAAGTGTCAAAACAAGAGTTTATTTCGAAAATCGTTAAGTGTTGTAATCTCTTCTACCCTTTCTGATTTCGAAAAAGTAAACTTGTTTGTATTTGTCATTTAAAAGCAAATTCAAAGTTGTGCAAAAAGCTTTCTTTTGTAGGCATCAATACTAAGAAAGCGGAAAACAAACACCTGCATTGTGCATTTGCATCTTGATAGTTTGTATGTTTGATTTAGGAAAAGTGCATTAGAGTATGCTGATTGCTCTTTGAGAAAAGATGGTGTCTTTCTTTTCCCTTAGTATCTAGGATTTTCATAAGTTGAAAAGATATAAAGCTTGCTTATCATCTGTAGACTGCATTTAGGAATTGTATCATACATCTCGTGGTGAACCTCAAAAAGCAAACTTCTAAAAAGATCAACCTAAAATAAACTGAATGAACTTAACAACGCTTTGTAACATAACGCACAACATAGAGGTCTAGGCTAGAGACGTGTTCCGGCGTCGTTAAGCCTGGTGATTGTCGATCTCGTTGAAGGTGGCTGATTCCTCCTAAGGGACGATAGCGCCAGTACGGATTGTGCTCCCACGTATCGTCGCGTATATATTGGGAGACCCCTATAGGCATATATCCTTTATCCTTAGGAAGCCGTGTCGGCCGCCCTACTGATCGCAATGCACTGAACACAACATTCAGGAAGATCGACCGCCCATACCTTAAAAAGTATTCTGCGGTTTTGCGAAAATTTTGGCACACCCTCTGCCTAGAACTCCAGAGCAGTTTCTTTTGGCCTTTTTCAGACTCTATAACAGAAAAAGTCCATCCGAGCATTTGTCACTTCGGGCTCTTTAAAACATCGAAGGAGACTAGAGTCATCTTTAGCTTTTTCTCGACTCTTTAAAAGTGAAAAAGCAAGTTGTGTCTAAAGCGTCTTTAACAATTTATTTTAAACGGAATAATCATCACCTTTCCCTCATTGATCTTCGAAGTTAGTCTACCTTCATCACAAATTTCTTGTAGAATCGCTAGGAAATATTTTGGATAGACTAAATATGTCTGAACAACCGTCGACAACCAGGACTGTGTAATCCGACACAGCAGCGGAAGAGCCTCCAAATATGTTCGCTGGTATACCATTTGTCCCGGAAAATTGTCAACAACAAGCTGGAGTCCAATCAGAGACTGTTTCGACGACATGGTTAGTTCCTATTTCTTCATCCGGATTATCATCTGGTATTTCTTATGTTGAAATTCAACAAATTGATCCAATGTGTCTTCAAAGGCCAATCTACCCTTTAAGTACTGGATTGCCACCATATGGAGGGCAGTATGCCTTTTCATTGTTCCCCCCCGGAGAACAACCATATGGGAGTTTACAACAAAGTTCAGGTCAAACTGGAATTACATCCAGCGGATGGGTACCGATACTGCCTCAACAACAAAGGGTTGCATATTCAATGCAACCAGTCCACCCTGTGTCGAATGTTGCCACTATACCTGGTATAGTGATTGCGTCACAAGTACAAGCGCTACCTGTTGTATGTCAACCCCAAGTTTCTCAGGTTGCCATACAACAGCCTCTTGTCTCGACAACTCAATCACAACCTCCAGTTAGTGCCTCCCTATCTGAAGCGACTCAGGCTCAAACAAGTACTATGACTCCTCATCTTGGTCAATCATCCAGTATTGGACAACAGCAAATGGTCCAACAACCAGAGCTGGTTCAAACTCATCAACCCCCATTCCAGCAATCATATGGAGGACCTGAGCAACAAGTCTTTGTAAGTGATGGGAAATCGCATTTACAAAGCGGTTACCAACAACCATATTATAATGGTTATGCCCATCAACCTTGTCAAAGTTGCCAGCATCAAATACATTATGCTGGTATGCAAAGACCCACTGCTCAGGCGATTCCATCTTATCCTGGGTATGCTTCGCCTAACCTGAATCAACAGTTGCCCTTTGTAGCAACTCTAGAATTACCAGATCTAAACCGGCTGATGAATGATCCAATTGCTTATGCCCCTTGGTGGCCAGCGATTCCGCATAAACTTCCGTCAGATATTCCTAAATTTAATGGAAATCCGGGTGAAGATCCATCGAATCATGTGATGACCTTTCATCTGTGGTGTTCATCAAACACCCTAAATGATGATTCGATTAGGCTTCACCTTTTTCAGAGGACGTTAACTGGTCCGGCAGCAAAATGGTATATTGAATTGCCTAGAGCTTCATTCGAAAACTTCAGTACCCTAGCCACGACTTTCTTAACCCATTTTCAATTACCCATAAGGTATGAAACGGGAACGGAACTCCTAACCAACTTCAAACAGACAACGGCCACTCACATATCTGATCATATACATGAGTGGTGACGTCGTCGTAGGATGGTAAAAATGTACGTTCCTGATCAGCTATTAGCTGAATGGTTTATCAAGTCATTACTTCCTGCCATCATGGAAGATGTGGCAAAGGGGGGAGTCGTAACGGAAGAGCAAGTCATCGCTCGTGCGCAATATCTGGACTTGGTTTACACTCAGTCCGGCACGCTCTACGACAAAATACCTGATGCCCCTAGACCGGAATTCTCAATTCCTCCTCCTCATAAATCAACCAATGACTCTCAGGCCAGCGATGGCGTGATTGGCGCAACAGACATGAAATCGACAAAGGCTATATCTAAAAAGGCCCATAAGATTTCCGGTAAAAATGCAAATGAGGAATTTCTTGCCTCGGAAGTAAGTGTCGTGTCGGACGACAAGGGCAAACAACTGAAGCAACCAGGGGGCAAGAAGAAAAAGAAAGGGAGAAAAAGGAAACCCCCTGCGGGGTGTCATATATGCGATGAGGATCATTGGACAGCAGATTGTCCATACAAAGCTGAGCTTAAAAGATTCTTTAAGAGTTCGAAAACCTCAGCTGTGTTGATTGATCCGTTTCTAAGCCCAAGAACCGAACTGGTTGCTAATCAAAATGCTTCCCGATCCCAAGTGCTTATGTTGTCTATATCAAAGCAGCAAAATGATGCTTTGACGAGGAATAAAGATTACAGGAATCCAAAGCTGTCGAACAACAAGGCTAATGAACAACCTAGTAGTTCGACAACAACTTTGACCGAAGTTGTGCCATCCATCGTTCCTGAGCCAATGATAAAGTCGCAAAAGGGAGCAGTACACAAATCGACATTTAATCCTTGTGCAAAAATAGCACAGATGGAGGACCTGGCCCAATCGCCGTCCGCTATGTCGACACTTGAGGTACCGCAAAATTGCTTCTCCCAAGAGCAAGCTTTATTATCAGCAATAGGTGGGGTTGACCCAATGGATTCCAATCTTGTATCCTTTGACCACAAAGGGTACGATCCTCAGTTACCAGCTCAATTAGCTTTCCTTGTTCAAGTGAAAGCCCTCAACAAAACTGTTCACCGAACGATTATTGATGAGGGGGCATCTACATGTATTATGTCGATGAGTTGCTGGAAAACTTTAGGATCTCCAACCTTGTCGCGATCTGCGACAACATTAAAAGCATTCGACGGAAGGACATATACCCCGTACGGTATCCTAAATAACTTGAAAGTTGAACTAGGGGGCAAAACAGTAGAAATAGATGTTGAATTCATCGATGGGAATCTTGATTACAACATCCTACTGGGACGACCATGGATATATGCCATGGCAGCTATTGTGTCGACCTATTTTAGAAAGATTGCATTTCCCTTTCAAGGAGGAATTACAATCGTCGACCAACAAACATTTCTCCCCAATGGTTCTCAAGTTACTGGAAGCATTCCAATGATCCATGGAAGCAATCATTCGCTCCAAAATATCGGAGTAGGTCTCCTAAAAGACCCTGCCTTAATGGGTACTTTTGCCCTACCGCCTCCGAGTAATCTGGCGGAAGTGGCCACAGTAGAATATGAAACCTTCTATATCTAATGGATTTGGACTCCGAGGACGGTTCTTATCTCGTGTCAACCTCGTTAAAAAATGAAACAAGGTGTCATGAGGATAGTTCTTTTACTATGTCAACCTCATTAAAAAATCAAACAAAACCCCTTTTCAAATCTCAAAGGTAAACCTTCATTCCAACCACCGAGTTGAATGCAATGAAGCTTGGGGGGCATGCACCTCGATTTGCGTTATTATGCTGGGGGCATGCAAACTTATCAACGAGCAGTTTTAGCACACAGTTCATGCTCGTTAAAAAATAAACGCAAGATCCGAGTAGTTTTAGCGCATAGTTCATGCTCGTTAAAAAATAAACATAAGTTTGAGCAGTGTTTTTCTGCGTTCAAGCTCATTAAAAAATGAACCTATCCCGGTAAATAACTACTGTGAATGTAACCTTATCAGCCATTAAAACCTTGGTCGTGTTTGCACCGTCACCTCCACTTTTCATTTGGCCGATCGTTCACCTCCATATGATTGTTTACCCATTTTGAGGAAAAGCTGCGAAGAGTGATTTCACCTAGCCATCCTTGTGACATTGCCGTGATTGGAAAATTCCAACCTGTACCTAGAATCAGCTGCTAACCCTGTTTATCACTCGTTCCTCAAAAGACGAGTCTTCTTTAAGCTCTTTTCAACTGACTCGTAAAATATGAAAAGATTGTCGAGTTTTGGCCTTCCAGCTCGTTAAAGCGACAGGAAGTGCTATCCCTCCTCTATATTTTAATCTTTTTGGACCTGAGGGATTATTGCACAAAAAGGTCGAGCGCTTGTTTTGTTCGGCTTGTTAAAACTATCGAAAACTCATCCCTTCTGTATTGTTTTATACTTTTTCGGACTTAAGGGATTAGATGGCGAAAAAGGACTTTTGGAGTTAACTTTATGTACCTTTTCAGACTCTCTAAAAATGAAAAGGACCGAGTTATCCTTGTCGTTCGACTCGTTAAAATCATTAAATAGCGACAAACTTGTCTTTAGACGAGAACGAGTTTCACTATCGCTAGGCTCGTTAAAACATAGCGATGGGCTTGCCCGAAGGGCAGGTTATAGAACAAGCATATGTTATCCTCCTCAAGCTTGACAAAAATAAAGAGGTACTGGTCAGCAATGACTGGGGAAAAATTGGGAGAAGCTAAAGAAAACTTTGATGGTAGCAAGTCGCTCTTGAACATGACACTTTTCCTCCATACCACAATCGGGTTGGGTTGTTTCATTCACCGGTCACATCCATGGTCTCGCCATACCATCCATATTTGGGGTAATGCTACCAATCCATCGCATCAGTGTCGCCATATGTTCAAGAGAAGTCATTCAGAAAAGTCAACCGTGTCCCATCCACTGCCATACATTATCCTTCATCCTTTCATGACCGCCACCCTGAATCATATGTCACAGATCGTTTTCACCTCCATTAAAATCATTAGCTCCGTTCTGTGTCACTGATGTGGGATTCATTAAGGCCATCCTTTGACGGATCGCTTCTTGTCGACATCAGCTCATTATCCAGGAAGTTGATCTAGGAACAACCCCTTTAGTACTTTGAAGCTTGCATGCCACAATGGCAAGTTTCTCACTTCCGGCGATAGGTATACATCAATGACCTTCGATCGAAAGATTTTGCGTGGTGTTCGACGCCAAGTCCTTTATTCACACCACGTGAATTGTACTGCAGTACCTTGAGGTTCATTATCATTATCGGTGATTCCTCTCGCGCTTGTTAATGGTTTACATCATTGACTGGTAATCAAGCGATGGCTTTCCATGTTCGACTTCAGAACAATTCTCACATGGATCGACTTGTACTTAGAGTAAAGATCGAACGAGTTTGAAGACTCTGGATCTAGTTTCATCCATCTGGGCTGCGATATATATTCAGGAAAGACAAAGACATTGGCATGTACAACATAGCAGAAGATAATCATCCTACTCAAAGGATGATAATTTCATCAAAATTATCAGTCTACCATCAGACGATTGTCTGTTCTATGTACAGAAAAATGAATTTATAAAGCTGAGCATGGGAATGCCCGCCTCAGCTAGATCAGGAAAGCAGCATGAAAAATAATGTATTGTATTGTATTGTATTACAGGTCTCCTCCCAGCATTGGATGAACTTCGGATCCCCCTGATAAAGCATTTCGCCCGATAAACAGCCTCATACTTTAGGGGGCAACTGTTATAGACATTTTTGTGCCTTACAGCATTGAGCATGAAATGTCCATAATCTAAGGGATCCAAAGTCCCTAAACATGTTGTTCCTACCCCTAGAGGAACAAGGCTAACAAGCCACAGCAATTCACAGAAGTTCTCCACCTAAAAACTGCTCAAAAACAAGTCAATTCAGGATCATTTCAGTGGCTACACTAGCTGTTTGCACTGAATGTCAAAGCCAACACTGGCTACCTGCGCTGAATGTCAACTGGAACACTGGCTACCTGCGCTAAACGAGAGTGGACAAGTGGCAGGCTCATTTCTCAAGGTGTCAAAACCCAGGAAGCTTCCAAAATGACACTTGCCTCAGGGAATTCAACTAGTGATGAGTAAGAGGTTCCAAATCTCCAAGTGGAAGCAAGAACCTCCAAGTGGACTCAAGAACTGATAGAGGGAGAGGACACTAGTCACATCTCAAGCTGACTCATCCTCTCTCCAAACATCTATATATGGATCTCTCTTCCATGAGATCTAGACGCTGGAATTTTGTTATTGCAAAGAATTGTTGTTGGTTTGAGACTGGAACTATTGGGTACTTAATGCTTTGAAGGGGGAAAAGAGAGGAATTCCATTTGCTGGGAAGGAGATGCTGGATTGGAGCCCTCTGGGTTGTATCTCTTCCTGAACCTTGTTATTCATCAATAAAGCTATCTTGGTTTCTCCTATATGCTGATGTATTTTGATGTATGAATGTATTAGTGTATTTGGTTTATTTCTAATCCTAAACTAGTTATGAATGTGAATATATGTCTTTGTGTAGTGTTCTTCTCTTGTCGCAAGTAGCTGTTCTCTTGTCGCAAGTAGCTGTTCTCTTGTGATCTTGCAGGAAGTGGAAGCTAGATAAGCAAGAAGGCAAGTAGCTGTGAACACCCAAAGAGAAGAGAGATCGGATCGAGGGACAAACGGAATACACCGGTAAGTCTATTGATCTCCCTTCTTTCACATTTCATAAAGGAAGAAACCAGTATAGCTGTACTCGTTTGTTGCTAAGGCATTGTCACACCTTAGGTGGATAGGATCGTCCTGCATAGGCATTTTTCCCCACAATAGTTACATTGATCAAACCCATCACAAATACACAGCCTAAGGCTACTAGAGTGGCAAGCCTTACCCTATCAGGCCTGCAGGTACCCATCTCATTGCCCACCCGAGTAGATACAAAGGAGCTCAGGGCCATTGGAACTGCGTACATCAGGTTGGTGGTCTGAATGAGGATCATAGTATTCTGATAGTTCCTAGGAAACTGGGAAACTTCCCACAAATAAGGTTCCTCTTCACATACCATTTGTTGTGGCATCAACAACATATGGTACATCTAGCTAATTACACAAGTTGATGCTACTTTTTCCATTTTGTTTGTTGTTTCCAAGATAGATTGGGAGTGAGGCTTGAAGAGACCAACAACTGAGTGGAGGCTATTTGGATGGGAATCGCAGATTGCATCAAGGAAAACCATTAAGGTAGATGAAGAAAGCGTCCTTGTGTCAATAAGGAAGATGAATAGCTTCTATGAAAACAATAGATTCCGATGAATAACAAGACTATGATATCAAAATTTTGCAGTTTGCAACAAAGATAAGATGTGTATTAGAAGAGAAGGAACTTGTGCAGTAACATGGTATCTACTCAGTTAGTTCTTTGCATTTTTGGCATGCTGCAACATTTTGCTGATGATTCTTTGTTGTTTTTGTTATTTCTTTTGCATATGCAATCAAAGAGAGTCTACTTCATACATACATCCCTTGCCTTCCTTCTTGACAAGGCTTGGTACTGAAAGGTATTGTCTTGATTCAGGGATTTTTATTTTTAATTTACTGCTAGGGAAGTGGGCCTTTTATTTCTAACAAGGGGATAATATCCTTCCGATCCTTATTTCAGAGCCATGGCAATATTTCTGACAAGAGAGAAGATGCCAATACCTAGTCCAATAAGTTGAAAACATCAGCCTGGCATCCTCCCATCCTGATGGGTTTTAGAGAAACATAGTCTTCTATGGTAGGGAATTTAGAAGTAAAATTTCACACCAGTTAACATAAGCCTCAAGGTAGGGAGGTGAAAAGCCTAACTAAAATCTATTGAAGCCTTGCATGCACCATTCTTGTAATAAAACCTTTTGGGATTTAAGCTTTGGGCCCTACAGATGAATCATTTGAGAGGATTACTATTGTTCAATTATAGGTTGTGTGTGGGTTGGGGCCATGGTATCGTGGTAAGGTGCCAGTAGTTCACTGCAATTGGCTCCAATTCGATTATCAACTAGCCCAAATCAATTCATAGTGTAGTTCCTTTCTCACTGCATATGTTTTTGGGAATAATTTCCAAGAGTTTCGTAAGTGCTCTAGCCAAAATGGGATGGTTCTAGGTAATAATTAGAGAAAGAAAGTGATACCATCGTAATTAGAAAAAGAAAATGATACCATCTTAAGATTAATGTATCATTTATCCATTTATGGAGTTATATCTGGTTTTGATGGCACTTCTTTGTTTTCTTCTTCTGCATTCAAGCATAATTGTTGTTAGTTTGGCTAATAAGTATGGAGTTCGACTCCCTAAGCTTTCCCAAACAGAATCTGAATCTTTGAAAATCACGTTTAAATTACAACAAAGAGTAGATCACCAGCACAAAATGAAAATGAAAAATAAAATAAAATTATAGTACCATTTTACATTTGTTTATTTGGTGAATTTTTCATTAATCAGACATGACTTGTGTAATTGGATTAGTGATCACTGAAACTACCCAAAAATACCTAACAACATTATTGTGACAAAACTAGACCAATTTTACAAAAAGGGCAGATTTATTCTCAACATATGGAAAGAAAACAAATAAAGTTTTGTTGCACATATGGGTCCCTTGTCCCACAAAAAAAAAGTGTCTCATACACCAATTTGGTGTTTGGCTAGGCTGTGACCTTAACATTATTGTCCCACAAACAAAAGTGTCTCATACTTCAATTTGTTGTATGGCTATGATGTGACCTTAACATTAAAGTATTATTATTATTTTACAAAAAGATCAGAATTATTCCCAATGTAAGAAAAAAAAATAAAGGTATTTTTCATACATCAATTTAGTGTCTAGCTAGGCTCTGACATCATCATTATTATTATTTTTGTGTGAACAAAAACACCCATCTATAAACATAAATACCAGTATGGCATGTCACTTGTGTGATTGGATTAGCGATCATTGAAACTACCCAAAATACCTGATGACATAGTTATAAAAAAATTAACCCAATTTTACAAAAAAGGCAAAATTGTTCCCAACATGGAAAGAGAAAAGAAATATAGATTTATGAACAAAATGTGATTGTAGAAGTACAAAATTAGAACTGACCCAACAAAATTGGTGTCAAATTTAGTTAAATTCAAACAAAAATTAGGTTTTCCCATCATAAAAAGATGATATGCAATAATACACATGTGTGTAACATCCTTTGAGCCCTGCCTGATCCATGGGACCCCTTATCTTATATTAGGGGATTTTGATCAAAGCTATTGGGTTTTTAAGATCATTAAGAACTCAGTTATTTAATATGTGTGTATGTATTTGATCTAAAGTAATTTGCAATGTGATCATGTCCGTCAAACCTAGGCCTTCCCCAAACAACCACACATAGTATACAAAAATAATATTGAACCCCAATGACATACAAGCAGATAACCTCAAACCCAATAATACCTGGCATTGCAGCAATAGAAACAGAGTCTCCATGGGGCATGGGGCTCCAGTATTTTGCATGGAAACTGTCATATGGGCTGCTAAAATATGAAATAAATCCATCATAGACTAAATATTGGTGGAATACATTGGTCATCCCGCTTCTACTTATTTTGCTTCCTTTGTTTTTTATGTTGTTGTTGGAAGATGAAGAATATGAGGATCAATGCCCACATGGCATCCCTCCTCCATCTGGATGGAAACTGAAATCCCACCTCCTGGAGAGGGGTGGTGAGAAGTTGGTCTGCCAATGGGAGTTAGTCGAATCCAGAGACCATTCCCCACTTTTGAAAAGTGTAACTAGTATCGGTCTTCATAATTTTATTTGTCTCATGTCATGATGTAATTTTGATGTATTGATCAAAAGAAGAAAATTGTAAAAGAAAAATTGTTTATAAAGCATGGTTTTCATGCTTATGTCATTTGGTCAATAGGTCAAGCATCCATTGTATGCTTCTAGGTTTTGTCTTGAATCGTGGTCATTGTATTTATGTAAAAGACCCTTTTTGGGCACTTATATAAAGAAAATAATTTTTTTAATATATAAAAGTGTCTAGGTAAGCTCCCAAGGAAAAGTCGCCAACAAGTGGAAGTCAGCCTAGAGTGGGCTTGAAGAGCTCTTACAAGGGTATTTATAGAGATACTTTGACCTCCATGATACAAATTTGTACACTTCGCATAAGATATGTCTACGGTTTGAAGAGGAATGTGAAGACCATGAAGAGGCTAGAAGAACCTTGCAAAAGAAATGTTTTTTAAGTATTTAGATATATGAAGTTGCATAAGTCTGAGGATGCACAAGTCTGAAGTTGAAGAAGTGAAAAAGACATGTATAGTTGGTTGTCTGTATCTTGGTGAAAGATATAGGTCTTGTTGGGTCTTGGAAGTCTCCTTTGAAGTTAATAAGAAGAGAAGTTCTTGTGGGTTTTCCCCTGTTGGAGGGGTTTTTCCTTGGCATGGAGCCTATATCTTGTGTTCATGTGATCTCTATTGTTTTGACATTTATTTGATGATGAACAACATAAACATAATCAAGTTAAGAAGTATCTAAATCACAAATAAATGTTAAAGAAGGAAAATGATAAGTTAATAATGTTGCCCTAATCAGTTTTCCAACATGGAATCAAAGCTAAGGCTTGAAGAAAGGAGAATAGATATCACCTTTTGTTAAAGAAAAATAGAACAATGAAATGAATCTCGTGGAAACCCTAGAAATCTCCTTAAAAGGAGTGGCACCATCTCTAAAACATCACTCAACTCAAAGCTCAATACTATTTTATAGCTCGTATAATCTAGAAGTCACAGATTGCATTCACATAATTGTTGTCGTATTTGTGGCCTGCTTTATGGGTTTCACTCTAAAATCTATTAGCATGGATTCACAATAATGGTTTGATTATTTAATTAAAATATTTTCTTCATCAATAATTCACTATGATTATGTGGCATGTCTGGAATCACACCCCTATTTGACTCATAATTTTTTAAGCACGAATCTACAGTGGTTTGTATTTGTGCAAATCACATTCTTTGAAAATGAATTGCAATGGCTCGACCCTTTTAGGATTCAAAATCTCAGAGACTCGCATCCTCTGTATCACACATTTGTGGTGGATTTATAATGCCAACAATGGATCGCTAGCAGTATCTCATCGCTATGACTCATGCTCATATAATTTTGATTCATATATAGTTATGAAGCTCGCAAAAATAAATTTGTGAGACTGTATATATTCATTGTTATCACAATGGTGATATTATGACTCTAATAACACGTGATCTCACAATGGCTTATATTCTAGCAACATTCATGGCTCGCTATGATTCTGTAATTTCTTATCTTAGTAAAGATACAAAGTAACGACTCGTTCATGATTTCAAAGGCTCACATTATGTACAATTGGTCCATACTCGAGGTTTTTGTGTTACAACTATCACATTACAGGACCGACAATACTATATGACTCATAGCTTATATATACATGGCCCGGAGTTATATGACATGGTTTGACAATAAGACGTTGTTGACAATGTGTTGACAGCATAAAGACAACCTGGATTCAGATAACAAAAAAATTGATATGATAATAAGATGACTGGCACTTACGATGGCTTGAGTCTGTTATAAAAACAATATCATAATGGTATCAATGACAGAAGGTTAAGTGGATTGGCTATTAGCTCAATAGTTGAGACATCTGACAATCACTTTTTTGAAGAAATGGTGACACGTGAAGAAAGACTGAATCCTTACAAATAAATAAAAGACAGAAGTATGTGGTCTTTTCCTATGAGGTATGTATAATTGTCATATGCATTTCATATGTCTAAATTATGACAACGGGTCTGAAAATAAATTAGGGTTCTGCAGCAAATTTTGAATAGTAGGAATCTAGGGCTTATATTTTTAGGTTATTGGTATCTAGGGTTCATAAACCCTAGGTGGAACTTGAAAACCCTAACCCTATTTTGACGTTCCCTCAAGGAAACCCTAGCACTTTGAAAATAACATCTAGGTTTTACAAGGAGAATCTAGGGTATATGGAAAACCCTAGCAAGGGTTGAATTAGGTAAAACCTAGGATTTGAAATCCTAAGGTTGATGTTTCCACTAAAAGTAAAAACCCTATCAAGGGTTAGATCAAGAATTTTTTAGGGTTTGCATCTAAGAACCCTAGAAGTACACCCTCTGAGAAACCATGGAAACCCTAGATTGACAGATTTGACATTATGTTCTTGTCTTTGTATATTTTGTTTGGTAGTATTTGTCAATGAATGTTGCAGGTACTTATTGATGAAAAGAAAAAGATATGCTAATCTTATGAATAGAGGAAATGGTAACTTGGTAATCAAGTTGGATCCTTGGGCACTCTGATAAAAGTATACTCATATGGAGATGGACCTCAAAGATGTTGATTCTATCATGGTAAGAGAGAGCCCTTCAAGAGGGAGCCCTTTCAAAGTTTGTAGAAGAAGAAACTCAAGGTATGTGTAAAATTCTAAGATTTGTAGCAGGTCCCCATCATATGAGTAGGCACGATCATTTTGTCTTTAAAATCTATTTATGGTAATGTCTCTCTCATCTCTAGGGTTTTTCTAGAGAAACATAAAAATTTGTATGTTGTTGGGGTGTTTGACTTATAGATTAAATAAACCCTTATCTTTCATGAAACCCTAGTTTTTTATGGTTTGGTGATGACGACTAGGGTTTATGACAAAACCCTTGTAGAAGTTGATATAAAGATCCTAGGGCATGAAAATGAAACCCTAGGTGTAATTGCTTTGAATATGGTTGAAACCCTAGCATTGTTTAGTTATTAAATATCTAAGGTCTAATAATAAAGTTTTGATGATGATATCTAAGTTTTTTGAAACCCTAGAAGAGGTTTTTATAAGAGTCTAGGGCATAAAAGTGTAACCCTAGTTGATTGCTAACTATATTTAGGTTTTAAATATCTAAAGTTTAATTTCTTATTCAAATTTTTGATAACCCTAGATGCTCTCCTTGTGGTAAAGTTAATCTTAATATATATTTGTGTTTGGTTGTACTTGTTGAAGAGATTTGATATAAAGAACCTTGGGCATGAAAATGAAACCCTAGGTGTAAATGCTTCAACTATGGTTGAAACCCTAACATTGTTTAGTTATTAAATATCTAAGGTCTAATAATAAATTTTTGATGATGATATCTAAGGTTTGTGATAAAACCCTAGCAAAGGTTGTTATAAGAGTCTAGGGCATAAAAGTGTAACCCTAGTTGATTGTTAACTAGATTTAGGTTTTGAATATCTAAAGTTTAATTTTTTATTCAAAGTTTTGATAACCCTAGATGCTCTCCTTGTGATAAAGTTAATATTAATATATATTTGTGCTTGGTTGTACTTGTTGAAGATATTTGCAGGTACACAGTTTTCAAGAGGTTGTAAATATGTAAGACTACTTGATGATGATGATACTTGATTATGACTTTGATGAGCATGATAGAAAGAGGGAGCTGAGAGAACCTTGATGACATTAAAGTTTACATTGGTGTTTGATAGTTGACCTTGTTTCCATGAGAAGATAAATAATGATGTTTTTGAAGGTCGAAAGCTCTCTGATGACATCATGATGTAAAAGAAAGAGCTTGTGTAGCTGGAAGAATAAATTTGTTGATGATGGACTTATCCCCCTAGTTAAGAAAGAGGTTAGATGAAGGAAAGTGTATATCCTCCATAGTTGAAAAGGAGGACATGATGTGTCAGCCATACGCATAGTAAGGAAAGAATGATATCATAGAATAGCTAAGGCAATGTTGGTGGTTGGTATTGGTGTGTCGTGACTAAGACTCAGTTGTTTTGAAAAGTGTTGAAGCTAAGTTTGGTGTTGTTGGAGAAGTTGAAGAAGGAGCTTTTGTCAAGATTTGTTTGGATATTGTGATGAACTAAGCATCATCAGAATAGTTGAGGACCCCAGAGATTGTGCTAGCATATCAATAATAAGAACCAATATATTGGAAGATTGGGGTCATGAGGCTACAGTATATGGATGAACAAGTAGTTGATGTGTTAATCTCTCCCTGAGAAGTTTGTATATTTTAGAAGCATGCTTGGATTGGTGAATACCTTTGATTTGGTGGAGAGGGAAAGATGAGTACCATAAGTTCCCTATATGATGGTACTTGGGAGGACATCTTGGCCTGGTTGGAGTTGAGATCTCAGTTATAGTTTGGCCTTGATGATGTCTAGATCCTACTATGGGAGGGTATCTTGATTATGGGGCTATGTTTTTGTATTTGACCCTAATGATACCTAGATACCTATGAGGGTTGGTGTCTTAACATGGAGTAAATGGAATCTATATCTAGCTGGATTGATACCAGGGTTATACCCTGATGGTACCTATAGTAGCAAGTTGCCTTGATGACACCTTAGTCCCTATTGAGAGGATACCTGGGAAGTTTTGGTATCTCTAACATTGCGTATGTTGATACTCTTCTTGTGAGAACTTTTCAAAGTGAGTATTTTCCTTGCATCAGTTGGTCAATTATGAATATATACCTAGTTAAGAGGGAGTGTTGAAAAGTGTAACTAGTATCGGTCTTCATAACACAAATGTCAGCTCTCTGTCATAGCTAAAACCTCTCTCTCTTAGAGAGGAAAACCCTTCAGTAAATTTCTCTTATTGGAGCTTCTTATTGATCAATGCCAAACCCTAGACCCTTGACTAGGATGTCCTCCAAGCACAAGTCAAGTCCTCTCCTCTTTTCTGCACTTTGTTCCCAGCACATAGACTTCCTTCTTCCGACACTTTTCTCCCCAACACTTCATCCTCCTTCTTTGTTGCTTGTCTAGAGATAGACCTTTCTTGAGAGAGCTTTATATGAGATGTTCCTCTTCTATACTTAGTGATGTCCTTTTCTCAAGTAGACTCCTTCCTTCTTTGACCAAACGAGATGTTTCTTGAGATGTAGGAGCAGACTCGATATGACTGTACAGCAACCCTAAATTCTTCGCACGTGTGGTAGGGATCCTTGTAGTTTAGGGTCCTTTCACCTTCATTTGAGAGAGAGACTTCTTCGCTTGACTTGGGAGGCCTTGTAGGCCTAATTTCTAGCCCAACCAATAATGATTCTTGGATTGTTCTCTAGTTGTTGTTATACCCACAGATTTACCCTCCCTTTCTTCGCACGTGTGACTGTTTCTAGCCCTAGAAACAATCCTACACCTTCGCTTTATCTTCTCCTTTCTTCACTGCACTTAGGAGACCCTTTAGACTTGTCTTTTCCTCTCTCTTCTCGGCTTCTATCCTTCGCTGATTTCAAAGATGCTTGGTGGACGTTGAGAGGGAGTGGACAACCTCTATATATAGAGGATTGTCCCTCCTTTAGGCCGACTTGAGGCCGACTTGCTGTCTTTAGGCTGACATGAACTTTCTTCATCGTTTTTCTTCTTTTGGAGGATGTTGTTGCATGGAGAGGACTTGCACTTGTCTTGGAGGTATTCATTTAACCTTATACAATATTATACATAGCGTAATATGCCCTCTAAGGGTCTTTAACATTTTCTTTTGACTCCTTGACTCACCTATAGCACTTAAAATTTGCTAGACCCATTTCAATGAGCAAGAAACAAATTGACATATATTATAAAAATAATATTTTTTTTCTTGAATAAGTACAAATATCAAAAGCACATTTATGAAGATCGAACCTAGTTACAAATCCTTCAACATTTGTCTCACGTCATGATGCAATTCTTATGTATTGATCAAAATAAGAAAAATGTAAAAGAAAATTTGTTTATAAAGCATGGTTTTGATGCTTATGTCATTTGGTCAATAGCTCAAGCATCCATTGTATGCTTCTAGGTTTTTGTCTTGAATCATGGTCATTTTATTTATGTAAAAGACTATTTTTGGGCACTTGTATCAAGAATAGAATATATATATATATATATATATATATATATATATAGTTAAGCTCCCAAGGACAAGTCAACCTGCCAATGGAAGTCAACCTAGAGTGAGCTTGAAGAGCTCTTGGAAGGGTATTTATAGAGAGACTTCGACCTCCATTTTGGATACACATTGGTACACTTCACATAAGATATGTCTGTGGTTTGAAGACCATGAAGAGGCTAGAAGAACCTTGCAAAAGAGATGTTTTTGAAGTCTTTAGAGATATGAAGTTGCAGAAGTCTGAAGACCCACAAGTCCGAAGTTACAGAATCGTTAACAAAGATCTGAAGTTGCAAAAGTAAAGAAGACATGTGTGGCTAGTTGGTTAACTTTTATTTTAGTAAAAACTAGATGTATTGTTGGGTCTTGGAAGTCTCCTTTGAATTTAATAAGAAGAGAATTTCTTGTGGGTTTTCCCCTATTGGAGGGAGTTTTGCCTGGCATGGAGCCTATATCTTGTGTCCATGTGATCTCTATTGTTTTGACATTTATTTGATGATTAACAACATAAACATAATCAATTTAAGAAGTATCTAAATCACAAATAAATGTTAAAGAAGGAAAATGATAAGTTAATAATGCTGCCCTAATCAATTTTCCAACACCCACTCCCACCTAGTCGCCTATTGGATGATTCATTTGGCCTTGTGGGCACACAGCAGAGGGAACCTGTCTTATCTATTGTGGGTGTTCCCCCTTTCTTGTTAGTTACTGTAGTGATGTTTCCTATGTGTTTTATCATAGGTGTTGCAAGAGACACAGGGCCCTTGAGGGGAGGGGAAAGGAAAACAAGAAGACAGAAATACCTTGGGTTTGAATGGGCTCTTGTGACTTCAAAACATCATAGTTTCTTATTCAATAAGCCCGAATTATTGGTTACTAATAGTTATGAGTATTTTTAGAGTATTTAGACGTGTTGTCGAGAAAATCAATGAAAATGGTGTTCCGAAGAGATTTGTTATAGGTGTGGATCACGATGTGAACTAGTCTATTGTTTGCACGAATTTATTTGTTTGAGTTATTTCATGCTTAAAAAAAACTATTGATACACACCCACAAAAGGAAGAACATGGAAGTTACTGCAACATTCACTTGTCATTTACCTAAAAGCAACATGAAGGGAATGATAATAGGTGTAATTGATCTATCCCTGTTCAAGGGAATGATAATAGGTGTAATTGATCTATCCCTCTTCGCACATAACTCTACTCAATCAAATGTCAAGCTAATAGGCCTTTCCAATAAAAGCAAATGAATGTAGAAATAAATAAAATATACATGGATAACTAGAAGAATGAGAATGAGCATACCTATGGAGTTGGGGTTCGCATCTCCATTATCATTGGGATGGAGTTGGGTTTTGGGCTTCCAGCAAGGATCCGGGTTTGGGCTTCCTGCAAGGATCCATTGATGATTGCCTACCACCACTTTTAACAGGACTTTCATTTATATCTATTTACTCACGACTTCTTGTGTTGTCAGGGATCGCCCCAAATGTAGAGAGATATTAGTAGCAGGAGCAGGCACTAGGGACATTATAAAACCCCTCGCTCGCTCTGGACATTAGAAAATCCCTCTATTGCTCACATTTTTTACTTTTTTTTTCATTTTAAATTCAAGTAAATAGAAACCGCGGACATTAGAAAATCCCTCCCTCACTCATGTTTTTTATTTTTATTTTATTTGAATTTCTAGTAAATAGAGATCCTTTTTGGTACCTTAAAAACCCTACAACGTGTCACGCTTTTTATTTGGATTCTATCTGTAGAATGGGAAGTGTTTGACTAGCATAACCCAGAATCTATCTTCGTTCAATTTAGATACTACAAATAAAATAGGGCTATCAAATAGTTCAATATCAAATTTTGTCTTGGAGTGGATGAGGTTCTATTTATGCAACTATTTTCCCAACACTTGATTTCATGGCTCCAAGAGGTTATAATATGTGTTCACATTAACTTAAATCTATCTATGTGATTTTTTTTTAAATTATCCATCATCTTCTAATGGTTATGTGGGCTTCTTGAATTAGGATTGAATTTATATAACAACAAGGATTGAATTTATATAGCGACAAGAGGTTATGGATTATATTTGCATCAATCACATTTGAATTTTTCTAGTACCTTGAAGTGGTTATAAGAGCCTTTAGAGGTGGAGGTTAAATTTATTGCCATGGAAGGTTTTGATATGTATTTATGTTACAAATCTAGCCACACTTTTATGGGTTTTTTTAAGTTTTGATATGTGTTTATTTTACAAACCTAAGCACACTTTCAAGTTTTCTTTTTTAGACAAATATTATTGACTAGGTTCTCTTCACATAGATCTTCATTAATCGTCTTGAAGTTTCCATGCACAATTAAAATGACTAACATAAACGAATAATTCATATTATTTTCATATTGGTTAGGTAGTCATATTCTTGTTCCTAGACTAAATTAGTCATTCACATTAGTCATTTTTAGTTGTATTACTTATTAGCTAGTCATATATCTTAACTTGAGACTAAATTAGTCATTTATGTTAGTCATTTTTAGTTTGGTCACTTAAGATTCCTCAGTTTTGGTAGCAATTCACTTGGAAAAGTTGTGGTGACTAACACTTTTAGTCACCTAGTCACTAATTTCTCATTTTCTACTAGTGATCATGTAGCAAAGACGTTAGCAAAGGGAGCACCAGCGGGAGCATGAGCAGCAGGTGGAACAATACAATATGGTCTAAACATGGCAGGCTAGAGAGAGGGAGAGGGATTTGTACCATTTCCCTACTACTGCAGCGACCTGAACGCTCTTAAGGAATGTAGGCCTCCTCAAGTACTATGAGGAGGCTACATCCCTGAAGGGATACTCTATCTTATTGGCACATATAATCCATCGATGGAGTGCCCAGGAGCAGGATTTTTGTGTTAGTATTAGGGCATGGCATAGGTCCACTGAGGAGGATATATACTTTATCACTGACCTATCCGAGAGAGGGGAGGATTTTCACCAATTCCATAATATCCCCCATGGGGTTTAAAATGAGAGTCAGCTTGCATACACTCAGAGATATGTCAAGCCTCATGCGATCCATCCATCATATTTTCAAGTTTATGGTGGACAACTATGGATTTCTTCTTTTGCTACAGAGGAGGTTAGGTGCCTCTCATTATTATTCACCACGATTGCATACTCTAGTAGTGGTGGGTAACAAAGTAGTTTCCCTGTTTTGTATTATGTTGATTCTTTGATTCAGGTGCCATGTTGCATCAGATGGTTTTCCATTTTTTTGAGGCAGTTTTGCATGGCTTTAGATAGATTTCATGCATTGATACATAGGAGGGAGACCTTCCCTTTCACTTCCAACCTTTTTTGTTTATTTTTTGAGAGGTTTCCAGAGATAAGGCCTACATTTGACCGTCGCCCTCCTAGGCCAATCATTGAGTTCTTTATGCACATGTGGGGGCAAATGATGCACAAAAGGGGCTTGCCAAAGTATCCAACCATGATTTCTCCCAAGCCATTGACACTACTGCCCAGTGAGGATGGCCATGTGTTTTTCGTGTTAGCATTTATGTACAGATGGATTGATTGGAGAGGGTGTCCCAACATCCTCTTCATAGCAAGTAAGCCTCTAGATGATAGAGGTAATATTGGTGCTTTCTTTAAATTAATCTAGTTTCATTTATTTTTTTAATGATTTAAAATAAAATTTATTCTAGCACATTCTTTAACTTGTTTTATTAAATTATTTAATGAGATTGTCAAATTATTTTTTTGTATTATATATTATGTAGACATCAGCACATTTGTGGGGACATGCCTCCTCCCCCAACGGATGTCGGAGGAGATGAGGAGATGGGAAAGGCCCAAGAGGGTGAGGCACATCCTTAGGGGGGTGCGAGCATCGTAGGGCTGGTTTGCGAGTTCTTATGGACTACTACAATAGGTTGGGCATAATTTGGTTTGATGCAGGAGTCCACCCTGGGAGGGCTCAAGATATCACTGTAAATCCTATGTTCGTGGGTTTGTACAGGGACTTTCTACGTGAGATGATGTCTCTTATGTGGCATATCATCAAAGCTAGTAGGGTACTGACAATGATAAGGGATGAAGACCATCATCATGCAGTGACATATACATCAAATGAGGGTGGTAATGATGATGATAAGGGTGATGATCATGATCATTATGATGAGGGTGGTTATCATGATGCCTCTGGTAGTACCACCAGATTGGATCATAGCCGTCAGGGTGTCGGTGATCCTTCTAGTAGTACACCTCCTCGTCAGTTGCATGATGATGAGATTCCAGATATAGAGGACGTGCCTTATGTTTCTCTTAACAAAGAAGTCCATCTGCCTCCTCCTCCACCTTAGAGTTTGTGAAACCGCATGGAGGGTGCAGTAGTTGACCATCCATCTTCTTCTACTGCAGACCAGCCACCTCCTCCTCCACCTCAGTTGAGTTCGACAAACGTTGATCATGCAGTAGTTGGCCATCCAACATCTTCTATTGTAAACCAAAATGGCACTACGTTTGTTTTATCAGATATTTGATTGTACTTGTTTGACTTGATGTAGTTATTTGACTTGTTTATATGTATTTATTTAATGTGCTTCCAGATAGATGTGTATGTGCATGATAGCAATTATTTGACATGAGATTTATACTAATTTGAGGGTGTGTGTGGTGATGATGTTAGATTACAATGTTTGTGTTTTGTTAGATGTGATCATGATGATGATGCCCTATTAGATTATTAGATTTTTGTGCTAGCTAATGACACGTATATGTGTTAGAGGTGTATATAACTAAATGATGGTAGTGAATTCGAATGTGTATCTTAGATGATGTTTATGATTGTTTGATGGTTATCATCATGATGTTTATTTTTATGAAATAATATTTATTATAGATTATGTATTGGTGAACTTATATCAAACTTGTATATATGAAATTGCATGCAAAACGACTTTAAAAAAATTGCAAAGATATTTTTATAAATTACAAAGTTTGGTATGCTTGAAACTATGATTGTAAAATTACATTTAATTACTTTTATTATTAATATTTTGTAAAATATTACATATCAAATCCATATTAAACATTGAAAATTTTACAAATATCCCTCATACATTGAATTAGAAAACAACTATTAATGGAATAAGAATTCTCTCAATCTTTCTCACTAAAGTGAAAATATAAGAAAATTTTCAATTTAAATTACATTACTTTTCTCTATATAAATGGTATATAAAATTGTGTTATTTAATATGGACATTGAAATATTTTACTTATGGTTGTCAGTAAAATAATTTTTGTTATAAATATATTTTTGTTTTAAATATCACATGTAAATGGAACATAGAATGAATTACACATAATGTAATATCAATAATATTATTTCTTGTCATGTGAAAAAATTACATTTCTTCCTTGTAATAAAAAGTAAACTATATTTTTTTACTCATTACATTTCTTCCTCATAATAAAAGCTAAATTATTTTTTATTTCGGTTACTTTATATCTCTATATAAAGTTATATAAGATTAAGGTGTAAATTGAAGTATTGTAATTATGGCAGACATTAATTTCTTTTGTTATTACTATTTTTAATTTGTTAATTTAAATTATTATTTTACTATTTTTAAATGTAATGTTACATGGAAACATCTCTCCCATATTGATATGGTTAGTTTATATCTCTATATAAAGGTATATAAGATTAAGGTGTAAATTGAAGTATTGTGATTATGACCGACATTAATTTCTTTTGTTATTACTATTTTTAATTTGTTAATTTAAATTATTATTTTACTATTTTGAAATGTAATATTACGTGGAGACATCTCTCCCATATTGATATGTAGAGTGCCTCTCAGTGCAATTAATTTAGGTTTAATATAACTTAAAAATGTATATTTTTATAAAATTTAATTTATTGCTAAAGTTATGAGATTTTCAAGCAATTTAAATTTAATAGTTATATCAACTCTTACCAATTTAAATTAGAAATTTATCTCTCTAAAGATGAGGATAAAGATGTGTAACATGATAAGGCTTCATGTGAAGTTACTTGTAGTTGGAGATTTGCTCAAGTGGAAGTTCTCCCTTAAAGAGGAAAGTGAATTTTTTTTTTCTAGTAATAAAGATAGAACATTTTTATGCTATTTTGGTTCTTTATTTGTTGTTGTACTAGTATAAATTTAACTCTTTTTAATAATAAATATGAGTTAAGTAATACAAAAATGATAATACGTTAGATTTAAACTTTTGACAAATAATATATTTCAATTTTAAGCTTCTGTGGTAGTTTATTGCAGTGGTATGATCCGGATTATCCACAGTTTCGAGTTCATTCTGTCGATGTTTCAAACCCCAAAGGGGGTCCATCATGAGGACTAAATCAGAAAGAATATGAATGAATGCAGGTCTGCAGTTCTCTTCTTAATTTTTATCCTCAAGATTTCGAGAAGACAGATCTCCTTCCATGTTTCCCCTTCGTACAGGGAAGTTATGTTATATTTTAAGCTTCTGTGGTAGTTTATTGCAGTGGTATGATCCGGATTATCCACAGTTTCGAGTTCAATCTGTCGACGTTTCAAACCCCAAAGGGGGTCCATCATGAGGACTAAATCAGAAAGAATATGAATGAATGCAGGTCTGCATTTCTCCTCTCAATTTTTATCCTCAAGATTTCGAGAAGACAGATCTCCTTCCATGTTTCACCTCCGTACAGGGAAGTTATGTTAGATTTTAAGCTTCTGTGCTAGTTTATTACAGTGGTATGATCCGGATTATCCACAGTTTCGAGTTCATTCTGTCGACATTTCAAACCCCAAAGGGGGTCCATCATGAGGACTAAATCAGAAAGAATATGAATGAATGCAGGTCTGTAGTTCTCCTCTCAATTTTTATCCTCAAGATTTCGAGAAGACAGATCTCCTTCTATGTTTCCCCTCCGTACAGGGAAGTTATGTTAGATTTTAAGCTTCTGTGGTAGTTTATTGCAGTGGTATGATCCGGATTATCCACAGTTTCGAGTTCATTCTGTCGACACTTCAAACCCCAAAGGGGGCCCATCATGAGGACTAAATCAGAAAGAATATGAATGAATGCAGGTCTGCAGTTCTCCTCTCAATTTTTATCCTCAAGATTTCGAGGAGACAGATCTCCTTCCATGTTTCCCCTCCGTACAGGGAAGTTATGTTAGATTTTAAGCTTCTGTGGTAGTTTATTTCAGTGGTATGACCTGGATTATCCACAGTTTCGAGTTCATTCTGTCGACATTTCAAACCCCAAAGGGGGTCCATCACGAGGACTAAATCAGAAAGAATATGAATGAATGCAGGTCTGCAGTTCTCCTCTCAATTTTTATCCTCAAGATTTCGAGAGGACAGATCTCCTTCCATGTTTCCCCTCCGTACAGGGAAGTTATGTTAGATTTTAAGCTTCTGTGGTAGTTTATTGCAGTGGTATGATTCGGATTATCCACAGTTTCGAGTTCATTCTGTCGACGTTTCAAACCCCAAAGGGGGTCCATCATGAGTACTAAATCAGAAAGAATATGAATGAATGCAGGTCTGCAGTTCTCCTCTCAATTTTTATCCTCAAGATTTCGAGAAGACAGATCTCCTTCCATTTTTCCCCTCCGTTCAGGGAAGTTATGTTAGATTTTAAGATTCTGTGGTAGTTTATTGCAGTGGTATGATCCGGATTATCCACAGTTTCGAGTTCATTCTGTCGACGTTTCAAATCCCAAAGGGGATCCATCATGAGGACTAAATCAGAAAGAATATGAATGAATGCAGGTCTATAGTTCTCCTCTCAATTTTTATCCCCAAGATTTTGAGAAGACAGATCTCCTTCCACGTTTCCCCTCCGTATAGGGAAGTTATGTTAGATTTTAAGCTTTTGTGGTAGTTTATTGCAGTGGTATGATCCAGATTATCCACAGTTTCGAGTTCATTCTGTTGACGTTTCAAACCCCAAAGGGGGTCCATCATGAGGACTAAATCAGAAAGAATATGAATTCTCCTCTCAATTTTTATCCTCAAGATTTCGAGAAGACAGATCTCCTTCCATGTTTCCCCTCCGTACAGGGAAGTTATGTTAGATTTTCCTGTAACATAACTTCCCTGTATGGAGGGGAAACATGGAAGTAGATCTGTCTTCTCGAAATCTTGAGGATATTGAGAGGAGAACTGTAGACCTGCATTCATTCATATTCTTTCTGATTTAGTCCTGATGATGGACCCCCTTTGGGGTTTGAAACGTCGACAGAATGAACACGAAACTGTGGATAATCCGGATCATACCACTGCAAAAAACTACCACAGAAGCTTAAAATCTAACATAACTTCCCTGTACGGAGGGGAAACATGGAAGGAGATCTGTCTTCTCGAAATCTTGAGGATAAAAATTGAGAGGAGAATTCATATTCTTTCTGATTTAGTCCTGATGATGGACCCCCTTTGGGGTTTGAAACGTCGACAGAATGAACTCGAAACTGTGGGTAATCCGGATCATACCACTGCAATAAACTACCACAGAAGCTTAAAATCTAACATAACTTCCCTGTATGGAGGGGAAACATGGAAGGAGATCTGTCTTCTCGAAATCTTGAGGATAAAAATTGAGAGGAGAATTCATATTCTTTCTGATTTAGTCCTCATGATGGACCCCCTTTGGGGTTTGAAACTTCGACAGAATGAACTCGAAACTGTGGATAATCTGGATCATACCACTGCAATAAACTACCACAGAAGCTTAAAATCTAACATAACTTCCCTGTACGAAGGGGAAACATGGAAGGAGATCTGTCTTCTTGAAATCTTGAGGATAAAAATTGAGAGGAGAATTGCAGACCTGCATTCATTCATATTCTTTCTGATTTAGTCCTCATGATGGACCCCCTTTGGGGTTTGAAACGTCGACAGAATGAACTCGAAACTGTGGATAATCCAGATCATACCACTACAATATATTTCAATATTTCCTAATGAACATCTCAAAAAATAATATTTTTTCCACATACTTATCATGAGATAGTCACTAAAATTCATATTTTTCACATTTCTCCTAACTAATATTACATCATGTTCACAATGATAAAGACATGTCTACTTTAAATAATTTATTTATAAATACATAAAAAATAGATATTTATCTCACATAATCTAAATAGGAAACAAAAATGCATCACCAAGTCTATTTGAAATTCAAATAAATGTCTCTTAATCACCATCACAAATTCAATGCACTTGCTATGTTCCTATTGGAGAAGGATTGTGACCCTGAATCCTTATTATCATAGATAATGTACACAATTGGAAATACTTAGTTTTAAGCACTGTAAAAATGTTTTTGTTGCAAAATAACTTGTAAAAACGTTTGTGAATCTTACCAATTGTATTATAATATTTCAACAAGATGAATAAAAAAATAATATAATTAGCAAAATAATGACAACAAAAACATACAAAAATAGTATAAATGATGAAGTTACAACACAAGTATATATCACTCTCCATTGTCATCACCCTGATTTTCTTCCTCACTTGACATGATAACACTGTTGTTCTCAAAAATATGTTTTGATCTAGGGTTGTGTCTTAATATGAACCACCAATCCCTATCCAACACATCTGGGTAAAAAACACCTAGTTGCAGTGTTTTGGGAAAACATAAGGCTCCCTAGCTTCATGCCACATATTTCTAGAGTTGATAGATATCAGTCCACTATCGTGATCTTCCTTTACATTATTCAGATCAAAGGTGTCCCACCACTTGCACCTGAAAATAACACACTGGAATGAAGAGAAGTCCACTTGAATGATCTCTTGTATATTTCCAACATAACCTAATGTCCCTTGCATTAGGTTTTGGTCGTGATGGCTAGCATAACTATATTAGTCGAACTCGACTTGCACTACACATTCTTGTTTCATGCATCCATCATTGGCATCCTCCATGCGAAAATGATGTCCATATGCCCACATAGATGGCAACAAATGCACCTATAAAAAAGTGAAAAAATCACAATGTCATGTGTTTAATAACCTGAACATAATTAAAAATGAAAAATATATATAGATGTTACAATTAAAAGGTGCAGTATGAAGTTAAAACTATTTACAAAGAGAATATAAATACCAAGTTGATGCACCTAATCCCTATGTTTAACGCATCCTCCTCAACACGTAGATAATGACTAGATGCACTCTATTTCTCTCTGACCTGATCAGCAACCCAACTATTAGGGAATGTCATTGGCATATTTTCTTTTAAATGATCAGGATAAGGCATGCTTCTACCATTCAACCATTTGAATTATTTCATGTCATTGTCCCATTTCCTCCTCTTCTCTTCGTACAATGGGAACCCAAAGTTGTGTCGCTTCCATATTGTAAAGACCTAATTTTTTGAAGCCTTCAATTTCTAAATTCGTTGATCATCAAATCAAACCAACATATATATAGTACATATGAGATCAAAATATGCATTAATATGAAGTTCAATGTGAATAGTTACTGTGTAGTAATTTGACAAATGATAAGCCTGCATGTATTCTTTATCGTGTGCCTATTTCCATTCATTTCAAAGATATCCCCTTCTCTTTTTTTTTCATCCCTTTCGCTGTCCCAAATTGTCGCACTTAGTGTGTTGTTGATCTACTTGATGTACTCACTATCATAATAGAAAGACTCATATGATATATAACCCCCTGCCATAGACCCCTCGGGTTTTTCTCTTTGTCAAACAAAACCTTTCAATTTCTTCATGTACCTCTGTAAGAAGAACATCCAATGAAAATAAATAACCCCAAATAATTCAACCTCATCTACTAGGTGAACTAGAAGATGAACCTACAAGTCCATGAAACTCATCAGCAACCCCTTCTCAAACATACAAACAATCTCAATTGTCTCTTGATGCCAATGTGGAATGCTAGCCATATGAATCTCCTTTGATGTGATCCAACCTATAAATGCATATAATTTAGATATGGCACATCATAGGTCTTAGGGGAAGTCATGGTTCACACACCCATGCACGAGAAAAGGATAATGACACTACACATTAAATAGTACACTATACAAAATAGTTATAAAATATCCCATTACATAAAAATAAAAATAAAAAATAAAAAATAAAAAAAGTTAAATTAGATTAAATTAAAAAAAAAAATCATGTTTTTGACATGCGTACTCTTAGAAGATTTAAATGGTCATGCAATTTAAACCCCAAAAAATGATATTCCACTGTGAAGTAGCGTTGTAGTGGAGAAACATATAAAGAAGGCACCCTCACACTCATTATAACTTCCTTTGCCAAAGAAAGATCATCTTTCTTTAAAATTCATGGGAAAACACCTTCTCTGAAAGACAAAGAAGGACCAACCTCTCCTCTAGTTTCTTGTCTTAGCCAATGTTTCTTTTTAGTTATCAAGGAATAAGATCTCCATTAACAGCCAATGTGTCACTTTCTTTCAATGATATGTGCCTCCATAAAGAAGATGAAACATTTTTAAGTATATGCATGGCATCTAATAAACAGGAAATATTAATATGCTCCCAATTTGGGAGCTCATAAAAGACATATTTCCTTTTCATCCCACTGAGAAATTTCTAAACATAGGTGTCTAAGAATTTTGGATCATCGATCATAAGCTCCCCATTTGAATCAAACATTTCTGAAAACTCCTTCTGCTTCTCTCTCTCATATTCCATAAGTTATTCAACCAGTTTCATTATTGGAGGGCTTTAGGTTCTCTTTGGTTTACCATTGAAAGAGGATGTTGCTATTTTGTAAGGGTTTTATTCTTGGAGTAATACCCTGGAGCAATTATACACTAGCTTTCGCAGGTGGTCGGACCACCTAGCCTTGAGAGAAGGTCCACAACATTTACATCCATGATACCCTTTTGTTACAAGACATGCGAAATTATTGTATACAGGTCAGCACGTTAGTGACTATGAAGATATGAACAATTGAAACAAATTAAATTAATATGTGAAACAATATTGTTACTAAACAAATCAATAATAATGTAATTTACCATATCAAAATCCTAAAATTGGATAATCATGTATGGTATAAGCACATATGCCATACAATGTAAAACTCCTCTCTGTTGTGATGGGTCTTGATACATCATACACATGTATCCTTTCCCATAATTCCTTCAATTCATTTACCAATGGTTGTAAGTAGACATCCATATTATTCACTCATCTTCTACTAGGGACTATGAGAGCCAATGTAAGATGTTCATTATTCACAGAAAACCATGGGGGGGTATTATTATTGATCACTACTATAAGCCAAACAGAATAGTTGGTGTTTTGTAGGGAATATGGGTTGACACCATCCATGGCTATGTTGAGTCATAGACTTCGTACTTCATCCTTGAATTTTTCAGGCCATGTATCCTCTATATGCTTCATGGCTATTGAATCGTTTCGAATTCGCATAACTCCTTACTCACTTCTATGTGAGGCATGTCATCCCTGGAACATAGATAATTATTTGCAACAAAAGAGTCTTTGATTCTTTGGGATTATAGGCATGTGCATCAATATATTATGAGGAGGACCATGTGATTTACCCTTCTTTTTTTTAATTACAGTAACTTTCATGCCCACATTTTGGACATATCTCTTTGTCTGTGTATTCGCCTCCATATATAATACAATCATTCGGACATGCATGATATGATATGTACTCAACACTCAATATTTTCAACAACTTCTTTGCCTCTTTGCAACTACCCGGCAAGACATTATCACTCAGAAGAACCTTATCTTTGAATGTCCTACAGTTGGTGGGGAATATAATTGTACATTGTTAATACTTAACATTCATAAAATCAACCATTTTTAAATTTGAATGTGTGACAAAATATAAGGAACTTGATCGATCATGCAAGTTAATTACCTCAATATTAGTGAGAAACATGCATTTGACATGCCAAATGTTGCTTTCATGTTGTAGACCAATATCTTTGTCCCCAACTGAGTAGACTTTGACTTACAGCCAAGTCCAAAGAGAGGGGTGATGGAAGCAGATTTCAAACCTTCAAATAAGGTTTTAGTTATATGAGCATCATCCTCTAGCTCTTCATTATGGAATGAATCTAACGTCATTGCCTCCATGGAATTTGTATCTCGTAAGTAATAATCCAAACTAACCTCCATTTGATTGCCTCCATTGCCAAGTTTTGATGAATAACTATTATTGTTGTAGTCATTGCTAATTGGTGAATCTAGATGTAGTGGGAATTCAATAGGTGTTTGTTCAACCATTCTTTGTATTCTTCCTCTCTAATTCTTGCTCTTAATGCAGCCTTCTCTCGAGTTGACATTGTAGTGGGGTGCTCCAGAAGATGGTAGGTGGGTCGCTCATAATCACAAGAATCCTAATTTTAAAAAATATTGAACGTCATTAGTACAATATCAATGATATTGATAAGCATGTCAATGCAATTGGTTTGTTGAAATTATATTATCCCAAACAATTATTACCATCGTTGATCTAGGATTGTGGCTGGAAGATGCCATGTTCCAATTGGCAGGGTGAAGAGGTTGTCCATTTTCTTCTACCAACTATTTGTGATAGGTCACTCCTAACAAGAGCTTCTGACATTTTTTAAAATATGGTGTTATATTTTCCTCATCTAAACTCGATTCTGAATCAGGTTTCTACAAATTTGGGTACTTTTTTATTCAATTTGACATGGATTTAAACAAAAAAAAATCAATTAAATAATCAAAATATAAATAAAATTTGAACTTACTAGAGATGGAAAGGGAGAACTCTATGAAGGACTTTGATCAGTAATATGGAACCAACTGGGATTTGAAGAATTGGCCATTTGATATTCTTGATATTTTGTCCCTGCATTTGAGAAAAAACAGAAATAAAAATTTGTGTCAATATCCAAAATTAATCTCAATAGCCATATAACCACAATTTGAATTTCAATATAGTTTTCAAACAATTTTCAAGAATAAGGCGACTTTAATTAGAAAATATATATTATGAATTACTGAAATTCATGTGGATGTATCCTAAACGATAATTTGATATTAATATGTCATTTTATGTGAAATTAAAATTTCAAATATCTTTTAAACCCTACCGGTGTGCTTACCAAAACAAAGAGCATCGATGCATTTTAAAAACTAATAGCACTTGGTCATTTAAATAATACCCGCATCGGTCTCTAACATGCTGAAAAAAATATATATTATCATATCGGTGCTCTTCTACAAAAACACACCAATGCGTTTAAAAAAAACAATATTGCTACGCAGTTGTTTCACAATTTTAAAAATTAAAAATGAATTCAATTAAATCAGTGCTCTTATAGCAATTAGAGCATCAATGCTTTTAAATAGAAATTGCATCATTGCATTAATTAATCACACCATTTCAGGATTTCAAAAAAAAATGTTATCATATCGGTACGTTGAAAACATTTTGTGCCCCAACAATGTCGGTGCATTTTTTTATAAATGCATCATTGCGCGTGACTATCGAATGAACTAACATGTGGAGAAATAAAAAAAAAAAAAAACCGCAAATTTTTTACTTTTTTAAAATTTAAAAATGAGTGGCAATTGATTTCTCGAAATAAAATTTCATAAATTTCTTAAAATAGTAAAACGTTATTTACCATTTCATTATTTTACACAAAATTTCAAGTGAGCGATTTGCAAGAGAGAGATACTAAGAGTACTATGCAGCAACAAAATACTTTGGGGCAACGGACCTATTCATAAGATCAGAAGCTGAAAGGTATGGTGATTCACTCAAAAACATGCATAGTAAAAATTGTATATTTTATTGTTTATTTTACGAATCAAATTTTTTACAATTTATGTTAGAGTTTAATTAAAAGATAGATCATTTGTAAGAGAGACATACTAAGAGCATTGTGGAGCTGCAAAATATTTTGGATCCGTCAAAAGATCAGAAGTTAAAAGGTATGGTGATTCACTCAAAACCCTGGATAGAAAAAATCTTAAATTTTATTGTTGAAATATTTTACAATTTATATTAGATTTATTCACAATTCAAAAAACAAAAACGTGTATGATAAAAAAATTACTATAGATTTTACAAGTAAATTTTTTTACGATCTGTTTTCCTATTTAAATTTAATTAAAATTCAAACAAACAAAAAATCAATACTTACCTTAAACCCTTGCTTCTTCCTGCAAAATTTCACCTTAGGGTTTAACTTCCTCTACCACTTCACAATTAGGGCTTTTCAATTTAGGCATTTTAGATTTAATGGGTTTGTGTACTTACTATATACAGGGCATTTGACATGTAAAGTAGGGGAATCAATTATTGATTAGATCCAAACCTTGTCATCCCTTTCCATTTTTCTTTAAAACAACTATATGTTCCACGGTGCACCCTCTGTAAAATAATGCACATTTCTCCCTATGTAATACAACACACCGATATATTATAACACTCTTTATTCTATCCATTTTGTTAATCTTTGCTCCCGGTGTAATATAACACATCGGCCCACCTCTTCCAAATAACACTATTAAACCATTTCAGTGCGTCTATCCTTACAAATCAAATTGTAATAATTTAAAATTAATTTTCCATGATGGTGTTGAAAAATTAAACGCTTGGTGCGTTTAATGGTCTAAGCACACTAGTGTGTTTATTTAGATAAACGCATTGATTACCAGAGCTTTTTTGGCTGAAAATTATTTGATTTATTTGTACAATATATTCAATGGCTTCTATATTGAATGCTACATGTTGTGTATTGGTAAAAAATGTCCCAGAATGTCTCAAGTAATAAAAATATTGATCGAAATAACGATAGCACATCAAAAAAACAGAGAATGCAAATTCCTTGTAATTTCTTTACAAAATTAATATGTTTTAACTATATGTAAGTTTAACTAATATATACTAGTTGATGTGTGTCATGCTGAGCCACAAACTGAACAAGGTCGATAATGTTATTTCTAATCTAAGTGTGGAAGAGAGTAAAACCTGATAGAAGAATTGCAGAATGATGAATCAGGTGAATTAAAAAACACTATTCAATATGAGTTTTTTTTTTTATTTTCATTAATAATATACTTAAGAATATTAGATAACATGTTTCAAACAATCTATTCATTCATAAGTGTTTAATGTTCTACAAAGAGAAACAAAGAAGGAAAATATCAATGTCGTTCTGTTAGCTACCTATACCAATAGGTTTCATATTTCATGATTGACAATGAAAAGTTCCAAATATGCTCTGCTTTGATCATGCAAAGATCACATATTTCCAAGAGAAAACAATCTGTGTATATAGCTTGATGTTGTCTAAATTTTGATGGATGGTCCAACAGCCTAATCTGGATCATGCCATGTTTTAAATTTTCAGTTGTAGAATAGAGAAAGAAGTCTGTCCAAACTGTTTAATCTTGGCAGACAAGAAGTTTAGGTAGAGAAGAAAGGCTCCCAACTGCTTAATCTGGGACCTTGGAAGAAATAAGGGTAGAAGTAGATAGAAAAACAAAAGAAAAAAAGCCAAAGAAAAGAAAAGGCAAATAAGGGTCTGCAAGCCTAAGTGCACCCTCCAAGAAGAAAACAAAAAATGCTAGGCAAATAGATGGGTAGGCAGTTGGGGTTGCAGAAATGTCATTTCTTACAAATTGCATGTGTCTTAGCCTTGTTCATAAAGCAAAATCAATGAATTGAGAAGGTGTTCTTCTCCATCAGGTGGCAGCAAAGAAAGGAAGCATGTCTAACTTCCCAAATTTCCCCTTTCACTCTTATTACTAACATCCCTTCATCTATGGAGATTGATGAAAAGAATTGATGGTTTTATGGTGGTTCTTAGTCCTATTAGAAGCCACATTTCTTGTCTAAAACTCTTTTCATTTTGATCTACTCCCTAAACTAAGTGAGTTTTAAACAAACTTAGTGATATCTCCCTTCATCCACCCTTTTTCATCCATATTAACCCTAACTCTATTATATAATTCCCCTATGTTACCCTTTCCCTAGTAATATAACACCATGGTGTATAAACCCCAAACATTGTATAAATATCCCTCCCCTTGGCATTATAGCCATATGTTCTCTGTCAGGGATCAAAATGGCATCTGGTCACTTTGATGAACCTAAGTCTAACCCCCCTCCCCCCTTCTGAATTCATTTGGCCCATTAAAACCTTCATTTGCTGAGAGAACCTTATAAAAGACCCATTTTTACCCATACCCGCTTTGAATTGCAAAATAATATCAAAACCCACTTTTTGCACTTATCCAAAGTATCGGCGCATATTATTTTATTTTCAAAATACATTGAAAAACATTACAAACCACCGCATCCCAAAAGTGTCCGCCGAGCACAAATCCCGAAAGAAGTATTATTTTAATCCCGCCCCCCTTCCGTATTGACCGCACAACTCATCAACCCGTCAACCGTCCGATCAAGCGCTTTTGATCGGACGGCCATTATACATATCGGGTTGGGCCCGACGTTCGACATTTAGCACCCGAGAAACTGTCAGAGGGTGACGTCAGGCCTCTGCCACGCGTCGCCCTCACAATTTCTTGGGTTGCCCTCTGACGAAACCGTCGCCGTATCGTAGGCGGTCCGAGAAAACCATTACCGCTTTTTCATTTACCACCAGTTTTGCCATGCCCTCGTCATCACCACATCACTGCCACCCCGCCGCCACATCAGCTCCTTCGTCCGCCCCCGCGCTGATATGTCTGCCACCTCACTATCCCCGTGGACCAATCATAGCTCGCCACATCACCCTGTGACGTCATGCTGACGTCATCCGACTTCGGCCCCACCTGATGACGTCATGCTGACGTCATCCCAAAAACGCGCCAATATGCCAAAAATCCATATATTGGCCAAAATTTCATGTTTTTCCCACTTTTGCCAAAAGAAATTGTCGTTATTTCTGCATGCTGTGTACGTCCAAACCAGCGCCAACCTGCCAAATTTGATTCCGAAACCGCCGGCGCCTCCATTGTACCTGCAGTTGCAACCTGTTATCGGCCATTCGCAAGGTATTTCTCAAGTTAAATCCCTGTACCTGGTTTTAGCATATTTCTGCAAACGAACTGTTTAAGAAGGCCTAAAAACACTGATTTCACCATCAATTACCCAGTGACCTGCACCTATTTCAAACTGATGGAACAATAAACCTTCTGCAGAGCCCGCATTTGAGAAATTGACCTGAACTTGCAGCTAGTTCGCGCAGTCGTGAACTAGAAACCTCGACTGACTAAATTCACCATAGAAACACTCCTCTCAGTCCTGCTACTGTTTCAATCACTTCTTTAGACAGTATTTCAATTGCTGTTTGCTCAATTTACCCTCTATTCCTTGAAATTCACACTTCCATTGTAAAGAAACTCCTCCGGGTTGCTCTGATCATTCAGAACCAGTTTACATACAAATCTGAAGCCTTATTAGCTATGGAGACACCAATAGCCCTGAATATCCAGCCTCTGAATGCCCCTCAAAAGGAGATAGCATGGAAAGCCCTGGGAGATGTAGATTATCAGATGTTAGATTGGTTTCCAATGGGTTCCAAGTTCAATATTCACATGCTAAATGAATTGAAAGCTCAACACTTTAATGGAGCTAATATTCTAGGGATTTGGGACTCAAATTTGCCCATCTACAACCTCCCTCAAGTCAATGCCCTTCCAGACTTGGTCCGTAAATGCCAGGAATGCTATGATCCTTGCCAGAGAGCTGTTCTCAGTCCTACAGGCTCAGTTTTGTTCTTTATCACCCCAGAAACCATAAATGAGATGCTGCATTTCCATACTACAAGGCCATTAACCCCTCTTTCCATGTTGGATTTAATAAAGAAGGGGAGTAATCTGTCAAGTGCCCAGATTACCAAAATTAACCAGTTATTTGTACAGCCAAGCTCTGAAACTATAAGGACTCCTCCTATTGGATATCACTACCTGAATGACCTGGGCAGAATGCTAGTGGATTTGATCAGCTATGTCCTGGGATACAAGGGAATTGAGGATGTTGATGACACTATAATGGCAATGCTGTCCATGTTTTCTCCTGGAAAGCCTCCAGCTGTACACTATTACTATGCCACCTATATTGCAGAAAAGATCCATGAACAGCTAATGAATCTACCAAGGGAAAGGGTGTTCAGATACACCTCATACATCTACCACCTGTTCTTGTTTTATCAGCCAGACAGTTTCTCCATTCCACTCAAGAAACTTAATGCCCAGGGGAATCCAAGGTCAGTTGTGTTTTGGACTCCAGTTTTCCATCATGTTTCTCAATCGCCATACACATACTGTGAATTTATAGACCTATTCATTCACCCAGCTATGACATTGTTGTATGGTGTCCCTCCTCCAAGGTTAACCGATGACATGCAGAGAATTCTCCATCTCTCCAAATCCTACAGCATTGGTGATTGGTATTTTTACCAACACCACACAGTGATCAGAGTATATGGCTGTGAATTGGACCCTTACAGGCTGCCAAGATATGTCCCTATGAGACTGTTTGCCCTAGAATACTTCAGGCAGTTTGGATATGCTGACTACATCCACTTCCAAAGCAAAAACAAGAAGGTACAACTGAAGGTAAGGAGCCAGCTAGGCCCTTTTTTGTACAACAAAAGAGAGGAGGGATGGAAGGAGGCAGATATGATCCTAGCAGGCCTTAAATTGCAAACCAGTTTCAAATGGTCACCTTATGACCGTAATCATTTTATTTCCCTCAGGAGGATAAAACACAAATTGGGTAACTATTCACATGTTAGGCTGCCTCATATTGAAAAGTATGCAAATTCTTTAGGCTGGAAAGAGGGCACTCTAGAAGAGCCAATCTCCAGAGAGCAGATACTAGAGAGAGAGGCTAGGAATATGCAAAAAGAGGCTGACTTGGAAACTTGTGGACAGGTTTCCTTATCATATCAAAGGCAACTTGGAGCAGCTGCCTCTTCTTCAACAACACATCAGCAAGCTGCCATGGACACTCAACAGACAGGCAGCAAAGGCAAAGGAAAGCAGGTGGAACAAGAGCAACCACCTCCCATGACTGAAGACCAAACAGATAAAGAGATGGAACAGCAAGAAGAAGTGCAGCAGCAGGTAGAGCAACAACAACAACAGGAATCACAGCAAAGAGAAGGGCAGCATGACAGAGAGCAGCCCACACAGCAAGAAGGGGCAGTTGAGGCCCCAATTCTCACTGAGCAGCAGGCCCAAAACATAGTACCTCCTAGGCAAGAAGTTGTTAATGAAACCTCAGTCCTCCAAACTCCACAAAAGGAGGATGTAAGCAGGAAAAGGGATAGGGAGACTCCCTTGACTACATCAACAAGTCATGGTGAGAAGAGGCACAGGATGAATCCCCTTTCAGAGGAAGAGATGCCTATAGGGCAATCTTTGGGTATGGGCCCGCCCAGTTTGGAGGCATCTGCAAGTTCCTTCCAACAGGAACAAGAGAGGACAGTGGGAGGAGAAGTCAGCTCCTCTAGCCAGTAGAGAGAGGGTGAACTGAGCATTAAACAGCAGTTCATTGAAATAAAGAAAAGGAATGAGCCCATAAAGATACAGCTATATAACCATTTGTTGAAAATGGCTCCCACCAACCAGCAGCGACTAAGGTCTGCATATGATGTCCAGGAGGGCAAGATGATTATGACTCACTTCATACCAACTACTTTGCAGCCACAGTCCCCTTCAGATTACTTGAGGACCAATCTTGAGGTCCTGGCCAAGGACATCCACCCGATGGATAAAATTGAATTGCATAAACAAACAGGTGAGATGGTCTATGCTTCCTTGGCAGACAAGACATTAGATAACTACAGGCTAGAAAATAGCCTTAATAATACAGCTGCCCAACTTGAGTTGGAAAGGGCATCCTCTCAAGAAAAGGACAACAGAATAAGGTCCTTAGAAGATATAATTATTGAGATTGGGCATGATCCCAAAGATATCAAGGGCATACAAGAAATATTAAAATTGAGGGATGCAGATATGGTAGCTTTGAGGAGAAAGATCAAACTCCCAGCCACAATTCACCCTCAAACAGATGAAGTAGCTCAACAAAGGCATGATCAAGATGCCACAGCTTTGTTGGTGTCACTCTATAAGCAGCTTATCCAGACACAAGAAAAGCTGGGAGAATCAGAGGCTGCACAGGCAGCATTACAAGCAACTCTGAAACAAAGAGAAGAAGGTCGGACCTCCCAGCCTCCTCCTCAAATCATTAACCTTGAGGAAGCTGCTCCAATTACTATTCCTCCTCCTCAACAGACTGAACAAGCAGCACCATCTACTTCAGCACCACCAACAACAGAGCAGGCCCCTAGCTTGGATATGCAAAAGCTAAGAAATGAGATTCAGGTCCTGGAAGCTCAAATGACAGAGCTGAATGAGACCAGGGAGAAATTGGCCAAATTAAATGATAGATATGACAAATCCAAGCAGTCTGTGGTAGAAAAGGGCAGGGAGATAAAAGCCCTCAAAGATAGGATCAAAGAGCTAGAGAATGAGCTCAAATTAGATAAGGTTGTGGCTGAGCTTAAAATAGTGTTGTGGGCTAATATTGGCCAATCTATTAATGACCAATGGCAGTATATTGAAACAATCCATGAGCAGTTAGAGCTCATTCCAAAAGCACAGACTGAAATTCAGAGATCAAGGGCTGCTCTAAGCAACATGCCTGAAGTGGCCACCAGGATGATTAATGTGCTTAACAATAGAACAAGTACTCAGTTGGCTACCTTGGGAATTTCAAACAGAACTGAGCACATTCAGTTAATCAAGAGGGTTCTTACACTGAGAAACTTGGTGCAGACATTAGAGAGAAGAACCCAGGACATGCAGACTAAGGTAAACAGGTTTTTGGAGAAGTTTCAGGTATTAGAAAACAGAGGGCTCCCTAGCTTACTGAACAGCGCGGGGAGACTGTTCACACATGAGCAGTATGCCAAAAGGGTTAATGCATTTGCCACAAGTCAGATCAATGAGAAGCCCAGCACCTCAGAGGAAACAGGGCCAGCCACAGGACAGACTCTCTACAACAGGGTAGAAAGTTTATTTTTTATAATGAATGAAATTAAACACCTGTTTGAAGTGCCTCCCAATTTTTATAAATATACAGAGGCAGAGGAGACTATGGATGCAATTTTCAGGCATCAACTACCTACACTAGAATGGTGGACTAAGGCCATACAGATGATTTTATAAACAGGAAGCCATTCAATAAATTTTGTTCATGAAAAATGCAAATTGTCATACACAGGACAGTTTAAAAGAATCAGCATGCATTAAAGATGAAAGCTGAGCCACCTCAGCAGAACTTACGGCCAACAAAGCAAGGTGAGAAGCTACAGGTGTCCAGGCCGAGAAGCTACAGCAGAGCAGCTCCAAAAGCGCATTTCTCAGCATTAATGCAGATCACCCCAACCGACTCAGTGGCCTCCAAAGGCCAAAATATCTTCTGACAGGCATAAAGATGCATTTACTTTGTATTCAATGATGTAATAACTTTCTTATCTAATATCTTGAAAAGTTGGTGAACGTATTCATTTCTGAGATAACTTAGCACTCAGATATTTTGTACAACCGATTGTATATATTTGCCCCTCGCACAAGCTTGCAGAGGTTGTTGTTGATCTCTCTTGAAGAAGTTCTTATGCTGTAATCCTTTCAGAGTTTAATAAAGAAAGTGATGGAATTTCTCGGATTTCTAAAGTGTTGAATGCGTTCTGGTGTCTGTTGAAAAACTGCAGGATTCCTGTGTACCTCACAAAACAATAAGTTTTTCTATAACTCTCTTTATGTGTTTCAATCTGTTACAATCCATATATGTTTCTAATTTCTAAGTGTTTAGCAACAAAGAAAAAGAATAACCTTCAGGACTTATTCATGCAATACCCTGAGTTCAATCTATGTTGTTAATGAATGTTTTCTTCAGCTATAATCTTGATAAGTGTAATTCTTAATTGCTGCACTTTCAGAATATATCTTTCACAGTGACCTTTGTTTTAGGAATTCAAGTTTGCTCCTGATCAACATGTGTCACTTTCACATCACCAGCTTAATGGAGAATTCTTAATTGCTTTCCGTTGGCTGACTACACATCACCACTTAAGTTTAAATTTTGTTTGTTTGAGATACTCAATAGGCCCTGCAGTATGAACATCATTACTCCAGCATTTCAAAACAGTTCACAGCTCTAGACTCCATTGCCCAATGATATACTACTCTCTGAACACTACATCTTAATGCACTGAAAGAAGTCCTTCAACCAAAACATAAACCAAAAACCTGAGCATAATAGCTAGCCTAAAAACACTATCAAAACAGAGACAAATCATAAAGAGAGAGCCCTCTCTGGTTACAGTTTGGCTAGAAACTATGATCCAAAGATTGGTTAGTGGTTACCCCGGCCGTATTCCCTTGGGAGTCATAGGGAACAACCTGGGTGTTAACATAATTGGCGACTCCACTGGGGAGTTCCTCAAGATTTTCTAATTTCTGTCTATCTCTTGAAAGCTACTCGTTCCCTTTGCTGCTAGCTTTGGAAAATATACAGTAAGTTCAAAATCTTGTCTGGCCTCTGTAGACACAAAAGTATCCTGCAAAATACCAAAAAGAAATTTAGAAACTGGCTCCTAAAAGGAAAACCAGACATACTAGGTCAAACCCTGACCCAGAACCACCAGCTGTTTTTGAAAATCCTAATATAATCCCTAGAATAATTAGAAAGCAGCAAAGGCAGGAAAATCCTAGTGATTTGAGTCCTGAGACAGCCCACCCCGAACCTGTTCCAACCCCTATTAAGGTTCTATTTCACTCTACCCCTGTCTCCCCCAGTTCACCATCTACATCTCAAAGCCCTCCTTTCACATCTTCACCCACTTCACATATCCCCTTGAACAACACTCTAGGTGCTGCCGCACCTGTTACACCTGTGGTACACACCTTTCCTTTTACTCCAGTTGCTCCTGTAAATCCCCCAAACCTTGTGAATATGGCTAACAGATATGCGCCCTTGCAAATACCAGCCAATGCTGCAGCTCTACCCCAGGACTACCAAACCAAAATCTCATATTTTGACTCCAATGGCCCTTTGACAGCTGTTCAGCATGCCAAAAGGATGCAAGACCATTTTGAGACCTATGAAATAGATGATGACAGTGTGAGAATGAGGATGTTTGTTCAAAGCCTAACTGGGGATGTAAGAACTTGGTTTAGATCCCTAAATGCAAACTCCATCACAACTCCTGATGAGCTTTATCAAGCCTTTACTAGCAGATGGGAAAAGAAGAAGGATCCTCTGCACATACTTGGTGAATATGACACTATCAAAAGAGGTCCCCAAGAGACTGTTTTGGAGTATTGTGCAAGATTCAACAATGTATATAACGCAATCCCACAAAATTTAAGACCCCCTCCTGATTTAGCTTTGTACAAATTCCCTGATGGTTTTGACCCTGACATGGCCTATCAGTTAAAGGAAAGAGACCTTCAAACCCTTGCAGAGGCCCAAAAGGTTTCTGTCACAGTGGAAGCCAACCTGATTGCCAAAAGAAACAGAGCAAGGTTGGAAAAGAGAACAACCTTCAAAGAGGAACCCTCTGCTTTTGATCAAAAGCTGGATGCAATACTCAATGGAATGAAAAGATTAGGTGATAGAGTGGAATCGGTTGAGAGAAAATCATCATGGGAAGCACCACAAAACAACCCTACTAGGAATCCAAATTTTAGGAGAACCCAAAACCCAGGCATTGGCAAGCCCAGTGCTGATCAAGACATAAGACCCCCTTTCCAAGAAAATTATGCAGAGACTTCCACATCAACTGAACCCAATGAAGATTCTCAAATTAATTTGATGGGTCTAGATGGTGAAAGTCAAGTTTTCTTAACACAAGAAGATCATGAGGATGATGAAATCAAACTGTTCCAAACTAAATCAGGTGAATCCTTTGACTTTAAATAAGGCTATGACACTGCTGTTTATGAAGTCCATAAACAATACAAACTAAGGAGCAGAACTGTGAATGTAAATCAGCCTGAAAAGATAAAGGATAATCAGCAGACTAAAAAAGCCATAGTCACAGAGCCTAATGACAAAACAAATTCACCTGCAGAAGAAGTAATTATTGAAGAGATCACTGAACCATTGTCCTTAAAACAGCAGCCTGTGGCTACTTCATCCTCCCACCTTAATTTAAATGTTACTCCTCAAGAGATGAGTAAAAAGGACAAGTCCCAAAATCAAGATAAGAATCAAGAAGAAGAGTTAGTGAACAAGGAAAGGACTGTTATCCATAACCCTAAGACCCAATCTGAAAAACCCTTTGACCTAGAAACTGAAATTGGCAAACTAAAGATAGCAATTCCTCTCTCAGAACTAGCCAAGCATGACATTTATAAACAACAGATCAAGAAATCCCTTCAACTCACCAGCAACAAAGATGATGTTAATGTGTTGGATGATACCCCAGAGCTACTTTTTGGCCCAGAGGTGGATGGAAAGACAGCAGGTGTAGGCATTTTACCTTTTTATGTCAGTTTACATGTTCATGACAAGATATTACATAATGCAATGTTTGACTCGGGTGCCTCTCACAATCTCATGCCAAAAGCAGTCATGGAGAGATTGAATCTGGATATAACAAGACCATACAAGGACCTGTTTTCCTTTGACTCCAGCCAAGTCAAGTGTTTAGGTCTCATTAAAGATTTATGTGTGTCTCTGGTTCAATACCCAAACAAAACAATTCTAATGGATGTTGTAGTTGCTGATATCCCACCTAAGTATGGGATGCTGTTATCAAGATCATGGGGAGCTAAACTCCAAGGTTCCCTACAATTAGACATGTCATATGCCACCATCTCTGTTTTTGGGCAACCAAAAAGACTATACAGAGAAACACTCATGAAATACATGGTCAGCAGTGAAGAAAAGCCTCAAAACTTTCCCATATATGCTGTCCATTCAGACATAGACTCATACATTCTCTTCAATGACAGCACAACTCTCCCAAAAAATGATGTTGAAACCAAAATACTCATACAAGAGGAAGACTCTAATGAAAGAATTACCACCCATGAAACAATGGTCAATAAATCACCAGACACTGCTGTTGCTCTAGTTGTCAAGCATATTCAATCAAATGATGAGTCTGTCCTAGAAGACAAGCCAGATGAAAAACCAGAACTTCAACTTACATTGCCAGCCCATGAACAGATCATTAAATCTCCTTCACAACAAGATATTCTATGGTTCCTTGAATTTGATGGCTCAGTCAACAAATTAGGGGCAGGAGCTGGAGTTTGGGTACACAATAAAGAACACAGTCATGCAGAAGGTAGAGCCTATAGATTAAACTTCAGATGTACTAATAACATGGCAGAATATGAAGCTCTTTTGCTAGGCCTCAAGTTAGTAAAATTCCTGCAAGCTGCCAGGGTTTCAATCATGGGTGATTCAGATTTAGTTATCCAACAAGTAAAAGGAAATTTTGTCACCAATGACAAAAGACTTAGGTCTTATAGGTCTGCTGTTGCTGAAGTACTAAACTTTTTCTCTGAATTCCAAATCACTAAAATTCCTAGAACCCACAATCTGCATGCTCATAGTTTGGCCACATTTGCTAGTACTTGCAAATTACCATTGGAACCTAACAATTGTTTCACAGCTGAGATAAAACACAGACCCTCCATTCCAAACAATGTTAAAGATTGGCAAGTATTTGAGGATGATATGCAAATAAACAATTTTTTAACGCTGCAACAAGAGTTTGCAGGATTAAATATTGACACTGACAGAGCAAGTCAATCACAAATACTTGACAGAGCAAGTCAATCACAAATACTTGACAGAGCAAGTCAATCACAAATACTTGACAAAGCAAGTCAATCACAAATACTTGACAAAGCAAGTCAATCACAAATACAGTTTAAACAGGTTATTCACCCAATATCACCTAGAACAGCAAAACAAATACTACATCCAACCATTTTCAACAAGGAAAACATTCAGCAAATTCAACCAATCAGTTGTGAAGAAGTGGCCAATGCTGAAACTGAGATCATAGAGCTGAAAGACAATTTTCTACCAACAGGCCTAACTCCACTAGAGGACATCTTTGATTCAAATGATATTCCCAGAAAACCAAAAATGCAGCCCTTAAATGCAGCCATTGAAGAATGCAACATTGGTACCATTGACAAGCCCAAAATAATTAAATTGTCTGCATCTTTACCTCCTGATCAAAAGCCTAAATACATTGACCTCTTTAAAGAGTTCCAGGATGTCTTTGCATGGAGTTATGAGGATTTAAAATCCTATGACACCTCTGTAATTCAACATACTATCCCCCTCAAGCCTGATCAAAAACCCTTTAAACAAAAACTGAGGAGAATCAATCCTATGCTTCTCCCAGCAATGGAACAAGAGGTACAGAAAATGTTCAAGGCAGGCATCATAGCACCTATCAGATTCTCTGAGTGGATTTCAAACTTAGTCCCTACAAGAAAGAAAACTGGTGAAATAAGGCTGTGTGTGGATCTTAGGAACTTGAATCAAGTATCCCTCAAAGATAATTATCCCTTACCCAAGATGGATCACATTCTCCAAAGAGTGGTAGGGGCCTCAAGGATCTCATTACTTGATGGATTCTCAGGCTTTAATCAAATCTTAGTACACCCTGATGATCAAGACAAAACTGCATTTACAACCCCATGGGGAACTTTCAAATATGTAAAAATGCCTTTTGGATTGAAAAATGCAGGGGCAACTTTTCAAAGAGCAATGGATATTGCTTTTGCCAAAGAGATTCATGACTTCCTTGTCATTTATTTGGATGACCTCACACCCTTCTCAAAATCAGACCAAGAACATTTAAAACATTTGAGACAGATCTTCCTAACATGTAGGAAATATGGAATTTCCTTGAATCCCAAGAAGTCTCTATTTGGTTTAGAGGAAGGTAAACTATTGGGCCACATCATTTCTAAAGATGGCATTAGGATAGATCCAGACAGGATACAGGCTATCTTACAAATGCCCCACCCCAGAAATATAAAAGAATTGCAAGGATTCTTGGGAAAAATCAATTTCTTGAGAAGGTTTATCCCAAACTTAGCAGAACTAATCAGACTACTAAATAATATGCTAAAGAAGGATTCAAAAGTGAGATGGACTGTTGAAGCAAATCAAGCCTTTGAAGGTATAAAGCTGGCCCTTACCCAAACCCCGGTCTTGACCAATCCTCAATTTGACAGAGAATTTATCATTTTCTCTTTTGCCTCCCAGCATACTATTGCTGTTGTTTTGTTACAGAAAGATGACCAAGGAAATGAGAAGCCAATTGCTTTCTTTAGCAGAGCTCTTAGAGATGCACCTTTAAAATATCAAATCATGGAAAAGCAAGCTTATGCTTTGGTCAAAGCCATTAAAGACTTTAGGATTTACATCCTCTATTCACATGTTATAGCTTATGTACCAAGCCCTATAGTCAAAGACATTCTCACTCAAGAAAACCTAGAGGGCAGAAGAGGAAAGTGGATTGCCAACATTTTGGAATTTGATATTGAAATAAAACCTACAAAACTAATAAAAGGGCAAGGTTTGGCCAAACTAATGACAGAAGCAAACTTTCAAGCCTTAGACATCAACCAGCTGGACAGTGAACCGGAGCTGGCGACTCCAAAGATCAATGTAGCCTTTGAACAATCCCCTTGGTACTCTGATATATGTTATGTAATACAAAACCTGTGTGCTCCCCCAGGATTGTCCAGAACTAAATGTAGGTTCCTAAAAATGAAAGCTTCTAAATTCTGTGTTATGGATGGAAATTTACTTTGGAAAAACCATGAAGGGATATTGTTAAACTGCTTAATTGAGAATGAAACTAACAATATCATAAAAGAATTTCATGCAGGTGACTGTGGTGGACACTTGTACTGGAAGTCCACTGTGGATAAAATACTAAGGGCTGGTTACTACTGGCCCACCCTGTTCTCTGATGTCAAGAAATTCACCACCTCATGTCATAAATGTCAAGTGTTTGAGGGAAAGAGACAGTTACTGCCACTTCCCTTAAGGCCTATTGTAACAGAGAGACCTTTTCAACAATGGGGCTTGGATTTCATTGGGTAAATTCATCCCTCATCTTCAGGCCAACATAGATGGATCTTAACAGCCACAGACTACTTCACCAAGTGGATTGAAGCTGCTCCATGCAGACAAGCAAATGATTCAACAATCATTCAGTTTTTGGAGAACAACATATTGGCTAGATTTGGTTGTCCTGACAAAATAATAACAGACAATGCTGTTGCTTTCAGATCCAAGAAAATGGTGAATTTCTGCCACAAATTTCACATTACCTTAGGCCATTCTACTGCATACTACCCCCAAGGAAATGGCCTTGTTGAGTCATCAAATAAAAGCCTGGTAAACATTATAAAGAAAGTGCTAGAAGAGAACAAAAAGAATTGGCATAAGAAGCTTGTGAATGCTCTATGGGCAGATAGACTAACAACCAAGAGATCAATTGGGACCAGCCCATATGAGTTGGTTTATGGATTAGAAGCCAAATTCCCTTCATCACTAGGGGTGCCTGTTATGAAACTTCTTCAAGAAAGCCAAGCTGAACCAAATGATATGCAAAGAAGGATCAATCAAATAATATGTTTACAGCAAACTAGAGATCAAGTTTTCAGCAGAGTTCAAGTTCTACAAGAAAAATTAAAGAAGGCCTTTGATAGAAGAACTAAGGCTGAATATTTCAACATTGGGGACAAAGTCCTCAAGTGGGATTCAAGAAGAGAGGATAAGGGAAAACATGGAAAATTTGATTCCCTTTGGAGAGGACCATTTGCTGTCCAAGCAATACAAGCAAATAACACTTATTTCCTTAAAAGTATTAATGAAACTGATTTGGATGAAGGTCCTGTAAATGGCAGGATGCTGAAGCACTATTTTGACTATCACCCATAAGTGTAGCCTGAGTTTCCATTGTACATATTCAAGTGTATATATTACTTTCTGTGAAAATGTAAAAATGCAGTTTCTCAAGTTTTATTAACTATCAGAAAAAGATAAATAGATTCAGAGATCTACCAAGAAGGAAAGTGCTCAATTTTTGCATTTCAAAGCAGCATACTTCAAGTTTGGTAAAAGAAGTCAAGGGCCAAGGCATTCTGACCTGTTGTTCTTGGTCTTTCAAATGAAAAACCATCCCCATGTGGAGCCACTGTTAGCTACCTATACCAATAGGTTTCATATTTCATGATTGACAATGAAAAGTTCCAAATATGCTCTGCTTTGATCATGCAAAGATCACATATTTCCAAGAGAAAACAATCTGTGTATATAGCTTGATGTTGTCTAAATTTTGATGGATGGTCCAACAGCCTAATCTGGATCATGCCATGTTTTAAATTTTCAGTTGTAGAATAGAGAAAGAAGTTTGTCCAAACTGTTTAATCTTGGCAGACAAGAAGTTTAGGTAGAGAAGAAAGGCTCCCAACTGCTTAATCTGGGACCTTGGAAGAAATAAGGGTAGAAGTAGATAGAAAAACAAAAGAAAAAAAGCCAAAGAAAAGAAAAGGCAAATAAGGGTCTGCAAGCCTAAGTGCACCCTCCAAGAAGAAAACAAAAAATGCTAGGCAAATAGATGGGTAGGCAGTTGGGGTTGCAGAAATGTCATTTCTTACAAATCGCATGTGTGTTAGCCTTGTTCATAAAGCAAAATCAATGAATTGAGAAGGTGTTCTTCTCCATCAGGTGGCAGCAAAGAAAGGAAGCATGTCTAACTTCCCAAATTTCCCCTTTCACTCTTATTACTAACATCCCTTCATCTATGGAGATTGATGAAAAGAATTGATGGTTTTATGGTGGTTCTTAGTCCTATTAGAAGCCACATTTCTTGTCTAAAACTCTTTTCATTTTGATCTACTCCCTAAACTAAGTGAGTTTTAAACAAACTTAGTGATATCTCCCTTCATCCACCCTTTTTCATCCATATTAACCCTAACTCTATTATATAATTCCCCTATGTTACCCTTTCCCTAGTATTATAACACCATGGTGTATAAACCCCAAACATTGTATAAATATCCCTCCCCTTGGCATTATAGCCATATGTTCTCTGTCAGGGATCAAAATGGCATCTGGTCACTTTGATGAACCTAAGTCTAACCCCCCTCCCCCCTTCTGAATTCATTTGGCCCATTAAAACCTTCATTTGCTGAGAGAACCTTATAAAAGACCCATTTTTACCCATACCCGCTTTGAATTGCAAAATAATATCAAAACCCACTTTTTGCACTTATCCAAAGTATCGGCGCATATTATTTTATTTTCAAAATACATTGAAAAACATTACAAACCACCGCATGCCAAAAGTGTCCGCCGAGCACAAATCTCGAAAGAAGTATTATTTTAATCCCGCCCCCCTTCCGTATTGACCGCACAACTCATTAACCCGTCAACCATCCGATCGAGCGCTTTTGATCGGACGGCCATTATACATATCGGGTTGGGCCCGACGTTCGACATTTAGCACTTGAGAAACTGTCAGAGGGTGACGTCAAGCCTCTGCCACGCGTCGCCCTCACAATTTCTCGGGTTGCCCTCTGACAAAACCGTCGCCGTATCGTAGGCGGTCCGAGAAAACCATTACCGCTTTTTCGTTTACCACCAGTTTTGCCATGCCCTCGTCATCACCACGTCACTGCCACCCCGCCACCGCATCAGCTCCTTCATCCGCCCTCGCGCTGATATGTCCGCCACCTCACTATCCCCGTGGACCAATCATAGCTCGCCACATCACCCTGTGACGTCATGCTGACGTCATCCGACTTCGGCCCCACCTAATGACGTCATGCTGACGTCATCCCAAAAACGCGCCAATATGCCAAAAATCCATATATTGGCCAAAATTTCATGTTTTTCCCACTTTTGCCAAAAGAAACTATCGTTATTTCTGCATGCTGTGTACGTCCAAACCAGCGCCAACCTTCCAAATTTGATTTCGAAACCACCGGCACCTCCATTGTACCTGTAGTTGCAACCTGTTATCGGCCATTCGCAAGGTATTTCTCAAGTTAAATCCCTGTACCTGGTTTTAGCATATTTCTGCAAACGAACTGTTTAAGAAGGCCTAAAAACACTGATTTCACCATCAATTACCCAGTGACCTGCACCTATTTCAAACTGATGGAACAATAAACCTTCTGCAGAGCCCGCATTTGAGAAATTGACCTGAACTTGCAGCTAGTTCGCGCAGTCGTGAACTAGAAACCTCGACTGACTAAATTCACCATAGAAACACTCCTCTCAGTCCTGCTACTGTTTCAATCACTTCTTTAGACAGTATTTCAATTGCTGTTTGCTCAATTTACCCTCTATTCCTTCAAATTCACACTTCCATTGTAAAGAAACTCCTCCGGGTTGCTCTGATCATTCAGAACCAGTTTACATACAAACCTGAAGCCTTATTAGCTATGGAGACACCAATAGCCCTGAATATCCATCCTCTGAATGCCCCTCAAAAGGAGATAGCATGGAAAGCCCTGGGAGATGTAGATTATCAGATGTTAGATTGGTTTCCAATGGGTTCCAAGTTCAATATTCACATGCTAAATGAATTGAAAGCTCAACACCTTAATGGAGCTGATATTCTATGGATTTGGGACTCAAATTTGCCCATCTACAACCTCCCTCAAGTCAATGCCCTTCCAGACTTGGTCCGTAAATGCCAGGAATGCTATGATCCTTGCCAGAGAGCTGTTCTCAGTCCTACAGGCTCAGTTTTGTTCTTTATCACCCCAGAAACCATAAATGAGATGCTGCATTTCCATACTGCAAGGCCATTAACCCCTCTTTCCATGTTGGATTTAATAAAGAAGGGGAGTAATCTGTCAAGTGCCCAGATTACCAAAATTAACCATTTATTTGTACAGCCAAGCTCTGAAACTATAAGGACTCCTCCTATTGGATATCACTACCTGAATGACCTGGGCAGAATGCTAGTGGATTTGATCAGCTATGTCCTGGGATACAAGGGAATTGAGGATGTTGATGACACTATAATGGCAATGCTGTCCATGTTTTCTCCTGGAAAGCCTCCAGCTGTACACTATGACTATGCCACCTATATTGCAGAAAAGATCCATGAACAGCTAATGAATCTACCAAGGGAAAGGGTGTTCAGATACACCTCATACATCTACCACCTGTTCTTGTTTTATCAGCCAGACAGTTTCTCCATTCCCCTCAAGAAACTTAATGCCCAGGGGAATCCAAGGTCAGTTGTCTTTTGGACTCCAGTTTTCCATCATGTTTCTCAATCGCCATACACATACAGTGAATTTATAGACCTATTCATTCACCCAGCTATGACATTGTTGTATGGTGTCCCTCCTCCAAGGTTAACCGATGACATGCAGAGAATTCTCCATCTCTCCAAATCCTACAGCATTGGTGATTGGTATTTTTACCAACACCACACAGTGATCAGAGTATATGGCTGTGAATTGGACCCTTACAGGCTGCCAAGATATGTCCCTATGAGATTGTTTGCCCTAGAATACTTCAGGCAGTTTGGATATGCTGACTACATCCACTTCCAAAGCAAAAACAAGAAGGTACAACTGAAGGTAAGGAGCCAGCTAGGCCCTTTTTTGTACAACAAAAGAGAGGAGGGATGGAAGGATGCAGATATGATCCTAGCAGGCCTTAAATTGCAAACCAGTTTCAAATGGTCACCTTATGACCGTAATCATTTTATTTCCCTCAGGAGGATAAAACACAAATTGGGTAACTATTCACATGTTAGGCTGCCTCATATTGAAAAGTATGCAAATTCTTTAGGCTGGAAAGAGGGCACTCTAGAAGAGCCAATCTCCAGAGAGCAGATACTAGAGAGAGAGGCTAGGAATATGCAAAAAGAGGCTGACTTGGAAACTTGTGGACAGGTTTCCTTATCATATCAAAGGCAACTTGGAGCAGCTGCCTCTTCTTCAACAACACATCAGCAAGCTGCCATGGACACTCAACAAACAGGAAGCAAAGGCAAAGGAAAGCAGGTGGAACAAGAGCAACCACCTCCCATGACTGAAGACCAAACCAATAAAGAGATGGAACAGCAAGAAGAAGTGCAGCAGCAGGTAGAGCAACAACAACAACAGGAATCACAGCAAAGAGAAGGGCAGCATGACAGAGAGCAGCCCACACAGCAAGAAGGGGCAGTTGAGGCCCCAATTCTCACTGAGCAGCAGGCCCAAAACATAGTACCTCCTAGGCAAGAAGTTGTTAATGAAACCTCAGTCCTCCAAACTCCACAAAAGGAGGATGTAAGCAGGAAAAGGGATAGGGAGACTCCCTTGACTACATCAACAAGTCATGGTGAGAAGAGGCACAGGATGAATCCCCTTTCAGAGGAAGAGATGCCTATAGGGCAATCTTTGGGTATGGGCCCGCCCAGTTTGGAGGCATCTGCAAGTTCCTTCCAACAGGAACAAGAGAGGACAGTGGGAGGAGAAGTCAGCTCCTCTAGCCAGCAGAGAGAGGGTGAACTGAGCATTAAACATCAGTTCATTGAAATAAAGAAAAGGAATGAGCCCATAAAGATACAGCTATATAATCATTTGTTGAAAATGGCTCCCACCAACCAGCAGCGACTAATGTCTGCATATGATGTCCAGGAGGGCAAGATGATTATGACTCACTTCATACCAACTACTTTGCAGCCACAGTCCCCTTCAGATTACTTGAGGACCAATCTTGAGGTCCTGGCCAAGGACATCCACCCGATGGATAAAATTGAATTGCATAAACAAACAGGTGAGATGGTCTATGCTTCCTTGGCAGACAAGACATTAGATAACTACAGGCTAGAAAATAGCCTTAATAATACAGCTGCCCAACTTGAGTTGGAAAGGGCATCCTCTCAAGCAAAGGACAACAGAATAAGGTCCTTAGAAGATATAATTATTGAGATTGGGCATGATCCCAAAGATATCAAGGGCATACAAGAAATATTAAAATTGAGGGATGCAGATATGGCAGCTTTGAGGAGAAAGATCAAACTCCCAGCCACAATTCACCCTCAAACAGATGAAGTAGCTCAACAAAGGCATGATCAAGATGCCACAGCTTTGCTGGTGTCACTCTATAAGAAGCTTATCCAGACACAAGAAAAGCTGGGAGAATCAGAGGCTGCACAGGCAGCATTACAAGCAACTCTGAAACAAAGAGAAGAAGGTCGGACCTCCCAGCCTCCTCCTCAAATCATTAACCTTGAGGAAGCTGCTCCAATTACTATTCCTCCTCCTCAACAGACTGAACAAGCAGCACCATCTACTTCAGCACCACCAACAATAGAGCAGGCCCCTAGCTTGGATATGCAAAAGCTAAGAAATGAGATTCAGGCCCTGGAAGCTCAAATGACAGAGCTGAATGAGACCAAGGAGAAATTGGCCAAAGTAAATGATAGATATGACAAATCCAAGCAGTCTGTGGTAGAAAAGGGCAAGGAGATAAAAGCCCTCAAAGACAGGATCAAAGAGCTAGAGAATGAGCTCAAATTAGATAAGGTTGTGGCTGAGCTTAAAATAGTGCTGTGGGCTAATATTGGCCAATCTATTAATGACCAATGGCAGTATATTGAAACAATCCATGAGCAGTTAGAGCTCATTCCAAAAGCACAGACTGAAATTCAGAGATCAAGGGCTGCTCTAAGCAACATGCCTGAAGTGGCCACCAGGATGATTAATGTGCTTAACAATAGAACAAGTACTCAGTTGGCTACCATGGGAATTTCAAACAGAACTGAGCACATTCAGTTAATCAAGAGGGTTCTTACACTGAGAAACTTGGTGCAGACATTAGAGAGAAGAACCCAGGACATGCAGACTGAGGTAAACAGGTTTTTGGAGAAGTTTCAGGTATTAGAAAACAGAGGGCTCCCTAGCTTACTGAACAGCGCAGGGAGACTGTTCACACATGAGCAGTATGCCAAAAGGGTTAATGCATTTGCCACAAGTCAAATCAATGAGAAGCCCAGCACCTCAGAGGAAACAGGGCCAGCCACAGGACAGACTCTCTACAACAGGGTAGAAAGTTTATTTTTTATAATGAATGAAATTAAACACCTGTTTGAAGTGCCTCCCAATTTTTATAAATATACAGAGGCAGAGGAGACTATGGATGCAATTTTCAGGCATCAACTACCTACACTAGAATGGTGGACTAAGGCCATACAGATGATTTTATAAACAGGAAGCCATTCAATAAATTTTGTTCATGAAAAATGCAAATTGTCATACACAGGACAGTTTAAAAGAATAAGCATGCATTAAAGATGAAAGCTGAGCCACCTCAGCAGAACTTATGGCCAACAAAGCAAGGTGAGAAGCTACAGGTGTCCAGGCCGAGAAGCTACAGCAGAGCAGCTCCAAAAGCGCATTTCTCAGCATTAATGCAGATCACCCCAACCGACTCAGTGGCCTCCAAAGGCCAAAATATCTTCTGACAGGCATAAAGATGCATTTACTTTGTATTCAATGATGTAATAACTTTCTTATCTAATATCTTGAAAAGTTGGTGAACGTATTCATTTCTGAGATAACTTAGCACTCAGATATTTTTTACAACCGATTGTATATATTTGCCCCTCGCACAAGCTTGCAGAGGTTTTTTTTTATCTCTCTTGAAGAAGTTCTTATGCTGTAATCCTTTGAGAGTTTAATAAAGAAAGTGATGGAATTTCTTGGATTTCTGAAGTGCTGAATGCGTTCTGGTGTCTGTTGAAAAACTGCAGGATTCCTGTGTACCTCACAAAACAATAAGTTTTTCTATAACTCTCTTTATGTGTTTCAATCTGTTACAATCCATATATGTTTCTAATTTCTAAGTGTTTAGCAACAAAGAAAAAGAATAACCTTCAGGACTTATTCATGCAATACCCTGAGTTCAATCTATGTTGTTAATGAATGTTTTCTTCAGCTATAATCTTGATAAGTGTAATTCTTAATTGCTGTGCTTTCAGAATATATCTTTCACAGTGACCTTTGTTTCAGGAATTCAAGTTTGCTCCTGAGCAACATGTTTCACTTTCACATCACCAGCTTAATGGAGAATTCTTAATTGCTTTCTGTTGGCTGACTGCACATCACCACTTAAGTTTAAATTTTGTTTGTTTGGGATACTCAATAGGCCCTGCAGTCTGAACATCATCACTCCAGCATTTCAAAACAGTTCAAAGCTCTAGACTCCATTGCCCAATGATATACTACTCTCTGAACACTACATCTTAATGCATTGAAAGAAGTCCTTCAACCAAAACATAAACCAAAAACCTGAGCATAATAGCTAGCCTAAAAACACTATCAAAACAGAGACAAATCATAAAGAGAGAGCCCTCTCTGGTTACAGTTTGGCTAGAAACTGTGATCCAAAGATTGGTTAGTGGTTACCCCAGCCGTATTCCCTTGGGAGTCATAGGGAACAACCTGGGTGTTAACACGTTCTAAGAAAAGAAAAACTATAGAACATGTAAATGACGATGAATTGGTCCTTAGCTCATCTAGAGTGGTGCTGGAGGTAAATGAAAGGGGGGGTTACATAACTATGAGTGATCTAGATGAATGAATGTATAGATGTACTTTCCACTTACAATACAAAAATAAATCCAATTATTTTGAGAACCAAATTATATCTAAACTACATGAAGTGTTTCCAAAGCAATGATCAATGAAACATGTTAGACTTGTAATAAAAAAAACATACAACAATAAAAAAGAACCATTGAAAAGGTAATATTACTAATTGTATAAGATAATTTTCTAGAACTATATGTATATATTGTTGGGTTGTGTTATATTCTTTCCATGATTAGCCCCAGTAGTGAAACAGGGGGGTTAGAGGGGGGGGCGGAGTGCCCCCTTTGTTGCGTTGGGTGCAGCGAGGGTGGCAATCCCCCTCAATTGGACCCTATATTAGGTGGGGGAACCTACCTATGGTTTTTTGCATGGATTTTGCACATGGCTTTGGGTGCGATGGTTTTCGGTCCATGGTATTTTGTAGATCTGGTCAAGGGAACTACAGTTATGTTCTAATTGAGGGTTAATGGATTTGGATTTATGGATGCTTCGGCATGTAGATATATGTATTGTAACATTGAAAGGAACATAATGAAAAATCAATATGGTAGTCCTGGTATTGGGATCTAAGGGAAAATATCTATGTATATTTGTTTTATGTGTTATGCTCTCACCATTGTTTATTTTTTGTTTTTAGAATTTGTATGCAGGTAATTTCTGTAGGGGGTTAAAAACTACATATATTACTACAAACCATTCATTTATTACTACCAATTTTGTTATATTTAGGTTTTATATATCATTATAAAAATATTTTATTACTTTTTTTAGGAAGATTATGAAAATCCCAAATGATCAACACGTTGATATGACAAACATGCTAGTAGGAATGTTCAAAAAAGTGTATAAGGAGATGGTTAAAGAAATTGACATAATTGCATCACAGGAGGAGCCATCTCAATAACAGTGTGCTCTAAATGTATGTAATCATGATTTACTTCATTGTTACAGGGAAAAGTGTCTATTTAGAACTGCTCTATCCCACTAAGGTGTGACAGCTGCCTTAGAAACAAACAGAGAAAAACTACTTTTGTTTTTCCTTTATGAATTATAGATAGAGAGGAACAGAAAGACCAACCTCTGTCTTGCGCTAATCCTTCGATTTGATCCCTCTCTTCTTTGATAGTCCTCAGCTACCTGCTCCCTTGCATGCCCAGCTTCACAAAGTACCTGTAAAATCATAGAAGCATAGCACTATACAAAGACATGGATCTATAATCATAAACAATCTAGGATCAGATGTAAATTGACCATACGAATGTAACAAGCATCAATGATACAAAAGCATGGAGGAAAACTCAAATAGCTTTTATTGATAAACAAGAAAAGATCCAGGAGGAGTCACAACCAGTTGTTCCGACCTAGCATCAACCTCCCAGCAAAGAAGCCCCTCTTCACCTCAAACAAAGCTTAGATCACCCAACAATCTGATGTTTGTCTCTAGAAACCAACAACAATTCTTTACAATATGCAAAATTCCAGCCTTTGGATCTCTGGGATGAGGGATCCATATATAGATATCTGTAAGGGGGATGAGTCAGCTTGTGATTTGATTAGTGTCTTCTCTCTGATAGTTCTTGCTTCCACTTGGAGACTGAGGGCCTCTTACTCATCCTTGGTCGAATTCAGTGAGGCAAGTGTCACAGGAGAAGATTTTGGAAGCTTCCATTGCCTCTCCACCTCGCGGAATGACACTGCCATTTGTCATTTCTCGCCCATCGCACCCCTCAGAAGGGACTTTTGAAATGCAACGCACCCTCACAGTGTATTTAGGTGAGATGCAACGCACTTAGCCAGTGGAGCAGCCGCAATGATCCTGTTTTGACCAATTCTGAGTAGTTTCTCATGGAGAACTTCTGGGAGAAGCTGTAATCTGTTGACCTTGTTCCTTTAGGGGTTAGAACAACACTTTTAGGGACTTAGGAGCCCTTGGTTTATGGACATTTCATGCTTGGGGTTGTAGGGCACAAAAATGTCTATAACGTTCGCACATTTAAAAAAATAATTTATCATTAAATATTAATTTTTAAGTATTTTCTTGTAGAAAAGAAAACAAGATGGAACTCATTTAACACAAAAAACAGGACGACAAGGAAGAAAATAGTTGATTTCAAAGTTCATGAGTAATTGTTAATATTTCTTTATAACAACTCAAGGTTTCATTTTGTATATTTTAAGTTGTTTTATACAAATAATACTTGAATGACTTCAAATAGGTGCTAACATACAAAGAAGAACTAGTGGAGGGATTGATTGACATTGGGTTAAATAAGGCTTGTGAGTATATGTTGGCATATCAAAAATTAAATGTGGAATTTGTAAGTATCTATGTTGTTTTACTTCTCGAAGTTTATAATTAATAGAACAAAAATATCATTTATATTAAATCTATGATTTATAATGGGGTTTAAAACATGCAAGAAATAAAGTATTGAACTATGCCAGCAGAAAACTTGTTACAACAAGGCATGAGACTTGGTTTTGAAACCATGTGCATAGATTATGAGTCACTTCTTACTATGGTACATCTGTATTTGATTTATGTTGATGTATATTATTTATTTCAATTTTCATTATTCTCACTAATTTAGATACACTCATTACAATTTATTATGTTTGCAGATGCAACTGCAAGATCAAGAAAATGAAAACAATCGATGAAATTAATAAAACACTCATCCAAATAACCAAAGTCATAGCAGTAGCTCGAGCACTGATAGCAGTTCCAGTGAAGAATGATAATCAATTTGAATATCAATGAAACCTATTGTATTTTTTGAAATAATTGTCTATGAAAATAAAACATTTTGTTTAATGTAATGGACATTGTGTCCCAATTGAAAGACAAAGGGTTGCCAATAACAATCCCATTTTGTATGATAAAGAACCTCTTATTGATATAATGTTGTAGTGTTTTCTTCTCAATGATGTATGAAAAGAACCCATTTAAGTCTGTGGATGACAAACAATCTCAACAATATAAATGGTTGCTAAACATTGTAGATCTGTAGCAACTGTTAGAAACAAAACCTTCCAAAGTCTGAATCTATGCCACAATCATAGTTAAACAGCAAAAGAAAGAGCAATAACTCCAATCATCCAATGGAAACCAGATATGTAAAGAATAATTCTATAATAACACTTGTGAAGAGAATAGATAAATGTTACCAATCCCCTTCTATGGGATGGATTCTTGGTTATCCTCAAACGTTTTTAGCTTCTGTAGAGTCTCTCTCCTCTATAATGCATAAACAAAACAAAAATATGGTGTTCGACAATGAAAATAATCAGAGTTACAACAGTGAGTGTGTTATCACTCCAATATTTCCTTTGAAAAAATAGCAAAAGAAGGAAATAATAGAGGTAACCACAAACCGCTTTTGGAGATCAGGACCTAGCCTTCCTGACGCTCAGAGAGGGCTCTCTCTTATAATTTAACTTTATTTTATTTATGTGATATTAGGCTAGTTATGAATGTTCAAGAGGTTTTTGATTTGTATTTGAGATTGGGTGGTGGGATCTGCTTAGACAGATGGATAAAATGATGTCTTTTAGACCATTGGGCTATGGAGTCAATCAATAAGGAAGCAAAACTGGATTAACTCACTAAAGGGAACTTTCAAAGGGCAAGATAGCAAAGTGTTTTTCAGATCTTTGAGACAGAGGGGTGAAAGGGTTTCACTCAGAGTGAGAGAGAAGTTAAGGGTTCTCAAACCTAGATAATGAATGAAGAATGAAGGGGTAATCAAAATCAAAGGGCAATTAAGAATCCTTTAACCTAGATATTCATGAAATCAATCTAAACCAAAGAGCAATTAAGAATTCTTTAATTTAAATATCAGAAGAAAACATTCAAATGCATAACTGTTAAGATAGAGTGTAATTAAACAAGTTCTGAAATATTATTCTAGTTATAACATTTAGATTTAGAAAAACATTAAATATTATGAATAACTTGAGAAAAATGACAACAACACATGAGAATACTTGTCTGAAATTCGCATAACACATGAATCCTTTGAAATGTCTGATCTTTATTCATCAATCTAGCTTGCTGGCTCAGCAAATGATACAATAACCTTCTAGGTCTTCTGATCAAAAAGTCTATAGAAATGTATAATAGAATCCACCCCAAAATACTTCAAATGAAGAAGTATTTATACAAATTCTAAACTAAAATATCTTGAAAAAATATCAAGATTGGTCTTACAAATATCTCAAATTGTTTTACATTAATAGAACTTAAATAAAGGACACTCAAAACTAATGAATATATTTGGCACTATATTTATGGATTGATGGTGAAAAAGAAGATAAATTCTAATTTGATAGCAACTCTTAATTGATTATGAGGCTTCCAAGTTACTTACTACCTCCTGCCTTTGTGCATTCTGCCCTAGAAATTCTACAAAATTAGGGTCCATTCATACCCTTGTATATCTCAATCTGAGATAGATATGTAAAATGTGAAAGAGGTTATTGTAGATAAGTATGTTATTGAGATAAACCTCTTTCAGTTTCCCAAAATATAGCACCATATGTTCACAATATTCTCTGAAACCAGATGTCAAAAACAGGACTTTGCACAATCCGAAAACTAGGCTCTGAAGATATGCATTTATCTCCCTTTTTGTAATACCTATGTAAAAAGTGAGATAGGTTTTTGTAGATTGGCCTTTTAGGAACATAAATCTCCTCCAGTTTCTAAAAAATCATCTTGGATTGGCCACAATAGTTTCTAAAAAATTATGACTTAAACAGGAAATTTCTGGAAAATGTACAATTCCTGCTCTAATTTCATCTTTTAACCTTAATTTTCTTTTAACTGTTTTTACCTTTACTTTGGATAAAATTCATTATTTCTAGTGAAAGTGTCTTCATCTCTATTTAACCCTTACTGCCTCCATGTTTACTTTTACTATTTACCTTGATTGCTCTATTTTTTCATCTATCTTCACTTTGATTTTTCAATCTAATACACTTTTACTGATACTCTTTCATCGGATACACTTTTACTTTGATGACCTATAAATATCCTTTACTATGTTTTTACTTTTACCGTACATTTTAACTTTTTACAGTGTATTTCAACAGTAAATCATTTAGTTTTTTATATGTATCAGCATATGGTAATGGATATTGATCAACTTTCTATATGTTTGATCTGTTTGTCTTTTGACTATATGCTATGTCTAGTTCCTTTGTTTTAATAGTCAATGTCTCTGTGTGAATGATTTCTTTCTCCGTTCTGTGTATAACTACTTTCTTCTTATGAATGAAGGTTTTTAAATATATTTCCTTTGGAGTCTTGGAGTAAACAAGTTTTGTGACTAGTATCAAAACTGTTTATCCAAGCTCTGGGTTTCTGCTAATATCCTGCAAAATACAACAATTTGTTAATAAAACACAGGTCTACGAGGAGGTGACCAGAGGCCGTAATGAAACTAGGAAGAACTGTGGACAAATTCCAGAAGGTGTTCGGGAGGGAATCCATGGTGAAATCATGTCTCAGAGGCTCAGGGTGGTGCCGGAAGGGTTTGATAGGTTTCGCTATGTAACTGAGTAAAAGGCATGAAAATGAGGGTTTTCGGGGTTTTAACAGGTAATGGGTAAATTGGCGTGGAATTTTATATTATGAACAGTGAGTGGTTTCAAGTTTAGTGGGGAGGTGGTATCAAAGGCCATCGCACCGCTTTATCGAGGAGGTGGTATTTTGGCGAGGTCACTCGATCTACCTTAACGCTTGACACATAGCAGATGGGGGCCAGGCAATACCACTTTATCGGGTGGGTAAAGGTCAGATATCGGGTGAACCCGATATGGCTATGAACCGTTGGATTCGGGTGCTGACGATCGGACGACAGTCGAGTGATAGATTAGCACGGTTGAAATGGGCAAAGGTTTTGGGGGGCTCGAGGCTTTAATCCATGGTGGTTTGTGATTATTTACGAGTTAAACATGGGATTAAATGATTGGACGAGGTTAATGAAGGGATTATCTTAACTTTACCGAGAATTGGTGAGTTAAGAGGGTTTTGTCGGGGGCATGGGATAAAAATATAGTTTATAGTTAAACTAAGGGTTGGGGTATTATATACGGGATTTATTTATATATGGGAAAAGGTATATCGGGAGCTATATTAAGTTAGAAATTAATATGAACTGAAATGAGTGGAGTCAAAAAAATATTAAGCATAATGTAATATTTGCGCTTTTCCTTTACATACACTAATACTTAGGATAAAATATTTTTGTGGGTATTTTGAGTAAAATGGAATTTAACATGGGGTTTTTAGTTTTCATAGGCAAATGGAGTTTAACCTTATGAAAAGGGGTTTTATTAGGGTAATGAAGGGAAATGACTTTTATGAAGGGAATTCTAACACTTTATGTCCATAAGTCATTAAGCCGAGGGTCCGTCCCACCAAAAGTCAGAGAAATGCTCTGAGTCTTTATGACTTGAAAGATTTTTAGTACTAGAACATACTTGTGGATGGGGAAATTAGTAAGTATAGGGATAAAATGAATGAGGGGAAGTCAACTAAATCAACTTGTAAACCTCTGTTTTTGCTTTCTTAATTGCTCATGCACATTGAAACATATGATTAAGCATGATAAATTTGCTTTTGTCCAATCAACTTTATACATCAACAACCTTTCTTCTACTTACCCATTACTTACTCTAACATTTTTTCTTCACTTATTTGGGTGCATTTAAGCTAGCAGACCCTTTTATTTCCTTTTCTTTTTATAAAACAAACTATCTACTTCTAATCTTATATCTTCCAAAGGCTCGAACTAAACTGATGAGCTCCTTTTATTTTCTCTACCTATCCAATGATCTGCCAAGATTAAGCTGTTGATCCAGGTGGATATTGGTGGCCACCTACCAAGTCCACCTGGACCCCCACCATTGTCTTTCTCAGCATTTTCAGTTCCTTAATTGTAGCACCACTTACTATTTTTAGCAGTTTTTCAGGTCCTGAACTTCCAGAGCCGTTTTGAGGCCCTAAACTACGTTTTTTGGGGAATCCAGGGGAAACATGGGTCCATGGAATGGACCGATGTTGCCCGTTCCAACAATGATAGTGCTCGGATAGATCTTTCTAATGAGCTATTCTACGCATCAAATGGAGATCATATGCCAAAGTTACCACCTCAGGAAGTTGATGTACCAATTTACTCCCAAACGGGGCCCACAGTTTGGCGTTTCATCTCCTAGGGTTAGGTTTTGGAATGTTAAGGGTTTTCCATTGTTTCTCAACAATAAATAGGCCTTCGAGCCTCATTGTAACACAGTTCAGAGGCATGTAGCCATCACATCTCTTCTCAGAGATAAGCTACCATCGCCCTAGCTAGTTTATTTCCATTTCTGGTTGTAAGCATATTTCAGTATTTTCCATTAATGAAATGAAGTATTATTTCCGCTGCATCTTTGTGTATATGGTTATCTCTGTAATTTGTTGCGTTCCTGTTTAAATCTGGATCAGTGGTATCAGAGCGGTCTGATTTTTCTCTGTTTTTCTTTGCATGTCCCCAACAAGGTCGGGATATAAGGAGTTAGGGCTTGAACTGGTTGAACCTTTGCAAGACCAGCCTCGCAAATCCCGACGGCCTCCCATGGCGGACGAGAAGAAAGACGAGGGGGCAGGAGATCCCATCAAAATCTTGCTCGAAGAAGCCCTCGAGCGGCAACGGAACGCGATGATGGACAGCTTTGCCCAGATCCTTCAGCGGATACCCAGAAGCAACGCATCGGCTTCCAGCAGCTACTCTGGAAACGCCACACCCTTTAAGGTACAAGTTAATTTTGAAATCCCCATATTCGAGGGTCAGATAGACGCAGATGCCGTAGATAAATGGTTAAATCTACTAGAGGGTTATTTTTCTGTTCATGAATTTTCGAGTCGGGAAAAGATTGTTTTTGCTCTTCTCAAAGCAGCCCCCCACGTCAAGGACTGGTGGGAAACCTACTGCGAGCAGAAGGATGAAAGTACTGGCTCACTATTTTCAGCCGCACCCACCTGGGATTCATTCCGGGATGCCATCAAGGAGCAGTACTACCCTGTCGGAAGCTATGAGGATGAATACATAAAGTGGACCACGCTGCGGCAGGGAAGGGACCAGGACGTGCCGGAGTTCACCAATCTTTTCCATACCCTTTGCACAAAGTTGGGTATCAAGGATTTGGAGCAACAATTGATACTCAAATACCGTGGCTGCCTGCACAAGTACATCCAGGAAGAAATACAATTCCTAAACATCCCCTCGCTCGGTGCAGCATATTGATATGCCGTCAAGGTCGAGCAGAAGTTTAAACAAAAGAAGCGAGACTTCGGATCTGCGAATCCAAAGCAGGGGAAAGGTGCCCCTAAACCACAGAACAAAGGACAAATCCAAGGCGAGACAGCCCAAGACAACCAGCCGAAGTTGCAAGCAAAGAACAGCACCGTGAAGCCGAGAAAGGACACTGGAAAATGGTGCGAGTTCCATAAGAGCTCCACTCACAACACAAGTGAGTGTCGGGCCAAGCAGTCACTGGTGGCTGAGCTGAAGGTTTCCGAATCAGATGCATGTTCCGACTCTGAGTCAGAACCCGATAAGGGGTATGAAAAAGGGAAGCAGATCATTGATGCGGATCCCAGCGCCACAGTTGCTACCGCAAAGATCCAGAAAAATGAACCCGAAGATCCAGAGGAAGAGGAGCGTCTCTTCCACTCCCAGATGTGGGTAAAGGGCTCCCCGATACAGTTCATTGTTGATAGCGGGAGTCAAAAGAACCTCATTTCGGCAGAGGTCGTGAAGTGGTTGGGCTTATCGACCACAGCACATCCACAACCATACACCATTGGGTGGCTTCACCAAGGACGAGATCTTCGCGTGAGCCAGCAGTGTCGCCTTCCATACAACATCAAGCCCTTCACGGATGAGGTATTGTGTGACATTGCTCCCCTTGAAGTTTTTGATGTATTACTAGGACAACCATACTTGTGGAAGCGACATGCTGTGTATGAATCAAGGCCCCGTGCTGTTATTATTACATTGGGAAATAAGTTGTTCAGGATACCAGAGGTAGCACCACCTGCCGCCATCTCTTTGATTACTGCAAAAAAATGCAGTAAGATCATTTCCAAAACCAGGAAATTTGTTTTCTTGATGATACGCCCTCAAGGAAAGAAGAAGACAGTGGTCGTGGCCTCCAAACAGGGTCCCTCTGCACGACAACTACAGATGGACAAGGTTGTGGAGGAGTACGAGGACATCTTCACCTCCCTGGCAGGGGTTCCTCTGCACTGTCAAGTCAAGCACTCCATCGATCTGACCCCAGTAGTGCCGCTACCCAATGGACCAATTTATCGGTGCTCCGTTCTGGAGAACAATGAAATCAAGAGGCAGATTCAGGAGCTCCTGCAGAAAGGTCACATCCGTCCGAGTTCATCGCCCTGTGGGAGCTCGATCGTGTTGGTACAGAAGAAGGATGGGACGTGGAGACTCTGTATTGACTATCGGGCGCTGAACAAGATCACTGTCCATAATAGGTACCCGATCCCGCGGATTTATGACCTCCTAGACCAACTAAAGGGGGCGAAATATTTCAGCAAGATCGATCTGAAGTCAGGATATCACCAGGTACCAATCGAACCCTCCGATGTGTGGAAGACTGCCTTCAAATCCAAGGAGGGCCTCTTCGAATGGTTGGTCATGCCTTTCGGATTGATGAATGCTCCTGTAACCTTTATGAGGCTAATGGATGACATCTTGCGGCCATTCACCAACTCCTTTGTAGTAGTATACTTGGATGACATTCTGATCTTCAGCCAGAGTTGGGAAGAGCACCTCCACCACATCCGACAGGTTCTCCAAACACTACGGCAACACAAGCTATGTGCCAATTTGGAGAAATGCACTTTTGGCATGACCCAGGTTCAGTATCTGGGATACATCATTGATGAACAGGGGGTGCATGTCGATCCAGCCAAGATCCAAGTCATTCGGGATTGGCCCTCTCCAACCACTCTAATAGAGCTCCGCAGCTTTCTAGGTCTTGCCAACTTCTACTGCAGGTTTGTGTTGGGGTTTTCTCATATTTCTTGGCCCTTGAGTCAAGTCACCAAGGGCGGGGCGAAAGCAAAATTCTTTTGGTCTGAATCTCAACAGAAGGCATTCAGGGAGTTGAAGGATCGCCTATGCACAGCACCAGTGCTCGCGTTACCAGATTTACAACAACCATTTGAGGTCGAGACAGATGCCTCTGACTATGCTATTGGGGCAGTCCTTACTCAACATGGACATCCAGTGGCATATCACAGTGAAACACTTTCAGACACAGTCTGGAAGTACCCCACTTATGATAAAGAGATGTATTCCATTGTACAGGCCTGCCGACAATGGAAGCATTACATTTTGGGGAAGGAAACGGTCATCCACACAGACCACCGACCTCTGCAGTTCATACAGACCCAAGGGAAATTGCAGAATGATCGCCATCAGAAGTGGTCTACATACCTGCAACAGTTTCACTTGAATATCAAGTATAAAAAGGGCAGCACCAATAATGTTGCAGATTGCCTCAGTCGGCCACCGATCATGGCGCTAACCACCGTGCTCAAATCTTGTGGGCACGAGACTTCTAATTGGCCACTTCTCTACAAAAGCGACCCAGAATTCGGCCACACATACCAGACACTCTTGGAGGGTCAGCATGTTGTAGATTTTCACCTCCAGGACGCCCTATTATGCCACCTCGGTCACCTTTGTGTTCCTTCAAGCGAGCGTGCCAAGATGATTTGGAAAGCACACTACAGTCGGGCTGCTGGGCATTTCGGGGTCGAGAAAACAGTGGCAGTACTGCAAAATTATTTCTATTGGCCGAATCTTCGACAGGATGTTGGGAAGTACATCCGATCATGTACTGCCTGCGCCATTGCCAAACCGACCATTAAGAAGCACGGCCTCTATACCCCGTTGCCTACCCCTAGTCGACCTTGGGAATCCATCTCCATGGATTACATGTCAGGCCTTCCTTCCACTAAGCATGGAAATGACTGTGTTTTTGTGGTCGTCGACAGGTTCTCAAAGATGGCCATTATGATGGCCTGCAAGAAGAATATCACAGCAGAAGCCACTGCTAAACTCTTCTTTGAACGAGTGTGGGTGCACTTTGGGATCCCACTGTCTATCATCTCAGATCGGGATAGTCGGTTTCTCAACACATTTTGGTCCAGTCTCTGGTCAATGCTGGACACCAAACTCACGAAGTCCACAGCCTTCCATCCTCAAACTGATGGCCAGACAGAGGTTGTCAACAGGATGATTGTGCACATTCTGCGCATGTATAACTCAAAGCATCCACGCACATGGGACGAGAGCCTCCCCTATGTTCAGCACAGCTACAACCGAGCTCTTCACAGCTCCACTGGCCATAGCCCTTTTCAGGTGGGTTTGGGATTCCAGCCACTATCCCCCATTGATGTGGCCATGCCCCTTGCAGCTACTCACATGAATTCAGCTCATGTCCAGTCCGAAACAGATAAGGCCACCAGCTTCATTGACCGCATCCAACATATTCGCCAGCAGGTCCATGACATTCTTGAGAAATCAAATGCCAAGTACAAGCAGCGACATGATCAACACCGGGTGCCACACAAGTTTCAGGTGGGCGACAAAGTCTGGTTGCATTTGCAAAAGGAACGCCTTACTGGAGCCTATCGGAAATTGAGACCACTCTGATATGGTCCTTACACCATTACTAAGGCTATGGGAGACAATGCATTTGAGCTCAGCATTCCCCCATTCCTTGGCCTGCACCCAGTGTTCAATGTGGACCGCCTTCGGCCATACTTTCCACCATTGCTAGACACTTCCGACATTGCAGAACAGCTCAAACCCACAGAATTAAATCCAGATTGCATGGAACAAGCTGCAACTGATCGGATCATGGACACACAGATTAAGAACACTCGCCAACAGAATATCCAACTGTATCGAGTTGTCAAAGTAGGCCAACTCCTTTAGCAGGGCAAGTGGCTCACCAGGGAACAAGTTCAGCAGACGTTTCCTCATCTCATGGAGGAGCTCGACGCAATGGGGACCATTGCTTCCTAAGGGGGGAGGAATGATCCAGGTGGATATTGGTGGCCACCTGCCAAGTCCACCTGGAGCCCCACCATTGTCTTTCTCAGCATTTTCAGTTCCTTAATTCTAGCACCACTTACTATTTTTAGTAGTTTTTCGGGTCCTGAACTTCCGGAGCTGTTTTGAGGCCCTAAACGACGTTTTTTGGGGAATCCAAGGGCAACATGGGTCCATGGAATGTTGCTCGTTCCAACAATGATAGTGCTCGGATAGATCTTTCTAATGAGCTATTCTACGCGTCAAACGGAGATCATATGCCAAAGTTACCACCCCGGGAAGTTGATGTACCAATTTACTCCCAAACGGGGCCCACAGTTTAGCGTTTCATCTCCTAGGGTTAGGTTTTGGAATGTTAAGGGTTTTCCATTGTTTCTCAACAATAAATAGGCCTTCGAGCCTCATTGTAACACAGTTCATAGGCATGTAGCCATCACATCTCTTCTCAGAGATAAGCTACCATCGCCCTAGCTGGTTTATTTCCATTTCTGGTTGTAAGCATATTTCAGTATTTTCCATTAATGAAATGAAGTATTATTTCCGCTGCATCTTTGTGTATATGGTTATCTCTGTAATTTTTTGCGTTCCTGTTTAAATCTGGATCAGCTGTTTGGTCAGATTTTATTCTCTAACTATAAACATAAAATTCAAAGCATGAAATAGTCAAGATTAAGCAATTTGACTACCATGGGTTGTGGCATGTATGATAAGTTGCACACAACCATTATTTGCAGAAGAAGTAAAATGGTAATGGCATTTAGACTTGCACACTTTCATGATCTGTTTTTGTGTTTGGGGTTCATATATTTTCATTTTTTTATCTTTTCTTATTCTTTTTTTCCTTTGATATTTCTTTTAGGACATACCCTCTTTACATTTTTTAATTTTTAATATGGAAAACATTTGCAGAAACCAAAGGCATGTACAATATTACAAGGCTTAACCTTAGCCAAATCAAAATTATGAATCCTATCACTATAGCACTCTAACAGAGTGCAACAATGAAAATAATCAAAAGTGAATAATAAATGGAAAACCCTTCTATTTATAACAAAATATTGAGTTATCCTCAAATAATGAGCAATAATAAAATATTATTGATCCTATTCTTGGAATAACCATTTGGAATATTTTATTATATTTGTTTAGGAGGGAAAAAGGATTTGAACTTTTATTTAGAAATAATAAATAAATAAATGATTTATTTATCATCTCAATGAATTAGTTAAGGAATAATAAACAAATAGGGATTTATTTAATTATTCCTAAGGGATTTAGTCAATTTTAACAAGGAATAATAATAAAACAATGGTTTAATTAATTATTCCTAGAAGAAAATCAAATAAATAGTGTTTATTTAATTATTCTTCATGGGTTTAATTATAAATTATTTAATAAAGGTTGTTTATTAGGTAATTTCTCACAGTGAAAGCAATTTTACTATGGTAAAATTGGCTTTACATTGTGTACTTCGATCCATCTAGTAAATTAGGCTAGATGATCAATTTTTTAGTAATAACAGATTGCTCCCCAACATGCGAGTGTTAGGAGAAAACTATATGACCGAAGTACGTTGTAAAGACACAATCACTTAGACAACACAAGGGAGTCAAGGAGAGAGAGAGAGAGACTAATGAAGCTGAATTTGAGAGAGGATAGTGACAGAGGGGGCGAGACTAATGCAAGTCTCCTTTTATGTTGTGGTACCAGACCTCAATGAGGCAGGGGAGGCATACCCATACCCACCGAGATAACTTAGTACAAAAATAATGGTTCGCCCATAAATATGAAACTGAGCAATAAAGTACATGTTGAATGGTATGTGACATGCTAGCATAATAGTGCTAGAAAATAATAGAATGTGTCCCATATACATAATGCACCTGGTAAAAACATCAACCAGGACTGAACACAATAATATCTGAGTATATGAGATACAAAGCCCCTTCCCTCAAGAAATTGGTGGCAAGGAGGGTAGAACAACCGAAGAAGCCCTGTTGAATAGGGAAGGGCTCTGCAAAACTCAATGGATCATGTAAAGGAGATGTGCATGCTATGGACACTGCGATTGGTAGGAACCGAACCCATCAACTCTGCAGAACTGCATTTGAGGTTGTAGCATAGTAGGTATTAATCTATGCATGTGGGGGGCTACCTGAAGGGACAACCCCTCATGAGGTCTGAAAACATCTCACACACACCTGGGAATCAATGGTATAGTCTGCTACATCACTCGACCATCAAGTGTATGGATCACAAACATGAAACGATCAAGTCAAAGGGAAATAATGGGACCCTCTACTTGACTCAAGGCGCCGAACAAGAATGGAAGCTGGAACCGAGATACACCGCCATCTAGGTCGTTCTTCTGGAGTGAATGATTTGATGTCGATAGAATAGGGCCCGCGATTGATGAGGCAATGAGGATCCTCAACTAAAGCATGAGGGAAAATAGTAATGTGACTGATGGACTGACACCATGGATAATGGGGAAATGGGACTGAGGGACAAATAGATGAATACCCTTGTCAGAGCATAAAGTGCATGGATAACCTGGCAGCAACTGACTCAACTCTAGAGGGGATGGGGACAGTATGACTGGAGGCAAAAATGGGCAACACAAGATGAATGGTATGCAAATATGATGGAATATTATGACATGAGATGATGGGACATGAAATAGACTCCAAGGATGCAAGGGTGACTCATAGCGGATTCTATGAACAAGGGTGACTCGATGACGCTGCCACACAGACTAGGCCGGTGGGGATCATGAAAACATGAGTAAATGATGGTTACTCATGATGAAAATCAACATATGGTATGAAAAGTATTAAGAGGAGGTGGACCTCAAAGTACAAGTGTTAGTTTATGAAAAAATCAGACTTTGAGAGGTGATGAAGTGACCCTTCTTGGAAAAATGGCTTCTTGGTTAAGTGTCAAATCATTAAAAACTGACGAACACCCATTATAGAGCTTGGTGAGATCTTTCCAATGGTGCTAACGGTTCATCAAACTGAGCTACAGTCTAGTCACAATGGGTGACAGAAAAATTGTGGATTTTTCTATGAAAGGACGTTTTCCCTCCAATTTGGATTCATTTGCTAAGTGAACTATGGTGAATGTGGAGAGGAGGAAAAGGCCCTAAATATTGTGGAGACCGTAGTGGACAAACTGACCGTCGGAATCAGGATCTGCGACTTTTAGGTAGGTGGCCTTACTCATCTCTTCAATTTCATCAGTTTATTTCCTGGTTTTCGGCCCATGGAAGCTCCCTGAGAGACCCTTGCCCTTGCTCACAGTCACATCACACTTTTTGGCTCTAGAAGTTCAATCTGGCTCACAGGAAACAACTAAAAACCTACGAGCTCACACTTTCTCGGCTGAAAGCTATGATTTGTGTTGGAGAAAGGTTTGGTCTGTTGGCCTGGTGGGGGTTGTGGGTTGATCAGTGCAGACCATTGTTTTCTTCTCTATACTAACAAGACATGTGGTGTTTTGTAGGCATGGTAGAGCTAAAAATAAACTGGCGTGAATGAGACTTGGATACTCTTCGATCTGAGATCTAGGGGGATCAGGTGGTTTGAGGGGCATTGGCTCATTATGGGGTTCTCAAGTTGGTAGAGAATCCATTGATGAGGGTAGGTGAGCCCTTGATATCAAGAATTGTGAGCTATTGGGATCCAGACCAGGAGGTCTTTATCGTGCAGGGGCACAAGATCGAGCTCACATTATAGGTGTTGGGCAATTTATTGGGCTTAAATTGCTGCATTAAATTATCAACCAGGGAAACTAGTAAGCTTGTGATGATGCCAGCAAAATATATGCAGGAATAGGCAACTAACTCTATGTCTAACTAAATTATTTACGATTCAATATAATATGCAAGGGAAGAGGCTCCTAACTAAGGAGGTCCTGGTTGTCCTTCCCTACAGTATCATAGAGAAATCATTGATTACATAAAACTAAAAACTTGAAATGAAGACAAGAGAATGAACTTAATTATTGTTCAGATTCAAGTAGAGAGAGACTAACTTAGTCTCTTGCTTGTCCTCTCATGTACTAATCCAAACTAAAATAAGAGTCATTCATAAGCATAAGAAATGAAATGACTTGAAATATAAAAGCACAAAAGAATGAATTTCAATTACCATATAAATCAATGGAGAGAGAGCCTAACTTAGACTCTTGGTATCTCCTCATATGATACTTGAAACATAAAAGCAAAAGAATGAATTTCAATTATTATACACATCAAATAGAGAGAGAGAGCCTAACTTAGACCCTTAGTTGTTCTCTCATATGCTGATTAGATTCTAATTTAAAACTCATTCATCAATCACAAACAAATCCTCAAACATCTAAACAAGTAAACGAAATAAGATCTAAGATGAAATAAAATGTTTCTCTTATCCTTTTAGAGTGAGCTCAATTCTCTTAAGAACAAGACAAATTATTCCATATACTACATTAAGGAAAATTAAATCTAAAACTACATAATGGAAATATATGTAAAATGAAGCTTTATTCTATTCCATCATAAGTTTGGATACATGCTCTAAGAGTCCTCCCTTTGGAATGGAGGAGGTACTCCTATTTATACAATGAGATGAGATAACAAACTCATAATGATGATCCACTAATCTTTCTTTTAGTTCCATACATTTCTCAACCATCTAGACACATAACCCTATCCTCCATGATCTCCTCCATGAGGTCCATGATTTTCTCCATGATCTTTTCCATGAGGCTTATCTTATCAAATTCGAATTTGATCATTCAAGGCCACATAAAGATGCCCTGGAAGCTTCCTTTGTACCTACACATGTCAACAAACTCATTCTAATTGTTAGGTATAAGTATAAGCATATTATTTTCTAAAGTTTAGCCATAAATTCACTTAAAAATGTTAAGAATTAATAAACTTTGGAAAAGCATAGTTATAACCCAATAATGAGGTAAATGGAATGATATGGAGGTGGAATGGAGGTGACATGAAGGTAAAATGTGAAGATATTGGTGAATAATGGAGTGAAAATAGGGACCATTTTGAGGCCCAACAATAGGATATTTACTTCTTGACCAGACTGCCTCCCCTTGGAGTGGTGGGCGATATTCATCTGGTGTTGCCTCGTGGGAGGAACATTACTGAGTTCGTGGAGCGCCATTGTCAAAGGGGTGTGCGTGTCAAGGGCACGACTATCATGCTTGTTGATCTAAAGAGGCTAGAGACACGGGCTATTGCCACAGCTATGCTATGGGTCTTGAGCAGCCAGGCATTCCACCACATCACTGTTGGGAAAATGATGTTAGTTAAGAGTTTTTTTATTGGGACCTACTATGGGTGGGCCCAAATGATGTTCTCGTCGGTGAAATGATAGTTGAATATTTGGAAGAGGCAAGTGAATCATGATTGTGCTTTTGGTACAGTACTATGTGTGTTCTTCTTTGAGAAGATACCCACTATCTGCCCTCATGTACAGATCCAAGACGGGGGCCCACAGGAGCCCAAGATGCGTCGCTGGGGGAAGCTACTATGGAGAGGAGGAGGAGGGGGATTAGGACGGGTGTTCTGACCAGTGTTTTTCACACATTGGGATCAGATGCCCATTTACATTGATGACTACCCTTATAGTGGGATGAACTATCAGGGGGATCCTGACTTGCCACTTCTGCCTGGGCGAGCATGGGGACCAGATGGTAAGTGTTAAGTTTCTATGTTTTATGGTGCATTTTATATTTCTATCACATGTATGTGGTACTAAGTGTGAAATATGTTGTATGCATACATAGCACCGGTGAAGCTGGCAGGATATGCAGGCCAAGCCACAACGCCTGGGGCTACAGATCGGGGGACATCATCGTCATAGCAGGGTCTAGGGGATACTGTTCTGCTTGTTGATTTGCATCATATTTTTGATGTAATCTTGACCAAGGTTTCAAAGTGTGGATTTCACAACTTAGAGTACCGATACATAGATGAGTGCACCGGTCCTCCCTTAGAGTGGCGAGGTATCATGCGGCATGTGGCGATGGCGGGTCAGGTAGTACGTGATTTATGTGTGGGTGGACCAGAGGCTTTGGCGCGAGATCCACCAGACAGTGACTAGATGTAGGGACATGTAGGTCCCTTTGATTGTGATTTTTGTAACATGCTATGTGCATGTCGGATGTATTAAGATCTATGGCTCCAAACACTTTTCTGATACATAATATGATTATGCATTTTATATGACGATGATGGTTCGCCATTTGTTTTGTTTATGGTTGTCTTCTATGGTATACATGTGATAAATGCCAATCTAGAATGTTGTTTGTAATGGTATCTACATAGTGATTTTGGGCTCTAGGCACATGACTGAAAGTAATGATTTCAAATTCACATACCAATAGCTTCACTCATAGATATTTTCTAAAGAGGACTTGGTTATGCACATGATACACACCATTCAATTACATGACAAGTAGCAAGGAATCTAAACGAGCATGAATATGAAGGATGCAATGAGCAAGGGCATCGACTAACAAACCTATCACTGCATCATATTCGGCCTGATTATTGGTGGCATATCTAATGCACACGTCATTTGAAATGACTAACATATGCAAGGGGTAAAAATGGCCCAGGATGTTGAGGCTAGGTTCCGGGAAAAGTGACTTGCACCATCAGCATGACCGATATACGATGTGGATGATGTATCCATCTGAAAGGTGCAAAAGACAATAGATGAGATGATGCAATATACCTACCTTCATGGAAAAAAGAAAGATATGCAAATTGAAGGGATGTGCTATGAGAAAAATTTCCTGAGGTAGAGCGCATTCAGAGAGTTAGGAAGGAATGGCCTTCAAAATACTTTAAAGAAATGCCCCCTTACTTAAGGGTAGGGGTAATCAAGGGTAGACATAGCTTCCATGGTGTCCTCATCAAGCTGGGAGATGGGCGGATGGGAGGAAGAGTGACTACATGATGCAACGGAATTACCTGGTGCATCAACCTGAGAAATAAGGTTCACATACGCATCGTCTGGAATGGTAGACGACGGACTGGTATATGGATTATCTACTGATGCAAAGACCTAGGAATCTATTGAATTAGGTTGGACATAAGCACATGCAGAAACCTCAGAAAGGTTTGCCTGCGTGGAATGCAAGGATGAAAATAGGTAAAGAATGGGGTCGTGGTGTCCATCATCTCGACATCGGGGGGAGGGATCACAATAGTAGGGCCAAAGTCTCCCTATTCTGGTTGACTGGTGGTACCAGAATCCATAGGTAGAGGAGTAGAGGCTCCACTATGAGTGGCCTCATATTCACAAATCGCCCCAAGGCAATCGTGAAATTCATCGAGACAAGGGAAACAATGGGAATATTGACCTTGAAGATCACACAGGGCACAAGGGTGGTTTGTTCGAAGTGTTTTGAGTTTCTTAGGTGGGACTGGTAAGTTAACATGGACTTCTGGGATATTCGACTCAAGGAACGCTTCATGAACCAAAGGTTTAAGTTGAGGAAGTTCAGGACAATTGTTGGTGGCATGCCCAACAACTTGACACAAAGCACACGGGGGTGTCGACTTTGGGGCCTTAGGGGTTGGAGGAGCTTGGGGAGCCTTGTCCTTCAAATCTTTCCTTTTGGCTTTTCCCTCCTAGGAAGATGCCTTCGCAACAAGAGTTGGTTCCTATTGAGGTTGTAATGGAACTAAAGCAACAGCAGGGGCCATGGGGACTAGTTGAACCAGGGTCAAAGCGTGATATGGTCTTGGCTGACCAGGCGGAATGTTTGTAGGGGGATCGATGTACCATATTGGGATCCATAGAGTCATGTTAGGAAGGACCAGTGAAGCCATGACAGGTATAGAAAAAATTACCAAAGTCAGGAATAAGAAAGGTATCTGGCCAGCAGGATCATATCCTAGCAGAATAGCTCTTGGATGGTTGAGACCTACAGGAACAGTTCCTGGTGGGAACATAGGAGAGGCACCCACAAATGGAGGAGGTCCTAGGGGAGTGGGTCTAGAGGGTTCAGCTGGAAGTGCAATAGTCGGGTGCTGAGAAGCCGGTTGTTGGTCAGATGTACCAAACTGCTTAAGGCCATCCCGTGACTCTTGTAACATGCAAACATTCATGGAATTAGGTTCATAAATGGGAGGGGGAGGACCAGGGAAAGCACCCAACAATGAGGAATCCTTATAGACTCTGGGTGAGACACTGGTGCAAGGAGTTGAAGACTGGTTTTCAGACATCGACGAGATAATGGACTCGGGGGAGGTCACGAATGTCGGCTCATAGTAAGTCAACTGATCAATGGTAACAATATTCCCTTCATGGGGGAAGCACATCTTGCAGAACACCGCAGATGCAATGGCTGACATAGCATATGTGTAACTAAGACATAATAGAATGTTGTAATCCAAAGGGGCATCAATGACTTTGATTTCGACATGGACAATTTTTCCTACAAGGGTCACTGGACAGTTGCGATACATGCCAAGGGGCTGGGAGGGGTGTCCATCCCAAGCGCACAAGGTGTTGGTGGAGGGGGAAAACTCAGGTGACTTAAGTTGTTTCCAAATAGCAGCAGACATCACACAAGTGGATGCGCCTTCATCAATAATGCATCTAGAGATGATGGCATTATGAACTCTAACTGGTATCTGGAAAGAAACAGATGAAGGCAATGGGGGGTGCTCTGATGTATCAATCGGGAAGACAATCAAATGATCATCGGAAGGATCCACTGCACCCAAGGCAGTTAGTAGAGATTTCTTTGGGAAGGGCATGACTAGAGGACTTCTAATGTCGACATGGTGGCAGGTGATTGCACCAAGTCGTCTACTATAATGTATGTATGGGAAGCTCTGTTAGAAGCTGCATTACGGCGTAATGGTCCCTTTGGGATCTTGGGAATGGCTCAAATTTAGGTTGAGGGATCAGTAAAGAACTATTTGGTGTCATAAGAGTCTCAGCGGATACTTTGGTTTTAGACTTGGTAGCTAACGAAGTGGAGGGCTTATCATATTGACGCGACTGGGTTTGTAGGTTGATATGGGAGGGGTTAACCTCATCAAAGTTCATCATGAGAATCTGGTAGTCACCAGGGCTAGAAGGTTGGCGGAGGTGGGTTACTTGACCTAGCTTGGGTTGAGTAGAAATAAATCCTTGCTGAGGGAAAGGATTTGTGAGCACTATCAGTTGGGTTGGCGTAGGAATTTGAGGTGATGGTTGACCTCTAGAAGCTACTTGAGCTTCCCACATTTGGTGCATCTGGGGTAAGAGGGGACACTCATGTGTATAGTGTACACATAACATGCACAAGGCTTGTTAGTACGAATAGTCTTGTTCTGCTTGGGCTGGATGCCTTGTTGCTGGTTGTTGGTTTTAGGTTGGTTCCCTTGGGGTTCCCTAGGCTGGTTACCTTGGTTACCCTTGTTACCCTTCCCCTTATTCTTTTTCTTCGAATTTGGGGGATTTGTAGCACTCTACTGTGCAAACACCTGGCCTTGATGGGGTGGTGGCTGCTGGGTCTGAGGATGCATGGGAGGCTACGACGCTAATGCTTGAGGGGCTAGAGCACTCGGCTGTGCATAAGAAGGAGCAACAGTTTGGTAGACGGGTTGGGGCCCTAGAAACATGTTGCTAGTAGGAGGGGCATAAGTGTTGGAGGAACTAGTTCCCCCCTGCGGGTAGCCATTACTCTGCTAAGTATATGGCGAAGAGTGTGAAAGGGATCCAACGATACCGTCGGCGGCATGAGATGCCCCTGGTGCATTGGCACCTCTAGGACGAGGGAGGTTTGGAATGACGATATAGACATAACCAGATTGTGCATAAATCAAATCATATCTCAAAGTGGTTTGGAGAGCTTCTTCCTTGGTCTGAGGAAAGTGGGATGCGACATCTTTCCCAATGGGGGATAAAATACTCTTAAGAAACCAATCTAGATAGACACGGTCTTCGAAGGGTGGGGCACAACATGTGTTCCTCCTTTGACACCACTCTTGAACATGGTCAGAAAGGCAAGTGGTGGAGGACTGACGGCATGTGGTCAATAGCTCCCTACCAATGTCGTACCCAAGAGGTAACTGGAAATATGAAAGAAACGCTTTAGCAGGCGTCACGAAAATGGAATGAGATGTGGAGGGATGGTCTACATACCATTTTGCAGCGTCTTGAGTGAGCGTGCATTGGAAGAGCCGAAGATGAATGGAGTCATCAGTTATGGAGTTGGATGAACACCACATGTGGAAGGATCGAACATGGCTGGTAAGATCCTCTCTAGCAATACCCTCAAATTTTGGGATGTCTGAGGGAAGCTTAGTTAGCATAGAGGGCCAACCAGCATCATGGTGTATGGGGTTGTTTATTAACTAGTTAAGATATGGTAGACTTAACCCAGCCATAAAGGGGAGCATGGGGGCTATCGAAACAGTTCCTGAGACTGTTCCTCTTGATCTGACCACTGGTATAGAATGAGATCCAACACCAAGTTGGGTTCCTACACCTATTGTAAGTCCAAACATGGTGACGATATGTGGTGAAGGAGGCTCGGAATCAGAAGAACCACGAGAAGAGTTAGTATGGGGACTCGAAGGGCTATGAAATCGAACCTGACAGGGAGGAGTAATATGTCCAAGCGAAAACAGGGGGTGAAGGCCTAATAGTCTCCGCGACACACACCTTGGTGGTGCAATAATGATAAGGCACACGCAACATGGAAATGGTGAAGGGAGGTTCAACAATATATCTTTGTCTCAATGCGGGGATATAAATTTATTATGTTAAGTCTTGGCTTGGCAGTGTAAACTAAGTGCCCTTTGCTTAAGGTGTGCTTGTGTGTGCATGTGTATTAATTTCTTAAGCCCAATTCGTGTTTGTAAAAAAAGAAAAAAACTTGCTGAAAATACACTGAAATAAATAACAGAAAATGAACAACAAAATTATTAACTAAACCCCACCAAAACTGGGTTTGCAAACACTGTATTTCTTGGTGGCTAAACCGATGGGAAATACACCAAAACAATTAAGAGATCTTAATTTCATTGTGACTAGGATCATGTGACACTAAGCTGTTGGAAAGTGGTGCAGCAACGACAAAAAACCAGAGGGAAGATCACTGCAAAAAGATAGGGAGATGGGTGAAACACTTAGGGCAACCGATGGGACCCAAAGGAAAATAACCAAACAAGTTTAAATGTGAAACTAGGGATGGTAGCAACGTATCTTAACAGATCTTAAACAAAATATTACAGATCTGGAAAATGTGGTTGAAAGCACTGCAGAAACTCAGACTACTCACTCAGCTAAACTCCTCCTAGAAAGGTGGAAGCATACTAGAAGCCCTAGGGGAGGCTAAATTTGACTTCGACGAGTAAATCAAAGTGGATCAAGGCCTAAGCAGGATGAGACAGAGGTCAAACAACCCAGCATACAACTCTCTACAAAACCCAAAAATAGATCTGAGAAAAACCCTAAAACCCAGAAATCGTAGGTATTGACCTGTTTCTCTGTAGGGATCGCACTTTTTGGGCTGAAAGGTGCATTCTGGAGCCCATATTGCACTTTTTGGGCTAAAAACAGTGATTTATGTTCCATGGATCCCGGTCAGAAAATCTCAGAAAAAGTGTCGCCTTTATCGTGGCTGGTTCCTATGACCTGCGAAAACGACAAGAAAGCTTGCAGAAGTCAGAAATTTATCAGATCTAAGGTTAAAAACTAACAAACATTAAGAGAATTGTAAAAAGAAGAAACACTAAGCTAAAAACCAAAGGTCACCCAGGTTTCTGGACTGAAGTATAAAACCCAACTGAGTTGCCAATTTTGTTGTAGTGTTTTCTTCTCAATGATGTAAGAAAAGAACCCACTTAAGATTGTGGATGACAAACAATCTTAACAATAAAAATGGCTGCTAAACATTATAGATCTGTAGCAACTGATAGAAACAAAACCTGCCAAAGTTTGGATCTATGCCACAATCATAGTTAAACAACAAAAGAAAGGGTAATAACTCCAATCATCTAAAGGAAACCAGATATGTAAAGAATAATTTTATAATAACACATGTGAAGACAATAGATAAATGTTAACAGTCCCCCTCTATGGGATGGGTTCTTGGATATCATCAAATGTTTTCAGCTTCTGTAGAGTCTTTCTCCTCTATAATGCATAAACCTAGCAAAAATGTGGTGTACAACAATGAAAATAATCAGAGTTACAATAGTGAGTGCAACAATGAAAATAATCAAAAGTGAATAACGACTAGAAAACCCTTCTATTTATAACAAAATATTAAGTTATCCTCGAATAATGAGCAATAATAAAACATTATTGGTCCCATTCTTGGAATAACCACTTGGAATATTTTATTATATTTGTATAAGAGGGAAAAAGTATTTAAACTTTTATTTAGAAATAATAAATAAATAAATGATTTATTTATCATCTCAATGAATTAGTTAAGGAATATTAAACAAATAAGGATTTATTTAATTATTCCCAAGGGATTTAGTCAAATTTAACAAAGAATAATAATTAATTAATTATTCTTAGAGAAAAATAAGATAAATAATGATTTATCTGTTTATTTCTCACTATTGGGTCAAATTTAACAAGGAATAATAATAAAACAATGGTTTAATTAATTATTCCAAGAAGAAAATCAAATAAATAGTGACTTATTTAATTATTCTTCATGGGTTTAACTATAAATTATTTAATAAAAGTGGTTTATTAGGAAATTTCTCACAGTGAAAGCAATTTTACTATGGTAAATTTGGCTTTACATGGTGTACTTTGATCCATCTAGTAAATTAGTCTAGATGATCAATTTTTTGGTGATAACATATATAATAAAATACATTTTAATTTATTCTATTGTGTTATCCAATGTCGTTGTGAAATGTTAAACCACTAATTAAATATATGGATGATTAAATATTATAATGAAGAGATGAAAAATATGATAATATAACGAATTAAACCAAATTTCATATACAAATGCACTAATAAAATAAAATTTATATGAATATTGGTAAAAGATATATGTTGATCTTTCGATGAATAACAGATTTTAAAAATTACAATAATTGCACTGTCACATGTCGATGTTTCCAAAAAAGAGAAAATCTCATTCAAAAAAATGGTTCGTCTACAACATAAAAACACACCATGATGGAACCAATGCATTTATCTCTTCAAGCACCAGAACTATTTGAGATTAACGCCCTGATGCGTTGTAATTCTTAACACACCAATGCTTTCATATAATTAACTCCTTGGTCCTACAAAATTATATTTCCAACCCTATGCATTATGAAAACTAACAACACCAGTCCTTTTCTATAACTAATGCACCGAAGCGTTTGTAGAAATGATACGATGCAAGTTTAAAAAAATCACCGGCACAACAATTATTTTTTGTGTGCCCTAGTGTCGTTCCTTAGAAGAAAACTCTGGGATATTTTTATCTCTTAGCATTGATGCGATATATATTATGCACTGGTATTACTTGCATTCAATGCCTCGGTGCTTTTAATTATGCATGTCATCCAGTGCTACTTGTTCCACTAAGCGCACCACAAAAAAACATCCACTAGAACCTCTGACCGCCAATATTTTTTTAGTTGTGATGAAGTTCCATTAAAACCTCTGCTAAAACATATGCTATCCCAAACAGATGTTTTAGCGAATGTTTTATTTACAATTTTTGTCAATTTTATAGCACTAAAATCCTATTATAGAATCTCTGTTAGAAGGTATTTTCCTTGCAATGTCATTAAGGCTAGGTGGCATGTCATTAGTTGTGAAAATTTCTCAAGCGGTAGAGTTATCTTTAAATATGCTCTTTTCACCTTGGTATGGTTTAAAGGATAGTTTGGATTATCCCATCCAAATCTTAATAGCACAGATGGATATTGGGTAGTAGTAGGAATTATTTCATCATCATCTTCTCCCTATCAACAATTGCAACCATTATTTAATGTTTGGAAAGAATTGGATAAATCATAAATATATCAATTTCATAGAATTATAATCAAATATCGCTTAATAAATCCCATCCCAAGTACTATAGTCTTGAACAACCTCTTCTTCAATGCAATTATGTGTTGTTTCTAGAGAATCCATTGTCATATCCTCTCACACCCATTGTGTTCTTCGTGATTTAATAGTTTTATGTCCACGCACACGTACATATGTTTTTTTCTTTTGCTAGTTGAACGCATAGGTTGTGCACTTGCTCTAATCTCCATCTGAAATATCAACAACATGCATCAATTTATTTCAAGATTGCATAATACACTATATATTATAATAATGTTATAAAAAAGGATGGACATTTCACAAAATGCTTCCTAACTTAAGTCAAAATTTGATTACCTAATGTCCTATGACATTCGTTGTGTCCTTATTTGATATGACACGATCTATTTCCATGGCCTCGTCTTGACCTTATAATGCATAACATTGTCAATGACTTTTAGTACACAAATTATATCATTTCAACCAATATTCTATCCAACACAAAACCTCACTTTACTCATATATTTGACATATTGATATCATGTTTTGGGTTTGAAGAAAAAACAACATAGTTTATATAATTTTATATCGTCTATGTTGTAGAATTTGTGAATTCATAAACACCATCCTTCTTTGGTTGATGTTGCTTTGTCTTCATAGCTTTATTGTATCTACATATTTCTTATATGATTCTATGGCCACCCACTTTCCTCTTGTTCATTTAGTAGGTCTACATTATCCACATCCTTTGTCCATGGCCTCCTTTGGATCCTATAATACACAATAATGACATTAGTCACCTAACATCTACGCACTACATTGTTGATCCATACAATTGGATAAATGCATAATAGATTTAAGCTCGGCTACTTTTCACTACACCTTTCTTACTAAAATTCCCCTATTTTCAATATATACATTTTCTGTTAATTTCTACTCCCAATATGGTGACATGACATAACTCTTATAAATATTAGGTGAGGATTATGAAAAATAATGGACTAGTTTTTCTTTTTTTTCATATTTACGTTTAGCTTAACTCAAACCCTTCATAAAAAAAAAAAAAAAAAAAAAAAAAAAAAAAAAAAAAAAACGCCAAATATCTGTATTTTTTATATTTAAAAAAATCCTTTGACCCTATATGTTAGAGAATATACTATTTTCACATTTTGACTTTTAAGTCTTTTAAATGAACTCAATATATAATACAATAATTAGTATAAGTTAACTTGTGGATGATATATATTTTCAGTGCCACCGTCCACCCTATAAAGGAGTAAAGAGTGAGTAGCAGGATCGAAAATGTTTGTGTTGCATGTATATATAATCACTAAGCAACACAACCTTTAAAGGTGAAAATGTGTGTATGTGACTATAATTAGTGGATTGTTACATTATGGGTCATTGACTATTAAAATGAACCTAGAAAGTTTGAAATCACACCAAATTCATTCGTGAGCTAGAAAAATACGACATGAAACACCCTCCATTAGGTTAAAACACCATTTATAGCGCTTTACATCAACCAACCTTTAAACTTATCCCACATGCTTATGCACATTGCACATCCAAGATTGGTATTCAAACCTCATAAAAAATGACAATAACATGGAAGCCACCACGTTGATATTGCAAAGTGCAAATTTGAAAATAAATATAAATTAGATGGAAAAAAAAAATGCAATATTATAGGCATTAAATTAGGCACAAATAGTGCCCCATTTGGCGCCCCAAACCAATTACATTTTTTATCCAATAGTTGGCACTAATTGCACCCAATTTAGCGCTAACTATTCAACCAAACTGAAAAAATAAAAATAAAAGAAAAGAAAATCATGCAAATATATAATTTGAGCATTGGAAAAACCTATTGTGTATCCTGACTACTCAACCAAAACAATGTAATACATTCACCATATTTCCATTCTCATACTCACCAATTGAAAATTGAGGGAGCTTTGAAGTTCTACGTGGAGTTGGAGCATACCATAGTTAGAGAAATGCATTGAGGCTATGAAAGAAAATAAATTATCGATTGGATCTCTAATTTTGGTGGGCAGAGATATTGACAGACCTCTTCTCCCCTGTTGTGGATTTCAATAATAATAAAATTTATTTGTGGTTGTGATTTTGCCTCTAGCAATCACAAAATCAATTTGTGCATCTCATTCACTCCTTATCAAAGATGAATGTCAAGCCCCTATCCATCCATTTTTCACTATTGTTGTTTATAATAGTCAGAGGGAAGGGAGAAAAATGTAGGGAGCAAATAGAAGGGGTTTTCCACAGTCCGGAGGAAAAAAATTCACCCTAGGATGCCAAAAAATGTCAAGCATTAGAGGGAAATAAGCAAATGGATCTGATTCTTGCGAGAATGAGCTATTTCTTATTGAATTTATATATTTGTACATGTTTCCATCGCTTGTTTGAATTGTATTTTTTTTTTCAAAATTATAAAAAAATAAATTTCAAATATATATATATATATATATATATATATATATATATATATATATATATATATATATATATATATTACAGGTCTGTTTTTTTTATTTCTAAATTTAAAATAAAAAATTTACTGCACATATATAGGGACATGACAGTGAGAAATTGAAAGAGGAAATTTCTTCTATATTGGGGGTAAAAGCAGTGAAAAAACCAGAAGGTATGGACTTATCCATGTTTGCCAAATATGTGGAATAACAATCTAATATAGACACTGAAACAATCCAACCAAAGCAACCACGTCAAAGGGAATCGATTGATTCCCCAACAACTCCTGAATCAAGAAAAATATCCAGGAAAACATAAATCACAATAACCTCTAAGAATGTGGAACAGGTAACAGAGACATCCGATGTCCCATCCACTCCTAAGACACGAATTTCTTCCATCACTAGTACATGTTATGCATCTTGCATCGTGTTGACACCTAATCATTGGGATTAGATGAATATATGTAAAATAGTGTAAATAGAAAATAAGGAGAATAGGAATATGAAGAGACAATGGGATATGAAACCAAAGAGTCTCTCCCTCCGTGTATATATCTATGATCAACCTTAATGGAAAAACACAATTTATTTAAGGAGTTACCTCTTGGCCTGACATGGTATCAGAGCCAACCCCATTTTTGGCATCCCTTTCTGCCCTTGTAACTCCCTTCTACCATTTTTTGCAATCTATCATATCTGCTAATCTCTGCCATTATACTCTGTCCCAAACAACTCTGCGTTCAAGACTGAATTGCTTATGTTTTCCACCTGAAGGTGTTTTGGTGTGATGAACGTGGAGTGGAAGCGTGTGGTGCTCCTCTCCTCCGTCTTGCCATGGGTGGACATTGAAGTTGGAGGTGACCTCTCTTGTGTGAATGGTATGTTATGTACGTTGTATGGTATCTCCCATGATGAACCATTGGACTTCCTTTCTATTGCCACGTTTAACAGAATTTTCATGATAAACTCCTTCTTGTATTGCACGTTGCATCCTCTACATTGAAGACCCCATTATATTAACTTCGACGTTGTAAATGTTGTTAACCATTGTTGAACCGGCCCGATTCCGTCTTCACACCCGACAATTCCATATATATTACGCCCTTCGGTTAGTGCCATCGAATCCTCATACCACCCACCTGACTATGCCATGTGGCATACCATATATCACTTCACAGTTGAATGTTGAACAAACATTGGATTGTATACCATTGTATACCTACTACCTCCTCCCTTGTGGCCCAATTACGTTGAATGTCCTGGTAACCCTTACATTGAATGGTATATGTTGAACGGTGTTTGCCTCACGATTTCACTCCTATGTTGAACGTTGTCTCTGTAACTATACCGTTATACAGCTATCCAAGTAAAGTTGCCACCATACCACAGTTAAATTAGATGCTAGTACATCCACGCTAGTGCCTCACCTCCACGTTGTGTTAATATATCTTATTGTGCCCACCTCCATTGAATACACTAACCCCACATCTTTAACACCTCCCCCACATACCGTTGTCATGTCAATACCTCGCTCCCATTTAAACCCTCCCCAATATAAACCTTCCCCAATATTCCACCTCCCCCTAATAATACCTCTGTCATATTGTCACAACAATTGTATTTTCTCATAATATTTCTATTATAGTGCATGTTTTAGTATATTGGAAGCAGAGTACATTTTTTACAGAATACATAGATTTTAAAAATGCATCATTAATATCTATTGTTGGAGGCCAAAGAGGAAGACGAAGAAGTAATTTTAGAGGTGGGGGGGTAGACAGTTCCAAGGAGAAAAGTATGATCTTCATTGCATATGTTGCAATAGAGATGGACAAGATGCATCCACATGTAAGTTTCCTTGGGATAGAATTGAGTAGGAAAGAAATGATTCCAAAGGTGAAACTAATGACAAAGGGAAAGGTAAAGCACTCGAATCTACTCACTATGTTTTGGCACATTGTAATTTTTGGAGTAACTGAAGACTTGTTTAATGCTTCACTTGCTTCTTGGAAAAATTATTGGTTGCTTAATTCAAGAGCAATTTGCCACATGAATTTTAGAAGATATTTTCTTAAATATTTTACTGATAATTTTGATGGAGCAGTATACTTTGTAGACAATGAAAACTAAAGTCATCAGGATTGGGCACCATCGGGCTCAAACTTCTTGGTCTTCTAGACCTTCTTCTGCATGATGTTCTATATCTCCCAGAGCTTAGGAGAAACTTGTTGTCTTTGTTCCACATCTGCCAGCAGGGACACTCCATTCATATGTTTGATGAGAAGGTTGAGGTTATAAAATAATCAGATCACTCACTTTTCATGACAGGGATGAAGAAGAAATACTTTTGAAGCTGCAAGGAACCTCTGATCATGCACATAACTTCTCATACAATTCTCATTATGATGAAAGTACATTTCCATAAAGTATTTTATGGCATGCTATATTTTGACACTTGAATTATGACAACCTTTGTATGTTGAAGAAAAGTGGTGTTACTTGTTTGCCTACAATTCCTAGGAAACTTAAGCAATGTGATGCTTATATCTTAGGAAATCACAAAAAATAATATTTTCATGATTAACATTCCAAAGCACATAGAAAACTTGAACTTATTCATTCAGACTTATGTGGCCCAATGCATTTTCCTTCGACAAAAAGGAATAAATATATGATGACATTTATTGATGACTACACCAGAATGTATTAGGTTTATTTATTGAAGAAAAAATATGATGCTTTTCAAATATTCAAGAACTTTCATGCATGGATTGAAAATGATGCACAATTTAATATTGGCTCTATTCACACTGATAATGGAAAATAATACACTTCAAATTAATTTTAAAACTATCTTTGCGAGCATGGGATCAAACATCAAAGAACTCTGCCTTATAATCCCCAACAGAATGGAGTAGCTAAAAGAATGAAAAGGACAATCTTAAATATGGTGTGTTCCATGATGTTTTTCAAGAATGTTAAATTGATGTTTTTGGCCGATGCAGTTTTATGTGTTGTGTATGTAAATAATAGGTGTCCATCTAATGCTATTAGAAACTAGACTCCTTACGAAATGTGGAATGGCCACATTCCTTCGGTAAATCATCTTAAGGTTTTTGATTCCACCTATTATGCCTTGATACCTAAGGAACAAATAAAAAAACTTGGTGTTAGGAGTCACAAGTGTATCTTCTTGGGCTATTCAAATACCTCCAAAGCATATCGTCTCTATGATGAAGTTAATAAGAAATTTATAGTATCTAGAGATGTGGTCTTTCTTGAATCTACCAAGGCTAACAATGTTGTTGAGTGGCATCTTAATCGCTTGGATAGGCTCATCATGAAAATTCTTTTCAAGAATTTTGAGATTCCACATCTTGAAGGGGGTATTCCTATACTGGATCAATATGTAGAATCTTCTTCTGAATCACTTTCTCCCCCACATGAAGCTCTAGCCACTAATCTATATGACACTTAGAGTGATGTGATTGATAGAATTAGGAGACTAAATCTTGGATCATCCCCAATTCAGTCAATTGAGAAGACTAGACCCTCTCCAAAAGGTCCTCCAAAATGGTTGACAAAGACATTTGAAAATGTTCATCCTAATGAGGTTGGAAAGACAGGAATAAGAATCACAACTAGATAGAATCGAGGTGATGTAAATGATTATGATTCACCTGTTGATATGGATGTTTCTTGTGACTTTGAACTGAATTTGTCTACAGATTTTGACCCAACTTCCTTCAAAGAAGTCACTTCTCATGATGAATCAAAAGGAGCGATGCAAAAAGAGTACGATTCCTTGATAAAGAATGGCAATTGGAAGTTGGTTCATCTGCCATTGGTAAACAAACAAATAGGCTGCAAGTGGGTCTACAAGAACAAGTATAAAGTTGATGGCTCACTTGACAAGCACAAATTCAGGCTTGTGGCAAAAGGTTTTGCATAGAAGGAAGGGGTTGATAATGAGGAGACATTTTTCCCCATAGCAAAATGGGCTACCATCCATACACTCTTTGTCTTGGGAGCTTAGAACAGTTGTAAATTCCATCAAATGGATGTAAGAACTACTTTCTTAAAGGGAGATATGAAAGAGAATATTTTTATGTCCCAACAAGAAGGATTTGTTGTGAAGAGCCAAGAACATAAAATATGCAAGATTGTAAAATCCTTGTATGGCCTCGAGCAAACACCGCGATCCTGGTACGAGAAGTTAACTGAGCATCTTCTGAAACTCAACTTCAAACATTATGATCTTGATGATGTAATTTTATTTGTCAAGAAAGTTGGAAAAAAATTTCTATATCTTATGGTGTATGTACGTGATATTTTGATGACAGGGAACAATGAGAGCTATATTGCATCCATAAAGAAGGAATTGACAAAATATTTTGAAATGGTAGACTTGAGGTATGTTCACTACTATCTTGGTATTGAAGTAATTCAACATCCAAAGTTTATATTACTCTCCTAGAAGAAGTACATTGGAGATTTGTTGACCAAGTTTGGCATGGTTGAGTGAAATCCTTTGACTACTCCAATGGAACATAAATTAAAGCTCACATCCACTGAAGGAAAATAATTTGAGGATGAAACAAGGTATAGACAGCTTGTATGAAGTCTCAACTGCCTTACTACTACCAAACCATACATTTCATTTTCTGTTGGAATCCTCTTCAGGTTTATGCAAAAGCCTTGTGAGGGATATTGGTCTGTTACGAAAAGCATTCTAAAGTACTTGAAGGGAACTCAAGAATTTGGGGTTAAGTATACATAGGTGGGCGACTTCAGCTTGATTGGATACTCTGATTTACACTTCGATGGAGATAAATAAATTGGGGTATCCACTTCAAGTCATGGTATGAGTCTTGGATCAGGAGTTGTCTCCTCGAGGTCACCCAAATAATCAGTTCCAACAGATTCCAATACAGAGGCAGAATATGTGGCAGTAGTAGAAGCAACAAAGGAAATTGTTGAGAAATGGAAACAAGAAATTCCAGTTTAATTTGTCCTTGAATTAAACTATGAACTAAATTCGAATTCTAATCTCATAGAAATTTAAAATAGTTAAATTAAGTTTTTTAAACTTACCTAACTTAGGAAATTCGAGTTGGAAGCATTTTGGAAGTCATGTATATGTTCTCCCTACTTTGTAGGAGTCCAGTGTGAGACAATTGTGAGTTGTAAATAGAAGACTCAATTTCATGAGTTAGTGTAGTTAAATTAGTTCTCAAATTGATTGAGAGAAATAATAGTGAGTTAACAGTCAGCGGTGACACTAATGAACTCCACCAGTGCTACTCTAGTTAACTAAAGATTTACTCATCAAAAACTCATGCATGTCAATTCTGAGAAAGACCCAGTTGAGACTAGAGTGCAGGGACAGTGTACTATTTGTTTCAAATTTTTATAAGTTTCACTGATAGTGCATGCATTTAGGAACTAATCCTTGAGGGATTACGCTATTTTTAGAGGCTTTATTTCCCTTAAAATACAAGCTATTCTCCATAGGAATTACACATTGGAATAGAGACTTGGAGAGCATATGAAGAGGCTAAGCTTTGGCCTTGATCTTTCTTATGAGTTGGATATTGAATTTTCTGAGTGTTGGGATTGTTCTAGAGCGAACAAGCATTGTAATTTCATCTTGATTTTCCGTATTAATACAAAAAAATAGTGGGTTTTTGAGCTGTGGCTTTCCCTAGATATTTATTGTGTTATGTGCCTTTGATTCTCTTCCTCTATTGATTATTGTTTTCTCTATGTTTATAGGCTTCTGTTGTAAATAGTATAAGTATATTCTTGTCTCTTGATTTAGAAAATTGCATTAACTTGTGAATCTATAGGATTTTCTACATGGTATCGAAGCAAGATTTTTTTTTGGGCCAAGAGTTTGCAGAGCATATCTAAGAATTTCTGTGAAAAATTTTTAGAAACAAATTGCAGATATGGATTCCTTGGGAAAAGATATCCAAATTCAAAAAAAACATTGGCCAAATCTTTAATCAAAGTTCGGATGAGGGAGATATCACTGATTTAAATCAGCTCTCTAGAGGAGATTTCAAAGTTTTGAGTTTTGGGTTAGAGGTGAAAGTCAAATTTGCATACATACTTCAATATCGGCAAATGACATTCCATGGGTTGAGGCTTGAGTATGCCTTGGAAGGCAACTCAAATATATAACTTGGAGAGACAGGATGGAGGTTGTGCTAGAAGTTAATGGCTTGAAGGAAATCATTGATCAAGAAGTCCCTAAGCCAACAACTACAGATGCACAGAACTTGGCTGAATGGAAGAAATGTGTGGCGAAGGCAAGGCAGATAATCCTTGATGGAGTTAGATATCATATTGTCTTGAGTTTCCAAGGAAAGGAAACCCCACATGCTATGTGGAAAACATTGACGGGCTTCTATCAGAATAGCAGTGATCAAAGGAAGTTGGCACTAAAGGATAAGCTTCGTAAAATCAAGATGGAGAAAGGCGAGACGATTCCAAAGTACTTGACCAAGTTCACTCAATGTTGGGATGAACTTGGAAGTGTTGGAATCACAGTTGCCAAGGCAGATATGGTGAGTCTTACTCTTCTTGGACTCCCAAAGAGTTGTCATAGTTATCAGGACTCTGTTAATGGTCAGGAGAAGCTGCCAGATTAGGAACGACTATCATCGCATTTGATGTACAATGAGATCAGGAGGAACACCAAGGATGGCTCTTCATCAAAGACTAATGATGAAGAGAGTTGTGCCTTAGTGATTAAGGTGAGGTATTGGAAAGGTAAAATTTCTCATTCCAAATCTGATTCTTATCATGGAGGTAAGAAGAAGGACATGACGAAAGTTAAATGCTTTCATTGTCACAAGATGGGTCACTTTGCTACAAATTATCCATTGAAGAAGTCTAAGGAGAAGTCCTCAGGAGGAGCGGCAGGTGAGTCTTTGGCCTCCCAATTCGAATTGGAATTTTCCCTCATTACATGATTGGTGTCTTCAATGATCGAAAGTGTCTGGTACTTAGACAGTGGAGCTTTTTTCCACATGACTGACGACAAAGAGTTATTTAGTGAACTGGAGGAGAAAGATCTCAAGATGCATATTGAGATGGGTGATGATGGTAAGTATAGTGTTACTAGCTTGGGCACTATTACTTCTCAGAGGGAGCATGCAGCTCCACTCACCTTGAATAATGTTATGCATGTACCCGGGCTAACGAAGAACTTGGTATTCATTGCCATGCTTGAAGATAGAGGCTATGATGTGATATTTTTGAAAGGAAAGGTGTTCCTTTGACACATAGCCACAGGTCAAGTAAAGAAGATAGGGGTTCAAGTTCAGAATCTCTATAAGATAGAGGTAGAGGATTGTGTCGCTTTTAGTTCAAAAGCAGAAAAGACATTGGGTCGAGACGTCGGCGAGTTGTGGCACAGGCGATTGGGCCACTTGCATCATTGGGATTTGAAGATGTTGCAGCAAATCTCTACCAGTCTTCCCAAAGGTATGCTTGAGAAAGTTAATACATGCAAGCGTTATAATTTGGGAAAATACACCAAGCCTTCCTTTTGAGACAAAGACAGTTGAGAAGAGTCTATTCTGGAGAGATTCCATTTAGATATGTTTGGACCATTCTCGACAACATCCATTGCCAAACATAGGTATTATGTTATATTTGTTGATGAATATTCTCGTAAATGCTGGGTATTTTTTATGCAAAAAAAGGATCAAACTTTCACAAAGTTTTGTGATTTCAAATCATCAGTAGAGAAAGTGTCTGGTAAGAAGGTTAAATATCTATGGAGTGATAACAGTGGTGAGTATGTCTCCAATGAGTTTAAGAACTTCTGTGCAGCGGAAGGGATTAAACAAGAGTTGACAGTACCCCATAACCCTCAATAGAATGGGGTTTCCAAGAGGAAGAACGGGATCATAATAGGGGCAGCAAGGGTTTGATTGATCAGGTCCTACCACTACACTTGTGCCCTCAAGCATGCAACACAATGGTTTATGTTCATAACCGTAGCCCACATCAGATACTTGAGATGAAGACACCATAGGAGACTTATTCTGGTAAGAGGCCAAATGTTGGTCACTTCAAGATTTTTGGGTCATCGGTTTATTGCCATATGATCAAATATGCGTGGATGAATCTTGAGCCAACAGCAGAGTTGGGGATCTTTGTGGGGTACATTGATACACCCCACAATTATCAGGAGTACATGACGACCAATCAGATGACAGTGGTTCGCAGGGATATCAAGTTTGATGAGGAGAAGGCCATGCAAGTATCTCTTGAGAGGGAGCTTGAGCTACATGCAAATGAGGAGATTTTAGCTCCTAAGGTTGAGATACCTCAAATTGATGTGGAGTAGCCACATGCAGAGGGTCAGAGAGTGGAGACATCCACTTAGGCAGAGTCTTCCAGAGAGGGAAGAAAGTGCACTAGAGAGGCTGACAGATTGTTGGATGATGCACGGGAGAATGTGGGAGCACCCTCTTCTCTGCGCAGACAGAGGAGGCAACCAGAGAGGTACACTGGATACATGGCACTTATGGGTGCATGTGTTGTGACAAAGCCATCTTTCTTTCAAGAAGTAGTTCAGCAACTGGTTTGGGTTGATGTGATGGTGGACGAGTATGATTCCATAGTTCGAAATAGTGTTTGGGATGTGGTCCTAGGACCGAAGGAAAAATCAATTGTGAGCTCCCATTGGATTTGCAAGGTAAAGCAGGTTACAGATGGTAGTGTAGAGAAGCATAAGGCTAGATTTGTGGCCCATGGATTTTCATATGTAGAGGGGATTGACTATGATGAGACCTTTGCCCCTGTTGCAAGGTACTCATCAATCAAATCTATTTTGGCACTATCAGCACAGATGGGTTGGAAGATCCATCAGATGGATGTGAAGGTTGCCTTCCTCAATGGCATGATTGAGGAATAGGTGTACATAGAGTAGCAGGAAGTGTTTGAAACCTTGGAACATGCACCCTGTGCTTGGTACACCAAGATAGATAGCTACTTCACTGGGTTGGGCTTCACGAAGAGTGAAGCAGATGCAAACCTGTATCACACAGTGGTGGAATGTAAGTTGTTGGTCATTTTACTTTATGTATATGATCTAGAACTAATAGGTGATGAGAATCTATCAAATCTTGCAAGGAGGACCTTGCAAGAGAGTTTGAGATGAAGGACATGAGGCTCATGCATTAATTTCTTAGCATGGAGGTATGGCAAGGGGATGGGGATTTGTTTGTATCTCAGGGTAAGTATGAGAACAAGATACTCAGGAGATTTCGCTTGGAGAGTAGTAAACCCATGGAGACTCCTCTAGCTGGTAAATGGAAAAAGGAGGATGCTACTTCAGGGGAAGTAGTGGAAGCTATTGTTTACAGGCAGCTTGTGGGTTCACTCATGTACTTGGTCAACACACGACTGAATATGTGCTATGTAGTTAACCAGCTTAGTCAAGTGATGGTTAGGCCTACCAAGTTGTATTGGAAGGTGTCAAATCATGTATTGAGATACCTCAGAGGCACTACCCAGTTTGGGTTATGGTACAGACGGACAGAGGGAGTGAAGCTTCAAGGCTTCACCAATGCAGTTTGGGCAGGGAGTCCATTTAACAGGAAGAGAACATCAGGAGGGATCTTTCGTATTGGGTGAGCAACAGTTTCTTAGTACAATAAGAAACAGAGATTGGTTGCACTTAGTTCGGCAGAGCCAGGGTACATGGTTACAAGTCAGGCAACATGTGAGGCTATCTGGATGAGGAAGATCCTAGTTGGCTTGTTTGGTCAGTAGATGGATCTGACAGTGATTTATTGTGATAATCAGAGTTGTATCAAACTCTCTGAAAATCCATTCTTTCATGATCGGTCCAAGCATATTGATATCTGTTATCATCATCTCAGAGATTGTGTATTGAAGTAGATCATGTTGTTAGATTACATTCCCACGAAGGAGAAGGATGTTGACATCTTGACAAAGGCATTGTCAACATGTAAATTCGAGTTTCACAGAGACAAAATTGGGGTAGTTGATAATCCCATTCTTGTTGAGAGGGAGTGTTGAGAAATGGAAATAACAAATATTAGTTTAATTTGTCCTTGAATTATACTGTGAATTAAATTCGAATTCTATTCTAATAGAAATTTAAAATAGTTAAATTAATTTTATTAAACTTACTTAACTTAGGAAATTCAAGTTGGAAGTATTTTGGAAGTCATGTATATGTTGTCCCTACTTTTTAGGAGTCCAGTGTGAGTTAATTGTGAGTTTTAAAATAGAAGACTCAGTTTCATGAGTCAGTTCAGTTAAATTAGTTCTCAAATTGATTGAGAGAACTAATAATGAGTTAACAGTCAGTGGTGACACTAATGAACTCCACGAGTGCTAATCTAGTTAACTGAATATTTACTCATCCGAAACTCATGCATGTCGATTCTAAGAACAACCCAATTGAGACTAGAGTGCAGGGACAATGTACTATTTGTTTTAGATTTTTCTAAGTTGCACTAATAGTGCATGCATTTAGGAATTGATCCTTGAGGGATTGCGCTATTTTTAGAGGCTTTATTTCCCTTTAAATACAAGCTATTCTCCATAGGAATTACACATTGGAATAGAGACTTGGAGAGCTTGTGAAGAGGCTAAGATTTTGCCTTGAGCTTTCTTATGAGTTAGAGATTGAATTTTCTAAGTGTTGGGATTGTTCTAGAGAGAACAAGAATTGTAACTTCATCTTGATTTTCTGAATTAATACAAAAAAATAGTGGGGTTTTGAACCATGGCTTTCCCCAGATATTTATTATGTTATGTGCCTTTGTTTCTCTTCCTCTATTGATTATTGTTTGCTCTATGTTTATAGACTTCCGCTGTAAAAAGTAGAAGTAGATTCTTGTCTCTTGCTTTAGAAAATTGCATTAGCTTGTGAATCTATAGGAATTTCTACATGGTATCAGAGAAATTTTTTTTTTAGGCCGAAATTTTGCAGAGCATATATGAGAATTTCTGTGCAAAATTTTCAAAAACAAATTACAAATCTGGATTCCTTGGGAGAAGATACCCAAATTCAAAAAAAAAAAGAGAATTCGGCCGAATCAGAGTTCGGATGAGGGAGATATCGCTGAATTAAAATCAGCTCTCTAGAGGATTTTCGAAGTTTTGAGTTTTGGGTTACAGCTCAAAGTCAAATTTGCATACATACTTCAGGATCGGCAGATGGCGTTCCATGGGTTGAGGCTTGAGTATGCCTTGGAAGGCAGCTCGAATTTTATACCCTGGAGGGACAAGATGGAGGATGTGCTAGAAGATAATGGCTTAAAGGAATTCATTGATCAAGAAGTCCCCAAGCCAGTAGGTACAGATGCACAGAACTTGGCCGAATGGAAGAGGAGTGTGGAGAAGGTAAGGCAGATAATCCTTGAGGGAGTTCGAGATCATATTGTCTTGAGTATCCATGGAAAGGAAACCCCGCATGCTATGTGGAAAACATTGATGGACTTGTATCAGAACAGCAACAATCAAAGGAAGTTGTCACTGAAGGATAAACTTTGTAAAATCGAGATGGAGAATGGCAAGACGATTCCAAAGTACTTGACCAAGTTCACTCAATGTCAGGATGAACTTGGAAGTGTTGGAATCATGGTTTCCAAGGAGGATATGGTGAGTCTTACTCTTCTTGGACTCCCAAAGAGTTGGCATAGTTATCAGGACTCTGTCAATGATCGGGAGAAGATGCCAGATTAGGAACGACTATCATCGGAATTCATGCAGGATGAGATCAGCAGGAACATTAGGTATGGCTCTTCATCAAAGACTAATGATGAATAGAATTATGCCTTAGCGATTAAGGTGAGGAAGGGGAAAGGTAAAATTTCTCGTTCCAAATCAGATTCTTACATGGAGGTAAGAAGAAGGACATGACCAAAGTTAAATTCTTTCATTGTCACAAGATGGGTCACTTTGCTACAAATTATCCATTGAAGAATTCCATGGAGAAGTCCTCAATAGGAGTGGTGGGTGAGGCTTTGGCCTCCCGATTTGAATTGGACTTTTCCCTCATTGCCTTCTTGGTGTATTCAATGATGGAAAGTGTCAAGTACTTAGAAAATGGATCTTTTTTCCACATGACTGACGACAAAGAGTTATTCAATGAACTGTTGGAGAAAGATCTCAAGGTGCATATTGAGATGGGTGATGACAAAAACTATAGTATTAATGGTGTGGGCACTATTACTTTTCAAAGGGAGCATGCGGCTCCACTCACCTTGAAGAATGTTATGCATGTATCTGGACTGACGAAGAACTTGGTATTCATTGCCATGCTTGAGGATAGAGGCTATGATGTGATCTTTTCAAAAGGAAATGTGTTGCTTCGACACATAGCCACGGGTCAAGTAAAGAAGATAGGGATTCGAGTTCGGAATCTCTATAAGATAGAGGTAGAGGATTGTATTTCTTTTAGTTCAAAAGTGGAAAAGATGTTGGGCCGAGACGTTGGCAAGTTGTGGCACAGGCAATTGGGCCACTTGCATCATCAGACTTTGAAGATATTGCAGCAAATCTCTACTGGTCTTTCCCAAGGTACGCTTAAGCAAGTTGATACATGCAAGGGTTATACTTTGGGAAAATACACCAAGTCTTCCTTTGGAGACAGAGATAGTCGAGCAGAGTCTATTCTAGAGAGAGTCCATTCAGATGTTTTTGGACCATTCTTGACAACATCCATAGCCAAACATAGGTATTATGTTATATTTGTTGATGAATATTCTCATAAATGCTGGGTATTTTTTATGTAGAAAAAGGATCAAACTTTCACAAAGTTTTGTGATTTCAAAGCATTGGTAGAGAAAGAGTCTGGAAAGAACGTTAAATCTCTATGGAGTGATAACAATGGTGAGTATGTCTCTAATGAGTTTAAGAACTTCTGTGCAGTGGAATGGATTAAACGAGAGTTGACGGTACCCCATAACCCTCAACAGAATGGGGTTGTCGAGAGGAAGAATGGGAGAATAATAGGGGCAGAAAGGGTGATGTTGCATGGTCAGGGCCTACCACTACACTTGTGGCCTGAGGCATGCAGCACAATGGTTTATGTGCAGAACCGTAGCCCACATCGAATACTTGAGATGAAGACACTAGAGGAGACTTATTATGGTAAGAGTCCAGATGTTGGTCACTTCAAGATTTTTGGGTCATCGATTTATTGCCATGTGATCAAAGATGCACGGAAGAAACTTTACCCAAGAGCAGAGTTGGGGATCTTTGTGGGGTACACTGATACACCCCACAACTATCGGGTGTACATGTCGACCAGTCGGATAATAGTGGTTTGCAAGGATATCAAGTTCGATGAGGAGAAGGCCATGCAAGTATCCCCTGAGAGGGAACTTGAGATACATGTGGATGAGGAGCTTTTAGCTCCTAATGTTGAGAGACATCAGATTATGTGGAGTAGCCACATGCATAGGGTGAGAGAGTGGAGATATCCACTCAGGTAGAGTCTTCCAGAGAGGGAAGAAAGAGAACTAGAGAGGTTGACAGATTGTCGGATGATGCATGGGAGAATGTGGGAGCACCCTCTTCTCAGTGCAGACAAAGGAGGTCACCAGAGAGGTACGCTAGATACATGGCACTTATGTGTGCATGTGTTGTGATGGAGCCATCTTCCTTTCAGGAAGTAGAGCAACAAACGGTTTGGGTTGATGCGATGGTGGAGGAGTATCACTCCATAGTTCGAAATAGTGTTTTGGATGTGGTCTCGAGATCGGAGGACAAGTCAATTGTGAGCTCCCGTTGGATTTGCAAGGTAAATCAAGTTGCATATGGTAGTGTAGAGAAGCATAAGGCTAGATTTGTGGCCCATGGCTTTTTACGGGTAGAGGGGATTGACTATGATGAGACCTTTTCTCCTGTTGCAAGGTACTCGTCAATCAGATCTATTTTGGCATTATCAGCACAGATGGGTTCGAATATCCATCAAATGGACGTGAATACTGCCTTCCTCAATGGCATGATTGAGGAATAGGTGTACATAGAGCAACCCGAAGGTTTTGAAACCTTGGAACATGCACCAGGTGCTTGGAACACCAGGATAGATAGCTACTTCACTGGGTTGGGCTTCACGAAGTGTGAAGCGAATGCAAACCTGTATCACATAGTGGTGGAAGGTTGGTTTTTGATCATTGTACTTTATGTAGATGATCTCATACTGACAGGTGATGAGAAGGTCATCAAATCTTGCAAGGAGGACCTTGCAAGAGAGTTTGAAATGAAGGAAATGGGGCTCATGCATTACTTTCTTGGCATGGAGGTATGGCAGGGGGATGGGGAGTTATTTGTATCTCAGGGAAAGTATGCCAACGAGATACTCAAGAGATTCCACATGGAGAGTAGTAAACCCATGGACACTCCTCTAGTTGGTAACTGGAGGAAGGAGGATGCTACTTCAAGGGAAGTAGTGGAAGCTATTGTTTACAGGTAGCTTGTGGGTTCACTCATGTACTTGGTGAACAAACGACCGAATATGTGCTATGTAGTTAACCAGCTTATTCAAGCGATGGTTAGGACTACCAAGTTGTATTGGAAGGTGTCAAAGCATGTATTGAGATACCTCAGAGGCACTACTCAGTTTGGGTTATGGTACAGATGGACAGAGGGAGTGAAGCTTCAAGGCTTCACCGATGCAAATTGGGCAGGGAGTTCATCCGATAGGAAGAGCACATCAGGAGGATCTTTAGTATTGGGTCAGTGGCAGTTTTTTGGTACAGGAGGAAACAGAGATCGGTTGCACTCAGTTCAGCAAAGGCAGAGTACATGCTTACAAGTCAGGTAGAATGTGAGACTATCTGGATGAGGAAGATCTTGGTTGGTTTGTTTGATCAACAGATGGATCTGACAGTGATTTATTGTGATAATCAGAGTTGTATCAAAATCTCTGAGAATCCAGTCTTTCATGATCGGTCCAAGCATATTGATATCTTGTATCATCATCTCAGAGATTGTGTATTGAGGCAGATCATGTTGTTAGATTACATTCCCACGAAGGAGCAAGATGTTGACATCTTGACAAAGGCATTGTCAACATGTAAATTTGAGTTTCACAGACACAGTATCGAGGTAGTTGATAATCCCATTCTTATTGAGAGGGAGTGTTGAGAAATGGAAATAAAAAATTCTAGTTTAATTTGTGCTTGAACTAAACTGTGAATTATATTTGAATTCTATTCGCATATCAATTTAAAATAGTTAAATTAATTTTATTAAACTTACTTAACTCAGGAAATTTAAGTTGGAAGTATTTTGGAAGTCATGTATATGCTCTCCCTACTTCGTAGGAGTCCAGTGTGAGTTAATTGTGACTTGTAAAATAGAAGACTCAATTTCATGATTCAGGTCAGTTAAATTAGTTCTCAAATTAATTGATAGAAATAATAGTGAGTTAACAGTCAGTGGTGACACTAATGAACTCCACTAGTGCTACTCTAGTTAACTGAATATTTACTCATCATAAAATCATGCATGTCGATTCTGAGAAAGACCCAGTTGAGACTAGAGTGCAGGGACAGTGTACTATTTGTTTTAGATTTTTCTGAGTTGCACTGATAGTGCATGCATTCAGGAATTGATCCTTGAGGGATTGCACTATTTTTAGAGGCTTTATTTCCCTTTAAATTCAAGTTATTCTCCATAGGAATTACACATTGGAATAGAGATTTGGAGATCTTGTGAAGAGGCTAATCTTTGGACTTAAGCTTTCTTATGAGTTGGAGATTGAATTTTCTGAGTGTTGGGATTGTTCTAGAGAGAACAAGCATCGTAATTTCATCTTGATTTTCCGTATTAATACAAAAAAATAGTGGGGTTTTGAGCTATGGCTTTCCTCGGATATTTATTTTGTTATGTTCCTTTGATTCTCTTCCTCTATTGATTATTTTTTTCTCTATGTTTATAGGCTTCCGTTGTAAAGAGTAGAAGTAGATTCTTGTCTCTTGCTTTAGCAAATTGCATTATCTTGTGAATCTATAGGATTTTATACATGGTATCGGAGCAAGATTATTTTTTGGACTCAGAGTTTGCAGAGCATATCTAAGAATTTTTGTGAAAAAATTTCAGAATCAAATTGTAGATCTAGATTCCTTGGGAAAAGATACCCAAATTCAAAAAAAATCAGCTGAATCAGAGTTCGGATGAGGGAGATATCGTTGATTTAAAATCAGCTCTCTAGAGGAGATTTCGAGTTTTGAGTTTTGTGTTACAGGTGAAAGTCAAATTTTCATACATACTTCAGGATCAGAAGATGGCATTCCATGGGTTGAGGCTTGATTATGCCTTGCATGTCAGCTCAAATTTTATAGCCTAGAGGGACATGGTGGAGGTTGTGCTAGAAGATGATGGATTGATGGAATTTATTGATCAAGAATTCCCCAAGCCAACAAGTACAGATGTAGAGAACTTGGCCGACTGGAAGAAGTGTGTGGCAAAGGCAAGGCAGATAATCCTTGAGGGAGTTCGAGATAATATTGTCTCGAATATCCATGGAAAGGAAACCATGCATGCTATGTGGAAAACATTGATGGATTTGTATCATAATAGCAGCGATCAAAGGAAGTTGGCACTAAAGGATAAACTTCGTAAAATCAAGATGGAGAAATGCGAGACAATTCCAAAGTACTTGACCAAGTTCACTCAATGTTGGAATGAACTTGGAAGTGTTGGAATCACGGTTGCTAAGGAGGATATGGTGAGTCTTACTCTTCTTGGACTCCCAAAGAGTTGGCATAGTTATCAAGACTTTGTCAATGGTGGGGAGAAGCTACCAGATTAGGAACGACTATCGTTGGATTTGATGCAGGTTGAGATCAGGAGGAACACCAGGGATGGCTCTTCATCAAAGACTGATGATGAAGAGAATTGTGCCTTAGCAATTAAGGAAAGCAAGGGAAAGGGTAAAATTTCTCGTTCCAAATCAGATTCTTATCATGGAGGTAAGAAGAAGGACATGACGAAAGTTAAATGCTTTCATCATCACAAGATGGGTCACTTTGCTACAAATTCTCCATTGAAGAAGTCCAAGAAGAAGTCCTTAGGAGGATCGGCAAGTGAGGCTTTGGCCTACTAATTCGAATTGGACTATTCCCTCATTGCATGCTTGGTGTCTTCAATGATGGGAAGTGTCTGGTACTTAGACAGTGGAGCTTTTTTCCACATGACTGGCGACAAAGATTCATTCAGTGAAATGGAGGAGAAAGATCTCAAAATGCATATCGAGATGGGTGATGAGGGTAAGTATAATGTTACTTGTGTGGGCACTATTACTTTTTAGAGGGATCATGCGGCTCCACTCATCTTGAAGAATGTTATGCATGTACCTAGATTGACGAAGAATTTGGTATTCATTTCCATGCTTGAGGATAGAGGCTACTATGTGATCTTTTCAAAAGGAAAGGTGTTCCTTCAAAGAAGATAGGGATTTGAGTTCAGAATATCTATAAGATAGAGGTAGAGGATTGTGTTGCTTTTAGTTCAAAAGCGGAAAATATGTTGAGCTGAGACATCGACAAGTTGTGGCACAGGTGATTGGGCCACTTGCATCGTCGGGCCTTGAATATATTGTAGCAAATTTCTACTAGTCTTCCCAAAGGTACGCTTGAGCAAGTTGATACCTCCAAGGGTTATACTTTGGGAAAATACACCAAGTCTTCCTTTGCAGAAAGAGACAGTCGAGCAGATTCTATTCTGGAGAGAGTCCATTCAAATGTGTGTGGACCATTCTCAACAACATCCAAGGCCAAACACAGGTATTATTTTTATATTTCTTGATGAATATTCTCGTAAATGTTGGGTATTTTTTATTCAAAAAAAGGATCAAACTTTCACAAATTTTTGTGATTTAAAATAATTAGTAGATAAAGAGTCTGGAAAGAAGGTTAAATCTCTATGGAGTGATAACGGTGGTGAGTATGTCTCCAATGAGTTTAAGAACATTTGTGCAGTGGAAGGGATTAAACGAGAGTTGATAGTACCCCATAACCGTCAACAGAATTGGGTTTCCAAGAGGAAGAACAAGAGCATAATAGGGGAAACAAGGTTGATGTTGCATGATCAGGGCCTACCACTACACTTGTGGCCTGAGGCATGCAACACAATGGTTTATGTTTAGAACCATAGCCCACATCAGGTAATTGAGATGAAGACACCAGAGGATACTTATTTAGGTAAGAGGCCAGATGTTGGTCACTTCAGGATTTTTGGGTCATCGGTTTATTGCCATGTGACCAAAGATGCATGGAAGAATCTTGAGCCAACAACAAAGTTGTGGATCTTTGTGGGGTACACTGATACACCCCACAACTATTGGGTGTACATGTCGACCAGTTATATTACAGTGGTTTGTAAGGATATCAGGTTCGATGAGGAGAAGGCCATGCAAGTATCCTTTGAGAGAGAGCTTCAGCTACATGCAGATGAGGAGCTTTTAGCTCCTAAGGTTGAGATACCTCATATTGATGTGGAGCACCCACATGCAGAGGTTCAGAGAGTGGATATATCCACTCAAGAAGAATCTTCCAGAGAGGGAAGAAAGCGCACTAGAGAAGCTGACATATTTTTTGATGATGCACCGAAGAATGTGGGAGCACCCTCTTCTCATCACAGACAGAGGAGGTCACGAGAGAGGTACATTGGATACATGGCACTTATGGGTGCATGTGTTGTGACAGAGACATCTTCCTTTCAGGAATCAATGTAGTGGTCGGTTTGGGTTGATGCGATGGTGGAGGAGTACGAATCCATAGCTCAAAAAAGTGTTTAGGATATGGTCCTGAGACCATAAGACAATTCAATTGTGAGCTCTCATTGGAATTACAAGGTAAATAAAGTTGCAAATGGTAGTGTAGAGAAGCATAAGGCCAGATTTGTGGCTCGTGGCTTTTCATGGGTAGAGGGGATTGACTATGATGAGAAATTTTCTCCTGTTGTAAGGTACTCATCAATCAGATCTATTTTGGCACTATCATGACAGATGGGTTGGAAGATCCATCAAATGGATGTGAATACTACCTTCCTAAAATGCATGATTGAGGACGAGGTGTACATAGAGCAACCTGAAAGTTTTGAAACCTTGGAACAAGCACCCCATGCTTGGTACACTAGGATAGATAGCTACTTCACTGGGTTGGGCTTCATGAAGAGTGAAGCAGATGCAAACCTGTATCACATAGTGGTGGAAGGTAAGTTGTTGATGGTTGTACTTTATGTAGATGATCTCATACTAACATGTGATGAGAATCTCATCAAATATTGCAAGGAGGACCTTGCAAGAGAGTTTGAGATGAAGGACATGATGCTCATGCATTACTTTATTGGCAGGGAGGTATGGCAGGGGGATGGGGAGTTGTTTGTATCTCGGGGCAAGTATGCCAATGAGATACTCAATATATTCCACATGGAGAGTAGTAAACCCATGGAGACTCCTCTAGCTAGTAAATGGAGGAAGGAGGATGCTACTTCAGGGGAAGTAGTGGAAGCTATTGTTTACAGGCATCTTGTGGGTTCACTCATGTACTTGGTGAACACATGACCAGATATGTGCTATGTAGTTAACGAGCTTAGTTAAGTGATGGTTAGGCCTACCAAGTTGTATTGGAAGGTGTCAAAACATGTATTGAGATACCTCAGAGGCACTACTCATTTTGGGTAATGGTACAGATGGACAGAGGGAGTGAAGCTTCAAGGCTTCACCGATGCAGATTGGGCAGGGAGTCCATCCGACAGGAAGAGCACATCAGGAAGGATATTTAGTATTAGGTCAGTGGTAGTTTCTTGGTACAGTAGGAAACAGAGATCAGTTGCACTCAGTTCAACAGGGGAAAAGTACATGGCTACAAGTCAGACAACATGTGAGGCTATCTGGATGAGGAAGATCCTAGTTGGTTTGTTTGGTCAATAGATGGATCCGACAGTGATTTATTGTGATAATCAGAGTTGTATCAAACTCTCTAAAATCTAGTCTTTCATGATCGGTCCAAGCATATTGATATTTGGTATCATCAGCTCAGAGATTGTGTTTTGAGGAAGATCATGTTGGTAGATTACATTCCCACGAAGGAGCAAGATGCTGACATCTTGGCAACGACATTGTCAACATGTAAATTCGAGTTTCATAGAGACAGGAACGGGGTAGTTGATAATCCCATTCTTGTTGTGAGGGAGGGTTGAGAAATGGAAATAACAAATTCCAGTTTAATTTGTCCTTGAATTTAAAATAGTTAAATTAATTTTATTAAACTTACTTAACTTAGGAAATTCAAGTTGGAAGTATTTTGGAAGTCATGTATATGTTCTCCCTACTTTGTAGGAGTCCAGTGTGAGTTAATTGTGAGTTGTAAAATAGAAGACTCAGTTTCATGAGTTAGTTCAGTTAAATTAGTTCTCAAATTGATTGAGAGAACTAATAGTGAGTTAGCAGTCAGTGATGACATTAATGAACTCCACTAGTGTTACTCTAGTTAACTGAATATTTACTCATCATAAACTCATGCATGTCGATTTTGAGAAAGACCCAGTTGAGACTAGAGTGCAGGGATAGTGTACTATTTGTTTTAGATTTTTCTGAGTTGCACTTATAATGCATGCATTCAGGAACTGATCCTTGAGGGATTGTACTATTTTTATAGGCTTTATTTCCCTTTAAATACAAGCTATTCTCCATAGGAATTACACATTGGAATAGAGACTTGGAGAGCTTGTGAAGAGGCCATGCTTTGGCCTTGAGCTTGCTTATGAGTTGGAGATTGAATTTTTTGAGTGTTGGGATTGTTCTAGAGAGAACAAGCATTGTAATTTCATCTTGAGTTTCCGGATTAATACAAAACAAATAGTGGGGTTTTGAGTTGTAGATTTCCCTGGATATTTATTGTGTTATGTGCCTTTGATTATCTTCCTCTATTGATTATTGTTTTCTCTATGTTTATGGGCTTCCGTTTTAAAGAGTAGAAGTATATTCTTGTCTCTTGCTTTAGCAAATTGCATTAGCTTGTGAATCTATAGGATTTTGTACGGAAATTGTGTGACTCAGGAAAATTCTCGAAGATTTTTAGGTGAAACAAGTGCATTCAAATCCACTCATGATTGACAACCCTTCTGCAATAAAGTTAACCAAGAAACAAAAGTTCCAAGATCGAACGAAGCACATCAATACAAAATACCATCTGATTTGACATCATGTTGAGGCCAAGACAATCCATCTATGCCATTGTTCCAAAAATGAGCAGATTGAAGACATCTTCACCAAATTGCTTGGAAGATAAAAGTTTGAAAGATTCAGAACAATGCTTGGACTCACCAACATCCCTTCAGATTAAGGGGGGGGATGTTGACACCTAATCATTGGGATTGGGTGAATATATGAAAAATAGTGTAAATAGAAAATAAGGAGAATAAGAATATGAAGAGAAACTGGGAGATGAAGCCCAAGATTCTCTCCTTCCATGTATATGTCTATGATCAGCCTTAATGGAAAAACATAATTCATTTGAGGAGTTACCTCCTAGCCTAACACGTCGATACATACGAAACCGAGGTAGAATATGATGTTGTCTCCAAGAATATCATAATGATATATATCAGGAAAGTGTTCACACATAGGTTGAAGGAATCATGCCTTCAACACTTCAAAGAGCATTTGTATCTTCCATTCTCAAAGATACCCATGCACCTTCAAAATGCATTCATCCATGACATAGAGACTAAATTTGGGATAGGTTGGTCAGTAAAGCAAGTTAAAAAACGAATGACCCAAAACTGCATGAGATTTCGTTGCAACCAAATGAAAAAAGACAAAATAAATTCCTCTCGAGCTAAGAACCAACAGAAGACCAATTGATGTAAGTGTGAAATTATGGAAAGAGCTTGTAAAGGCATATGATAGAGAAAATACATGGAGGAATTCCGGTGAGGAGAGCACATAGGTATTTAAATTTGGTCATAATATTATTTCAAATTCATTAAACAATTTTTATATATTATTGTTGCATACCTAAATTGAATTAGTGTATGTTTCAGGACAAGGTCTCGAAGGCTAGGCTTGCCAAATTTTGTACCACACATCATATTGTCCAAACAGGTATAGAAGCCTTAATATGCCAATTTATAATTATCTTTAATATCTGAATTTATATTTTTTTAATTTTGTACAAAAAATGAAATTATTGGATATTAGTTACTTTAACTATTCCATCTTCCATGTTTTGACAGGACCAGCAATATGGCCATTATCCATAAAAATTGGAATTTGATATGGTACAAGACAAAAAGTGGTCCAATTTTTTTATCTGGATGGAGAATAAGTTATCATTAGTTGGCTTTCAATAACTTAGTTGGATATTGTTATGTTAATATGTCAATTTGAATTTCTTGTGTTGAGTTCTTTATTTATGTGTAGCTTGAGTTATTTTGTGCTCCCACTAGTCATATCACCCTTATAAATCATGAACCTTTCATTATGATCAAGTCCTTATAAATCAATATCAAATCATGGCTTTATCAAGTCCTTTTCTAAAAATCCTAGGCCAAAGGAGAGATGCAAGACCATGTAATACATAACCTGTCGACAACAAACCAGATCTTTGTTGCGGATTGAAAAAGCATAGTGAGTACCTCTAGAGTGTAAGGAAAGAGTATAGAGATACACCAATGACAATGCACAAGTATAGCAAGCCTCCAAGAACAAGACACAAGTCACAGCGAGCCTCCATGGACAAGACACAAACCATAACGAACCTCCAAGTACAAGACATGAGTTTGTTGGGAAAAATACTGGGGGGGGGGGGGGTGAATCAATATTTAAACTTTAACAATAATAATTTTCTTTTTCAAACTGTATATGTGATATTATAGAAACCAAACAGTGTATGTCTGCGACTATAATGAATGAAACCAGTGTATAGGTAACAAACTTGTAAAACAACTAATTCATTGTCTGTTGAACTTAAATCAGAGTGTGTTGCATTTACTAAGCAGTAAAGAGATGCAGTAAGAATAGAATAAGTCAACACACATAATCAGCACACATGAACACAAGGATTTTTTAGGTGGAAACCCAATGTGGGAAAAAAACCATCGTTGTTGTCATCTCAGTCTTCAATCTTCTTATTATTAAAAGTGTTTACAAGTTTTGTATTGGTGCAAACTTTTTCTAGTACGCAGGCATCTACCTGCTGAAGGCTACAACCTTCACTCATTTTCCAGCTTCTACTGTAAGGGAGATCCAACCCCTTAGCTCTTGTATTTGCTAATATGATTGCCAATACATAGGTGTCGGCCTACAGAAGGCTACCACCTTCACTCTTTATTGGGGGACCACATTTCATAAATTTTCAGACTAGATACTCCTGGTACACATCAACACGATATGTAGGCCACGTTTCATCAAATTTTCAAAATGGACCCATCAGTAACATTGAAGCTCAAAATCATTCACCACTACAATACAACCATCAAATACAACTGCATCAACCAATCACTGAAACCCATCAACTCTGAAGAAAAATACAATCAATCAATCTGAACAATCAGATTATTGTCACCAGAACACAGAGTTGAACCCAAAACACTGCATCAACAACCAGAACCAACTGCAACCTCAAAAATCATATGTCAGAATGTATACACTACTTCAATGAGGACAACCTGTGTGTATATGCTACTTTATGTAACTCAACCTACATATACCTCTAAATATACTGAATCATAAATTTTCTGAACCAAAAAAAATTGTACTAACCAAAGACATTATGAAGATCTATTGTGATATTACAGAGTTCTAAACAGATAGAAGCAAAGATCACCATTCTTACTCAATCAATCAGTTAGCCAGACTCAATCTCCTTATATAATTAGTTTAACTTCAGACCTAATGAAGACATCATTGACAAACAACAGTAAAATAGCAGCACTAATCAGATAGATTAGTCATTTATGAACAACAAGTCTTTCCTCTGCGTACACTACATGGAAGTATCGAATCCGCGTGTATACGCACCTTCACCTAGTCGAACTTGCGTATAGATATGCAAATAATGACTTATAACTTCGCAGATTTTCCAGACTTCAGATATACCTAGATCACATCATTTAAAGGATAAAACATGTGTTAGCACTCATATCTAGCCTATCCATTATCATATCATACAATGATAAGTCATTTTAGGTCTCATGATCCTAATCCAACATTATATCCAAGGGTGCACAAGATTTTTCAGATCTATATCATAACCATAGCCCTTACAACACAAAATATACTTCAAATAGAAGTATTCATGAAAAACCCTGTCAGGCCAGGGTAACTCCAGCTATTGTTGAACGCAAGACAGAACTGATTATTTCACATTAGATAACTATTATTTATATACACAAGAAACGGATCAGTTCATCTTCTAGATGACTGTCCGGCTTCACCTCATCCGTTTCGGATTAGGTGTCAACATTCCCCCCTTAATCTGAAGGGATGTTGGTGAGTCCAAGCATCGTTCTGAATCTTTCAAGCTTTTCTCTTCCAAGCGCTTTGGTGAAGATGTCTGCAATTTGTTCGTTTGTGGAACAATGACGGAGATGGATTGTTTTGGCCTCAACATGATGTCGGATCAGATGATATTTAGTATTGATGTGCTTAGTACGATCATGGAACTTTGGATTTTTGGCCAACTTTATTGCAGATGTGTTATCAATCATGAGTGGAGTAGATTGTATTTGTTTTACTTGCAAATCTTCAAGAATTTTCCTGAGCCACACAATTTCTTTCGTTGCTTCAGCTGCTGCCACGTATTCTGCTTCTGTTGTGGAATCTGCTGGTACTGATTGTTTGCGTGATCTCCAGGAGACAGCTCCTGATCCAAGACTCATAGCATATCTTGAAGTAGATACCCCAGTTTCTTTGTCTCCATCGAAGTCTGAATCAGAGTATCCAATCAAGTTGAAGTCGTCCACCTGTGTATACTTGATTCCAAGGTCTTGAGTTCCCTTCAAGTACCTTAGAACTCTTTTTGCAGCAGACCAATGTCCCTCACAAGGCTTTTGCATAAACCTGGAGAGGATTCCAACAGCAAATGAAATGTCTGGTCTGGTAGTAGTGAGGTAGATGAGACTTCCTACAAGCTGTCTATACCTTGTTGCATCCTCAAATTCCTTTCCTTCAGTAGATGTGAGCTTCAAGTTTTGTTCCATTGGAGTAGAAAGGGGATTGCACTCTGTCATGCCAAATCTGTATAACAAATCTCCAATGTATTTCTTTTGAGAAAGAAATATGGACTTTGGATGTTGGGTTACTTCAATGCCAAGATAGTAATGAACATAGCCCAAATCAGTCATTTCAAAAAAATTTCCTAATTCTTTCTTTATGGATGCAATATAGCTTTCATTGTTCCCTGTCATTAAAAGATCATCTACATATACCACAAGATATACAACTGTTTTGCCAACTTTCTTGACAAATAAAGTTGCATCATCAAGATCAAAATGTTTGAAGTTGAGTTTCAGAAGATGCTCAGTTAGTTTTTCATACCAGGCTCGTGGTGCTTGTTTGAGGCCATACAAGGACTTCACAAGTTTGCATACTTTGTGTTCATGTCCTTTCACAGCAAATCCTTCAGGCTGGGACATAAAAACATTCTCTTTTAGATCTCCATTCAAGAATGCAGTTTTTACATCCATTTGATGGACTTTCCAACCGTTCTGAGCAGCTAGTGCAAAGAGTGTCCGGATGGTGGCCCATTTTGCTGTGGGAGCAAAAGTTTCCTCATAATCGACCCCTTCCTTCTGTGCAAAACCTTTTGCCACAAGCCTAGCTTTGTGCTTGTCAAGTGAGCCATCAGCTTTGTACTTGTTCTTGTAGACCCACTTGCAGCCAATTGGTTTGGTTCCAAATGGAGGATCAACCAGCTTCCAAGTGCCATTCTTTATGAGGGCATCATATTCCTTCTGCATCGCTTCTTTCCATTCATCATGAGAAGCAGCTTCTTTGAAGGAAGTTGGTTCAAAATCTGTAGACAAGTTCAATTCACAATCATAAGTAACATCCATATCAACAGGTGAATTAGAGTTATCTACATCACCTCCATCTTGTCGGTTTGAATTTCTGGTTCCTGTTTTTCCAATTTCATCAGGATGAACACTTTCAAGTGTCTTTGTCAGCCACTTTGGAGGACCTTTCTGAGATGGTCCAGGCTGTTCTGTTGATGGAGTTGGGTCTAAATCAAGATTGAGTCTCCCAATTCTATCAATTACATCACTTAAAGCATCATCCGTTGTTGAAGTGTCATGCAGGGGAGATTGTTCTTCAGAAGAAGATTCCACATGTTGATCTAGTATAGGAATCCCCCCTTCAAGATGTGGAATCTGATTATCAAACTCTTGAAATGATTTCGGTTTTGTAAATCTATCCAAGCGATCAAGTTGCCGCTCAACAACACTGTCAGATTTGGATGATTCAAGAAAAATGACATCTCTAGATAAAACAAACTTTTTATTTACTTCATCATAAAGGCGGTATGCTTTAGATGTGTTTGAATACCCCAGGAAGATACACTTACGACTTCTAGCACCAAGTTTGTTTCTATGTACCTTTGGTATTAAAGCATAACAGGTGGAACCAAATATCCTGAGATGTTTTACCGAAGGAACATGTCCATACCACAATTCATAAGGAGTCTTGTTTCTTATAGCACTAGATGGACATCTATTCTTTATATATGCAGCACATAGAACAGCATCAGCCCAAAACATTGTCTTTACATTTTTGAAGAAAAGCATGGATCGTACCATATTCAAAATTGTTCTGTTCATTCTTTCAGCTACACCATTCTGTTGAGGATTATAAGGCACAGTTGTTTGATGTTTAATCCCATGTTGGCGAAGATATTGTTCAAATTCATTTGATGTATATTCTTTTCCATTATCAGTGCGAATAGACCCAATATGAGATTGTGCATCATTTTCAATCCACTTATGAAAATTCTTGAATGTTTGAAAAGCATCAGATTTGTTCTTTAATAAGTAAACCCAACACATTCTGGTGTAATCATCAATAAATGTCATGATATACTTATTTCCATTTGCAGAAGGAACAGGCATTGGACCACATAAATCTGAATGAATAAGTTCAAGCTTCCTATGTGCTCTTGAATGTGAATCATGAAAAGACTGTTTGCTATGCTTTCCTAGAATGCAAGCATCACATTGTTTATGTTTTCTAGGAATTGTAGGCAAACCAGCAACACCATTTTTCTTCAACAAGCGGAGACTATCATAGTTTAAATGTCCAAATCTAGCATGCCATAATAAACTTGATGGAAGTGTACCTTCATCATGATGAGAAATATATGAAAAATGTTGTGCATGAGCAGAGGTTCCTTGCAGTTTAAGGAGTCTTTCTTCTTCTATACCCCTCATGAAAAGTGAGTGGTCAGATGCCTTTCTTACCTCAAGCTTGCCATCAAACATGTGAATGGAGTGACCTTGCTGGCGGATGTGGACCACGGACAGCAAGTTTCTCTTCAGCTGTGGGAGATATAGAACATGATCCAGAAGAAAGTCTGGAAGACCAGGCAGTTTAAGCCTGATTGTGCCAAGCCCTGATGGCTTGATTTTTGACTGATCTGCAAAGTATACTGCTCCATCAACATTGTTAGTGAAATCTTCAAAGAAATCTCTCCTATGAGTCATATGACAGGTTGCTCCTGAATCAAGCAACCAGTCATTTTTCGAAGAAGCAAGTGAAGCATTAAACAAGTCTTCATTTACTCCAATGTTACATTGTGCCTCAATATAGTGAGCGTATTCAGGCGTTTTACCTTTGTCTGAGTCATCAGTTTTACCTTTCTGCTGATTTCTTCTCTGCTCAATCTTTTCCCATGGTAGCTTGCATGTAGAAGCATCATGAGATCCTTTTTGTTTGCAGCGAATGCAATGTAAGTCTGCCTTTTCTTCTTGAGGGTGTCTGCCCCCCCTGCCTCTGATGTATCTTCTTCTTTCTATTGAATGCATACTGTAACAAAATATCTCTGCCAAAAACTTCTGTAAACAAAATCCTTCTGAAAAAAAAATATCTCTGCCAAAGACACTTCTGTTGAGAGAAAAAAAAAAAATTCTTATATGATAGCCTTATGCATTTTATTTTTCTCTTAACATTCCATCAGCATATATATCACTGCTCACATATATATCATGTATATCACTGTTTAAAAAGGGGCGCTCATATACATATCACTTCTCACATGTATATCACTGTTTTAAGAAAAGGGCGCTCATATATCAATGTATATCATTGTTTTAAAAGGAGGGCGCTCATATACATATCACTTGTCACATGTATATCACTGTTTTAAAAAAAAGGCGCTCACATATATATATATGACATGAAAACACTGTATTCGGCCTTGTCTTTCACGCAAACATTGTTTCAAAAAAAACTCGGTTCTTACGCATAATATATATGCTGCTACATATGATGCAATACCATACCCTTTATCGCATAATATATATGCTGCCACATATGTACCCACAGCATGCAATTTATAGAGATTGACCTTCAACGTCCTTGCCTTATCAAACTTACTCCGCGCAATGACGTTCTTGCACTTCTTATATCACCCTGACGAGAACCGACATGTCACAACTCACATCAAGGCCGACAAAGCAGTCTTTACAAACCACAGTTCAGTTTTCATGCTTCAATAATAAAAAAAAAAACGCAGTCTTCATTAAAAACGCAGTCTTATCAACACAGTCTTCAACAGATATTTCAAGAACGATGACCATTACAATACCCAGTCTTCGATGACCATTACAAAACGCAGTCTTCAATTAATACAACGCAGTCTTCGATGACCATTACAAAACGCAGTCTTCAATTAATACAACGCAGTCTTCGATGACCATTACACAAGGCAGTGACCATTACTATACGATACATTACAGGCTTTCACTGGAATGCCAAAAGAGCCAGAAGGTTGGCCGTATTCCATTCATCATTGAATAGCAAATATTTCAATGAATATACCCACAGTTCTTTAAAAAACGCAGTCACTGTTCTATATATCACAGCGATTTAATAAAAGGCGCAGTCACAGTTCAATATACCAGGTCTTCAATACGTTTAAACTCAGGTCTTCAATACATTGCTTCAATGCAGTCATTAAAAAACGAAAAAGAACGCAGCAATACGCAGTAATAAACCACAGTTCTTTTTTCTTTTTTTTAAAACGCAGCAATAGACTGTTCTACCATAAACCACAGTCATATTTCAGGTGAGATGGGGGTAGAGTAATAAACCCAACCAACAACTGTTCTACCATGTCTTCAAAGCATTCACCGTCAGTCTTGATTAAACTAAGAAGGCAGCCAAAATCTTGAATGCATACCACAGTCACCATTAAAAGAAAACGATACCTCAGTTCTCAGTTCAACAGCATCAACGCATAGGTGTAACGGACCTCAACGCAGCATTCTAGGGAATGAACGGATCAACTCAGGGCACCAGTACTCAAGGTCTGAGGGCGCAGTCTCCAGAGGCGCAGTCTGGCAGTCAGTGAGCAGTGTCAGGACAGAACAGACCAGGAGTTACAACCAATTTGGGACCTGTGCTCTGATACCATGTCAGGCCAGGGTAACTCCAGCTATTGTTGAACGCAAGACAGAACTGATTATTTCACATTAGATAACTATTATTTATATACACAAGAAACGGATCAGTTCATCTTCTAGATGACTGTCCGGCTTCACCTCATCCGTTTCGGATTAGGTGTCAACAAACCCTTTCACTTGCACACTTAGCTCTTTGATCTTCTCCTCCTTAATACTTAGATCCTTTTTCAATACCATGAACTTAAACAACACTTGGAACCTATGGTATTCTTAGACAGGATCAAGTAACCGTTATTCTACTCAATATTGTGGGCTAATACCATGGTATGGACCCTTGGTATTCTTTAACCTTAATTTTCCATCCCATACGTGCTTTTCCTTTTGTGAAACTGCATTCATACGTATACACGGATAAACGCATTTAATTCTATGTACCCACATGTATATGCAACTTGGATTAGGTTAAATAGCGTATACAACTTAAAACATTCTCTTTCCTCAATTTCTTGATTCTAGTGTATAGTCCTTTGTCCCATCATCCACTTTTTCTGTACCATTACTCTATTACCTCGAAATTGACCTGCTACAATGTGAGTCGCCATCATGCATCACTTTATCATTTTTGAACTAACTTGTGGATACGTCTAGTTATCACATATGTGATTTTTCATCAAGGACAACATCTGTACCATAATTCCAACAATCTCCCCATTTGGACTTGATGGCAACCAAGCTATAGAACCTGTTAGATATATCAAACAACACCAAGATACTCTCCCCCTTTGACATCAAGGGCAAAGTGCGGACCAAGATATTCTCCCCCTTAGTACATGTTGAGATGCACTATACTGTCCATGCTCCCCCTGAGCACATGCAGAGTCTACAAAAATATTTTTCAAAAGAATAACATGACTCTATAACTCAACTATGTGAGTATGACCTTCCTATCACCAATGACTCATACATACATCAATCACCCAACCAAGTGGGGATACATCAAATGTTCATACATGACTGAAAATTGCAATTATTACATCATCCTTTCCATGCATAGTGGGGGTACAAATTACATCATGTGTTCAAAAGGACTCATCCATAATAGACTATGACAGAAAGAGACATATTATTACACCATAGGTCTTTACATGACCTTTTCATCAAATGACATTAATAATTAAGACCATAGCTAAATTCAGCAACCATGATGCCAACAATGCATATATTTTGAAGGCTAATGCTCCCCCTGAACCTATGCCACCTATGTATTTTCAACAATTCATTCATCAATGCATCTTCATCAATCAAATAAAAATCAATGAGAAAAGCATATCAGCAGACTGTATCCATAAAAAACATGCATCTCAAAAACTGATTTTGAGTCTGACCCACTATTTTTCTATCAGAAAAACACATACGCTATTGTTGGCATAGAAAATCGCATATATAAGTGACTCTGCTTCATTAAATCTGTGTATAGAAAACAATCCTCTGATTCTCTACATGTAAACTCAACAAACTGGTTTTAATAGCAAGATGAGGCAGAAACAACCCCCAACTCTTGCCTGAGATGTTCAAATGCTTCTCTGGGAAGAAGTTTGGTGAATATCTCAGCAACATGATCTATGGAGGGAACATACTCTAATTTAACCTTTTGTTCAAGCACTTGTTCTCATAGAAGTGGTACTTAATGGGTATGTGCTTGGTCTTGGAGTGCATAACAGAATTTTTCGAAATACTAATCGCACTTGAATTGTCACATCGGATGGAGATGGGTGGAGAATATTTAATTTAAATATCTTATAACGTTTGCATCATCCAGAGAAGTTGTGTGTAGAAAGATGCAACAGCCACATACTCTTCTTGTGCTATAGATAAGGAAATCGAACTGTGTTTCTTGCTTAACCAAGATACTAATTGTGATCCCAAATAAAATGCACCTCCACTAGTGCCTTTTTGGTCATCAACATTTCCAACCCAATACATATCTGTATATGCATGAAGGGTGGGATCTATATCTTTAGGATACCATAGACCAAAGTTTTGAGTTCCTTGGAGATATTTGAATATTCTCTTTACTGCCTGAAGATGTGATTCCTTCGGATTGGCTTGGAATATTCCAACAATTCCTACCGCATGCATGATATCTATTCTGGTACCTGTTAGATAAAGTATACTTCCAATCATAGATCTATACTCTGGTTGATTCACTGTAGGAGAATCATCATTAGAACTGAGACTACATCCTATTACCATTGGAGTACATACTAGTTTGGAATCTTCCATTCCGTACTTCTTCAGAATCTGCTTGAGATATTTAGTTTGTGAGAGAAAGATTCCATCTTTTATTTTTTGCACTTGTAGACCAAGAAAATAGGTTAGTTCTCCAAGTAAAGACATTTCAAATTCTTGTTGCATAACAGAAGAAAAGTTTTGACTCATAGATTCTTCATTACTACCAAAGATGATATCATCAACATAAACAACAATAATTAGCAGTTTATCATTCTCAATTTTTGTATATAAGTTGTTGTCTGCGGATCCTTTTGTGAAGCCTTATTGTTGAAGATATTTTTCAAGACGATAATACCATGCCCTCGGAGCTTGTTTCAATCCATATAAATCTTTTTTGAGATTGCATACGAGAAGCTTTGCATCATTTCCCAAAATGAATCTTTCTGGTTGTTCAACATCTACTTATTCTTCTAGATATCCATTAAGAAATACAGATTTTACATCCATTTGATAAACTTTGAATTTTCAAAAAGTTGAAAGAGAAAGAAAATTTCTTATGGCTTCAAGTCTAGCTACAGGTGAAAAGGTTTCTTCAAAGTCTATACCTTCTTGTTGTGCATACCCTTTACAAACAAGCCTTGCTTTATTCCTAATTACCTCTCCATTTTCATTCAACTTATTCTTGAATATCCATTTTGTCCCTATAACATTTTTATCATGAGGTCTAGGAACTAATTCCCAAGTATCATTCTTTTCAATTTGGTCAAGTTATTCATCCATGGCCTTAACCCAACATTCATCTTTTCTAGCTTCATTTACATTTTGTGGTTCTATGGAGGATAATAAGGCTAGATAACTAGAAGATCCTACAAGAGTTCTTCTTGTTTGTACTCTAGACCCTTTTTCTCCTAGAATTTGAGATTTTGGATGATTCTTTTGAACATACCTAGATGGAGCCTTTTCCATGTCAGATGTATCTTATTCTGATGCTTCATTGGTTTCTTCCTCTATATCATTTCGATTTGATACAGGAAAGCATTCACCGTCTTCATTATTATCATCTTCTTTTGTTGATGTCACCTGTTTCGGATTTTTGCATGCTTCATCGATTACAAAATCAATGCATTCAACAATTTTTCAAAGTCTCTTATCATAACATTTGTATACTTTACTTCTAGATGAATAAGCAAGAAAAATACCTTCATCTTCTCTGGGTTCAAACTTACCAAGTTTCTCATCAGTCTTTTTGATGAAACATTTGCTTCCAAAAAATTTGAAATTTTTTACAGTGGGAAGCTCACCATACCAAATTTCATATGGAGTTTTATCACTATTTACACGTACATGAGCTTTGTTGAGAATATTTACTGCAGTATCTGCAGCTTTATCCCAGAAGGTGTCAAAAGTTCCAAACTCATCAAGCATAGCTCGAGCCAATTGTTGAATTGTTCTATTCATTCTTTCGTCCACGCCATTTTGTTGAGGAGTTCTGGCAACAGAGATGATTGGGATTTAAACAAGAACGCAAAAAATTACAGAGATAACCATAAATACAGAGATGCAGTAGAAATTATACTTCATTTCATTAATGTAAAATACCGAAATATGCTTACAAATAGAAATGGAAATGAACTAGCTCGGGCAATGGTAGCTTATCTCTGAGGAGAGATGTGGTCGCTACATGCCTCTGAACTATGTTACAATGAGGCTCGAAGGCCTATTTCTTGTTGAGAAACAATGAAAAACCCTAAACATCCAAAAACCTAACCCTAGGAGATGAAACACCAAACTGTGGACCCCGTTTGGGTAAATTGGTACATCAACTTCCGGGGGTCGTAACTTTGGCATACGATCTTCGTTTGATGCACACAATACCTCGTTAGAAAGATCTATCCAAGGACTACAGCTTTGGGACAAACAACATCAATAGATGGACCCCTGTTGCTCACATTTTTCCCAAAAAAAAACGTCGTTTAGGGCCTCAAAACGGCTCCAAAGTTCAGGACCCGAAAAACTGCTAAAAATAGTAAATTGTGCTACAATTAAGGAAACTGAAAAACTGAAACAAACAATTGTGGGGGTCCAAGTGGGATAGGCGGGTGGTCACCAACATCCACCTGGATCATTCCTCCCCCCTTAGAAAGCAATGGTCCCCATTGTATTGAGTTCCTCCATGAGATGAGGAAACTTCTGCTGAACTTGGTCCCTGGTGAGCTGTTCTGCAACCTCTGTTGTGTCTAGTAATGGTGGGAAGCATGGTCGACGGTGGTCCACATTGAATATTCGGTGCAAGCGAAGGAATGGGGGAATGTTGTGCTCCAAAGCATTGTTTCCCACAGCCTTGGTAATGGTGTAAGGACCATATCGAAGTGGTCGGAGCTTTTGATGGGCTCTTGTAAGGCGTTCTTTCAGCAAATGCAACCAGACTTTGTCGCCCACTTGACACTTGTGTGGTACCTGATGCTGATCATGTCGTTGCTTGTGCTTGGCATTTTCCACAATGGAGTGGCGATAGATTGGCTTGTTGGGTAGAGGTGCTCCGGAAGTCAGATTGGATGAATGCTTGACCTGATAGCACAACGATACCCCTGTGGGTGAGGAGAAGATGTCCATGTCTTCTTTCATGACCGTATCCACCTAATTCTGCTGCATGGAGGAACCCTTCCTAGGGGCCATGGATGTGGCTAGGATCTTCCCCTTACTTTGAGGGTGAACCAAACAGAAAATAAATTTCCTAGTCTGGGAGATGATCTTACTGCCTTTCTTAGGAGAGATCAAAGAAGTGGCGATAGGTGGTGCTATCTCCAGTATCCTGTATAATGTATTACACAAAGAAATAATAATAGAATGAGGCCTTGACCCATACACATCATGTTGCCTCCACAAGTATGGTTGGCCTAATAATACATTACAAACATCAAGCAGTGCAACATCACACAATACCTCATCTGTGAAGGGCTTGATGCTGTAGGGAAGGCGACACTACAGGCAGACTCGAAGATCTCGTCTTTGGTGAAGCCACCCGATGTTGTACAGGTGTGGGTCTGGTATGGTTGGTAGTCCTAGCTACTTCATGACCTCTGCTGAAATGAGGTTCTTTTGGCTCCCACTGTCAACAATGAATTGCAGCGACGAACGCTTCACCCACATCTGTGAGTGGAAAAAACGCTCCACCTCCTCTGGATCTTCAAGCTCATTCTTCTAGACCTTGGTGGTGGTAATAGTGGTTCTAGGCTCCGCATCAATGATTTGCTTCCCTTTGTCATTCCCCTTGTCGAGTTCTGACTTAGGGTTAGAATATACATCTGATTCTGAAGCCTTCAACTTAGCCACTAGTGATTGCTTGGTCCGACACTCACTTGTGTTATGAGTGGGGCTCTTATGGAACTCACACCACTTTCTTGTGTCCTTCTTTGACTTCATAGTGTTGTTCTTTTCTTGTGGCTTTGACGGGTTGTCTTGGGTCACCCCGCCTTGGCTTTTTCCTTTGTTCTTCGAATTCGCAGATCCAAAGTCTCGCTTCTTTTGTTTATACTTCTTCTTAATCTTGATAACATATCGGTATGCCGTGCCAAGTGAGGAGATGTTCAGGAACTCCATCTCATCTTGGATGTATCTATGTAGGTAGTCATAGTATTTGAGTACCAAATGCAGCTCAAAATCCTTGATATCCAGCTTTGTGTGAAGGGTATGAAAAACATTTGTGAACTCTGGCACATCTTGGTCCCTTCCCTGCCGCAACATGGTCCACTTTATGTATTTGTCCTCATAGCTCTTGATAGGGTAGTACTGCTCCTTGATGGCATCCCAGAATGAATTCCAAGTGGGTGCGGCTAAAACTAGTGATCCCATACTTTCATCCTTCTGCTCGCAGTAGGTTTCCAACCAGTCCTTGACGTGGGGGGATGCTTTGAGAAGTGAAAAAGTGATCTTTTCTTGGCTGGAAAAATCATGAATAGAAAAATAACCATCTAGTAGATTTAACCATTTATCTATGGCATCTGTGTCTATCTGACCCTCGAATATGGGGATTTCAAAGTTAACTTGTACCTTAAAGGGTGTGGCGTTTCCAGAGTAGTTGCTGGAAGTAGATGTGTTGTCCATGGGTAGCCGCTGAAGGATCTAGGCAAAGTTTTCCATCATCGCGTTCCTTTGTCGCTCGAGGGCTTCTTCGAGAAAGATTTTGATAGGATCTCCTACCCCCTTGTCTTTCTTTTCATTCGCCATGGGAGGGCGTCAGGATTTGTGAGCCTGATCTTGCAAAGGTTTGACCAATTCAAGCCCTAACTCCTTATATCCCGACCTCATTGGGGACGTGCAAAGAAAAACAGAGAAAGAGCAAACTGCTCTAATACCACTGATCTGGATTTAAGCAAGAACACAACAAATTACAGAGATAACCATAAATACAGAGATGCAGTAGAAATAATACTTCATTTCATTAATGTAAAATACTGAAATATGCTTACAAATAGAAATGGATATGAACTAGCTCGAGTGATGGTAGCTTATCTCTGAGGAGGGATGTGGCCGCTACATGCCTCTGAACTGTGTTACAATTAGGCTCGAAGGCTTATTTATTGTTGAAAAACAATGCAAAACCCTAAACATCCAAAAACCTAACCCTAGGAGATGAAATGCCAAACTGTGGGCCCCGTTTGGGTAAATTGGTACATCAACTTCCCGGGGTCGTAACTTTGCCATACAATCTATGTTTGATGCACACAATACCTTGTTAGAAAGATATATCCGAGGACTACAACTTTGGGGTGAGAAACATTGGTCCAAGGACTGTTGTTGCTCCTAGTTTTCCCGAAAAACGTTGTTTAGGGCCTCAAAACAACTCTAGATGTTCAGGACCCGAAAAACTGCTAAAAATAGTAAATTGTGCTACAATTAAGGAAACTGAAAAACTGAAAGAGACAATTGTGGGGGTCCAAGTGGGATAGGCAGGTGGCCACCAACATCCACCTAGATCAAGAGAACTGTCTCTTTCTTCCATGTTATTCACAAAATTCAAAGAACTCATCTGATATGAATTCTCCTCCCCGATCAGATCTGAGACATTTGATTTTTAGTTCTAATTCATTTTCAAATAAATCTTTGAAGACCTTAAACTTTTCAAATGATTCATCTTTATCTTTTAGTCCAAATTTTCCTTGTTGGTCCACACAAATCAGTATGAATGAGTTCAAAAGGCTTACTTTCTAATCCTTCTTTAGCATTGAATTGAACTCTGCTTTGCTTACCGAATTGACATGGTTTGCAGATGGCACTTTCTGGGATGATGATATCTGGAAGATCATGAACAACCTTGAGCCTGCATGATTTTCTTATTTGAGAAAAGCTTAGATGCCCCAACCTTCTGTGCCATAACCAGTTCTCTTCTTTTTTTCTTAGATAACATTGTTCTTGACCTCCTTCTAGTATATATAGATTGCTTGGAGTTCTTGTACCTTTGATTATTGTATTTCTTGTGTCAATCTCACGAACCACACATTCTTTTGGTTGAAACACCACTTCATTTCCTTGATCACACATTTGACTAACAATCAATAAGTTATGCTTTAATCGATCAACATACATAGCATTTCCAGCTTTAAACTTTTCTTTTAGATAAATAGAATCTTTACCCTTAATGATAGTTGGTGTGTCACTTCCAAAAGAGACATTCTTTTCCTTTTCTAAAGCATTGTATGAAATGAGTTTAGCTTTATCACTGGTCATGTTTTTTTAGCATACGTTATCAATGTACCCCTGATTTTCTTGTCCTTCTGCAAACAGAGCTATGCCACACCTTTCTGACTATAATTCCTTCCTTTTCCATACATTGGAGTTTCATGATGTTTGCTCCTTTTGATATGTTGGCGAAATTTTCTCCTGGATTCATATTCTTCATGACCAAAGTTATTGCAAAATGAAGATTCAATTTCATATTCAAGAGGTGAAAAGTTATTATAAGATCTCTTATTGATTCCTGTCGCGCTCCTTTGTTTTCTTGCTTCTCTAGTCATGATAGTTTTGTACGCAACACATTGAGAAGCCTTATGACCAAAGTTATGGCATGAAAAGCATTGTCCATTAAAGAAGAATTTTTTGTGATCATAAAATCTTTTGGTATTGTTCACCTTTGTGTTAGTGCTTCTATTGATGTTCACCCTTGGATTAAAATTAGCATGACTTACCTGGGGAGTACCTGTAGGCTTTTGCTGAGGATTGATGCATTCTTGACTAGTTTTTCTATATTAAGATAGCTTCTGGTGATGGCTAAAGTCTTTTTTGGTTGGGATGTTTCTCCAGTGTATCCAAGACTAGTCTTTATAAGAGGAGAACATTGAACTTTGATGATTTCATCTAAGGTTTTTGATCCTTTAACAAATCTAAGATTCAAAGATTTTGTCTTCACAAGTTCCTTTCTTAGACTCGTTACTTCACACTCTAAATTTTCATTGTGATTTTCCCTTTCCATGAGTTGATGTGTTAAAGTATCTATGACTATATTATTTTCTTCCAAGCATATTTTGAGTTGAGTGATTTCTTCAAGAAAATCTTCTTCTTCTAAGGCATCCATAAACTTATCACTTTCATAAGCCATGAGAAGTTTAATATCTTGATCAGATCCACCTTCATCACTAGTAGACAAGTCATCACTATCTTCTTGAGTATAATAACTTCTTTTGTTAACAAATTGTTTCCTATTACCTTTTGCAAAATCCTTTCCTTTGTTGTGGTTATATTTATGAGGACATTTAGCAGCATAATGAGCAACTCTGACACGAGCAAAACATTTGAAGGGAAGCTTACCTCAAAATCTTCTGAAATCCAGTTGAATTTTCTTCATAATGTTTACCTCATCCTCTTTTGATATATATCCTGATTCCTCGATATCTTCCTTTTCTTTTCCCTTTGCAAAGGCTTTGAAAGTAGCTTCTCTGATTTCTGATGGTCCTCCTTTCATCATTTCAAAGGTAGTTAAAATTCCATGAAGCTGAACAACAATAACAGATTGTAGATCCTGCTTCTCTTCAATGGAAGATACTTTTGACTCAAATTTAGAAGATAGACATCTTAAAATTTTCTCTACTATAGTAGCCTCCTTTATTTCTTCACCCAGATGCTTAATACGATTTACAATATCATCTACTCATAAAAAGTAACTAGCAATACTTTTATCACTATGCATCTTGAGAGTTTCATATTGAATTCTGAAATTTTGGAGTTTAGCACGTTTTACCTGGGAGTCTCCTTCGTAGCTCTAAATGATTTTGTCCCATATTGCTTTGGCTGTGTTGAGATGCATGACTGACGAATTCTGATTCTGATTGACTTCCCAATAATGCATTGACGGTTTTAGCATTGGTGTCATATGATTTCTTTTCTGTAGGATCTGTGGGGATCGCTGCTAGATATTGGTATCCTCCTTCCACAATTTCCCAAACATCATCTCCAAGTGACTGAAGATAGGCTCTGGTTCTTATCTTCCAATATGCTAAGTTATTTACGTTGAAGATTGGTGGTCTGATAGATGCCATTCCATCTTGATTACTTACCTTGAGAGATCTTCCTTCATGCGATAAAGCTTCTTTTGAAGAACCTGCTCTGATACCAATTTTTGGGAAAAATACTGGGGAGGGGTGGTGGGGGTGGGGGGGGGGGCGGTGTTGAATCAGTATTTAAACTTTCACGATAATAATTTTCTTTTTGAAACTGTATATGCGATTTTACAAAAACCAAACAGCATATGTTCGCGACTATAATGAATGAAACCATCGTATAGGTAATAAACTTGTAAAACATCTAATTCATTGCATGTTGAACTTAAATCAGAGTGTGATGAATTTACTAAGCAGTAAACAGATGCAGTAAGAACAAAATAAATCAACACACATAAGCAACACACATGAACACTAGGATTTTTCAAGTGGAAACCCAATGTGGGAAAAAAACCACCATTGTTGTCGTCTCAGTCTTCAATCTTCTTATTATTAAAAGTGTTTACAAGTTTTGTATTGGTGCAGACTCTTTCCAGTACGCAGGCATCTACCTGCTGAAGGCTACAACCTTCACTCATTTTCCATCTTCTACTGGAAGGGAGCTCCAACCCCCTAGCTCTTTTACTAGCTAATATGATTACCAGTACATAGGTGCCAGCCTACAGAAGGCTACCACCTTCACTCTTTCTCCAGGGACCACGTTTCATAAATTTTCAGACTGGATACTCCTGGTACACATCAACACAATATGTAGGCCATGTTTCATCAAATTTTCAGAATGGATCCATCAGTAACATTGAAGCTCAAAATCAATCACCACTACAATACAACCATCAAATACAAATGCATCAACCAATCACTAAAACCCATCAACTCTGAAGCAAAATACAATTAATCAATCTAAATAGTCAGATTATTGTCACCGGAACATAGAGTTGAACCCAAAACACTGAATCAACAACCAGAACCAACTACAACCTCAAAAATCATATGTCAGAATGTATACACTACTTCAATGAGGACAACCTGCGTGTATATGCTACTTTATGTAACTCAACATGTGTATACCTCTAAATATACTGAATCATAAATTTTCTGAACCAAAAAAAGTTGTACCAACCAAAGACATTTTGAAGATCTACTGTGATATTAGAGAGTTCTAAACAAATAGTAGAAAATATCACCCTTCTTACTCAATCAATCAGTCAGCCAGACTCAATATCCTTATACAATCAGTTTAACTTCAAATCTAATGAAGACATCATTAACAAACAATACCATTGATTAGATAGATCAATCATTTCTGAACAACAAGCCTTTCCTCTGCATACGCTATGTGGAAGTGTCGAATCCATGTGTATACACGTCGTCGTCAAGGCGAACCTCTGTATAAATCTGCAAATAATGACTTATAACTGCGCAGCTTTTGAAGACTTCAGATACACCCAGATCATAGCATTTAAAGGATAAAACATGCGTTAACACTCAAATTTAGCGTATCCATTATTAGATCATACAATAATAAGTCATTTCAGGTCTCATGATCCTGATCCAACATTGTATCCAAGCATGCACAAGATTTTTCAAATCTATATCATAACCATAGCCCTTACAACACAAAATATACTTCAAATAGAAGTATTCATGAAAAAATCTTTCACTTGCACACTTAGCTTTCTGATCTTCTCCTTCCTATATACTTAGAGCCTTTGTTAATACCATGAACTGAAACAACACATAAAATCTATGGTATTCTTAGACGGGAGCAAGTAACCATTATTATGCTCAATATTGTGGGCTAATACCATGGTATGGACCCTTGGTATTCTTTAACCTTAATTTTCCATCCCATGTGCGCCTTTCCTTTTGTGAAACTGCACTCATACGTATACATGCATTTTATTCTGTGTACCCGCACGTATACGCAACTTGGACTAGGTTAAATAGCGTATACAACTTAAAACATTCTCTTTCCTCAATTTCTTGATTCTAGTATATAGTCCTTTGTCCCATCATCCTATTTTTCTCTGCCATTACTCTATTACCTCGAAATTGACCTGTTACAATGTGAGTCACCATCATGCATCACTTTATCATTTCTGAACTGACCTGTGGATACATTTGGTTATCATATATGTGAGTTTCCATCAAGGATAACACTTTTACCATAATGCCAACAAAGTCATAGCAAGCCTCCAAGGACAAGACATAGTTCATAGAGAGTCTCCAATGAGCATGAAAAAGACATAAAAAACCCTAGAAGAAGCAAGAATAATTGTTGTGAATTTCCCCATACAACTACAAAGAAAAACCAAGTGCGCAAGAGTAAGGGTGATATGTCACAATTGTTAACACGGAAAAATCATACATGCATCTGTACAATCCAAATGACACCTTGAGTCATCTAGCGGAACATACAAGTGAATACTTTAACATCATGAAATATAAAAATCAAAGGTTCTATAAAGGTTTAAGTCATAAATTCTACTTGTGCAGGCCATCCAAAGGAAAAAAATTAGCAACCGCATAATTTTTTTTTCGATAGTCGTGTGGTCCAACAAAAGTCTGAATGAACATTGTAGGACCACTTCACACACTTGGAATTGGGATTTCGTGACATATACCACCCGAGGAAAACCAATTTCAAGTCAACTTGGAGGTATACAACCCCTAAGAGATCCTCTTTTCCTACTCATAAGTCATTTTCTCATTAATGAACTATGGGAGGGAAGAGGAGTTCAAATTTCTATATAAACAGACCATTGGAAGACCAAGAGCAGGAAGTAAAGCATTGTTATGCTGGAAAAATTACTCCACAGCAATCCAGCATTTGATTAAGAAGAGGATTTCACCAATGAGAGAGTCTTCATACTTCTTTAAGAGAGAGAGGAAGCTTGCAAGGAGATTGAAGAAAGAAATAAATGTTGAGGATTTCTTAGCACCATTGCTCATACAATTCTCTCCAAGTATTTAGCATTCATCTATTGTGTATCTTCTACTTTCAGCAGTCAATAAAGGGATCCCTTTTCCTAAAAAAAATTGACTTGTTTTCTTCATTAGGCTTTGTTCTTTGTGTTATCTAGCATATTTTTTTAGTTTACGTTTATGTATGCATTGCATCCATTATTGTAGTGCTTTGTTATTTAAGTTGTCCACTAACAACAACCAACTACTTGTTTACTCTTGGCAGGTAGCAACCAACTCCAAGGAAAGTGTTTTTACTACTCCATAGCATCAGAAACACCATAAAAATATGGTGACTCCACTAATTGTCTTTATTTGATCTAACAATTGTTTTTGCAAGACATTTCTCTATGAATTTTCACTCAAATTTGTCTCTATCAATTCTCTAGAATTTTTGGCAGCCCCCCTGGGACCTATTTTCAGCTGGAGAAAGTCAGGCATTTACCTTTCCCCACCAATCATGTAAATTTTGTCACAGGCATATGCATGGTTCGTGTGCTTGTGCACCGCAAAACCCGTGTGGTTTACAGAGAGCAGAAAAAACCATTGCAATTTTTCTCTGCTGGGTGATAGGTAGCCTTTAAAGAATTTCCTTCACCTTTGAAATTTTTTTACAGTTTGTTTAGATTGTTTAATTGTGTTACTAATCAATATTAGGGGATTAATTACTTGGTCTTTACTTTAAAAAAAAAAAATTAAACTCACATATAGCTTAATTAAGGGGAAGAGTAAATGGCCCATAATCCACACCTCTTTTTGACTAACCAAATGAATTTTTTTTCATTAACATTTGGGACTAGGAACAAGTGTTATTAAAGAAAGGGAGTATTCCCTACTTCCCTTGTGTCTTTTAGACAATCTTGGGCTTGCATGTGAAACCTTTCTTAACGCACTTGGTTTTTTCGTCTCCCTATATTCTCACATAGCATAATTAGGAAAGAAGTAAATGGGCCATCATCCACACAAGATTTCTTTTCTTGCAAGGAACAATAAAAACATAGAATAATTATGATATTTGTAAAGGACCACTGCATGTCCACATTGCCCCACATTTTTGTATGCTCACATGTTCACTTTCACACAATAAATACCCCACACACTAAGCTACTCTAAATTTGGTTTCAAAGGGAATCCATTTTCAAGAGACTTTGTACTTAGCTTATTATATCTTACATTTGCATACCATAAGTGAAGTAAGGCTCCTTAAAATTAATCATAACATTGAACACATTAGATTCCCCAAAGAGGCCTGTGATGCAGGAAAGTGTTCTCTCTGCGGACAGAGGCAACCCCTCTAGCCCTAGAGTGGGTCTAGTCACAAACAAGGACAGATCAACAATAGCTTTCCTTAAACAGTCATAGTTGGAGGCCTACCTCAACCGGTGATCGATGGAGTTCTGTTGCGCTACTCCAGCTTCCGCTTCCTTCTCCTAATGAGTAATCAACCTGAAACAATGCAAAGGAAATACAACAAAGCACGTAACCGAAACAACAATGATCTATTTACTCACAAAGTCAAGAAGTCATGAGCTATCAAGTACATTGCATATAAGACATAGGAAAACATCATTGATTGCATTAATAATGAAATAAGAGTAAGCTTACAACCAAAGTCTTGGCGTCACAAGCCTTCTCAGAGGGATCTAGCCAGCATGTTCCTCAAGAATTCACTCTTTGAAGATGGATCTCCAAATACAAAAGTCTCTCTCACTCACATGTTTTACACAAGATTAAGGGCACTTCACAACCTTCCTCAAGCTATCAACAATCCCACACTTGTCACACTCACACCAGCTATCTAGCAAACTCACAAGCACTATCAGCAACTATTCCAAAGACTAAGAACTCCAAAACTAGCAGCACATAGGAATGGTGAGAGTTTAAATAGGAGGAGTCTCCATGAAAGGTGGGAGGATGAGCTTATCTTCAAGGAAGGTAGCACAAATGACGGAATAGCCACACCAGAGAAAGGAGGGTGACATAAATTATGCCAACAACCAAGTCTGAAGTCATCTGGAAGGCTGACTGTTGGAACAAATTCACCCAATCTGGATCATCGCGGGCACATAACCGACCTTTGGCGCTGACATCGCTATTGAATAATGTAGCTAGTCAGGTCATCACAGGAAATTACAAACGACAGTTGCGCTGGCACATAAAATCAGACCATCTCGGGAATCAGGTGTACTTCCGTGATGGCAACGCTTCTAGGCTGTTTTGGAGCGCCCTTCAGCGTGTTTATTTAGCCAACAAACGCGATGAGGCAGAAACCTTTGGAAAAGTGCGTCATTTCGAAACATCAGAGAGAATTTGTCTAACATGAGCATAAATGACTTGGACACATGACACAGTAGGAAGACTGGAGTGAAGACAGTGACAAATTACTATGTAACAGATGCCCCCTAAAGTATGAAGCCCGAGAGAGAGGGAGGGGTGAAATGCTTTATGAAATTGACTAAACTGGAACACCATCTGGAAGAACCCGCACGCAACTACAACTGATATCTTTGATAATGAAGTACATGTAGTCTAGGCATGGGCGCGGCCATCTAAAAGACATACAAAACAGGTCTGTGGTATGGACGCAGCCATCCAGCTAATGAGACCATGATGATGATAAAGGTATGGTTGCAACCATCCATGAAGACTCAAGTATGGTTGCAACCATCCATTAATGAGTCATGTAAACATAAAACCAATCCACGCAGCCCAACCATGTGTAATCTGAGTTCGGGGTCTTGAACCCATCCGATCATAATACAAATTCTAACATGCAAATAGACGTGTTGAGGTTGAGCATGATAGAACATCGCTTGATTATCTGTCAAAGATGAAAACCGTTAACAAGCGCAAGAGAAACCACCAATAATGCAAATGGCTCTCAAGGTACTATCTAGCACAATCCGCGAAGTGTGAAGAAGGAGCTGAAGTCGAGCACTCGTGGAATCACACAATCGACGACCAATGATGAAAGTCGACCGTTAGGTGCGAAGAACTTGCCATTGAGGCATGCAAGCTCTAAGGTACCAAAGGGGATCTCTAGATCAATCTCCTGGATAATGAGCTGATGTCGACAGGAGACGACCCGTCGCAGGAGGGCCATAATGTTTCCCCCATCAACGACACGAGATAAGGAACAAGTGGCAGATGGCGAAACAAAGTATCAGAGGAGAAGGCGAGGGTGTAAACTGCAAAAGGATTATACTCTTGAACATGTCAGCGACACGACTCCGGAGGGTGGCAGCATTCAGGCACCAAGGGATCAGAGGCTCGAAGGAGACAACATGAATCGAATGGAATGAGGCTAGAATGATAACCCAAACCCGCGAAAGGCCAAATGACGATGTATGGATGTCCCAACCCGACAAGAAGCAAAAGTGTCGATGTTCAAGAGTGACTAGCTACCATAGACAATCAATGATAAACCTGTTGTTGAGTCCAACCTAGTAATAGTTTAATGAGCCCTAGGAAGGAGAAGCTCGAGTCTCGTCATGGTGATGAGTCCAATGTCGTCAGGGTTTAACGAGTCCGACATAGGTAAAACTTGGAGTCCTTTTCATGTTTAGAGAGTTTGAAAAAGACACGGAAAAGAAAACTCTAGGGGGGTCCTTTTTCGTAGAGTTGTGTCTCTCGAGCCCGAAAAAGTATAAAATGATACTCGAAAGAACCGCCCGACCATTACGATTGAGGAGTAATTTTCATAACTAGTGACTTCAACCTAAAAAAGTAAAAAAGCGGTAGGAAGCACGTCATTTCGCAACCAATAATGAGCTTGAAACGACAAAATCCCGACAATCTTTTTGTGTTTAAACGATCGGAAAAGAGCTTAAAGGTGACCGCCTCTTGTTTCTTTTAACGAGTCAAGAGGGAAAACTCGACAATATTTTCGTCTTTAAATGGTCAGAAAAGAGCTGAAAGTAGACCTCCATTTTTATTTTCTTTAACGAGTCAAAAAGGGAAAAATACTCAGCAATCTTTTCATCTTTTACGATTCAGAAAAGAGCTTTAAGGAGACTCGTCCTAGAGGAACAAGTGGTATAAAGTGTAGCAACTAGTTTCGGCAATGGTGGAACTGCTCAAAACATGTAATGGTCAAGAGGCTGGCTAATAAAACCACTCATCCCTGCGGTTCCTTGGGAAAGGATAAACAATCAAGTGAAAGCATATGATCAGCCAAAGAGATGGTGGCGATGGAATGAAACCACCAAGGCTCATCTAGTAGAATTTAGCAGATAAAAACGACAATCATGAGGTGTAAATTAGCTATGGGTTCATTTTTACACAAGCTTGAACCATGGAGAACTCTGCTTGGATTCGGTTTCATGTTTACACAAGCTTGAAATGAAAAAACTATGCTTGTTATAAGTTCGCATGCCCCTAGCAAAATGATGCAAATCGAGGTGCATGCCCCCCAAGCTTCATTGCATTCAACAAGGTGGATGGAATGAAGGTTCACTTTCGAGATCTTGGAAAGACTCGACTTGGATTTTACGAGATCTTAAACAAAGACTCGATTTGGAAAGGGAGTTGTTTCATTTTTTAATGAGGTTGACACAGTAAAAGAACTATCCTCATAACCCTTGTTTCATTTTTTAACGAGCTTGACACAAGATTAGGAACTATGCTCGACACTCCTTGTTTCATTTTTTAACAAGGTTGAGACAGGAACAAACTATCCTCATACACCTTGTTTCGTTTTTTAACGAGGTCGACACAAGATCAGAACTATCCTCGGCAATCTATTCATGGGCCAGATGAGAACATGGCTCCCAAGAGGCCTTCGCTAGAAGGAAGAAATGCACTCTGGGAGGAACACATGTTAGGATACACCAATGACAGATCGGGTTCCAATGCCCCCAATACATGATGTACGAGACCATCTGCATGATCAGCAGCAAATGCGGATATGGAACGAGTAGCCACATAATTGACCTATGGCAAAGAAGGTACTGCATGCGAGCAAGAACCGAGAGGGGATGACAGCTGCATAGGAGGCACCGGGGGACTGAAGAATGATAATTGATCGATGGTCACCATTCTTCCATCGTGTGGAAAACAAACCACACAGAAAAGGGAAGAGACAAGGGCCCCCATGGCATAAATATAATCACGACCAAGGAGAAGATTGAAATCTAAAGCACCTTGGACAACCATCACATCGATACAGACGGTTTTGCCCCCCAAAGTCACAGGAAACTTTGGGAAGATCCCTAAAGGTTGATTGGTTCCTCCGTTAAACGCCAACAGATTCTATGTGACTGGCAAAAGATGTGGGGATCCCAAAGCTTGCCAAGTAGTCGAAGGCATAAGACTGACAGACGCACCCTCATCCAAGATAGTGCCAGATACTGCCTTATCATAGGCATGGACTGTAATCTGGAAAGGAACATGGGATGGAAGGCAGAATGTAGTCAAATGACTCCAGTCGAAGGAAATGACTGAACTACTTGGTTTGGGAATTATATGATTTCCCCCATGCCCTACAGGAACCGAAGAAGGACTGTCGTGATCAGCAGGGATCAGAGGGTTGTTCTCAGACTTAGGAGAATTTGATGAGACGAGAAGAAAATGAGCATGATGCTCTTCCAAAACAGAGTGATCAACAGGTGGTGAACCTAAGTTGACACTCTCCCCGACCAATGGTTGGTTTGGAACAAGTTTAGCACAGCCAGGCTCGGAAGGAGTGTTATAGACATTTTTGTGCCTTACAGCTCTAAGCATGAAATGTCCATAAACCAAGGGATCCTAAGTCCCTAAAAGTGTTGTTCCTGCCCCTAAAGGAACAAGGTCAACCAATTACAGCTTCTCCCAGAAGTTCTCCACCAGAAACTGCTCAGAATCAGTCAAATCAGGATCATTTCAGCTGCTCCACTAGCTGCCTGCGTTGCATAGCACCCCAGTACACTAGCTAGGTGCATTGCAGCGCACCTAAATGCACTACCATGGTTCGCTGAGCGGGAAATGACAAATGGCAGTGTCATTCCGCGAGGTGGACAGACAATGGAAGCTTCCAGAATCTTCCCCAATGACACTTGCCTCACTGAGTTCGACCAAGGATGAGTAAGAGGCTCTTAGTCTCCAAGTGGAAGCAAGAACTGACAGAGAGAAGCCACAAGTCAAATCATAAGCTGACTCATCCTCTTTGCATACATCTATATATGGATCCCTCATCCCAGAGATCCAGAGGCTGGAATTTTGTACTTTGCAGAGAATTGATGTTGGTTTTGAGATTGAGATCAGTGCATTGGGTGATTTATGCTTTGTTGGAGGTGAAGAAGGGATTCCTTTGCTGGGAGGTTGATGCTGGATTGGGACTCACTTGGTTGTATCTCCTCCTAGATCTTCTTGTTATATCAATAAAACTATTTGAGTTTCTCCTACATGCTTGTGTATCATTGATGTTTTGTTGCATTAGTATGTTTAGCTTAAATCTAATCCTAAGCTATTTATGAATGTAAATCCATGTCTTTGTGTAGTTTTCCTCTTCTGTGATCTTGCAGGAACTTGGTGAAGCTGAGCAAGTGAAGGAGCAGGTAGTTGGAAGCTGTCAAAGAGGAGAGAGATTGGATCAAAGAACTAGCGCAAGACACAGGTTAGTTCATCCTATTCCTCTTCATTTACATTTCATAAAGAAGAATACGAAAGTAGTTTTCCTTGTTTGTTGCTAAGGCACTGTCACACCTTAGTGGGATAGGGGCGTTCCGAGTAGATACTTTTCCCAACAACAAAATGGTGACTCCGCTGGGGATCGTGTCTAGTTATTTTGTTTGTGTTTCTCTTGTTGTTTGTTTCATAAACACAGAAGTAGCAATCGAACTGCATTTGCTATTATCAAATGCAAAGTAGCTGCTACTTCAATCCACTCACTGCATTTGTTTATGATTTGAACAGCTGATCCACAAATGCTCTAATTGCCCTTTGTGATAGCTCTTAGTCCTCCTTTAAATCATCCCTCTGATTGTACTTTACTGATTTCTTTTACTCGGCCAAAATCCATAGATTAAACTGCAAACCGTGACCCAGAACCCGGATAGAAGTCTCGTTTCTGCCCTAGTGCAGGCTCTGTGAAGAGGCTCTGCATTTCAACGCAGGTCCCGAGAGGGCTACCTGCGCTGTAATTCAGTTTCTCTGTGCAACAGGTGCGCTGATCAGCCTTTGCCCTGTGCAGCTGAGGTTCTTTGCTTCATTTTGTCCAGTTTTATCTCTGATTTTTGTAGCATGTGATCAGTGTGTGTACCTGTCTAAAACCCCTTTTCTTTGCCTTAATTCCACCTCCTTTGTACAAAAAGGTTGTAGATGTTCTTTGTGTGTTTGTTACATCATTTACAGTTTTCCATTGAAAGAGTAGAATAGTCATACTGTCGTCCTTAGATTTAGATCTGTCGTAAGTGTCGATTTTGATCTTAGGAGAAAGTTTGTTTACTGTTGACAGTTGATTATACTTTTACTTTTACCCTTGGTTTGAATTTGTCTCTTCCTAGTGTCGAAACGAGTGTTTATTTCAAAATCACAAAGTGTCGTAATCTTCTCTACCTTTTTGATTTCGAAAAGAAGCTTGTTTGTGTTTTTCACTTGAAAGCAAATTCAGATTTGTACATCAACTTTCTTTTTAGGCATCAATATTAAGAAAGTGAAAACAAATACATGCATATGTGCATTTGCATATTGATAATCTGTTTGGCTTGATTTAGGAAAAATGCATCTACAGTGTGCTCTTTGCTCTTTGAGAAAAGATTGTGTCTTTCTTTTCCCCTTGTAGCTAGGATTTTCATTGCTGAAAAGAGGTAAAAGCTTGCTTATCATCTTTAGATTGCATTTAGGAATTACATCTACATCTCGTGGTGATCCCAAAAGGCAAACTCCTAAGAAAGATCAACTTAAAATAAATTGAATGAATCTAACAACGCATTGGAACTTAATGCACAACATAGAGGTCTAGGCTAGAGACGTGTTCCGGCGTCGTAAAACCTGGTAACTGTTGTCCTCACTGATGGTTGGGTGATTCCTCCACTGTGAGACGATAAGTGCCAGTACGGATTGTGCTCCCACGTACCGTCGAGTATATATTGGGAGACCCCTATACGCTTAAAACCTTTTATCCATAGGAAGCCGTGTCGGCCGCCCTACTGATCGCAATGCACCAAACACAGCATTCGGGAAGATTGACTGCCGTACCGTAAAACGTATTCTGCAGTTTTGTGATTGGTTTGGCAACCTAGATCTCCAGATCAATCCCTTTCGTTCCTTTTCAGACTCTTTAACAGAAAAGGTCCATCTAAGCACTTGTCACTTCAAGCTCATTAAAAATCGAAGGATACTAGAGTCATCTTTTGTTTTTTCTCGACTCTTTAAAATTGAAAAAACAAAGTTGTGTCCAAGCGTCTTAAAATTTATTTTAAATGGAATATTCATACCCTTTTCCTACATTGATCTTAGGTTGAGAAAATGGAGTCTACCAACCAAGGAATTCCCCTTGGTGGAAATCCTAGTCCCTTCTCCTCTTGGGGAGATGTTGGTGCACCCCATATGGCCACATTATCGCTTCCAGGACTGACAATTGGTTTGCCGGTCTGGCTCTTCTTAACCAATGTCGTTCAGAACACCACTATTCCTGAACAATCGAATCAGCAGTTAGACCAGTCCAGAGTTACCCACCATCCTTCTACTTCCTCTAATTCTTCCTCTCCTCCTTCCTCTTCGCTTGATGGAGCTGGCAAAGTCAAAAGTCAAGTTCCTAAGGAGAAGAAGGAAAAGAAGAAGAAAGAGAAGAAGAAGAAGGAGCCAAAAGCGAATGGGGGCAAACGAGTGTCGTCTAACGAAAATCCACACACTGCACCGACCAGGCCTAAATCGCCATGTGTCATTTGCAAGGGAGACCACTTTCACAGAGATTGTCCTTGCATCCCCCGGATACTAAGGGACTGGTCTCCCCGTTTGCACAATCCGGTGTCGTCAACCTCTGATGGCCATGTTGACAGCACACCGTCAACTAGTGAAAGTGAAGCCACAGGACAAAAAGGGAAAGCTAGATTTCCCTGTAGACTGTGCGAAGGCGATCATGCCATCCACCGTTGTCCCTTCTTAGACGAGGCTAAAAGAGTTTTGGAAGATCGTCTGGTTTCACCGTTGCGACTTCCTCCTGGATATAAAAAACTCTTGCCGAGTCCGTCACCAGTTGAAAACCCGGCTGCCCCGCTCAGGTGGTCAGCCGAAGCACCTATCATTGAAGATAAACCACCTAAATCCATATCAGACGAAAGTCAAAAGGTTGAGACGGCAGTTGACCCGGTCTTGCCTTCAGAGGTTTTATCTTCAGATGATACCGTCACGGGAGAGAACAAGGATGACACCGTCCAAATTCTCTTCATAAACACAGACTCCGATGAACATGGGGGCAATTTACCCGTTCCTTTACCGCAGGAAGGAAGTTCGTCAGAGCCATACCCGGCCGTCTACTCGGTCCCACCTCCAAGCAACCTAGTTGTCTCCTTCGACTGGAATCAACTAGGCAGACCCCGCCTACCAGCAAGTGTACCATTCCGAATTATAGTTCAAATATACAGAATGGTCATGGCTGGTACCATCATAGATGAGGGGGTTTCTGTGAGTATCCTTTCCTCTATTGCTTGGAAAGCGCTTGGTTCGCCATCGCTGTCGCCTGAGATGAGAAATCTGACAGGCTTTGATAAAGGAACCAGTCGACCTTTAGGGATCCTTCCCAATGTGCCCATAACATTGAGAGGGAAGACAGTTCAAATGAACGTAATGGTAGTCCAAGGACCCATAGATTACAATCTACTCCTTGGGCGAGACTATATTTATTGCATGGGAGCCATCGTCTCCTCACTCTTTAGAGTAATGTGTTTTCCGCAAGAAGGAAGAGTGGTCAAGCTCGTAGACCAGCTTTCATTTCCCGGATCACGCATAGCAAATAGTCATATACCATTCCTAAATGGTCTCTTCACACAAGAAATGTCTCAACCCCAAGTCTGTCCTCCCGATGAGCGCGAGTAATTCGGAGGGATATGGCTGAAACCCAGGGGGCATGCGTCCTGGTCTGCTTCGGCAGGAAAACTTCAGGTATAGGGTAGGTTTCCGCGGGAGAATATGACTAGTCTGTACCCCGTCCGTCAGTGGAAGAGGGGTTATTCTAGAAAAAGATTCTCTTGTCAAAGTTATGTGAGTGGCGCTCGTCTCTGCTCACCTTTGTTTATTTCGGTAGACATCGCCGAGGAAGTGTTTCATTTGTAACGCGAATGAGACAATCTTTGGTAACCTGAAAGAGGTAGGCCTTTCCTGATAGAACAAATGTTTTGTCTGCAAATTGAGGGGTAACCTTGAAATCATATTTAATACCTAGGGGCATGCAAACCTTTTGGAATGCAAGCAAGGGGCAGCTATTTATTTTTTAAATTTTTAGGTCCTCCCTTTAAACCCGTAGGCTAACCCTTTAAACTCGTAGGATTAGTCGTTTCCTAACTTGCATAAAGAAAGGATGTGGGGAAAAAATCTAAATGTTGCCGTTTTATATGAGACATTCTTATCATATGACTGGATTATCGAGCAGTTTTAGCACATAGTTCAAGCTCGTTAAAAAATAAACATAAGACCGAGCAAGTGTTTCAATCCGCGTTTAAGCTCGTTAAAAAATGAACTATCCTCCGGTAAATAACCACCGTGAATGTAGCATTATCAGCCATTAAAGCCTTGGTCGTGTTTGCACCATCACCTCCACTTTTCCATTGGCCGATCATTCACCTCCATTTGATTGTTTACCCATTTTGAGGAACAGCTGCGAAGAGTGATTTCACTAGCCATCCTTGTGACACTGCCGTGATTGGAAAATTCCAACCCTTACCTGGAATTAGCTGCTACCCATTTTATCACTCGTTCCTCAAAAGACGAGTCTTCTTTAAGCTCTTTTCATCTGACTCGTAAAATATGAAAAGATTGCCGAGTTTTGGCCTTCCAGCTCGTTAAAGCGACCGGAAGTGCTATCCCTCCTCTAGATTTTAATCTTTTTGGACCTGAGGGATTATTGCACAAAAATATCAAGCGCTTGTTTTGTTTGGCTCGTTAAAACTATCGAAAATTCATCCCTTCTGTATTGTTTTATACTTTTTCGGACTTAAGGGATTAGATGACGAAAAAGGAATTCTGGAGTTAACTTTACGTACCTTTTCAGACTCTCTAAAAATGAAAAGGACCAAGTTATCTTTGTCGTTAAACTCGTTAAAAACATTAATAGCGACAAACTTGTCTTTAGACGAGAACGAGTTTCACTATCGCTAGGCTCGTTAAAACATAGCGATGGGTTTTCCCGAAGGGCAAATTATAGAACAAGAATATGTTATCCTCCTCAAGCTTAACAAAAATAAAGAGGTATTGGTCAGCAATGACTGGGGAAAAATTGGGAAGAAACTCAAAGAATCTTTATTGGTAGCAAGTAGCTCTTGAACATGACACTTCCACTCCGTGCCTAAGTCGGGTTAGGTTGTTTCATTCACCGGTCACATCACCATGGTCTCGCCATACCATCCACATTTGGGGTAAATGCTACCAATCCATCACATAAGTGTCGCCGACATGTTCAAGAGAATTCATCCAGAGAAGTCACCCGTGTCCCATCCACTACCATACATTATACTTCACTCTTTCATGACCGCCATCCTGAACCATATATCATCAGATCGTTTTCACCTCCATCAAAATCATTTGCTTCGTTCCGTGTCATTGATGTGGGATTCATCAAGGCCCTCCTTTGACGGATCACTTCTTGTCGACACCAGCTCATTATCCAAGAAGTTGATCTAGGAACACACCATTCAGTACTTTGAAGCTTGCATGCCTCAATGGCAAGTTTCTCACTTCCGGCGACAGGTATACATCAATGACCTTCGACCGAAATATTTTGCGTGGTGTTCGACGCCAAGTCCTTTATTCACACCACGTGAATTGTACTGCAGTACCTTGAGGGTCATCATCCTTATCGGTGATTCCTCTTGCGCTTGTTAACAGTTTACATCATCGACTGGTAATCAAGCGATGTCTTTCCATGTTTGACTTCAAAACATTTCTCACATGGATCGACTTGTACTTCGAGTGAAGATCGGACGAGAATGAAGACCCCGGATCTAGTTTCATCCATCCGGGCTGCAATATATATTCAGAAAAAATAAAAACATTGACATGTACAGCATTGCAGCACAGATAATCATCCTACCAAAAGGATGATGACTTCATCAAAATCATCAGTCTACCATTAGACGATTGTCTGTCCTGTGTACATAAAAATGAATTTATAAAGTTGAGCATGGGAATGCCCGCCTCAGCTAGATCATGAAAACAGTATGAAGATAATGTATTGTATTGTATCTTATTACAGGTCTCCTCCCAGCATTGAAAGAACTTCGGATCCTCCTAATAAAGCATTTCACCCGATAAACGGCCTCATACTTTAGGGGGCAACTGTTATAGACATTTTTGTGCCTTACAGCTCTAAGCATGAAATGTCCATAAACCAAGGGATCCTAAGTCCCTAAAAGTGTTGTTCCTGCCCCTAAAGGAACAAGGTCAACCAATTACAGCTTCTCCCAGAAGTTCTCCACCAGAAACTGCTCAGAATCAGTCAAATCAGGATCATTTCAGCTGCTCCACTAGCTGCCTGCGTTGCATAGCACCCCAGTACACTAGCTAGGTGCATTGCAGCGCACCTAAATGCACTACCATGGTTCGCTGAGCGGGAAATGACAAATGGCAGTGTCATTCCGTGAGGTGGACAGACAATGGAAGCTTCCAGAATCTTCCCCAATGACACTTGCCTCACTGAGTTCGACCAAGGATGAGTAAGAGGCTCTTAGTCTCCAAGTGGAAGAAAGAACTGACAGAGAGAAGCCACAATTCAAATCATAAGGTGACTCATCCTCTTTGCATACATCTATATATGGATCCCTCATCCTAGAGATCCAGAGGCTGGAATTTTGTACTTTGCAGAGAATTGCTGTTGGTTTTGAGATTGAGATCAGTGCATTGGGTGATTTATGCTTTGTTGGAGGTGAAGAAGGGATTCCTTTGCTGGGAGGTTGATGCTGGATTGGGACTCACTTGGTTGTATCTCCTCCTAGATCTTCTTGTTATATCAATAAAACTATTTGAGTTTCTCCTACATGCTTGTGTATCATTGATGTTTTGTTGCATTAGTATGTTTAGCTTAAATCTAATCCTAAGCTATTTATGAATGTAAATCCATGTCTTTGTGTAGTTTTCCTCTTCTGTGATCTTGCAGGAACTTGGTGAAGCTGAGCAAGTGAAGGAGCAGGTAGTTGGAAGTTGTCAAAGAGGAGAGAGATTGGATCAAAGAACTAGCGCAAGACACAGGTTAGTTCATCCTATTCCTCATCATTTACATTTCATAAAGAAGAATACGAAAGTAGTTTTCCTTGTTTGTTGCTAAGGCACTGTCACACCTTAGTGGGATAGGGGCGTTCTGAGTAGATACTTTCCCCAACAACAAGGAGGAGGACAAGCAAGAGAAGAATCTAAGTCAATCACTTTGTCAATGGAGGGAGGGTCTAAAGAAAGCCGCTGATAACCAACGGGAAGTTGGGGTGAAGAAGCTGTAATACTTTCCAAAACGGTGGAAGCTTTATCCATGAGTGGACAAAGGTGAAGGGGATGGTTGCCTTCACATAGCCTACAGGGGAATCGAATCTTCCCTTTCTTCTTACCATTTCCAGTTGATAGGGTGGCATCATCATGAGCTTCAAAGGACGATGAGGGATGGGCCAGATCGTGAGACCATACTTCTAGGATCCTAGGAATGCCAGGACAATCACGAAGAATATGGTCATCCTTGCACAATTTACAAGGAAACTTAACCTTCCACAGAGGAGTAGAAGGTGGTTCAACCTAAGATGTACTCAGAGCAATAACTGCACAGTTGGCCTTGCATTTATCGGACTTCTTCTTCTTCTTTGTCTTCTTCTTCTTCTTCGTAGTCTCCTGGTTACTAGATGTGAAAATTTCACCAGGCGAAGGAGGAGAGGAGGAAGAAGAAACAAGGGAAGAAGGCGTAGGCTCAACCTTGGAATCATCGTGTCATGGTTCGGACGAAGTAGATGGTGGAACAGGAGTCATGAAACTCGGGACCACCGAGGTTGAAAATAACCAAACGGGTAAACAGATGGTTAACCTAGGCAAGGATAGTGTTGCCATATATGGAGCACCGGCATTTCCAAATGAAGGAAACGGACCAGGATTCCCATCTGGGGAAAGACCTTGGCCGGTAGACTCGGGGAATGTTGCCATCGGGAACGAGCCAGAAAAAAATCAAACTGTAAAGAAGAATTCTAACTATTACCAGGAATATTTCGTGGGCAAATAAATTTTATGACACAGGAACAAAACTTGACCTTTTCATATTTCAAGAGTCGAGAAAAGGACGAAAAGGTGACTCTATCTCTTTCGAGGTTTAATGAGCCTGAAAGGACAAGTGCTTAGATGGACCTTTTCTTTTAAGGAGTCCGAAAAAGAATGAAAGTGACTGCTCTGGAGAACTAGGCAAAATGTTTACCAGACAAATCCGTAAAACTGCATATACACCTTGGTAGTCATATGAAAACCAAGGAATTTCCGTACGGCAGTCAATCTTCCCGAATGCTATGTTCGGTGCATTACGACTTGTAAGGAAACAGACACGGCTTCCTATGGATAAAGGATGATAACCTAGTGGGGTCTCCCAACATATACTCGATGGTACATGGGAGCACAATTCCGTGCTAGACCACTATTGAGTCACAGAAGGAGGAATCACCAAACCTTGAGTGAAAACAAAAGTGACTAGGTTTAATGATGTCGGAGCACGTCTCTAGCCTAGACCTCTAAATGTGTGCATTATGTTCCAATGCGTTGTTAGATTTATTCAGTTCATTTTAAAGTTGATCTTGGATTATGTTTCAGTTTTCAGGCCTTACCGTATGTATATAACAAATCCTAGGATGCAGCTAGAATGAATGAAATATCCTTTTTTCGATGAACACCTACTTACAGAAAGGTAGAGAGTTCATTCCCAAACCAAGACAAGCGAATGCAAACACTAATAAACACAATGCATCAATACACTAATCTCACGATGCATCGATACTACTAATGAAAGATTTAAAATTTTCTTTCCAATTTCTCAAACATGAAAATTCGTAATGCAAATGTACTTTCACTTTCGTATGCTAAATGAATGCAAACTTTTAATTTTCTTTTTGTAAACAAGCAAGTGTGAACTGATCAATCCAAACAATTGTGATCTATGCTTGGTAGTGAAGAAATCGAATCAACATAAAAAATTGGTTCAATAATTGACACTAAAAATCAACCAGAAACAAGCAGTGAAAAAGCCTCAAGCAAATCAATAAGACGATTGTGGATGAACCTTGAACAGACAAGTAACCCAAGCAAATGGTTTCTCGATGAAACTTCTAAAGGGCTAGGTCACATGGTCTAAAAAACACAAGACTCACTCAATGAAATCAAAGAGACAGTGCCCCTAACCAAAAGAAATTAAAACAAGCTAATGAGAGACAAGAAACAACAGGGGATAAGCAAGATTGATGAATTCAGGAGGTAAAGTTATAAAAACAACTTTTCAGGAATCATCGCAAGTTGTACACTGACAACTAGAGATGTCATCGCCAGTTTAGGTACCATCGCTTGTGATGGACAGACAACTAGAGATGTCAGCGCAAATTTTACACAGACAACCCGAGATGATCGTGGAAATACACCTATTTTCCGCGATGATGCAATTTCAAGAGTCGTCGTGGGAATTAAGCTAGCAACCCAAGATCATCGCGGGTAAAATGCTACAAAGTGGCGATGACATTGCGACTGTTAGGCTTTTTTCCGTGATGATGCAAAAAACAATGACAAATGAACAAAAACTCCCGAACCAAAACCAGTGAACCCTTCAATCAAATAAAGGTATTTCCCAGATCAACCCAGGAAACTCAAAAGACTGATAATTAATCCCCAAACTTCAAAGAGACCAAATCAAAAATTAAAACAAGAGAAAACAAAGGAAGAAAAAAGGCCAAACTCCCCAGCGGAGTCGCCAATTTGTGATACAAAAAAGTGTTCTTTCTGCGAACAGAGGCAACCCCTCTAGCCCTAGAGTGGGTCTAGTCACAAACAAGGACAGATCAACAATAGCTTTCCTTAAATAGTCATAGTTGGAGGCCTACCTCAACCAGTGGTCGATGGAGTTCCGTTGCGCTGCTCCAACTTCTGCGTCCTTCTCCTAATGAGTAATCAACCTGAAACAATGCAAAGGAAATACAACAAAGCACGTAACTGGAACAACAATGATCTATTTACTCACAAAGTCAAGAAGTCATGAGCTATCAAGTACATTGCATACAAGACATAGTAAAACATCATTGATTGCATTAATAATGAAATAAGAGTAAGCTTACAACCAAAGTCTTGACGTCACAAGCCTTCTCAGAGGGATCCGGCCAGCATGTTACTCAAGCATTCACTCATTGAAGATGGATCTCCCAATACACAAGTCTCTCTCACTCACAAGTTTTACACAAGATTAAGGGCACTTCACAACCTTCCTCAAGCTATCAACAATCCCACACTTGTCACACTCACACCAGCTATCTAGCAAACTCACAAGCACTATCAGCAACTATTCCAAAGACTAAGAACTCCAAAACTAGCAGCACATAGCAATGGTGAGAGTTTAAATAGGAGGAGTCTCCATGAAAGGTGGGAGGATGAGCTTATCTTCAAGGAAGGTAGCACAAATGACGGAACAACCACGCCAGAGAAAGGAGGGCGACATAAATTATGCCAACAACCAAGTCTGGAGTCATTTGGAAGGCCGACTGTTGGAACAAATTCGCCCAATCTGGATCATCGCGGGCACATAACTGACCTTCCGCACTGACATTGGTATTGAATAATGTAGCTAGTCAGGTCATCATAGAAAATTACAAATGACAGTCGCACTGCCGCATAAAATCGGAACATCTCGGGAATCAGGTGTACTTCCACGATGGCAATGCTTCTGGGCTATGTTGGAGCGCCCTTCAGCACATTTATTTAGCCAACAAATGCGATGAGGCAGAAACCTTTGGAAAAGTGGGTCATTCGGCAACATCGGAGAGAATTTGTCTAACATGAACATGAATGACTTGGACACATGACACAGTAGGAAGACTGGAGTGAATATAGTGACAAATTACTATGTAACAGGGCCAAAAAAGAATTTATAGTTTAGGCTAGAAGCTATCTTTTAGGGTGCTTAAAATCCTTCGTCGTCTCATGGAAACCACTACCAGAGCACATCAAAGACTCAATTCAGAGGGGGTTTCAGTTTAGGTCCCAATGTGTGTGGTACTATGCAAGGCTACCCGACCTGCCTAGTTCTCAGTACTAATGACTGGTTACCAAGAACCTAAAGACTTGATTGCCCCCTTGAGATAAAGGTATCCTAGTGGTCAAAATTTAGGCCATCTTTCCCTATAGGTGGAGGTGTGGGAAGCACTAAAGCCTCGTAATTACCTTGGCTGATTCTTTGGCTACTGGAAAGCGTTGCCTGTTCTTTCAGGACGTTGCCCCAGTACGCGTCAAAAGATACCTTCACAAGGCCCTGTTATTGTGAGAGAAAAAAGCACGTATAGGACTTAAAATATTTTTATCATGCGCAAACAAACAAAAACCCTTTTTTGATTGATTGGTCACATAGTATAACTTAAAGGCAAAATAACCATATATTTTTCGATTTGTTTTATGTATGTGATTTAATTCCTTTGATACATATCATCCTCTCTACCATAAGTAGTATACTCCATTTATTGACACCATAGGGGACACAATGGCACCCCATCACTCTAGGCACTTCCAAAATCTCCCCCCATTACCGAGATGTGTACCAGGTCTCTTGCCATTTAGGCAAAGAAGACATCGCACAAGCACTGTCATCGGTTCATCTTTTATTGGAGAAACTTTGATTGGGACTCCTCCCCCTCAAAGTACTCCTTTCACTACCCCACAAGGGAGTCCTAACACCACCCCTTTGGGCAGCCCACACGCTACCCCTTTGGGGATTCCACACATTACCCCTTTGGGTAACCCATCTCACACAGCTCCGCAGGGAACTCCTTTGAACATTGCGGTTCAAAATCATTTTTCAATGGGAAACAAAGGCCCCTTTTTAGCATCCCTAAATATCCCAGATCTTAGCAAGTTAACTAATGACCCCATTTCTCATAACCAAATTTGGCCCCCTATGCCAACCAAGTTACCTTTGGATATACCAAAATTCAAGGGGGAATAGGGAGAAGATCCAAGAAACCATTTAATGACCTTTCATTTGTGGAGATCATCTAACGGCACCACCAACGACTCAATTCTCCTATGGCTTTTTCAATGCACCCTCACTGGACCTACGGTGAAGTGGTACATAAGTGAAGCCTCTGGTTCCCACGCAACCTTTGATTCTATAGCTAGGTCATTTCTCACTTTTTCCAGCTCCCAATACTTCAGGACATTATCCTAGAGTTTCTTACCCATTTCTAGAAAACTTCTTCCACGCATATATCAGACCATGTCCATGAATGACGGAAACTTCATAGCCTGTGAAAGGTACAAGTAGACGAGGACCTCATCCTTGACTTGTTTTTGAAATCTCTCACAGTAGAAATCTCAAAATATGTGTCTATCACATTACCAAAAAATGAGGAAGAGGCTATCAGTAAAGCTCAACAATTTGAGTTAATTTATACTTAGTCTAGATACCTTTATCATGTCCTTCCATATGCCCCTTGACTAAATTATTTTAGAACAGAAACACCAGGAGCATCAATTGTTGTGGATGGTTTGATCTGCACCGTAGCCCAAAATCAACCCATAAACACTTTCTAGCAAGCTGGAAACATGTACAATGGCCCAACCAATTACTATCCATATAGTACCTAACCCACAGTGCAACCATCATCCAACATGGGATATTATCCTAATTCATTTTCACACTCACAGAACCATGTTATGCAAAAGGGCCAATATCTAATCATGCAAGGGATTCAACATCCCCCCACGCAAGGTGGTTAGTACACCCCACATACAACAAAGGTAGTTTTCACCTCCTAAAACACCTACACCAAACCGAGGCAAGGGAATCCCTACTTCCCTTTCACTGCATCCTAGAAAAAGCCCCCCAGCACAAAATAATGCTAGGGTTAATTTTGTACAACCCTCTTTCTCACAATGGCAACAGTCCTCTCAACATCTGAATACGGGAAACTCACAAAATTCCAACAAAAATAAAGGAAAGAACAAACCAAAATGGGAAGTTGGGCAGGGGGGAAATGTCTAGTAGCAACCTTCATGGCCACCAATTGGGGGAAATCCCCCTAACCAGAACCAAAACCAAGGCCCAATTAAATAACAACTCACAAAATTAGGAAAAAAACTCTAGTTTAATCATTCTTGTTCTATTTGTGGGGAATATGGCCATTACACCCACCACTTCCATCAACTCCCTGATTTGAAAACAATGAAACTTACCATGGGGCAGGGTGGGCCACACCAACAAAATTACATTATGCAAGACCCTTTCCCCCATCAAGGAGTAGTGAATGCCCAGCACGAACCCCCTAAAAGCAGTATTAGAATCCCCCTGGAGGGAATTCCATGGATGCCACCAACCATGACATCTACATGGTAGGAGAGGAAGTTCTCCTGAAAATACGACACAAAGACTATGGAACCCCTCTAGAAACCAACCCTTCAACATCAACCACAACTAAAACTATGCCCCCTCTGACCTTGCCTTGACCCCCCTTTGAAACCATCCCACATACGGCTAAAGGGACACTTCGTCAAGTAGGGCTTACGTCAAAGGCATCTCATAGTTACAGTATCGTGGATGATCTTGCCCAATATCCATTTTCCATGTCAGCAGCGAAATTTTTGCATAATTTCCCAACCCAGCAAAAAGTTGTTCTTTCTGGGTTAGGATCCATCGGCGCAATCAATTTTCATCTGACAGCTTTCGACTTGGATAATGCTACCCCACACCTTCTACGATTTGTTGCCTTCCAGCTTCTAGTCACCATTTGTGATATCAACATCCATCGTTGCATTGTTGATGAGGGGGAACCTACTTGCATCATGTCAAAGTTTGGTAGAAGCTGGATTCTCCCAAACTAAAACCATCACCTATTACACTTAGAGCATACGAAGGGTGCCCAGCAGCCCCCGTAGGACTTTTTTGAGACATACCAATAGAGCTTGTTGGAAAAAACATTCTAATTGACATAGAATTCCTTGATGCCCAACTTTATTACAACATCTTGCTGGGTCATAACTACATGTATGCTATGACTATGGTGTCATCTTCTGTATTCCATATCATGATGTTCCCCCATGAGAAGAAAATTGTTATGGTAGATCAACTCATGTACTACGAGAAAAAGACCACAAATGCTCCCAACGAGGTGTTACCTTTCATAGGATCCCACAGAGATTTGATTACAACTTTTACTAAAACAAACCCAGGGATGTTCAAACCATCATCATTACTTGGCACATACCCTGGAAACCCACCCCTATTATAGGCCCCCCCTCCAACCCCGTTGTGCATGATGAGTTCGGAAAACACACCGCAATCCTAGGAACTAGTTCCAAACACCCTAATGTTGTGGTTACTGACTCAATGTTCCTACCCTATGATATCACTCAAACACCCTTCTTATATCCCCCACCTAGTTTAGTTTCACAACAGGTCATGCAAACCCTCACATTTCTAGATATCGCTTTAGCGATCCCTGTCTAGTTTATGGCCCCACAAGCCATGTCTACACACTCAGGTATTACCTCGACATGCATCATTCATGTAGCCTCTTCTCAGGAAACCACCCCAAATTGAGCTACGTCGGTGTCAACACACATAGGTGCTAACAAGAGGGATAAAAAAAAGGCAAAGAAGGTGGAGGCCTCAAACATGCCTCACTGAGGGTAACATCACCCAGTGCTTTATGTGAAGTAGTAGGACACCCTACAAACTTGTGCCTAGAGTTACAAGATTTAAAATCCATTCTTCATGCCCCAAAAATGCCAATAGCCCCACCTCTAACCTATAACATCCCCTAGATAAAAGTTCATTTAATAAAAGTTAATAAAGGAAAATTAGGACCACGGTTAAGGGACACGTATTCCAAGCTGAATTTTGTGCAAAGATATCCTAGTGGGCATCAGTGGATGTGTTTATGGATAAAGTAAATTGGCAAAGGTAATGGTTAAGGCATTAAAAATGAAAAACGTTATTTTGGCACATTTATTTATGAAAATAAAGGAAAATAGGAGAAAAGGAAGGTGAAAGGTCGCAAGTTTCATGTGAGGAGTAAATTGAAGGAAAATAATGGAAAATGAATAAAATAGAGAACTCATTAATAAAAAAGGCTTCTAAGGATCAGTTCATGGCTTTTGATCAGTTCAGTTTTGCAGCTCTCTCATTATTCTCTCTCTCACACTCTTGGACACTTAAAGTTTTCTTGGACCATTCTAGATTTGGAGCAAGGAAGAGAAAAGAAAGCAAAGGATAAGGAAAAGGAAGGAAAGCACAGATCAAGCAAGGAAGAGTAGGATCAAGCAGCTTCAATAGGAATACTTGCAATTAACATATTGCATGTATGATTTCCTAGATTGTTTTGACATGCATGGCTTTGCATGATGGTGGTAACACCCTCCTCCCACAACTACCCAAGTAAGTAGCCAATCGAGGTAAACGTGCGACAAGAAGCTACTATGATTGGATTTGACCTCCTATGTGACCTTAAGGAGGTGGAATCAACAGAAACATCACACACAGTCCTCCAAAATCAGCTTATGGACCCACAGAAACTAATCCAACACTTCAGACAGCTTGCCCTTGGGTCCTACTAAAGTTTTGACCATCTTAGGCCTCATTCTCTCTCATGTTATAGGCATGACAGTGTCCAAGAACCAAAAGTCACTCTGACAGGGTTGTGTGCTAGCGTCTAGGGACCCAATTTCTCAGTTATATGCTAGCAACCCCGAGATTTAAGCCACTTTTTCAGGCCCATAGCCTAGGTCACTGCCCAGAATGGAGTGATAGCTTAAGACCAATAAAATAATAGGAAAACAATGATTCCAAAGCAATAAGTTTAACAAGACCTTAACCAGACCCCTATTAGCCATGACAGGAATTTCATCAAACATGTCATCAACATGTAATCTATAGGTCTAAACAACATAATTAAGTGTAGGGATCTCATACTTATCTGAGAATCACTATGAATGATTGTTCCCTCATGTCATTTGTTGCATTATCATTTATTAGGCCATAGATACATTATCCATTCATCTATAAGTAAAAAAATTCTGAGATCCATACATAGCTATTGTCATAAAACATACATATAACCAACATAATAAGGGCAGAAATATCATAAACATATCATCCATAAAATCCACATATACATAAGTACATTTAAACATGAAAATCAAGGGAATGAATTTCTAATTAATAAATGCAATAAACCAACCGAAGATATGACTACCACATTACACTCGACCGTAGATTGGTTGATCCAAGTCTCTCTTCATCCAATCACCCCCGTGCCAATTCCGAGCATGAACCTGGGACTCATAGAACACACCAAAAACCACCAACAAGCATGGAGTCCACCGATTTATCCGCCTGCACCGTGAGGAATTTGAGTGCCCCCTAGTCTCTCAGGCTTTACTCTAATCCATAGTTTGATTCAGGGATCACTAGTCCCTACATTAGGACACACTCTCCAGGCTTTACCATACATCCCATCTCGGGACTACTAGGTCCAACGGAGAGAAATCCACCTCTTGGCTTTACTGCATATGCCTCCATTCACCGGGAAGGATTCCTAGGCCCACCGAGGCACACAATCTGGATTTACCACAACCCACAGTTTGGTTCAGGGGTTACTAGGCCAACAGCTTTACCATGATCTGTAGTCTAGTTCAAGGACCACTAGGCCATGTGTTTGTTAGTTCAGAGATCCACCCCACTTAGCTTTGAATCCATCTAGCCATCCCACATTAACCGAATATGAAAACCCATCTCATCAAAGCTATCAAGAAATGGCAAGGCTATGCTAAAGAACATTATCACACCTGGAAAAACCCATGCCATGATAGAAAAGAACCACATGCAATACCATGCATGCCAAAGTGCTTCAAGAAACTCTAAGTTTCCAAGAGTAAGAGAGAGAGAGAGAGAGAATAATGAGAGAGCTCCAAAGATAAACTAACAAAAGGTTACCAATTGATCCTCAAAAGCCTTTTTATCAATGAGGCCTCTATTTTCTTCATTTTCCATTATTTTCCTTGATTTTCTCCTCACATGCAACCTGTGACCTTTCACCTCCCTTTTCTCCTAATTTCCATTATTTTCATAAATAAATGTGCCAAAAATGCCATTTTTCCTTTCCAAAGCCTTAGCCATTGGCTTTACCAATTTCCTTAACCATAAACAACCAAATGAACACCCCCTGGGATGTCTTGCACTACATTCTGCTTGGAATAAGTGTCCCATCAACCATGGTTATTGTTTTTTTTAACTTTTATTACATGGAATTTTCACGAGGGTTGTTAGAGAACCCTCCCCCTTGGAGGACACCATCCTCGGTGTTCAATCACACATATACTTCAGCAACCCGCTGAAATAATACATACTACTCATGGAGCTTTATAACATAGCTCGATGCAGTATTTACAATGAAGGACCTACTCAAAAGAAAAACATCATGACAACATAGCACATACTAGAGCTTTATAACATAGCTCATTACGGTATTTACAATGATCATCTTGTTGATTGCCAACCCACATGACATCATAACTTCATGGTAACATAACCACATGATAGCATGGTAACATACATGATAGCATAGTAACATGACAGAATAATCATAATGACACGACACCCATACTGCTTAGTGGAGCTTTATAACATAGCTCATGGTGGTATTTACATCCATATACGTATGTACATATAGCAACATCACCAAAATATATACCAAAAACATGTACCAAAACATATACCAGAACATCATATCAAAACATATACCAAAACACCATATCAAAGCATATACCAAAACACCATATCAAAGCATATATCAAAACACCATATCAAAGTTGTTTTTCCTCAACCGGAAAACAAGGAAGGATACATAGCCCGCATTTGATCCACCATCTCCCATGTAGCTTCATCGGGCCCAAAGTGATTCCATTACACTTTAACTTGCTTGATTGCTTGGTTTTGGAGCATGAGCACCTTTTTCTGCAATATACACTAAGGCTTCAACTAGAATTCTCCATCTGGTTCCACCTGCAATACAAACCAGTCAATCACATGATCAACATCCTTAACATACTTCTTAAGCAAAGATACATGGAAAACATCATGGACTTTCACAGTCAGAGGCAGTGCAATTCAATAGGCTACTGGCCCAATCCTCTTAATGATACTGAAGGGTCCAAAAACCGTGGTGCCAGCTTGGCACAAGATCCAATCTGCAAGGAGCTCTTCTTCATTTTGATGTGAAAGTACACATGTTCCCCAACCTTGAACTCCTTGAACAACCTATTCCTATCTGCATAACTCTTTTGTTTATCCTTTTCTACCTTTAGGTTCTTCTTGATCACCTGCATTTCATGTTCCATGACTGCCAACATATCTAGTCCAATCAATACCCTGCTAACCAGATCACTCCAACTGATAAGAGTGTTACAACTTTGCCCATACAATGCCTCAAAATGACTCATCCTCAGTGACTCCTGATAATCGTTGTTGTATGCGAACTCTACAAAAGGAAGATCATCTTCCCACTTCCATTGTTGATGCATCACATACATCCTCCACATGTCCTTAAATATCATGTTGACCCTCTCTGTCTATCCATCTATTTGCGGATGATAAGCTATAATGAAGGCAAACTCTGTGCTCGAACTTGCAAATAAATCCTTCCAAAACTTGGAAGTGAACTTTGCATCCTTGTCTCACATAATCTTCTTTGGAACACCATGCAACCTGACCACATCTCCGATGAATACTTGTGCTACATCGCTAGCTGAGAAAGTAGACTTCACTAGAATGAATTGCACAACCTTTGTCAACCTTTCCACAACAACCATCATGGAATGATGTTGTCTCACTCTCTTTGGAAACCCTGTGATGAAGTCCATGGAAATGACCTCCCATTTCCACTCTGGAATCGCGATCGATTGTAGCAGTACACCTAGATGTTTGCACTCTTCCTTCACTCGCTGACAATCAAAACACCTAGCCACAAAATCTACTACATCCCTCTTTAGATTCGGCCAAAAATAAAATTTCTTCACTGCATTTAATGTCTTTTGATAACCCAGGTGACCTGAATAAGATTTCGCATGAAACTCTCTCAAGATCACCTTCTTGATCTTGTTGTTATCTGGCACATATATCTTATCTCTGAATTTGACCAATCCATACATTGTAAGACAATAATCCATACATTGTGCACCTGCACCTGTACCTATACCACTATATGTACATGTACCTACACCTGCATTTGTACCTGTACTACCACATGTACCTGTACATGTACCTGTACCTGTACCCTGCTGCAACCTATGCACAATCTCTATATACTTGACATCTTGTTGATCTTCTGGCACAATCCTATCCTATAAGTCTATCCCATAGTAGCTCATAGCTTCCAAGTGGTTTACCTCTATCTGCCTGCTAAGAGCATCCACTACCCTGTTCTCTTTACCTTTAATTTACCTGATCTCGAAATCAAACTCACTAATTGTGGTCAACCATCTAGGCTGCCTAGCATTCTGATTCGGCTAGTCAAACAAATATCCCAACCCAATATGATCACTCATAAGTACAAACCTCTTGCCAAAAACATAGTGTCTCCACATCTTCAATGGATGTATGATCGTTGTTAACTCAAGATCATGTGCTGGGTAGTTATGCTTGTGCTCGTTTAGTTTCCGGGACTGATAGCATACTACCTGTCCATCCTGCATAAGGACTCCACCAAGGCCTCTCTTATAAGCATATGTACATACTACAAACTCTTTGTCCGGATCTGCAATCTATATCACTGGTGCATATGTCAACATCTGCTTAAGATACTCAAAGCTAGCCTCACACTCCTCTTTCCATTAAAAATTTTTACCCTTCCTCTACAATGATGTAATAGGATAAGCAATTTGTGAGAACTTCCTGATGAACCTCCTATAATAACATGCCAAACCCATGAAAGATCTCACCTCGTCCACATTCCTATGAGCTACCCACTCCATGATCGCTCTTATCTTCTCTCGATCTAAAAAAATTCCCTCTATCGAGAAAACATGCCCCAAGTAGTGTACCTTGGTCTGAAAGAAACTACACTTGCTGAGCTTAGCATACATTTGATTCTCTCTCAACAACCTCAACACTGCTGCTAAATGCTCAGCACGCTCTTCCTCATTTTTAGAATATACCAATATATCATCAATGAACACAATAACAAACTTATCCAAATATGAACGCAACATACTATTCATCAAGCACATAAACATAGCTCGAGCATTAGCTAAGCCAAATGAAACTACAAAAAACTCATAATGCCCATACCTGGTCCTGAAAGTTGTCTTGTAAATATCCTCCTCTCTGATGCATACCTGATGGTAGCCGGATCTCAATTCGATCTTAGAGAACATTGTTGCTTCTTTTAGTTGATCGAACAAGTCATCAATCCTCGGTAAAGGGTACCTGTTCTTGATAGTTGCTTTGTTCAACTGCCTGTATTCAATGCATAATTTGAGAGTTCCATCTTTCTTCTTCAGAAACAAGACCGATGTGCCCCAAGGTAATACACTTGGCCTAATGTATCCCTTATCCAACATTTCCTTCAATTGCATATTTAACTCAACTAACTCAGGTGTGCTCATCCTGTAAGGTGCTTTTGATGCTGGAGGTACCCCTGACACTAACTCAATATAAAATTCTACCTCCTTGTGAGGTGGAAACTTTGTAATGTCCTCAGGAAATACATCCTAAAACTACTGCAAAATTGGGTACCTTCTTAGCACATCTGCATCCTCAACCTCCCTACCCTTATCACTAGAAATGTGCATTACAAATAACACACACCCTTTCTTGCAGCTACACTTTGCTTGCATAGTTGTCACCATCCTAATTGATGTGGCTTTCTTCTTACCCTACAAGACTCTTAGTTCCTCATTGTAATCAACACACTCAATATCTTTATCATAGCAGTTTACCTTGGTTCTATGAAGATACAATCAATCCATGCCCAACAAAATATTGTATGATCCCAACGGTAATACATTTAGATGTGTTGTGGTAGACATACTATTCAATTCAAATGCGCAAGCTCTTACCCAATGATGAACTCGCTTCTTCGTACCTGTAGCCAATTCCACTAGCCAAGAATTTGCATGCAACTCTTTACTCAAACCACACTTATTCACCAAGTCGGGTGTTGGCTTGGGGATCCTAACCCAATTTCAGAGCTACTTGCGCTAACCAACAAAACCCTACACTATTGGCCCTTTCAGCAACAACCTACGTAGTGCAGGCTGCAATCTCACCCGAAGCAGTATGGGGGGATGCTGGAACCAAGTTTCCACATCCAGAGATGAGTTTGATGTCTTTTAGCACCCTAGATCTGCCTTCGCATAGATCTATAAGCCCCTAGGGCTCGGTACTACAACTCCACTTAAACATCCTTCAGACCTTCGCGAAGGTCCATGATCGGTCTTTGCAGACCCTTAATATTCTGTTCATCCACTTACGTGCATCATAGAACTACTATAGACTAGGGCTCACGTAGATAAGCTTATGTTATTAATAAACATTATATAATTCATTAGAGTTTTCACGTAGTTACATAAACATGCTTGCGTACATCATCTAACAATTATTCAATAGAATCGCGCATTATTAGATCCATATTCCATAAATATATTACTCATCAACATCATAAGTCGTAAACAGAAATAAATAGCAATACACAATATTTCTCTAGAAACAACTTCTTTATTGATTTCTAGTTCAAAATACAGACTCAAAAATTCCCTGCACACTTAGCTGGCAGGGTCCACACACTTAGTTGCACACTCTACCTAGGCCTCTGCGCACTCAGCTGTAGATCCTTTCTCTCTTATCTAACTCACTTCTCTGTGCTTAAGACTTCTCTTCTATCAACCCATTACTCTCATCTTCATCAGATCTCTACCTTAGACTCTCTAAGACACTCCTACTTATATCTTTTTACATACAATCCCATGGTCCACGGACCATGGGTAGATCTCAAAACCGACTCAAATTTTACATAAACAAAGGGATAAAACCCCTCTAACTCAATATCCATCTACTCACTCCGCATCCACAAATCGCAAAGACTTTACATCCTTTACAATAATTACATCAAAACTTGGGTTTTTAACCCCAAAACTGACCCAGGGGACCCCATCCCAAACGGCCCCCAACATAAAGATCATGACTCGCCCTGAAGTCACTTAGCTAACAGTGTGATCTTGCTACGAAGAGCCCCCAGCTTCACTTGAACTACTGCAACCTCAGCAGTGCTCTGCGTGGCTGCCTGCTTGACCTCTTCCACAAGCTTCTCTGTAGCTGGTCCCTTTGCGGCCAGCTTCATCATTTGTTGTTTCTGCTGCAATCCTGTGAGATTCTCCTAAATCTTGGTCATGACCTAGTAAGCTTCGTCTAACCAGGGCCCCGGTCGGGCCTTAAGCAATGCCTCCTTATTTTGTGTTGCTTTGACCTGTGCGACGAGTTGCTTCCCTTCCTGCCACTTGGCTAGGCATTGTGCTAGGGAAATGGAGTGTGTCGTTGCCCATAATTCATCATATTGTTTCTGTAGCTCCCGAACCTTTATATTCAGTATCTGCAGGTTTGGGTCTTCCTGCAGAGTAGTCACCAACTCCATTGTCTACTCAAATAATGTTGAACAATCAGTGACTGCGACATCCAAAGTGGGCATCCCTTCTTTTATGGCGGCTCCATGCTGCTCCATGACCTTGGGTGGAGTCGTGGGCTGCAACTTTAATGTAGTTCAGTTATTTTCTTATTGAATTCAAATTGAATTCATCCAATCTCTACCTTTTCCTTGCGCACTCCAGTAGCTAACTTCCTGATCTTAGCTTCCAAGCTGTGTGTCCTCAGGAATGTGAAGCTCAGGCACTATTCTGCATGCCTCTGCAACTGCAGACTCCAATCGGGAACTCTGTGCCTGCAATGTTTCCTTTTCTTTCAAGGCCTGCATTTTCTCGGCAAACATCTACTCATTGTTCACCCTATATTCGATGATCAGATTGAGAGCGCGCTGCTCCCGAGCTCTCAATTCCTCCATCATCCTTGCCTACTGTTAGGGTCCTATAATAATAGGATTCATAATTTTGAATTGGCTATGGTTAGTCTTGTAATATTTTACATACTTTTGCTTTCTGAAAAATGTTTTCCATATTAAAAATTAAAAAATGTAAAGAGGGTATGTCCTAAAAGAAATATCAAAGGACAAAAAGAATAAGAAAAGATTAAAAAAGTGAAAAAATATGAACCCCAAACAAAAATAGATCATGAAAGTGTGCAAGTCTAAGTGTCACTACTTTCTACTTTATTGTGCAAAATAATGGTTGTGTGCAGCTTGTCATAAAGGTCACAACCCATGATAGTCAAATAGTTTAATTTTGACTACTTCATGCTTTAAATTTCATGTTTATAGATAGAGAATAAGGATCTAGCCAAACTGTTTAATCTTGGCAGATCAGTAATTAGGTAGAGAAATAAAATGTGCTCATAAGCTTAATCTAAGCCATTGGAAGTTATAAGGTTAGAATTAGATAGTTTACTTTTCAAAAGAAAAAGGAAAGAAAGGGTCTGCTAGCCTAAATGCACCCAATAAAATGAAGAAAAATTGTTAGGGTAAGTAAAGGGTAGGTACAAGAAAGGTTGCATAAGTACAAGGTTGTTAAAGCAAAAGCACATTTATCATGCTTAATCCTATGTTTAGTGTGCAGGAGTAGTTATGAAAGTGAAATGATGTTCACAAGCTAATTTACTTCCCCTCATTTCATTTCACCCCCCACTACATACTTACTAATTTCCCCATTATCCCATCATTTCTTAAGAAAATACCCTTTTCCCTTCATTTTGACCCTTACCCCTTGGTTTCACACATTTCCCTAGCAAATTACCCTTCAAAGGTCATTTTCCTACCCAAAACCCCTTTTCCCTAGTGTGAAAACCATTCCCCTTTGAAAAAATCATTTTCCCCTTATTAATTTCCCTATTTTATCTAAAAAACCCATAAAACCCCCCTTGTCCTAAGTTTTGTTTCCCCCTCGCTTTATTTAATTAACTCTTCCATTCATATATTTCCTGACAAAACCCTTTTAACCCATAAAACCCCTTTATCCTAATTTTGTATTCTCTCCTCCACACCCCCCCCCCGCTTTATTTAATTAACTCCGTCATTCATATATTTCCCGACAAAACCCTTTTAACCCATAAAACCCCTTTATCCTAAGTTTTGTTTCCCCCTCGCTTTATTTAATTAACTCCACAAAATTCACATTTTCTCGATATAAACTCATTTAACCCACCACCCTTGGTGTGGTTAACAAACCCCGCCACATTTTAAACCCGGGTCCCATTTTACTAAACCCGCTTATATTTAACCCCACTTTATATCATTAATTAATTACAATTAAGTGTAATTAATCCCCCTGGGCCCCGCAAATCTCTACCCTTATTCCCTCCATGCATTTCCACCACGCGACAGTCATTAGATCTTGCACCCCTAGATCTGACGGTGCGCATCCATATCGCGTTGATTTCTTTTCCGAGCTTTACCCGCCCGAGAGCACGCGAGATTCACAGTTTTGCTTGGGCCCCTTTCGGTTATGTGGCAGCTTTGGGTTAACTCGCATGCTCTCATGGAAAAACCGCCCAACTACCAAAAGCAATGCGATGAACCTTAATACTGCCTCCCCGCATAGGCCGAAACCATCCACTGTTCATTATGAAATTTTGCGCCAATTCTAGCCGTTACCCGTTAAAATGCCGAAGACCCTCATTTTCACTCTTTTCGCTCGTTTTTCACTGAAAGTTACCTAACCCTTCCTACGCCACCCTGAGCCTCTGCAACCAAATTTCACCATTGATTACCTATTGAACACGCTCCGGACTCCATCCACAGACATCTCAGTTCAATCAAAGCCATTCATTGCCTTCCCCACACACCTATGCTTTATTGATGATTGTTTTATTTTGCAGGTGATTAGCAGAATGGGAGCTTGGAAAAAAAGTTTTGATACTAGTTCCAAAACCTGTTTACTCCATGATTCGTAAGAAAATGTATTCAAAAGGCTTTATTTAGAAGGAAAAGACAATTATCATAAAGTAGAAAGAAATCATTTACATAGAAGCATTAATGGTTAAAATAGAGATGAAATCATTTTCACCAGCACAGCAAAAGATTCTTACAAACTACTCTCCAAGCAACATTTTGTATTCTACATGTGTCTTTTAGTAAAAATCATTTTTACTAGAAACACAGAAGCATGAAAGAATGAGTAAAATTTACAGTAAAAGGTAAAATGAAAGCAGGTGACAGAGCATACAATTAAAAGACGAAAAAGAGGAGGCAGATGAAAGTGTATCAGATGAAAGATCATAAGTAAATATGACATCCAACGTGAAGATCAAACAGCCAAGTAGCTTAAAGGTAAAAAGATCAAAGACTAAAAGACAGCAGAACCTAAATAACAGGGACAACAAACAGTAGTTCAATAGTTGTCTCTATCTTCTTGCATGAAGATATTTCTTTTTCCTAGATTAGTTATTAATGCAGTTTGAGATATTTTGTAAGTTCTTTTGTATAAATAATTCATAATTCAAAGTATTAAGGGTGGATTTCTATACATTTGTAGAGTTATTTTGTTCTTAAACCTAAGGGTTATTGTAACAATTTTCAAGTCAACAGCCTAGAGCAAGTAATAAAAAGATTGCACTACAGGATTCATGGGATGAGCTATTGCAGTGAAGTATCTTCTTTGTCTGATTTTGTTACTTTCTTATGTGTTTCATAAACTTGAATGCTATCTAAATTTGAATGAATTAACTGGAAATTTAACTCAGAATTTGTTTAAGTACACTCTGTTTTGCATAGTGAATCATTTATATGTTTTCCTCTTATATTCGGATTTGAGAACCCTTAATTTCTCTCCCATCATGGTTGACCTCTTTCACTTCTCTTCATAATATGGCCTAGGGAACCCTTAATTGCTCCCTGGATCCGATTGGAAACCATTTCACCATCAAACCTTTGAGATATGTAGTAACTCTTCTATCTTGCCTATAGACACTATTTTTAGAACTTAATCCAGTCCTGTTTGTCTGACATTTGACCCCATAGCCCAATGGTAAAAGACAACCCTTTTTCATCTAAGTAAGTGATCCCACCACCCAAATTCAAATAAAAAACCCCAGCACAATCATAACTAGCCTAAAATAAATTAACTAAAACAAAGTTAAATCATAAAGAGAGAGCCCTCTCTGAGATTAGGAAGGCTAGATCATGATCTCCAAAGTTGGTTTGTGGTTACCTCTATCATTTCTTTTTTTGGCAACTTGGAAGAAATTTTGGAGTGATAAAATCATTGGTGACCATACTGGGGACTCGATCCTTGGTCTAATACTTTAAAGAAACCTTAAATTTCATCTTGAGCCCCTTAAGGTCATTTTCACAAGTTGTTTTTGAAAAATTTCATAAAAAACAGTTAAAAAAGTTAAAATTCTGGCTCCCAAGAAGACTCACTATACTAGGGCAAATCCAGATCCAAACCCTGCTACTATAGTTGATGACCCAAACAGGATTTTAAGAAAATCCAAAAAGGTAGAAACTCAAGCAAGTAGTAGCCAGTTAGTCAAAGAAAATTCACTCCCTGAGGAGTTGTCAACTTTAGAGGAAATTCCATTTGATTTTTCATTTGACCTCTCATTGTTTAGAACTAAATCTGAGAATGCCATCCATGAAACAGTGTTAGACCATGATTTTATTCAACTCATTGAATCAAAAAGGGTGATTATACATCCAGATTTAGATAAATTTGTCTTGGAGACTTTTGACAAGTTAGAAGCCTTGACTTCTACATTGATAAGCCATATAGATGATGCTTACCTTTAACAATCTGTTGAACTAGCTGCCCTCACTACTGCTACCTCTGAAATTTCTACACAATCTTCACTCACTGTAAATACACATTCATTTACCACCACCTCACCAATATTATCCACCACGGTCCATTCCCCTAAACCAATTATTCATCAGCCAAGCACCTCATCCCCATCTAGTTCATCTCCATCAAGTTCAAGCCCTTCCTCAAGCACCACAACCTTACCCCCTAGTCAAACCAGAATCCAAGCCATGGCAAACTGATATGCACCTCTGGTTTTACCTACACAACTCCATGCCATGCCCCAAGATTATCAAAGCAAAATCTTTTTGTTTGATGTTACTGGTCAGTACACTGCCCAACAGCATGTGAACAAAATGACTGACTATTTTGAGTTGCATGAGGTAGATGAATCAGATGTCCAAATGAGGTTGTTTGCTCAAACATTAACTGGGGATGTTAAGAAATGGTTCAAAGCTTTACCTACCCACCATATTGCAGACTTAGTTGCTTTTCATAGATTATTCATTGATAGATGGGAAAGAAAGAAAAACCCTTTGCAAATACTTTCTGAATATGATAACATTAGAAGAGCTCCTAATGAGTTAGTTCAAGATTATTGTATAGGTTCAATAACATCTACAATGCAATCCCTGCTAATATAAAGCCTCCACATGACCTAGCATTAATTAAATTCCCTGATGGTTTTGACACTGACATGTCATACCAATTAAGGGAAAGAAACCCTGAAACATTGGAACAAATGCAAAGCAATGCTGTTAGTGTAGAGGCCAACCTATTAGCCAAGAAAGCCAGAATGAGAAATGAAAAGAGAGTTGTAATTAAAGAGGAAAATTCTACTTCTGATGGAAAGATAGATAGTTTAGCCAAGAGTGTAGAAAGAATAATGGATAGACTAGAAAACATGGAAAGGAAAACTCAATGGGAGAATCAAAAACCACCCCCAATAAGAAACCCCAACTTTAGGAAGAATCCTAACACTGGAAAGAATGTTATACGAGATCAACAAATTAGGCCCCCCTTCCAGGAAAACTATGTTGAGGTTCATAGAGCCATGAAGAAGAGGATGACACCCAGATAAACTTATTAGGAATAAAAAATGAAGATGTTGTTTTTCTTACTCAAGAAGAACAGGAGTTGTACATGCTGCAACAATTGAAATTAGAATTTGGTGAGTCCTTTAACTTTAAACAGGGTTATGAGTCAGCTATATATGAGGTTCACAAATAGTATAGCTTAAGAAGTAAAAAGAACAATGAAGCTCCCACTAAAAGATCAATCCAGACCCAAACTAAAAATATAACAGAAGCTCCTGTCACTAAAATTTTACAAATCCTCCCTAGGGGAACACCAAAGACTTCTACCCCAAAAATTGTAGATATAACCTCTACTGAAACTCAAACTGAAACAGTCACTCAAAACATTCCAAATAGGAGTAATTAGAACAAAACTGTTGAAACACAGACTGAATTGCCTAGTACTGAAAGACAAGATAAAAACACACAAACTGCATTTGTTAAGGAAGATCTCATCCAAACAAACAAAGCTCAGCTCCCTTTAAACCTCAAAACTGAAGATATCAGTTCCTTTGACCGAGTTAGTAAAGAATGAATCCTATAGATCACAGATAACTGAAACTTTAAATATAGGAGAGGGAGAAGATGTTGTCAATTTGAATGATGATCAACCTGAATTATTGTTTGGCCCTGAGGCGAATGGTATTCATCAGGAAGGGGGAATCCCTCCTTTCTACATTAGCTTGAACATTCATGACAAAGTATTACATAATGTTATGTTAGACTCAAGGTCATCCCATAACTTGATGCCAAAAGCAATCATGGAGAGACTAAACTTAGACATTACCAGACCATATAAGGACTTGTTTTATTTTGACTCTAGCCAAGTTAAATGCCTTGCTTTGATCAAGGATTTATGTGTAACTCTAGTCCAGTGCCCAGCAAAGAGTATTTTGATGGACATAGTAGTTGCAGACATCCCACCCAAATGTGGAATGCTACTATCTCGCTCATAGGGAGAAAAATTGCAAGGGATCCTTGCAGTTAGATATGTCATATGCCACCATATCTATTTTTGGCCAACAAAAGAAACTATATAGAGAGACCTTGATGAAATACATGTGAGTAGTGTAGAAAAACCACAAAACTTCCCTATATACTCTATGCATTCTGATATGGACTCTTTTATCTTGTACAATTTAGACCATGACAAAAAGGAAATCACAACTGAAGAACTGAAATACAAAACAGCTAACAGTGAGAACATTTTTCATGAGTCCCTATGGCATCTATATTTTGATGGATTTGTGAATAGGTTAGGGGTTGGTGCAGGAGTGTGGATCCACAATATGGAGAATAATAATTCTGAGGGACATGCATTTAGATTAAACTTCAAGTGTACAAATAACATGGCAGAGTATGAAGGTCTAAGCTTAGGATTAAAAATGGTTAGAAAACTTGGAGCCAAGAGAGTTTCTATACTTGGAGACTCATAATTGATGATTCGACAAATTAATGGTGAATACTCTGTAAACAATCCTATAATTAGTCAATATAGGGAGATTATCCTAGATTTGATTAAAGACCTCCTAGAAACAAACTTTGTTGCCATTCCTAGAAAACAAAATATGCAAGCCCACAGTCTTGCCACTTTTGCTAGTACCTGCAAACTGCCCTTTCAACCCAACCATCAGTACACTGTAGAAGTGAGACATAGGCCTGTTATACCAGTCAATTTGAAGTATTGGCAGATTTTCTCCCAGGATTCTCAGATTTATGATTTCATGAATGCTAAAGGTGAGTTTCATAATTGTAAAATAGATACAGACTGTACAATAGAAAATAACATAGATAGTGACATAGATGTAAATATTTTAGATATAGGTAAGCCTACTAATTTCAGTAAATTAGAAGTAGATAACTTTAAAAATGTAGAAATAGAGGAAATAATGAATGATGATCCTGAAATTCTTAATCTTAAAAATACTTTTTTGCCTTAGGGATTAGTCCCCTTAGAAGATTTGTTTGATTCCAACGATGCAGCTAGGAAGCTGAAAATGGAGCCTTTGAGAGCAGATATAAAAGAATGTCACATGGAACTGAGGAAAAACCTAAACTCATTAAAATATCAAAAGCCTTACCTCCAGAGGAAAAGTTAAAATACATAAATATGTTTAAAGAGTTTCAAGATTTATTTGCATGGAGTTATGAAGACCTAAAATCTTATGACCCCAGCATAATTCAACACAATATACCTCTCAGAGAGGATCATAAGCCTTTTAAACATAAACTTAGTAGAATTAATCTAGTCCTTATGCCATCTATTGAGAAAGAAGTTAAAATAATGTATGATTCCCAAATTATAGCTCCCATTAGATACTCGGATTGGGTTTCAAACTTAGTCACTACTAGTTAGAAAACTGGAGAAATCAGACTTTGTGTTGATTTCATAAATTTAAACAAGGTCTCATTGAAAGACAACTGTCCTCTACCAAAGATGGACCATATCCTTCAGAGGGTAGTAGGCTCATCCAGAATTTCACTGCTTGATGGATTTTCTGGATATAACTAGATCTTAGTTCAACCATAGGACCAAGCCAAAACTGCATTTACTACCTCTTGGGTTACCTTCATGTATTTGAAGATGCCTTTTGGATTAATGAACACAGGAGCAACATTTCAAAGAGCTATGGATATAGATTTTTCCAAGGAGATCCATGATTTCCTAGTGGTATACCAAGAGGACATCAGAGTCTTTTCTAAATCGGACAATGAACACCTAGACCACCTGAGAAGAGTTTTCACTAAATGCAGGAAATTTGGGATTTCTTTAAATCCCAAAAAGACACTCTTTGGTTTAGAAGAAGGAAAACTGTTGGGACATATAATATCCAAAGATGGAATTAGAATAGATCCTGCTGGAATAGAGGCAATCTTGACCATCACCCATCCTAGAAACATCAGAGAATTGCAATCATTTTTAGGCAAAATTAATTTTCTTAGAAGATTCATTTCAAATTTAGTAGAATTAATTAGAGAATTAAATAACATGTTAAGAAAAGATCCAGCACTTAAATGGAAACTGGAGGCCAAACAGTCCTTTGAAGCCATCAAGGAAGCCCTAACCAAAACTCCAATCCTTATAAGTCTTGATTTTCAGAAAGTTTTTCTTTTGCTTCAAAACACACCATTGCATCGGTCTTGCTACAAATGAATGACCAAGGATATGAACAACCAATTGCATTTTTTAGTAAATCCTTAAGAGATGCCACACTCAAATACAACATTATGGAAAAACAAGCATTAGCTTTAGTAAAGGCTATCAAAGATTTCAGAGTCTATATTTTGTATTCTCACATTATTGCTTATGTTCCAAATTCAGTAGTTAAGGACATTTTGACACAAAATGGGCCTGAAGGGAAAAGAGGCAAATGGATTGCCACTATATTGGAATATGACATAGAAATAAAGCCTACTAAACTTATCAAAGGCCAAGGTTTAGCCAAAATCATGGCTAAATCGAACTATCAGGCCCTAGATATTAATTTCATTGGTGCCCTTGATGATCAAGAAGAGATGGCGACTCCACAGATCAGTGAACCTTTTACAGATTCACCCTGGTATGCAGATATCATATTTGTATTACTAAACTTACAAGCTCCTCCTAGTTTAACAAGAACTAAAGCTATATTTTTGAAAATGAAGTCATTAAAGTAGTGTATCATAGATAATGCTTTGTTTTGGAAAGGCATTAGTGGTATTCTTTTGAACTGTATACTGAAAGATGAAGCTGATAAAATTATGCAAGAATTTCATGTAGGGGATTGTGGAGGACACTTGTATTGGAAAGCTACTGGTGACAAAATCCTGAGGGCTAGTTTTTACTGGCCCACCCGGTTTGCAAATTTTAAGAAACATGTGACCTACTGTCATAAGTGCCAGATATTTGAGGGAAAAAGAAAACTTTTACCCTTGCCTCTTAAACCAATCTCCACAGAAATGCCATTTCAACAATGGGGGTTAAACTTCATTGGAGAAATACACCTAGCCTCCTCAGCCCAGCATAAGTGGATTTTGACAGCCACTAATTATTTTACCAAATGGATAGAATCCATCCCTTCTAAACAAGCCACAGACACTGTCATTATCTCATTTCTAGAAAATAATATCCTGTCAAGATTTGGATGCCCCCAAAATCTCATTACTGATAATGCAGCTGCCTTTAAATCCAAGAAAATGATATACTTCTGTAACAAATACCACATCACCCTTGGCCACTCCACTCCTTATTACCCTCAAGGTAATGGACTTGCATAATCCTCTAACAAAAGCTTGGTCAATATCATTAAGAAATTACTAGAAGACAACAAAAAGACATGGAACAAAAAGTTGGTCAATGCCTTATGGGAAGATAGACTAACTACTAAGAAGGCAATCGATACATCTCCCTATCAGTTAGTATTTGGGATGGATGTTGTTTTTCCATCATATTTGGGAGTGCCAGTGATGAAGATCATCCAGGAGTTGCAGGTAGAGCCAAATGATATCCAAAGAAGGATAAATCAGACCATACACTTGCAGCAGACCAGAGAAGAAGTATATGTAAAATCACAACTAATCTAGGACAAAGTCAAAAATATATTTGATAAAAAGACTAAAGCTGATGATATTTACATAGGCAATAAAGTTCTTAAGTGGGATTTAAGAAGATAAGACAAAGGAAAACATGGCAAATTTGACTTCTTATGGCAAGGGCCTTATGTCATTTATGGTTACAGAGGTAACAATTCTTTTTTCTTGAGAGAGATAGATGGATCAGATCAACCAGGAGGACCTGTCAGTGGTAGAATGCTGAAGCATTATTTTTCTATAGATTAACAATAGTTCATTTTACTTTGATCATTGCACATAACATTGCAGAGTTTAGATTGGATTGGATGGTGAGCTTTTGAAGTTGAAGCCTGGAGAGAAGGCCCTGAGCTTTGAAGGTTTCACCATCATAATTATGAATAAGGCAGAAATCATAGAAGAACAGTTTACAGGGTAATTGCAGTCACAATTCCAAGGCTACTGATCTTAAAGTTCTTGACATTCCACCAGGAAATGACATCCCCATGTGGAGCCATTGTTAGGGTCCTATAATAATAGGATTCATAATTTTGAATTGGCTATGGTTAGTCTTGTAATATTGTACATACTTTTGCTTTCTGCAAAATGTTTTCCATATTAAAAATTAAAAAATGTAAAGAGGGTATGTCCTAAAAGAAATATAAAAGGACAAAAAGAATAAGAAAAGTGAAAAAAATATGAACCCCAAACAAAAACAGATCATGAAAGTGTGCAAGTCTAAGTGCCACTACTTTTTACTTTACTGTGCAAAATAATGGTTGTGTGTAGCTTGTCATAAATGTCACAACCCATGATAGTCAAATAGTTTAATCTTGACTACTTCATGCTTTAAATTTGATGTTTATAGATAGAGAATAAGGATCTAGCCAAACTGTTTAATCTTGGCAGATCAGTAGTTAGGTAGAGAAATAAAATGTCCTCATAAGTTTAATCTAAGCCATTGGAAGTTATAAGGTTAGAATTAGATAGTTTACTTTTCAAAAGAAAAAGGAAAGAAAGGATCTGCTAGCATAAATGCACCCAATAAAATGAAGAAAAAATGTTAGGGTAAGTAAAGGGTAGGTACACGAAAGGTTGCAAAAGTACAAGGTTGTTAAAGCAAAAGCACATTTATCATGCTTAATCCTATGCTTTAGTGTGTAGGAGAAGTTATGAAAGTGAAAGGATGTTCACAATCTAATTTATTAACTTCCCCTCATTTCATTTCACCCCCCACTATATACTTACTAATTTCTCCATTATCCCATCATTTCTTAAGAAAATACCCTTTTCCCTTCTTTTTGACCCTTACCCCTTGGTTTCACACATTTCCCTAGAAAATTACCCTTCAAAGGTCATTTTCCTACCCAAAACCCCTTTTCCCTAGTGTGAAACCCATTCCCTTTTGAAAAAATCATTTTCCCCTTATTAATTTCCCTATTTTATCTAGAAAACCCATAAACCCCCCCCCTGTCCTAAGTTTTGTTCTGCCCCCCCCCCCCACCCCCTTGTCCTAAGTTTTGTCCCCCCCCCCCCTGTCCTAAGTTTTGTCCCCCCCCCCCAACCACTTTATTTAATTAACACTGTCATTCATATATTTCCCGACAAAACCCTTTTAACCCATAAAACCCCTTTATCCTAAGGTTTGTTTCCCACCCCACTTTATTTAATTAACTCCGCCATTCATATATTTCCCGACAAAACCATTTTAACCCATAAAACCCCTTTATCCTAAGTTTTGTTTCCCCCTCGCTTTATTTAATTAACTCCGCAAAATTCACATTTTCCCGATATAAACCTGTTTAACCCACCACCCTTGGTGCGGTTAACAAACCCCGCCACATTTTAAACCTGGGTCCCATTTTACTAAACCTGCTTATATTTAACCCCACTTTATATCATTAATTAATTACAGTTAAGTGTAATTAATCATCCCCGGCCCTGCAAATCTCTGCCTTTATTCTCTCTGTGCATTTCCACCACGTGACATCCGTTAGATCTTGCACCCCCAAATCTAACAGCGTGCATCCATATCGCATTGATTTCTTTTCCAAGATTTACCCACTCGAGAGCACGCGAGATTCGTGGTTTTGCTCGGGCCCCTTTTGGTTACGTGGCAGCTTTGGGTTAACTCGTGTGCTCTCATGGAAAAACCACCTGACTGCCAAAAGCGGTGTGATGAACCTTAATACTGCCTCCCCGCGTAGGCCGAAACCATCCACTGTTCATTATGAAATTCCGCGCCAATTCTAGCTGTTACCCGTTAAAACGCCGAAGACCCTCATTTTCACTCTTTTCGCTCGTTTTTCACTGAAAGATTCCTAACCCTTCCTACGCTGACTTGAGCCTCTGCAACCAAATTTCACCATTGATTACCTCCTGAACACACTCCGGACTCTGTCCACAGACATCTCAGTTCAATCAAAGCCATTCATTTCCTTCCCCGCAGACCTATGCTTTATTGATGATTGTTTTATTTTGCAGGTGATTAGCAGAATGGGACCTTGGATAAACAGTTTTGATACTAGTTCCAAAACCTATTTACTCCAATATTCGCAAGGAAATGTATTCAAAAGGCTTTATTCAGAAGCAAAAGACAATTATCATAAAGCAGGAAGAAATCGTTTACACGGAGGCAGTAATGGTTAAAATAGAGATGAAATCATTTTCACCAGCATAGCAAAAGATTCTTACAAACTACTCTCCAAGCAACATTTTGTATTATACATGTGTCTTTTAGTAAAAATCATTTTTACTAAAAACACAGAAGCATGAAAGAGCGAGTAAGATTTACAGTAAAAGGTAAAATGAAAGCAGGTGACAGAGCATACAGTTAAAAGACTAAACAAAGGAGGTAGATGAAAGTGTATCAAATGAAAAATCATAAGTAAATATGACATCCAGCGTGAAGACCAAATAGCCAAGTAGCTTAAATGGAAAAATATCAAAGACTAAAAGACAACAAAACCTAAGTAACAGGGATAGCAAACAACAGTTCAATAGTTGTCTCTATCTTCTTACATGAATATATTTCTTTTTCCTAGATTAGTTCTCAATGCAGTTTGAGATATTTTGTAAGTTATTTTGTATAAATACTTCATAATTTGAAGTATTGAGGGTGGATTGCTATACATTTGTATAGTTATTTTGATCTTAAACCTAAGAGTTATTGTACCAATTTTCAAGTCAATAGACTGGAGCAAGTAATAAAAAGATTGCACTACAGGATTCATGAGATGAGCTATTGTGGTGAAGTATCTTCTTTGTCTGATTTTGTTACTTTCTTATGTGTTTCATAAACTTGAATTTTATCTAAATTTGAATGAATTAACTGGAAATTTAACTCAGAAATTTTTTAAGTACACTCCATTTTACACAGTTAATCATTTATATGTTCTCCTCTGATATCCGAATTTGAGAACCCTTAATTTCTCTCCCATCCCAGTTGACCTCTTTCACTTCTCTTCATAATCCGGCCTAGGGAACCCTTAATTTCTCCCTGGATCTGATTGGAAACCATTTCACCATCAAGCCTTTGAGATCTATAGTAACTCCTCTATCTTGCCCTATAGAAATTGTTTTTAGAACTTAATCCAGTCCTGTTTGTCTGACATTTGACCCCATGGCTCAATGGTTAAAGGCAACCCTTTTTCATCTAAGTGATCCCACCACCCAAATTCAAATCAAAAACCCCAACACAATCATAACTAGCCTAAAATAAATTAACTAAAACAAAGTTAAATCATAAAGAGAGAGCCTTCTCTGAGATTACGAAGGCTAGATCATGATCTCCAAAGTTGGTTTGTGGTTACCTCTATCATTTCTTTTTCTGACAACTTGGAAGAAATTTGGGAGTGATAACACCTGTAGCACGTGAAGAAGCTCATTGGGGAGCATTGTGATGTTCAGTCCAATGTTCTTAAGGGTGCTTAAGATGATGTAGTCATCGGCCGACTCTGTCCGTAGGGACCCTTCGGGTAATGCAACAGTGCAAAGATATAGGCTCCTCACCAATTCCGCAGCCTGACTCGTCCCCCTGGCCAGTTTCACTTGTGTTGCGCTCACTTGACCCGCGCCCACCTCTATATTGTTAGCCTGGATCTGCAGCTAACACAAATCCTATGGACACTCCCTAACATATGCATATACTGTTGCTCGAACTACTGCAACACTTCAGTTGTAGTGTCTCGTATTTTGTCACCAATCTCATCAAGATCGCCCTCCGTCAATACCATAGGATCACCCTGTGACTTGTCCGATTTTTTCTTTTTCGAAGGACCTTCCCGCTGCTCCTGTCCACGCTTCTTTGGCCAAAACGGGGTTCTCTACCCCTCATCTCCTCCACCACCTTGTTCGGATTGTTCTTCCACCTCAATCTCAAGCAAAGGGGATTTGCCACTTCTCTCTAACTCACGTTGCTCTTGTTAAGCCTTCTCCTTAGCTGCGCACTCTTTCTCTGTTTGAGCCTTTTATGACGCTTCCTTCTTCCTTTGCGTGGACAACTTTTCTGCAGCCTGCTTGGCTGCTTCCTTTCTTTTTTATGTTGCCGAGCTTCCCGCACCCTTACTATTTCCATCATCCAAGTTTGAGGGGGCACGTCACTCTACTGGTAATCACTTGATTACCTCCTGTATGTCTATATTTATTACCAAATATGGCAAGTCATGTCATTTCTGCTACGGATCCTTCCACGCCTGGATGTAAACTCAGTGGAAGTCAGTCTTGAACGTGGAAGAGGATAACAACTACGTGTACAAGGTCGGGGACAACCTTGGGCACTAGTTGATGGCCATGTAGAGGCTTGATTCCAACAGAACCCAGAAGATTTTTGTTTATGTGACCCACGTGGGGTCCTTTGTAGCCCATAGGGAGGCAAACTGCACGGCCTTTGGCAATCCTTCTTCCAATGGAGGAAACTGGCTATACTCCAGCTACTCCCATGCAACCAACATAATGGAGAGCAGCAACCAATTATAATGGAATGGCTCAGTCTCATCTTGGGCCTCGTGGCAATTCACAAGGAATTCCTTGCACAGGTACTTGGACCAGTTGAACTGCACACCCTTTATGCATTGTGCAATTATGGATACCACGGGTGTCGGAACTTCGTCCGCATGGCACTTCCTCATTACCTTCCCTACTAAGATCTGTGTGGCAATTTTCACTACAGGGTCATTTATGGAGGTGATTGAGTATCCTCACGCCTTTTTCACGAGGTCAAATTCCTTCTTCATCCTTTCTGCCAAATCCTTTTCTCTTGTCTTTCCGCCAAACTCCTAAGTTGGATTCAATCCCTCGTATGGTAGGTGTGTGATCCTGTGGATGAGCATGTCAGTGATGGGTATAGGCCCTCCTAGCCATAATCACCCATCGTGCACCAGAGTGAGTAGTTGGCACACACAAGCTGTGTTGATTAGGGTGCTGTGATAATGGGGCACCCAAAACAGGTTCAATAATCTTGAATTCCCCACACCGCGGATCCATTCCACCGTCTCTAATGCGGTGACACCTAGGTCCACATATTAGACGCGCTTCATATAGTTAGCTGTTGCTAATTGAGGGAACCTAGCATGATCTGTGAGGTCCCAATCTTCCATCTTCAGCAGTGGGGTCTGCGCAAGCCGCAAACCTTCAAAGGGAACCTGCTCAGGCAGCAAGGTCATAGAAATAGAGAATTTGTCTGAGTTTTGGTCCTTGGTGACCTTCGCCTTTCCCTTCCATGGAGGGATATAGTCAAGAAGCTTTGTGATGGGCTCCATTCCCTTAGTATCTACGTCTTTTGTGCCTTGTGCTTGCTTCACCTCTAAATCGATGACCTTCTCGGGCTTCTTGTCTTTCTTTTATTTTCATGTTGCAGAGTGCTTTCTTGGTGATTCATGTACTAGCACCAGCTTCTTCTATTTATCCTCCTTTGGTTTATGTGTTTCTCTAGTAGGGGTAGGCTTTGGCCTATGCAACCTCAGTGTCGTAGGCACAGGAGTTGGAGTTTCCATACTCACTACCTCTGGAGTAGCTCCTTCAGAAGCGACATCTCCACCAGTACTCACAGTCTCTGCAGGGCTTGGTCCTAGCATCTTTTCAAGGATGAATTTCTGATTCAACTCAGACAACTTAGCAAATGCAAGGCTCGTGACTAAATCCTCCCAATACGTGTGGTTCATAGGCAACAGATAGCACAACTCAACAAAAACTCTAAGGGTGTAAAGTGTTCTCTATTGGACCGACACGCATAATTTATAGGGGGTTTTAAATTTAAATCTCACTGTTCCTCCCAAATTTCGACTATTAATTCTATTTTGGCGGAAGATCTTCAAATATTTTGGCCTTAAATGCTGCCAGCCCGCTCCTCTTAACTATCTTCTAGCTGTCAAATCATGAACAGTGACTCCAACGGTCATTTTTCTGGTGTGTTGTACGGTACTTCCCTCCATAGCACAGCTTCCTTCACGCAACTTCATAGGTTGTATCTGCATCATCTTCTACACAGGCTGCCTATTGCGTAGTCCTCGAACCTTGGGAGTGTAGTTTATAGTCCCGCACTCCCTTGCAACTGCCTGGAGCACTAAGACTGTCCTGCCACCATATAGCCATTGGGCAGGATCCCATGTATACAACTTCAGCAGCTTCCATTCACTCTTCCTAGAAAAGGTTCTCCATTCAGCTTCAGGAGCTGAACTGCACCTCCATCTGTAATTTCTTTCATAATTTATGGCCCTAGCAAATGCATCTGAAATTTCCCTGGAAAATTAGTGAACTTACTATCATATAAAAATACCAAATCATTTACCTTAAAAGTATGAAGCTTGATGTGTCAATCATGCCAGGATTTTTCACATTACTTCTGTACTTGTTGCTGGAATCTAGCCAAGAATCAATCCTCTTCGAGCTCCATCAGATGCACGAGCCGTTACTTGAAGGCTTCACGATCCACCATATATATGAGAGCTTCTATGCATAGACTAGGCATAATATACTCCATTGGCATCACTGCTTCTACACCGTAGACGAATCTGAACAATGTTTGTCCTATCAACTTCTTGCAAGTAGTCCTATACGCCCATAGCACTGCAGGTACACACACATCCTAGTCATTTCACTGCGCGTTGTAGATCTTTGTCATTGCATTCTCCAAAATCTTATTTAAGGCCTCCACAATACCATTGGCCTGTGGGTGATATGGTGTACTCTTCTGATCATAAACCTAAAATTATTTCGTTAGTGCGCTGATCGTCTCGTTCAAAAAGTGTGTACCTATGTCGCTCATCAACACTTTTCGGTAGCCAAACCTAGTTTATTCAATAAAAAACTTCGTTGTTATTTCCCTTGTAAAATCCTTAACCAGCTGTGCCTCTGCCCATCTAGTTAGATTCTTCGTCACAGTTATGATGTAGCACGCACCAGTTTTATTCCCTATCGGTTGAATCAGCCCCATGAAATCAATCGCCCATTTTTCAAATGGCTTAAAATATACTTGAGGATTCAATGGCAACTCATCCCCTCACAATGGTCTTTTGATTCATTTACATGCATCACATGCCCCACAATATGCTTTGGAATCCTTATGCAGTGTTGGCCACCATACACCTGCACGCAAAATATTTTGTGCAATCGCTTTTCCTGCATAGTTTCATCCCATAGCTCCTCCATGAGCTTTTGCGAAAATGTTATTTCTCTCCAAATCTGGCACATATCATCGCAATATATCGTCTACATCCATCTAATACATATGTCCCACAATCATAGAAAAGTTTGTCACACGCACTACTAGGTCTTTCTTTTGTTGAGTTGTGTACCCTTCTAGTGCCATCCCGTAGTCAAAAAGTGAATAATATCTGTAAAATTATTATCTGCTACACGCACTACCAAGAGCTACGCATCTAGCAACCTTTCCTCCAAATTATTAGGTTCCTCTCCTGTTTCGATCTGTGATAGATGGTCATCCTGCATTCAACCTCCCTGGCTTCATAGTGACCTCAAAGTCATACTCTTGGAATAGCAGCAACCATCGGTAGATCTTCTCCCACAACACAAGCTTAATTACTAGGTATTTCAGGGAAAAATGATCTTTGTACATCTTGAAATGTTTCTCCAACAGATAGTTCCTGAACTTTTGAAGCGTGTACACCATAGTCAATCCTTCGCGCTCTGTTTTTAAGTAATTCTTCTCGGCCTTTCATAATTTCCTACTTTCGAAGGCTATAGGATGGTCTATCTCTCCTTCACCGGCCTGTGTTAGCACTGCACATAATGCAATGCAAGAAGCATTGACATGTACATGGAATTACTTCTTCCAATCAAGGAAGACCAAGATTGGCGCGGTGACCATCTTCTCTTTCAACATGTCCAAACTACACTGACATTCTTCATCCCAACAGAATGTAGAGTCCTTCTTCAACAGTTTCTCCATGGGCACGGTAATCTGAGCATAAGCCTTGATGAACTCCCTATAATATCCAGTATGTCCCAGCATCATGCGCAACTGCTTAACACTCCTTAGGGCCTCCAAATTTACTATCACTAATATATTTGTAGTGTCCACCATAAATCCCTACTTGCATACCACGTGACCTAGAAAAATCCCAAAGGGGACACCGAATAAACACTTCTTCAGATTCAGCGTGATCTAGTACCTGTGACACGTATCCAACATCAAGCGCAAACTTGCTACATGGCGCTTCACTAACCCAAACACTATCCAATCATCAAAACATACTTCCAAGAACTTATGAATGAATCCCTTAAACGTTGCTATAACTACGTGAGAGAATATCGCAAGTGCATTCTTGAGTCCAAACAACATCACAGTATACTGGAAAAAACCCCATTCCGTTGCAAAGGTTGTTTTTCTCCTATCCTCTTACGCGATCTTCATCTCATGGTACCCCTCCAATGTTGTCTAGTACTTCGTCTATAAACGAGGTCGGGAATGGGTCATGGACACATGCATCATTAAGATTCCTCAGATCTACGCAAATCCTAATTTCATCCTTCTATTTCTTAACCACCATGGGGCTCACCCAATCACACTCCTCCATAGGTTCTATGATGCCTGTTGCCATCATCTTATCCAATTCCAAGAAAACGTTTTCCTTATACTTAGAATTTAGGAGATACAGCCTCTGCTTAACAGGCTTTGCGTCCAGCTTTGGAGTGATTTTCATAATGCCCAAGTCTCATATTATGCCCTTCAAGTCCGAAAACTTGGTAGGGAACAGATCCTGATATTCGTGGAGTAACTCAGTAACCTTATCCACAGTAGCATTGTCCCAGTATTCCCCAATCTTTGGAAACTTTGGTTCTACTTCAATCTCAATGTTTAATTTCTTGGTTTTCAACGGCGTAGTGATGTCTGCATTCTCTATTTGTGGACCTTCAACTTCCTGATGCCCCTCCACCTCTGGAATATTAATATTTCTTGGATCATCATCCTCCCCTTCAGGTGTGACGTTATAACATTCCATCGCATGGCATAGATGGGTGCTCCAATTCGGCTGGACCCATTCCAGAGGTTCTTATGGCGTTCTAAAGATCATTGCCTTAATCTCCTGCAGGGCTTCATCAATGCTCTCAAACACATCTTCAAAATTGAAGGTCATTAAGAATCCTTCTCTTAATATGTCCCACTCCACGGTGCCATGGCGGAGCTCCATCTCCAAATACCAATTCATGGGGATTATCTCTAAAGTATGGCAAAACAAGTGTACCCACTCCAACTGTGGCTCCGTTCCATATGCCTTAGCCCACTTTTATAGGTGATTGCACGGGTCATTCATCCCATAATATTTCTTAGTCAATTGAAGATTAGGTCAACCAAACCACAATCTCAACATTCTTCTATAATCACACCCTCCATCAAATATATCCTTGTGTGTACCCCACCATCGTGCGACATAGCATGCAGTGCCAAGTCTAATGCTTCGAAGCGGTGATGCTCGGGGACTTCACGCTCAAATGCATCCATAAACTTATCCATGTCAGTTAAACCATCATAATAAGGTAAATTCCTTACCTCCGACGAAACACATCGCAACGATTTAGTCATCATGTTGCAACGCAGTGTAGATACTTCATGTAGATGATTTTGCCAATGCTCCAACTCTTCATCTAAATCAGAGGTGCAGGAACTCTCCTGGTCCCATGCAATCCATCCATCTACTGTTGGATTGATCCAGTCTTGATCTCAAGCTATTATTTTGTAGATTTGGTCTAAATCATCCTCACTTTCTTCATAATCACGAACCGGTTCAGTGTAGTGCACCCCTTCTGCAGGGTCCAATGACACTACAACCCGAAGTGATTTTCTCCCAAACGACATTGTCCTCTTCTTCAAATTCATGACCCCATTCATCTCAATGGCCTAGTCAATTCCGAGGAGCGCAGGGTATATATTATTGTCATCAATGATCTCTATCACTTCAAATTCATCCATCACGCTTGCACCTTCGATATCAACTATTACCCAAGGTAGTCATCCCATAGGTATGATCTTCTACTAGTTTTCCATTCTAAGTTGGATCAGAGACCATTGCAGCGCGGGTCTCCCCATTCTCTCCTGGGTTTTTTTTCGAAAAACGTTTTCTTCCGATCCCTAATTCAAGATAACCTGGTCCATATCATAATCTAATATCTATGTAGTGAGCCTCATCTCGCGCCCTATTCTTGCCTTATGCTTGCCAATTTTTCTTACTACATAGTGTCTAAAAGGGGTGTTTTCTTTGCTGGCGCATTTGTTTATTAACTCTTGTAGGCCCTTCACATCTTTGCTATCACATAGCAGTTTCATGCAGGTATCCAAGAATATAGTAAGGACATAGGGATCAACCTCTATAGGCACGTTGGTTTCTCGTACTTTGTTATAGCTTCCTGAGGTGGAGGCCTCAACAAAGCTTTTATTGGCTTCCATAAAAGTTTCCTTAGCACAAGTCAAATCAAAACCAGCTTCTTTTTCTAGGGCCTTGCGGACCCATCCCTCCTATTCAAGATGTTTTATTTTATCATCGCTAGTTGTTATTCCACTTCTTAGCACTATGTTCACATTCTGAACTTCTTCGCAGGGCTCATCTCTCATCACTTGTAAGTTCTGTGTAGGTTGTTGACGTTGTGCCTTCTTCTCCTACATCTTAGCTATCAACAGAGGGCATTCTTCTATAGTGTGGTTGAACTGGCTACAATATTGACATGATGGGTGTGTATGATTCTGACTCTCTCTTGCGTAGTGCCCTGGTGTTCCATAGTTATAGAAAATAACCTATCCGTGACCTCTACTAGGTCCTCCTCCTCCTCGACCTCATCCTCTTCCTTTATAACCTCCATGCGTTCCTCCTGCACCCTGATCTGGAGGCTGCGTTTCTACTTGCATTCAGTAGGTAGGTGTTCTTACCATCATCAGCTCATAGTTGCGACAGTGGCACTCATCGTGACCCACTGATTTACAGAAATCGTAGAACATCTGTTCTAGTGTCTGAATGAAATTTTGAAGAAAATGGAAATTATCCGTTGTGTGTTTTCTAGACACCTAACAAATAGTGCACCATAGCGTGGCCCCCATGCTTGGTCTTGTTGGAGCTTCTGGCCTCAAGGAAATTGGTCCCCCTCCTATGATATAGTTTGAAAATACAGGGCATTGGTCTTTATCATGCCCCTAGATCTTACATTTCATACACCCGACATCCACGCGCACCTCTGGCTTAGCCTCCTTATCTTTCTTCAAGCTTTGCAATTCTAATCATAGGCTTTGTAACTGAGAATGGATGTGTTGTACCCCCAAGGTCACATCTGGCATAGGCATCGCATGTGACCTCATTGCAATTTCCAAGGCTTCTGCCTGAGTTCCTATCTTCTTCTCTGACAAAGCAATCCTTAGGTGGGGCAGAAGTGAAGCTATAAACCACTCACATGCTAACCATCTGTGAGCTGCATATTAGCTTCTCGAATCACACATTTCAGCCTTTGATCTAACTCCCAAGGTGTCTCATCAACCCTCATCTTGATCTCCTTAAATCCAACTACTGACTGCGATTCAGACTTAGGCTTACTAAACTCTTTGTTTAAAGCAGCCTTAGTCTCTACTAACGTTGCCACACGATGATCAAAATAGTACTTAATATACCACATCAACGCGCAATCCTGCAGAGCAGTAACCAACTGTACCTTATTTATGTTTTCATCAACCATCTGTTGTGTTATCCACACAGCATTCACAACAAACCAAAACTGATCTGTATCTTCACTCCCTATGAACTTGAAAATTGGCAGCTTCATTGTGTTCGACATGTTGAATGGAGGTGGTGGTGGTGGAGGTGTGGGCGAAGGTTTATGCGGTGGAGGTGGAGGTGGAGGTGGAGGTGGAGTGGATGGCTGATGTGTCCATGGAAAACCATGTCTTATCAGTTGAACATCACTCTGCAGTGAGGCTTGTACCACTCCCTCATCCTCGCTCGAAGGGGGTCCAATAAATGGGCTATATTCAATACCTGATCTTTCTCGATATCTGAAGAGTTTTCCACTTCATGTAGCTCCAAACATCAAGGCAATGGTATAACCCATTTTTGACACAAGAGCATCTTAATCTAGGTATTCAAAGATCTCAGATACTTACCTCATTATCCTTTGAAGAAGCGTTTCTCTGCTTCATTGTAGCTGACTCAGTTATCATCTATGAATTCTGTAACAAATCCTCCTATAATTTGATCAAGCTAGTGGTCGACATCCTACGCGATTTTGTCTTCAGAGGCTTCCAATCATCATACCAACTCTAGAGTCCACACTATTGGACCGTTAAGCTTCCACCTAAATCTCAATCAAAGGGGATTTGCCACTTCTCTCTAACTCGCGTTGCTCTTGTTAAGCCTTCTCCTTAGCTGCGCGCTCTTTCTCTGTTTGAGCCTTTTATGAGGCTTCCTTCTTCCTTTGCGTGGACAACTTTTGTGCAGCCTTCTTGTCTGCATCCTTTCTTTTTTATGTTACCGAGCTTCCCGCACCCTTACTATTTCCATCATCCAAGTTTGAGGGGGCACGTCACTCTGCTGGCCATCACTTGATTACCTCCTGTATGTCTATATCTATTACCAAATATGGCAAGTCATGTCATTTCTGCTACGGATCCTTCCACGCCTGGATGTAAACTCAGTGGAAGTTAGTCTTGAACATGGAATAGGATAACAACTGTGTGTACAAGGTCGAGGACAACCCTGGGCACTAGTTGATGGCCATGTAGAGGCTTGATTCCATCAGAACCCAAAAGATTTTTGTTTATGTGACCCACGTGGGGTCCTTTGTAGCCCATAGGGAGGCAAACTGCACGGCCTCCGGCAATCCTTCTTCCAATGGAGGAAACTGGCTATCCTCCAGCTACTCCCATGCAACCAACACAATGGAGAGCAGCCACCAATTATAATGGAATGGCTCAGTCTCATCTTGGGCCTCGTGGCAATTCACAAGGAATTCCTTGCATAGGTACTTGGACCAGTTGAACTGCACACCCTTCATGCATTGTGCAATTATGGATACCACGGGTGTCGGAACTTCGTCCACATGGCACTTCCTCATTACCTTCCCTGCTAAGATATGTGTGGAAATTTTCACTACAGGGTCATTTATGGAGGTCATTGAGTATCCTCACACCTTTTTCATGAGGTCAAATTCCCTCTTCATCCTTTCTGCCAAATCCTTTTCTCTTGTCTTTCCGCAAAACTCCTAAGTCGGATTCAATCCCTCGTATGGCAGGTGTGTGATCCTGTGGATGAGCATGTCAGTGATGGGTATAGGCCCTCCTAGCCATAAGCACCCATCGTGCACCAGAGTGAGTAGTTGGTGCACACAAGCTGTGTTGATAGGGGTGCAGTGATAATGGGGCACCCACAACAGGTTCAATAATCTTGAATTCTCCACACCGCGGATCCATTCCACCGTCTCTAACGCGGTGACACCTAGGTCCACATATTAGACACGCTTCATATAGTTAGATGTTGCTAATTGAGGTAACCTATCATGATCTATGAGGTCCCAATCTTCCATCTTCAGCAGTGGGGTTTGCGCAAGCCGCAAGCCTTCAAAGGGAACCTGCTCAGGCAGCAAGGTCATAGAAATAGAGAATTTTTCTAAGTTTTGGTCCTTGGTGACCTTCGCCTTCCCCTTCCATGGAGGGATATAGTCAAGAAGCTTTGTGATGGGCTCCATTCCCTTAGTATCTACGTCTTTTGTGCCTTGTGCTTCCTTCACCTCTAAATCAATGACCTTCTCGGGCTTCTTGTCTTTCTTTTGTTTTTGTGTTACAGAGTGCTTTCTAGGTGATTCACGCACTAGCACCAGCTTCTTCTATTTATCCTCCTTTGGTTTATGTGTTTCTCTAGTAGGGGTAGGCTTTGGCCTAGGCAACCTCAGTGTCGTAGGCACAGGAGTTGGAGCTTCCATACTCACTACCTCTGGAGCAGCTCCTTCAGAAGTGACATCTCCACTAGTACTCACAGTCTCTGCAGGGCTTAGTCCTAGCATCTTTTCAAGGATGAATTTCTGATTCAACTCAGACAACTTAGCAAATGCAAGGCTCGTGACTAAATCCTCCCAATACGTGCAGTTCATAGGCAACAGACAGCACAACTCAACAAAAACTCTAAGGGTGTAAAGTGTTCTCTATTGGACCGGCACGCATAATTTATAGGGGGTTTTAAATTTAAATCTCACTGTTCCTCCCAAATTTCGACTATTAATTCTATTTTGGCGGCAGCTCTTCAAATATTTTGGCCTTAAATGCTGCCAGCCCGCTCCTCTTAACTATCTTCTAGCTGTCAAATCATGAACAGTGACTCCAACGGTCATTTTTCTGGTGTGTTGTACGGTACTTCCCTCCATAGCACAGCTTCCTTCATGCAACTTCATAGGTTGTATTTGCATCATCTTCTACGCAGGCTGCCTATTGCGTAGTCCTCCAACCCTGGCAGTGTAGTTTATAGTCTCGCGCTCCCTTGCAACTGCCTGGAGCACTAAGACTATCCTGCCACCATATAGTCATTGGGCAGGATCCCCTGTATACAACTTCAAGCAGCTTCCATTCACTCTTCCTAGAAAAGGTTCTCCATTCAGCTTCGCGAGCTGAACTGCACCTCCATCTGTAATTTCTTTCATAATTTATGGCCCTAGCAAATGCATCTGAAATTTCCTCGGAAACTTAGTGAACTTACTATCATATAAAAATACCAAATCATTTACCTTAAAAGTATGAAGCTTGATGTGTCAATCGTGCCAGGCTTTTTCACATTGCTTCTGTACTTGTTGTTGGAATCTAGCCAAGAATCAATCCTCTTCGAGCTCCATCAGATGCATGAGCCTATCTCGAAGGCTTCACGATCTACCATATCTATGAGAGCTTCTATGCATAGACTAGGCATAATATACTCCATTGGCATCACTGCTTCTACACTGTAGACAAATCTGAACAATGTTTGTCCTGTCAACTTCTTGCAAGTAATCCTAAACGCCCATAGCACTGCAGGTACACACACATCCTAGTCATTTCACTATGTGTTGTAGATCTTTGTCATCGCATTCTCCAAAATCTTATTTAAGGCCTCCACAATACCATTGGCCTGTGGGTGATATGGTGTACTCTTCTGATCATAAACCTAAAATTATTTCGTTAGTGCGCTAATCGTCTCGTTCAAAAAATGTGTACCTATGTCGCTCATCAACACTTTCCGGTAGCCAAACCTAGTTTATTCAAAAAAAAACTTCGTTGTTATAGCCCCTGTAAAATCCTTAACCAGCTGTGCCTCTGCCCATCTAGTTAGATTCTCCATCACAGTTATGATGTAGCACGCACCAGTTTTCTTCCCTGCCGGTTGAATCGGCCCAATGAAATCAATCGCCCATTTTTCAAATGGCTTAAAATATACTTGAGGATTCAATGGCAACTCATCCCTTCACAATGGTCTTTTGATTCATTTACATGCATCGCATGCCCCACAATACGCTTTAGAATCCTTATGCAGTGTTGGCCACCATACACCTGCGCGCAAAATATTTTGTGCAATCGTTTTTCCTGCATAGTTTCATCCCGTAGCTCCTCCATGAGCTTCTGCGAAAATGTTATTTCTCTCCAAATCTGGCACATATCATCGCAATATATCGTCTACATCCATCTGATACATATGTCCCACAATCATAGAAAAGTCTGTCACACACACTACTAGGTCTTTCTTTTGTTGAGTTGTGTACCCTTCTAGTGCCATCCCGTAGTCAAAAAGTGAATAATATCTGTAAAATGATTATCTGCTACATGCACTACCAAGAGCTACGCATCTAGCAACCTTTCCTCCAAATTATTAGGTTCCTCTCCTGTTTCGATCTGCGACAGATGGTCATCCTGCATTCAACCTCCCTGGCTTCACAGTGACCTCAAAGTCATACTTTTGGAATAGCAGCAACCATCGGTAGATCTTCTCCCCCAACACAAGCTTAATTACTAGGTATTTCGGGGGAAAATGATATTTTTACATCTTGAAATGTTTTTCCAACAGATAGTTCCTGAACTTTTGAAGCGTGTACACCATAGTCAATCCTTCGTGCTCTGTCGTTAAGTAATTCTTCTCGGCCTTTCATAATTTCTTGCTTGCGAAGGCTATAGGATGGTTTATCTCTCCTTCACCGGCCTGTGTTAGCACTGCACATAATGCAATGCAAGAAGCATTGACATGTACATGGAGTTACTTCTTCCAATCAAGGAAGACCAAGATTGGCGCAGTGACCATCTTCTCTTTCAACATGTCCAAACTACACTGAAATTCTTCATCCCAACAGAATGTAGAGTCCTTCTTCAACAGTTTCTCCATGGGCGCGGTAATCTGAGCATAAGCCTTGATGAACTCCCTATAATATCCAGTATGTCCAGCATCACGCGCAACTACATAACACTCCTTAGGACCTCCAAATTTACTATCACTAATATATTTGCAGGGTCCACCATAAATCCATGCTTGCATACCACGTGACCTAGCAAAATCCCAAAGGGGACACCGAATAAACACTTCTTCTGATTCAGCGTGATCTAGTACCTGTGACACGTATCCAACATCAAGCGCGAACTTGATACATGGCGCTTCACTAACCCAAACACTATCCAATCATCAAAACATACTTGCAAGAACTTATGAATGAATCCCTTAAACGTTGCTATAACTACGTGAGAGAATATCGCAAGTGCATTCTTGAGTCCAAACAACATCAAAGTACACTGGAAACAACCCCATTCCATCGCAAAGGTTGTTTTTCTCCTATCCTCTCACGCGATCTTCATCTCATGGTACCCCTCCAATGTTGTCTAGTACTTCGTCTATAAACGAGGTCGGGAATGGGTCATGGACACATGCATCATTAAGATTCCTCAGATCTACGCAAATCCTAATTTCATCCTTCTATTTATTAACCACCATGGGGCTCACCCAATCAGACTCCTCCACAGGTTCTATGATGCCTGTTGCCATCATCTTATCCAATTCCAAGCAAATGTTTTCCTTATACTTAGAATTCAGGCGATACAGCCTCTGCTTAGCAGGCTTTGCGTCTAGCTTTGGAGTGACTTTCATAATGCCCAAGTCTCATATTATGCCCTTCAAGTCCGAAAACTTGGTAGGGAACAGATCCTGATATTCGTGGAGTAACTCAGTAACCTTATCCACAGTAGCATCATCCCAGTAGTCCCCAATCTTTGGAAACTTAGGTTCTACTTCAATCTCAATGTTTACTTTCTTGGTTTTCAACGGTGTAGTGATGTCTGCATTCTCTATTTGCGGACCTTTGACTTCCTGATGCCCCTCCACCTCTGGAATATTAATATTTCTTGGATCATCATCCTCCCCTTCAGGTGTGACGTTATAACATTCCATCGCATGGCATAGATGGGTGCTCCAATTCGGCTGGACCTATTCTAGAGGTTCTTGTGGCGTTCTAAAGATCATTGCCTTAATCTCTTGTAGGGCTTCATCAATGCTCTCAAACACATCTTCAAAATTGAAGGTCATTAAGAATCCTTCTCTTAATATGTCCCACTCCACAGTGCCATGGTGGAGCTCCATCTCCAAATACCAATTCATGGGGATTATGTCTAAAGTATGGCAAAACAAGTGTACCCACTCCAACTGTGGCTCCGTTCCATATGCCTTAGCCCACTTTTATAGGTGATTGCACGGATCATTCCTCCCATAATATTTCTTAGTCAATCGAAGATTAGGTCAACCAAACCGCAATCTCAACATTCTTCTATAATCACACCATCCATCAAATATATCCTTGTGTGTACCCCACCATCGTGCAACATAGCATGCAGTGCCAAGTCTAATGCTTCGAAGCGGTAATGCTCAGGGACTTCACGCTCAAATGCATCCATAAACTTATCCATGTCAGTTAAACCATCATAATAAGGTAAATTCCTTACCTCCGACGAAACACATCGCAACGATTTAGTCATCATGTTGCAGCGCAGTGTAGATACTTCATGTAGATGATTTTGCCAATGCTCCAACTCTTCATCTAAATCAAAGGTGCAGTAACTCTCCTGGTCCCATGCAATCCATCCATCTGCTGTTGGATCAATCCAGTCTTGATCTCAAGCTATTATTTTGTAGATTTGGTCTAAATCATCCTCACTTTCTTCATAATCACGAACCGGTTCAGTGTAGTGCACCCCTTCTGTAGGGTCCAACGACACTACAACCCGAAGTGATTTTCTCTCAAACGACATTGTCCTCTTCTTCAAATTCATGACCCCATTCATGTTAATGGCCTAGTCAATTCTGAGGATCGCAGGGTATATATTATTGTCATCAACGATCTCTATCACTTCAAATTCATCCATCGTGCTTGCACCTTCGATATCAACTGTTACCCAAGGTAGTCGTCCCATAGGTATGATCTTCTACTAGTTTTCCATTCTAAGTTGGATCAGAGACCACTGCAGCGCGGGTCTCCCCATTCTCTCCTGGGTTTTTTTTGGAAAAACGTTTTCTTCCGATCCCATATTCAAGATAACCTGGTCCATGTCATAATCTCCTATCTATGTAGTGAACCTCATCTCGCGCCCTATTCTTTCCTTATGCTTGCCAATTTTTCTTACTACACAGTGTCTAAAAGGGGTGTTTTCTTTGCTGGCGCATTTTTGTATTAACTCTTGTAGGCCCTTCACATCTTTGCTATCACATAGCAGTTTCATGCAGGTACCCAAGAATGTAGTAAGGACATAGGGATCAACCTCTATAGGCACGTTGATTTCTTGTACTTTGTTATAGCTTCCTGAGGTGGAGGCCTTAGCAAAGCTTTTATTGGCTTCCATAAAAGTTTCCTTAGCACATGTCAAATCAAAACCAACTTCTTTTTCTAGGGCCTTGCGGACCCATCCCTCCTATTCAAGATGTTTTATTTTATCATCGCTAGTTGTTATTCCACTTCTTAGCACTATGTTCACATTCTGAATTTCTTCGCGGGGCTCATCTCTCATCATTTGTAAGTTCTGTGTAGGTTGTTGACATTGTGCCTTCTTCTCCTACATCTTAGCTATCAACAGAGGGCATTCTTCTATAGTGTGGTTGAACTGGCTACAATATTGACATGATGGGTGTGTATGATTCTGACGCTCTCTCGTGTAGTGCCCTGGTGTTCCATAGTTATAGAAAATAACCTATCCGTGACCTCTACTAGGTCCTCCTCCTCCTCGACCTCATCCTCTTCCTTTATAACCTCCATGTGATCCTCCTGCACCCTGATCTAGAGGCCGCGTTTCTGCTTGCATTCAGTAGGTAGGTGTTCTTACCATCATCAGCTCATAGCTGCGACAGTGGCACTCATCTTGACCCTCTGATTTACAGAAATCGTAGAACATCTGTTCTAGTGTCTGAATGAAATTTTGAAGAAAATGGAAATTATCCGTTGTGTGTTTTCTAGACACTTAACAAATAGTGCACCATAGCATGGCCCCCATGCTTGGTCCTGCTGGAGCTTCTGGCCTCAAGGGAATTGGTCCCCCTCCTGTGATATAGTTCGCAAATACAGGGCAGTGGTCTTTATCATGCCCCTGGATCTTACATTTCATACATCAGACCTCCACGCGCACCTCTGGCTTAGCCTCCTTATCTTTCTTCAAGCTTTGCAATTCTAATCATAGGCTTTGTAACTGAGAATGGATGAGATGTGTTGTACCCCCAAGTTCACATCTGGCATAGGCATCGCATGCAACCTCATTGCAATTTCCAAGGCTTCTGCCTGAGTTCCTATCTTCTTCTCTGACAAAGCAATCCTTAGGTGGGGCAGAAGTGAAGCTATAAACCACTCACATGCTAACCATCTGTGAGCTGCATATTAGCTTCTCGAATCACACATTTCAGCCTTTGATCTAACTCCCAAGGTGTCTCATCAACCCTCATCATGATCTCCTTAAATCCAACTACTGACTGCGATTTAGACTTAGGCTTACTAAACTCTTTGTTTAAAGCAGCCTTAGTCTCTGCTAACGTTGCCACACGATGATCAAAATAGTACTTAATATACCACATCAGTGTGCAATCCTGTAGAGCGGTAACCAACTGTACCTTCTTTATGTTTTCATCAACCATCTATTGTGTTGTCCACACAGCATTCACAACAAATTAAAACTGATCTGTATCTTCACTCCCTATGCCCTTGAAAATTGGCAGCTTCATTGTGTTCGCCATGTTGAATGGAGGTGGTGGTGGTGGAGGTGTGGGCGAAGGTTTATGCGGTGGAGGTGGAGGTGGAGGTGGAGGTGGAGTGGATGGCTGATGTGTCCATGGAAAACCATGTCTTATCAGCTGAACAGCACTCTGCAGTGAGGCCTGTACCACTCCCTCATCCTCACTCGAAGGGGGTCCAATAAATGGGCTATATTCAAGACCTGATCTTTCTCGATCTCTGAAGAGTTTTCCACTTCATGTAGCTCCAAACATCAAGGCAATGGTATAACCCATTTTTGACACAAGAGCATCTTAATCTAGGTATTCAAAGATCTCAGATACTTACCTCATGGTCCTTTGAAGAAGCGTTGCTCTACTTCATTGTAGCTGACTGAGTTATCATCTGTGAATTCGGTAATAAATCCTCCTATAATTTGATCAAGCTAGTGGTCGACATCCTACGTGATTTTGTCTTCAGAGGCTTCTAATCATCATACCAACTCTAGAGTCCACACTATTGGACCGTTAAGGTTCCACCTCCCATGGTCATCTACCAACTTAGCTATCCACTCATATAATTCGATCGGGAAGATGTAGAAGAAAATTTTGGGTATTTCCATATACAAATATATGTCCAACCACTGCTCCTTTGATAAGCGTGGATTCCTATTCTCCTGCACCACGAATTTGTGAATCTTTCTATCCAACCACTTCTCAATTTCCTTCTTGGTCGGATTCCAGTGATTCCACATCACACATCTCCTGCAAGCAGATCTCAGTCCTGGCAACGAAACCATTTGTTGGCTTAGGGGGTCATGACCCAGGTTCAGAGTTAGTTGCGCCAACCAACGAAACCCTACACTATTGGCCCCTTCGGGAACAACCAGTGTAACATAGGCTACAGTCTCACTTGAAGGAGTATGGGGGGATGATGGAACCAATTTTTTGCATCCAGAGATGAGTGTGATGTCTTTTAGCACCCTAGATCTGCCATCGGGAAGATCTATAAGCCCCTAGGGCTTGATACTACAACTCCACTTAAAAAACCTTCAGACCTTCGCGAATGTCCATGATCAGTCTTTAAGGACCCTTAATAATCTATTCAACCACTTATAAGCATCAAAGAACTACTCTAGACTAAGGCTCGCGTAGATAAGCTTGTGTTATTAATAAACATTATATCAATCATCAAAGTCTTTGCGTAGTTATACAAGCATGCTTGCGTACATCATCTAATAGTTATTCAATAGAATCACACATTATTATATCAATATTCTATAAACATATTACTCATCAATAGCATAAGTCGTAAACAGAAATAAATAGCAATACATGACAATATTTCTCCATAAACAACTTCTTTATTAATTTCCAATTCGAAATACAGACTCAAAACTTCTCTGCGCACTTAGCTGCAGGGGTCCACGCACTCAGCTGTAGACTCTACCTAGGCCTCTGTACACTCAGCTGCAGAGCCTTTCTCTCCTGTCTAACTCACTTCTCTGCACTTAAGACTTATCTTCTATCGACCCATTACTCTCATCTTCATCAGATCTTTGGCTTAGACTCTCTAAGACACTCCTACTTATAGCTTTTTACATATAATCCCATGGTCTGTAGACCGTGGGTAGATCTCAAAACCGACTCAACTTTGACATAAACAAAGGGCTAAAACCCTTTGACCCCTAATCCATCTACGCGCTCTGCATCCACAAATCATGGAGACTTTACACCCTTTATAATAATTACATCAAAACTTCAATATTTATACCCAAAACTGACCCAGGGGACCCCATCCCAACATTAGGAATAACATAGCTATAATTAGATCCAAGGTCAATCAAAATGGAAATAACTCGGTCACAAAGCTTACTATATATGTTAATGATAGATGCCTGGTGTTCTGCCTATCAGTCATCCACTACTTCATAAATACGAGGCATACTCTGGCCAACATCCCCAACAGTTTGCGCCTCTTATGCACTGTATATCTTAGTCCTACCACCCTGATGCTGTGGACAATCTCTCTTAATTTTTTCCTCACCACATGTCCAACACTCCAACCAACCTGTGCCCTCACCTCTATGCTGCTACTGTTGTGACCTGTGTCCCTATCTAGCTGCATTAAACTTCTTTTTTAGTGCCATATTTTATTTCCCATCTGCATTTTGAGGCCTTGTTCTCTTAGGCTTCCATTTACCTTTACCTTTGTCCTTCCTTTTCCATCCTTGTTGAGCTTCATTCTTATGCTTTGACTATTCATAGCAATGTTTCAATTTCCCAATGACTTCCTCAAGTGATCGAGGATCATCATACTCAATCCAATCTCTAAATGCTAATGGTAGACCACTAACAAATCTCTAAACTTTAGCCTTCTCATCAATAAGATATGGTACATACCTCAATAGCTCCAAAAACTTGATCGGGTACTATTCATCTATTATTGATCCCATCTTTAGCTCATAAAATTCTTTGGCCTTACTTTCGTAGTACCTCTCTGACAAGTACTTCTTCCTGAAAAGCCTCTTGTTCTCCTGCCGCCTCAAGTCATATGTCCTGATTTCTCTGACCCGCTTAACATCTTCCCACCAGATGTTTTCTTTACCTTTCAAGGTGAAGATAGATATTATGGCCTTCATGTTATTTGTGTACTCATACAACTCAAATGATTTTTTCATCGCAAGTATCCAAGCCTCTGCATCTTCTGGATTCTTCACATCTCCATCAAAAGTAGGTAGTTTTTCATTCTTGAATTCATCTGGAAAGTATCCCCTATCTCTCTTCCTGTAAGGATGATAACAATGACTATCACGATGTTTATCAGAACTAGAACTAGAATAGTACATGTGCTCATCACCCCTTCTATCCGGAGTGTTCAACAACCTACCATCTCTCACCATATCAGATTTATCTAATATGTGTCTACCAGGAGACCTATTGCCATATGCCACTTTAGCTCTATCCTCATGACCATGGTTGATTCGAAGAAACCCTTGTTGCTGCAAGTCTAACAAACTCTAAAGGAGTATAGCATTAACCTCTGCTTGTTTCTCTTGTGCCTTTATGATCCAGTCATTATCTACCTTACAACTCCTTATCTCTTCCTTCAATATTCTCAATGTGTCTGCCAAATCAGAAGAGTTCCTCACACCACATTGCTCATCTGATTCATAGGGAGATTCTATGTAGTCTACCACCTTTCTAGCCATTTGATCTCTTTCCTGCAATGCATAATATGTCAGATAAACCAAATCACAATAAATCAACATACCTTCATATAATTTGGGGAGGTTACCTCGTCTTCAAGATCAACAAATCAGCACGATATATGTATAACATAATCATAACATCATATAAACATATAATAAGTAAGTGGATCAACGCATAAACATCATTCTAGCAAGGGTCTAGTCATCAATGCAAGGCCATATTGATAATGCATGTTATGACCTCATGCATGACAACAACCATTACTCTATTGTACACATTTCCACATGCAACCATCAACATGAATAAGCAATGCCATATTAACTACACATCTGCATAGACGCATGTAGTCGAGCATAAATTATCAATTCTTATAATCAACCTACAAGACTGATACATGTAATCAAACCTCCAAGAATGTAACTTAACATACAAGATGTAAGTAGGCAACATAAAATCAACATGTAAGCGACATGTAACAATATGTAACCAGTCATATACTCATGATGATGAATTCTAGAAACTCAACATCAAATTCTTCATGAAGACCTTACTACAACCATTATCAATCATCCAACAAATGCAACAAGCACATGGAATGCAAGTGTAAAAGACACACATGCAACTGACATGCATGCATGACCAACACACACCGCCCATCCAGTCCGAGGGGTGAACCATGCTCTAATACCACTCTGTAACACCCTCCTCCCACATCTACCCAAGTAACTAGCAAACCAAGGTAAACATGCGACGAGAGGCGGCTATGATTGGATTCAACCTCCTATGTGAAGTTAAGGAATTGGAATCAATAGAAACATCACACATAGTCATCCAACATCAGCGTTAGGACCCATAGAAACTAATCCAACACTTCCTTGGGTCCTACTAAATTTTTGACCATCTTAGGCCTCAGTCACTCTCATGTTATAGCATGAAAACATCTAGAAACCCAAAGTTAGTCTCCCAGGCTTATGTGCCATCATCCAAAGACCCAATTTTCTAGTTATGTGCCAGCAACCCTAGGATTTAAGCCAGTTTTTCAGGCCCAAAGCCCAGGTCACTGTTTAGAATGGAGTGATATCTTAAGATCAGTAAAAGAACAAGAAAACAATGATGCCAAAGCAATAAGTTGAACAGGACCTTAACCAGACCCCTACTAGCCATGACAAGCATTTCATCAAACACATCATCAACATGTAACTTACAGGTGTAAACAATAGAATTAACTGTAGGGATCTCATACTTATAATAGAATCGCTATGAACCATTGTTCCCTCATGTCATTTGTTGAATTAACATCTATTAGTCCATATATACATTATCCATTCATTTACAGTTAAAAACATATTGAGATCCATACATACTTGTTGTCATAAAACATACATATAACCAACATAATAGGGACATAAATATCATAAACATATCAGCCATAAAATCCACATATACATCAGTACATTTACACATGAAAATCAAGGGAATGAATTTCTCATTAATGAATGCAATAAGCCAACCAGTGATGGGACTACCACGTTCCACCCAACCATAGATTGGTTGATCCAAGTGTCTCTTCGACCAATCACCCCCATGCCATATTCCAAGCATGAATGTGGGACTCATAGAACACACCAAAAAACACCAACAAGCATGGATTCCACCTGAGTGATCCACCTACACCATGAGGAATTTGAGTGACTCATAGTCTCTCAATCTTTACGGTAATCTACAATCTGATCAATGGATCACTAGGCCCTACACTAAGACACACTCTCCAGGCTTTATTGTACATCCCATCCTGGGACTACTAGGCCCCACGGAGAGAAATCCACCTCTTGACTTTACCGCATATCCCGCCATTCACCGGAAAGAATTCCTAGGCCCACCAAGGCACACAATTTGGATTTACTGCAACCCACAACCCAGTTCAGGGGTTACTAGTCCATTGGCTTTACCATGATCCATAGTATAATTCAAGGACCACTAGGCCATGTGTTTGTCAGTTCAGAGGTCCACCCCACTCAGCTCCAAATCCATCTGACCACCCCACATTAACCGAATATTAGAAACTTATCTCATCAAAGGAAATGGAAAGGTTAGGCTGAAGAACATTGTCACACCTAGGGAAACCCGTGCCATGATAGAAAAGAAACACATGCAATACCTGCAATGAAGCATGTTGTAGCTACTTGATCCTTCCTTTCCCTGCTTGATCTTTGCTTCCTCTTTCCTTATTTTCCTTTCTTGCTCCAATGCCAAAGTGCTCCAGGAAACTAAATTGTCCAAGAGTGAGAGAGAGAGAGAGAATAATAAGAGAGATCAAAAGCTAAACTGATAAAAGGTTACATGTGGTCAAGTGTATAGTGATGTGATGGTTGTTTTCATGCATGAGGTCATGGTATGTGTAGTTTATATGGCCATGCATTGATGACTGGACTCTAGCTAGAATGATAGTTATATGCTTATATGCTTATGTGTTATATTTCTATATGTTGTCACAATTATGTTGTACATGTATTACGCTAATTTGTTGATCCCACAGATGAGGTATCCTCCCTAAATTATGTTAAGGTACATTGATTCATTGTGATTTGGTTTAGATGACATGATATACCTTGCAAGAAGAATATCAAATATGACTAGCAAGATGGTATACTACATTTCCTGAGACTCTCCCTATTGTCGTCGCGGAAAACGTCGTTTGTGCGGACACAACTGACCTCCCTAGGAGTCTAAACTCTCTAGCGACAAAGAAGACAAAATGGAGTGATCTTTCTCTAAATATACCTTTTAAAACATGAAAACTACAAGTGTTTAGGCTTACCTTATTCCAAAACACGGTTGTTGTAGTCCGTCCTTGCCGATCCGGATGAGCTCCTCCTTCAAGTCAATTCCTGCAACCACAAACAATCAAACAATTACCAAGCACTTGCATTTCATATAATAAAACATATATTCAACATGCAGACCAAGGAACACATGAAATAACTCATTAACACAAGCTATTGAGAAAAATAAACCAGTTTGTATTAATAACGAAACAAAGAAACTCTTACAACCTGGCCTTGGTGTTGTGCAAGTTCCTCCCAGGGTCCATCAAGGGTTTTCCTCTACTTTGACAAAGCTCACCCACTTCCAAGTAGAATCAAGCAAAGACAATCTCTCCTCACAAGGTTCTAAATGGGAGTCCTAATTCCTGCAGCATTTACCCAAAGAAAATGTATAGCTCCAACCTCTCCTCCCTCTGGCTCAATGTCTTTATTTATAGTGCTGTAAAGAGGTTATTCAGGTCCACCATCAATGGGATAATCCCCCTCTTTGGGTGGGATAGCTCCCTTATTGATGGGATAAGTTCCTCCTTAATGGAGATACATGAACCAACTGGAGGCGCATCCAATTCATCAAACCGACCTCTAGAAAGTTCTAGAAGTAACCACAAGTAACTTTTTTAAGATGAAACTCGCGCATTTTGCCTTTTACAGAAGGACGCACCTTTCCCTTAACATACAGAGCGTCCAAGGACGCACCTTTTGTGAACATTGTGAGCGTCCCCGCAGGTAAGGCTAGAGAGAACCTGCGACCCCAGAGATAAACATATTTTTGACAAGACTTTCTCTCTTCTTTGAGTTTGAGATGGATAGCAGAGGCATAAGACTTGCCTAAGAGGGTAGCATGACTGTTGATTTGAGCCATACTAACTGTAAGTGGTCATGGTGACATTTTTTAGTGTAACAGATTGCCCCCTAAAGTGCGAAGCCTGGAATAGATTTAGGGTTTTGTAATTCTAGGAAGGGTGAAACGCTTTATCATTTCAAGGATTGTCTTGTGGATGGCCTGGTTGGAACCTGCAATTTTCAACACAAAATACATGTATAAGATTATATCATCACTGAGGTAGGCATTCCCATACTCAGATTCAAAACTTTAACTAATGGACTAACTATTCTGATACAGGAATGATCTTGCAGTACATCATTTTTATAGACTTTTGTAGACACAGTATGGACGCAGCCATCTGTTTATGATTAGTCTACATAGATAATGAATACAAAACTCCTCGCAGCCTGGATGGTAGAAACTAGATCCAGGGTCTTCACTTCTACTTCCCGAATTGGTACGATTCTAGCCATGTGATTAAATGATTCGATGTCGAACATGTTAGAAACCACTTGATTACCAGTCGATGATGCAAACTGTTAACAAGCGTGAGAGAAACCACCAGTAATGTCAATGGTTCTCAAAGTACCAAGCACAACCCGTGAAATGTGAATAGATGTTTTGATGTCGAACACTTCACGGAATCCTTTGATCGAAAGTCAATGATGTAAACTGACGTCAAAGGCGAGAAACCTGCCATTGATGCATGCAGACTTCAAGGTGCTGTCGATTCCTAAGTCATCTTTCTAGATAATGTGTCGATGTCGATAGAAAGCGACCCGTTGCAGGCAAGCCCGCAACACGAAATCATTGTTCAAGTTGAAGAAATGTTGCTGTAAGGACTGACTCAGGGATGGTCAAATGGATGACAAGTATTTTGCAGATGAAAGTTTTTGCTTGCAGACCTCTTGAACACATAACGACACGACAGATGGCTTGGTGACGAATAACTCAAAGTTAATCCCCGGAACCCGGTTAAAGACTTTCAAAGTGGTTTGGTCAACTGTGAGGTAAAAGATTTCCCAACCCAGGTGAATGAAAAGTGTCGTGTTCAAGAGTGGTAATAAAGTTTCTTTTGAGACAAAAGGTAACAAACAGGTTCATTCTTCTCTCTTTTCCCCCACCATTTCTGGCAAGTACCTCTTTATTTTTAACAAGCTTGAGGAGGATAACATATGCTTGATTATAAGCTCATCCTTCGGACAAGTCCAACCTAGTTTAAATTCGAACCCTAGGAAGGAGTGGTTCGTTCCTGTTTGTAATTGAACAGGTCCTTTACTGTAAAAGTTTAACGAGCCCAGTATAGGAGAAACTCGGCGTTTTTCATTTTTAGAGAGTCTGAAAAAACAAAAGGAGACTCCACGTTGAACTTTTTCGTATATTTGTGTCCCTCAAGCCCGAAAAAGTATAAAATAATACCTGGGGGAACCGCTTGATCTTGCGACCAAGGAGTACTTTCATAATAGTGTCGTTGACCTGAAAAGTAAAAAGCGATCAAGGACACGTCGTTTTATTTCCTTATCGAGTTCGAAACGACAAAAACCCGGCAATCTTTTCCTGATTTTGCGGTCAGAAAAGAGCTAAAAGGGGACCGTCTTTTAATTCCGTTTTAACGAGTGTAAAAGAAACGCTCGGCGATCTTTTCATGTTTTAGGAGTCAGAAAAGGGCTTAAAAGATGACTCTGATATTTTTGTTTGTGAAAAATTACAATTTCCCTCGAAACCCCTTTGTCCTGCACAAAAGCAACACATTACTCATACCTGTTTAAAATAGGCAAAAATACATCGAAAAACATCTTTTCATGGTAAAAAATGAACTAATTCATCCAAAAAACCTATAAAAAGACCTTTTACCATGTCATTTTTACCGTTTCACTGTTGAGGTTGAAAAAGGAGCTTTTGACAAGAAACTTCCCGTGGTCGCTGCGGAAAATCCGACCGTCGGAATCGAACGCCGTCTTATCCAGGTATTTTACACATCCTACTCTGCATTTCTATCCGTTTAGAATCAATTTTTAGGTCTTAGTTTCATTTTTTGGGGGGGTTTTGGTTTTGGAATGCGCCTCTCGGCGGACGCGGGTGCCCTTCGGGTGACCCGCGTCCCCCGACTTTTTCTCATACGGGAAAAAGGTCGGAAGACGCGGCCCGCCTTCAGGCCAGCCGCGTCCGGGCGCCCTGTGCTACAAAGCCGGGGTGCGTCTTCCGAGAAGTGCGCATTTCAAAACCCCAACTCCCTCAAAAAACCACCAAAAATTCCCAAATCAATTTCTAATTGCTATTTTTGATGTGCAGGGTATTAACCATGTTAGATTGGAGAGAAAGAGAGCATGTAGAGGATGATGAAGTTGCAATAAATCATCAACCTTCCCTGGATGCCCTAAGAGCATGCGGATTATACAAATATTGGACCATACCGGGCATGAGGGGCCAGGTAAGATTCTTGGAATGGCTGGTTGAGCGATGGAACGTTCAAGAACAATGCTTTTACATAGGAGGGCACCAGCTCGAGATAGAGCCCTCGGATGTATACTTTCTCACTGGCTTGCCGAACAGAGGTGAGCAACTCAGTCTTGCGGGGACTAGGCCGGGTGGCCAATCCCTTGATAGTCTCCGCGACGAGTGGTGCACACCTGGGGCTCACCATTCAAAAGGCATAGAGATAAAACACATCACTTTGCCGGAACTCAAAGTCATAGCGTTCACGGTTACCAGAATTTGCGGCGCGGCCGCTTTACACATTGCTTCCGGATCCCAAATGCGGATGGCAATTGACTGTTACCAAGGCACCATTTTCAACTGGTGTGAAGCTGTGTCGGCTCATATGAAGAGCCAACTGACCAAGGCAAAGAACGGACGACTAAAGACTTTTGGATATGGGCCTCTAGTCGTGAGCTTTGCCTTGGAGAGAGTTCCAATGCTGATCCCTCAGCAACTCACTGTTGATATCTTGGGTCCTCGGGAGCCAAAGCTGATACGATGGGTTGCGGTGATGGCCCGGCATCCTGACGAGGGTGCGACAGTGGTTCGATTCTCAGATAGTTATTTTCACTGGTTAGAGGACCAGGTTTTTTCGATACAGGACTTTCCGTATGCCGAAGTGGATTTTAGAGGTGATCCGGACATGGTTCTTCCACCGGGAGAACAATGGGATGACAGAGGTACTTTTATTTTCACAAGTTCTCTAATTATGTATTTTTTTATTTTTCATATATATCGTCTCAAAACTAACAGTAAAATTTTCAAAATGCAGATGTTGGTCCACAGCGTCCAGCCAACCTCCGGCCTTTTGATAGACTACATCCAGCTGCACCGGTACCGGCCCCACAGGACGCGGCTGCGGAAGTACTAGCTGAGTTGGAGCATGATCTAGAGCGTCTCACGGCAGATATACCTGAGACTACTATGGATGACATTCCTACCCGGCTTCAGCGCTTCGTAGTCGCGGTCCCTGGACCGTTTAGGAGATTTTTGCGTAAGGTAGCCCGCGCAGTGGTGTCATACAGAGAGCACCACCAGTGATTGACTAGTCACTTTTGTAGTCACATGTGACATTTTGACTTTTTGTACTATCATTTTGCCGATCATAAGGTGTTTTCAACCTATGATCGAAGACGATGTATATATTTTTTGACACACTTCTATCTATATATATCACTATTACCGGCTTATCTTGTTTAACATATGTGATGAAATGTTTTTAAATTTACTTGCATGATTATCGTAAATGTCTGTCCAACATTCGAGAAGCAATTGCATCTGCTAATGTATTCAAAGACCTTGGAATATGTTGATATTCAATGTAATCAAATTCACGTTCCAAGAGACGCACTCTCAAAAACAACCTTAATAACACAGGATTCCTAATGGCATAAACTCTATTAAGCTGTAATACAACAAGTTCAGAATCTAACCTCACTGTCAAACGTCGAATTCCAAATGAAATAGATTCGGATAATAATTCAATCACTGCACTGTATTCTGCAATGTTGTTCGTTGTTTGACCGAGGCTTACCCCATGCATAGAAACTAACTCGTCAGAGGGCGAATAGATAACCCAAGCTGCGGAAGAGATGTTCCGTGTACTACGACAAGCACCATCAGCAAATCCAATATATGTTTGGAGAGGCGTCGACATCTGCAATATCAAGAGTAAAACCAAGATAAGCCAGAATAACGACGAAAAACCACACTCTCTAAGCTAAGCACACTGACTAAACTAACACACTTGCTAGCTAGAAAGAAAATCTAACCTATCTAAAAATTTCTCCATTCCCATCATTTAAGCATAATACCTCTTTAGGTAAAGTCCATTTCTGGGTTTACCCAAAGAGTCCCCATCAAAGTCAACTAGCTCATAAGCCCCTTTTGCTAGCTTTCGCTTTACAATGTAGGGCCCATGCCACATGGGAACGAATTTTCCGGCACCTAGCTTATCGTTAGCTTGATCATATAATAGTACTAGGTCTCCTTCCGAAAAACTTCGAGGGGTTACATTTCTATCATACTGAGCTTTCATTCGTTTCGCGTGAGTCTCGATTGCCAATGTAGCGTCACGTCGAGTCTCATCTAATTTAGCCAAGTACAATAAACGTGTCTCCTCTTCGGAAGTAGCTGGAAGTAATTCGACAGCCATTTGAAGTGATGGGATTTCGCATTCAATGGGTAACACAGCTTCTAAGCCATAAACTAGCTGGAAGGGAGTGAACCCTGTTGAATTTTTCACTGAGGTTCGGTATGCCCATAGCGCTGAAAATAACATGTTGTGCCAATTCGACCGATGAACACCAATGGTTCGTCGGATCATGGTAACTAGAACTTTGTTGATAGACTCAACCAAACCGTTGGCTTGCGGATAATAAGGAGTAGAGCTATCGTGGCGCAAACCAAGCTGGCTTGTAAGCTCAGTCATCATGACATTTCGAAAATGGCTCCCATGGTCAGTAATGATTGCTTGTGGGACACCAAACCTAGTTATGATATGATTGAATACGAAAACTGCAGCTGTTTTGCCGCTTGCGTCGAATGTAGGCATCGCCTCGGCCCACTTAGTAAAATAATCAACCGCAAGGATGATATACGCATGCCCCCCGGCCAAGTGAGGGTTACAAGTAATAAAGTCGATACCCCATTTGGCGAATGGATCAAACACTTGACAGTTGTGGCACTTCCTGACTGCAATGATACAATCTTTAAACATAGACGGCCAGAAATAACCAGCGCGCAACACCTTCTGAGCTGTGGCATACCCAGACATATGACCGCCACATGCTCCAGAGTGACAATCATTCAAAACCCTCTCAGCCTCTTCGTGAGTTAAACAACGTCGAAAAACTAAGTCTGCCCCCCGGCGATAAAGTGTATCTCCAATAATTCTGTATGGCTGGGATTGAAACCGAATTTTTCGACGTTCCGCTTTGGAAGCTTCAGGCCGAAAGGTTTGGGTTTGGAGATAAATGATTATATCCCCGTACCACGGATCTACAGTACTGATAAGAAACAAAGATTCGTCCGCAATGGACTCCTCTGCCACAGTCTCTGTGTCAGCACTCGGGAAATCACACATCAATTCCGCAAAAACTAAGGATTTCTTAGACTTGGACTTCTCGAACTCCAAGTCGAACTCTTGCAGGATAACAATCCATTTAGAGTACTTGCCCCCTAGCAGTTGTTTTGTCAAAATATAAATCATAGGGTTGCAATCCGAAATAACTGTAGTTTTGCGGAGAAGAATGTAGTGACGGAAACGCTGGACAGCTTGAACGGCTGCCAGGGCCAATTTCTCCACATGCGAATATTTTAGCTCAGTTGGATTCAAGGTCCTACTAAGATAATATATCACATGCTCCGCTCCGAATTCATCTTCTTGAACTAACACCATTCCAATGGTGGAATGCGAAGCTGCGAGGTATAAGAAGTAGTCTTGGTTGTAGTTGGGAGGATGCAATAACGGTGCATGGGTCAACGCGTGTTTAAGTGCATCAAAAGATTGTTGGGCAATCTCGTCCCAAAAGAATTGTGCATTCTGTTTCAACAACCGTGTAAAACCTTTAGTGACCTCGGCGTAGTTTGGGATGAATCGGCGTAAAAAGTTCGCTTTCCCTTGCAAACTTTGGAGTTGGCGCAAACTCGAAGGAGGAGGCAATTTGATGATAGCCTCGACTTTCGAGGGATCGACGCGAATGCCGGCTTTTGAAACAACAAATCCCAGCAATCGACCTGTTTCTATACAGAAAACACACTTGTGGGGATTCAACCGAATTCGATAATGCCTACACCTCATAAAGATTGCTCGTAGGTGGACAAGGTGATCAGCTCGATGTAAAGAATGAGCAGGCAAATCATCGAGATAGGGTTGCACAATGTGCTTGATATCATGAAATGCATAAGACATCGCCCGTTGAAAAGTGGCCCCGGCATTCTTAAGCCCAAAAGGTAACTTGCAATAAGCAAATGTCCCCCATGGACAAATGAATGCCGTTTTTGGTTGGTCGGCAGGTAGAATATTGATTTGATTATAGCCCGAAAAACCATCCATGAAGGAAAACATTTCACTTCCGGCACAATCATCAATAATTTGATCGATATAAGGCGTAGGATAGTTGTCTTTTGGACAAGCTCGATTTATATCCCTATAGTCGATACAGATTCTTATTGTTCCTTGTTTCTTGTTGACCGGAACAATATTCGATACCCAATCCGTTAACGGGATCGGATAAATGAAACCTGCTTTCAACAGCTTTTCGACTTCTGCTTTAATCGCAGCCGCTTTTCGAGGGTGAATTTGACGCAACCGTTGCCGGACGGGTTTAGCATCCGGGTAGGTCTTTATTTCATGAATAACAATGGCAGGATCAATTCCCGGCATTTCCTCGTAAGACCAGGCAAACACGTCGCGGAATTCTTGGAATAGGGCCTTGTAAGTTTGGATTTCTTCTTCAGTACATGCGGCACCTATATGAATGTTTTCCTCGATTCCGGGCTTCACTGAAATATCAATGGGAATAGTACGAGAAATATTCCCTAAATTCAACTCTGAATCAGAATGTTTCGTTGGATCCTGAGCGTCTTTGACATATTCAGCGGTAAAGATAGATGAAAAATCATTTTCAAATGCATCATCCTTAGGTAAAAACGAAGATCTGTGATGGAGATCTTCCCATGGTAGATCGTCTACACTTAGGATTTCGCGAAGTTGTTCGTCAGATGACACGACTTCGGGAAACGTTATCCGTTCTAAGGGTGAGGTAAAAAGTGACTCTTCACTGACCACATTCATTTGGTCGACTTCGGTTGAATGAAAGTCAGTAAAAGACATGAGAGCTTCATAAGCAATTTCATATGGACTCAAAGGCATAACATCACCGAGTGAGTCTATCTCAGAGTCAGATGGGACGAACCAAGGATCATCATAAATAATGTTTTCTGATGTAATCATATGAATGGTTGCAAACGAAGGATCTGCGCTGAGTGGAGGGAGAGGAAAAGTTCCCAGTAAACCGGAATCCTTAACTAAACCTACACCAACATCCCTATAAGGGATTGTCGTTTTACCAACATGCTGGATACTCTCTGAAGAGGCTGGGTCGGATGAAAAGTATGTCAGCTGATCAATAGTCACGATCTTACCGTTATGTGGAAACTTAATTACTCTGAAGACCGATGAAACGACCGCTGTCATAGCATATGACCAACTTCGACCCAAAAGAAGGTTGTAGTCTAGAGGGGCATCAACCACTTCCACATCCAGACTAACGGTTTTACCTTCAACCCCTATAGGCAATTCTTGTAGAATACCAAACGGACGGAACCCACGGCCATCAAAGGCCTTAAGGATGGTGGGGGATTGGTTCAACGAAGGAGAACCAAGCGATCTCCAACATTGAATCGACATAATACACGTAGAAGCTCCCTCATCAATCACAGTCCGATGAATAGGCCTGTTTTTGACTATCACTGGAATTTGGAAAGCCATTTGATGGGGGAGACGTGGTGTACTATTTTCTAGATCAAAGATCATTAGGTTCGGGTCCTGAACATCGACAGCTCCGATAGCCGACAAAAGCAATTTTCGTTGTGCTGGGCATGATTGCAGCACTTCGAGTGCCGACATTGCTGAAGGTGAAACAGCTAAGTCCTCAACAATGTTGTAATTCTGGGCTGCTCTCGCATGTGGATTGAAAGCAGACCTTCGAAGTACACCCTTGGCGGGCGGCTTAATCACTAAGTCTGGGTTAGGTTTTTCGATCTGTAGTGGATCGGAACCAGGAGCTGAGGTTGATGGGTTAGAGTGAGAAGATTCTGCTTCCTTGCCATCAACAGGAGCCTTACTACCATAATCTTGCGATCGAGTCGCAATCCTCACATGAGACATCATCAAAATGGGTTCTTCACTGGCATTCGAAGAAGAACCTATCATCTTATTCTCCTGCTCTGGAAATGGATTCTTTAACACAGCAGGAGTGGGAGAACCTTTGACTATTTTTACAACCTCGGCCCGATGAGGGCAATCTCTCGTAAAATGATCCTCTTCACAAATAAGACAAGGATATCGAGGTTTGCGTTTGTCGTCATTGGTTTCCGACTTTTCAGTTTTCTCCTTTGGAGCCTTGTCTGCTTTAGCCTTCTTCTTTCCTTTCTTCTTTCCACCGTTTTTTGGTTTGGCCGTAGATGACTCTACAGCGTGAATGTCGGCGGTGAGTTCAGGAGAAGACTCTCCTGTCGGAGAATCAGGCAAAGTGATAATTGGAGTAGTTGAAGCCTTGGAAGACTTCTTCTTGCTCTTCGTAGTCACGATACCAATCATACCATCAGCGGCATGAGATCCCGAAGGAGCAGCAGCGATTTGATTCGACTTTGGAAGATCTGGAATTTTCTCGTGTAACGTACCCGACTGAGTGTAAACTAAGTCAAGGTATTGTGCCTGAGCAATGACTTGCTCCTCAGTAACTACTCCGGCCTTAGCGACATCTTCAGTAATCTTCGGTAATAATGATTTGACAAACCATTCAGCTAAGATTTGGTCCGGGATAAAAACTTTCACTAATCGCCTTCGACGTCTCCACTCATGAATGTGATCAGAAATATACGTGGACGTCGATTGTTTTAGTGAAGTTAATAACTCCGTGCCGTTATCGTATCTGACCGGCAACTGAAAGTGAGTTAAGAACGAGGTAGCTAACTGGCTAAAGTTGTAAAAAGAGGCCCGTGGTAACTCAATGTACCACTTGGCCGCGAGACCAATGAGTGTACGCTGGAAAAGACGTAAGCGGATGGAATCATCTGAGATAGAATTCGAAGCACACCAGAGGTGGTAAGTCATCACATGATTGGACGGATCCTCTCCAGACTTACCTTCGAACTTGGGTATATCACTGGGCAACTTATTTGGCATTGGCGGCCAGAACTGAAGATATTGAATTGGATCGTTCGTTAGGCGCGTCAAGTCGGGTAAATCCAAAGTTGCAATAAACGGTAACTGCCGGTTAGGATCTCTAAAACTCTGGGTCACAATACCAGCCCCAGGAGGAGGATATCCAGGATAACTAGGAACAGGAGTCGCATTTGGGATATTATATCCTCCTGGAAAACCAGGATTAACCGGACCGTACTGGGGTTGTTGAGGTTGTTGATAAGTGTACCCAGGATACGGTTGATACTGGTAAACCGGTTGTTGGACAGCTTGCCCAGGTTGGTACTGTCCCTGGTACGGAGGTTGAACAAATTGAGGTTGAGTAGTCACAACCGTACTTATACCAGGCTGACCTACAGGCATCTGGACCGTGGTTTGAATCGTAGATCCAGACAACGGTAAAGATGTCTGAGGTGTGGTAACAGGGATAGTAGAAACTGGAGCCGTCGATACTCCAGAAGTAAGTATGGTAGATGTAGCGATAGTTGCAGCAGCCGTTTGAGATGGAGTACTAGGTGCAATTGACGGCTGAGTAACTACCGAAGCTACAGAAGTTTGAACATTTGGCTGGACAGGTTGCGGTTGCTGGGTTGGACCAGAAACTACGGGTTGTCCAGCTTGAGGAAGCATCTGTACACTTGGCTGCAACACCTGTTGACCCTGTGAGGGATCCCACACTAACATTCCAGGGTACTGACCCGTAACAGGTTGAGGGTACTGAGATCCATAACCAGATTGAGGGTAGGATTGATAATTGTAAGGTGCAGTTCCCATACTTGGAACATATGACTGACCTTGAGGCGGTTGATAACCTTGACTTGAGTATTGACCTTGAGGTTGATAACCTTGAGGTAAATACTGATACTGGGGTTGACCTTGACCTTGAGGTTGGTACCCTTGAGGTTGATAACTTTGGGGTTGATACCCTTGAGGTTGCCATCCTTGAGGTTGCCATCCTTGAGGTTGATATTGATACTGAGGTTGACCTTGGGGTACATATTGAGGCTGAGGTTGACCTTGAGGCAAGTATTGCACCATAGGTACATACTGACTTTGAGGTTGCCCCCCAGACACGATTTGTGTACCTTGAGGTTGCCCCCCAGGCATTAACTGCGGTTGCCCCCCAGGCGGTAATTGGCCACCTTGAGGTTGGGAAACGGGAACTGAACCTGACATCATGTAAATGTCTCCTACACCCAATGGTATATTACCACTGTTTCCAGCAAATAACCCATGATCAATGGGTTGAGGAGATGCCCCCGCAAAGGTACCAGAAAGTGACTGATACCCAGTGGGAACAGAAGGACCGCCGTGTAAAAAAGATTCAGGACTTTGTGTAAACACGGACGACTGACCAGACATATTTACAGGAGTATGAATACCTCCAGGTGGAAAAGGAGTACGAGGTGTGGAAAAACCGACTGAGTTGTCTAAAAAATTGGTTAACGCAAGGTACCAAGAAGTACTTCTAGGAGGACTGTAAAAGATGGATTCACGCTCCCTTAGATCAATAGTAAGTTGACCTTCAAGGTGAGAGACACCTATATCTTCTTCTGGAGCAAGTTCTTCTATAGCAATCAAACCAGAAGGTAGATTTTCGGTGATAATTCTTTCTATTCTCGGTGAATCAGGGACACTAGAAGTTGGAGTAACAGGTTCGGAAATTTCAGGTTCTTCGCCTGTTTCACTGGCAGATGAAAAACTACCAGCAAGCTCGGAAACTGTAACAGTTTCGGGATTGTAACCTGTTTCTAAACTTTGGTAATCTGGATGGACTACCAAGGAAGATTCTCCTTCTTCAGGTGAACCTACTCTACTGTCACTAGGAGGAGTTACAAGGACCTTTAACCCTTCTAAATTACCCGGGTCGTCTCGAGGAGGGGATCCCCTAAGTCTACGGGATCTTCTCAACAATTTGGCCACAGAAACAACTTCAGGAGACTGGCCCCGAAGTCTACGGGACTGTCTCGGTAATTCCGCCACAATTAAAGATTTTTAACTACAACACACGAAAACAAAGTAAAAATTTCAAATCAAACCACCTAAAGTCTTCTAAAGAAGCAAACAAATTTGAAGCACACGCCTAAATAATCTAGAGCGTCAAACCACACACAAACAGTAGTCTTCCGGACCAAAAGCGCTAGTTGGTGATTAGGCCCAACCTCGCAGGATTCAGTACAGAAATGGCGGGTGGAACAGTTACCCCGGCAACCTGCTTAATGAATAGACCGGCACAAGTTCCTCCACTTTAACGTCTCGAAGTGAAGTGAACCCCCCGGAAAATCCAAGTGAGTATAACCGACGTCTGCTCCAGGTACAGTGGGACCTTCCCTCCACCGTCACCTCGGTAGAACCCTAAAGATTATGGTCACTAAAGTTACCAATCACAACAATTACACCTGGGGGAACAGTCTAAACTCCGACAGCACGCAAGGGCAGAGTAACAAGCTCAATCCCGTTACCGGCTCCTTGACAATAATCCAAGGTTTACCGATAAGTGACCCCTGGCTCCTCGACAATGGTTAATCCGAGGTTTACCGTTTGTAATACGTACTGTCTGGCGTCGTTCCCAACGAGGGAGGAATGATCCCCTCACTGGTTCGGACACGAGCTCGTGCTTCTCCTTTAAGAGGAGCTTTCCCAGAGTATAACTGAAACAATTGGATTTAATCTACTCAAGATAAACTATCTGTTTGGTTTTGTAGTCTTGGAGAGTTAAGTACTCACCTACTCCAAGACCCTAGCCTAAGCTATGTTGGTGTTTCAGAGCCCTAGAAAAATAAAAATTACTAGATTGATTTTAATTTAAGCGTTACTTTTAAGGTTGTTTCTTAAGTCAAAAGGTGATGGAAGTGAAACCAGTGGTGTGTTGACTCGACTCGAAACCACTACAAAATGCACCTAGGATGATTTACCCACTACTTTACTTTTTCGATGAATTGCTTAACTAAAAAGTTGAGAGAATGCAATCTTTATAAAAGCAACTTCTTAATTGAAGACAATCAAAGAAACAATTCGTTTGTCTTTTCCAAGCATAAAAAACATGACCGCTCTTTACATGCACGAAAAAACTCTTTTTCTCTTTCAAAAACAAAAAGCTACTTGAAACAAGACTTTTTAAAGAAGATGTTTTTGTATTTTTCTTTTAATAAAGCAAATAAATCTAATATAACCAAAAATCAATCTTAACAACTATTAAAATCTATGAAAATGCACTCATAAGAAAACTAAAAGGTAAATTTACTCTAAGCAATCTTAACGAGGCCAAAACCAACAATGATTATTCTAAGGTGTTTTACTTGATCACAATCAAATCAAGGACTAGCTTATTGCAGAACCAAAAACTAGTCAAAACAAAACTTCAATATTTTTGTTCTTTTGTAAAATGGAAATCAACACTTTATAAACAAGTAATTCGAAATTTGACCCAAAACAACTTAAATGGCAAGCTGCTCACACAAGGAGACTTTTCGACAGGCCCGACTTCTAAGAAGGCTGACTAACCAGAGAGATCTAAGGCTGGACAACTCTCTACCGTCAAAGTCACTACAGGACCTATTGAAAAATCAAACCCTAGGCCTAAACTTCGTTGAAATCTACTAAAACACTCAAAGCTCACAAAACAAGTTCAGGTGAAAATTCTTGACAGGGTACTAAAGGATCTGGGTAGAAAACACTAAGAAAAATCAAAATTTAAAAGCAATTAAAGCAAAAAATGGAATTTTCCTAAATTTTACAGGAAGACGCAGGCAACTCGTTATAACAGGTGCGGGCCCGCTCTGTGCAAACGTCAACAGCGCGTCCAAAGACGCACTGTGCAGTACTCAGATGGTGCGTCCTTCTGGAAAAGTTGAGAAAAACCAAATCTAACTAAATCTAAAGCTAAGCCACCCAAATACTAATTCTCACAGTCAAAAACCAGAAAATAAAAGTGATTTTCACAGAGCAAAGTTCACACAAAGGAAAAGACTCTCTCATTAATGGATTCCCCAGTGGAGTCGCCAATTTGTCGTGGCAGAAAAAGTGGTTTGTGCGGACACAACTGACCTACCTAGGAGTCTAAACTCTCTAGCGACAAACAAGACAAAATGGAGTGATCTTTCTCTAAATATACCTTTTAAAACATGAAAACTACAAGTGTTTAGGCTTACCTTATTCCAAAACGCGGTTGTTGTAGTCCGTCCTTGCCGATCCGGATGAGCTCCTCCTTCAAGTCAATTCCTGCAACCACAAACAATCAAACAATTACCAAGCACTTGCATTTCATATAATAAAACATATATTCAACATGCAGACCAAGGAACACATGAAATAACTCATTAACACAAGCTATTGAGAAAAATAAACCAGTTTGTATTAATAACGAAACAAAGAAACTCTTACAACCTGGCCTTGGTGTTGTGCAAGTTCCTCCCAGGGTCCATCAAGGGTTTTCCTCTACTTTGACAAAGCTCACCCACTTCCAAGTAGAATCAAGCAAAGACAATCTCTCCTCACAAGGTTCTAAATGGGAGTCCTAATTCCTGCAGCATTTACCCAAAGAAAATGTATAGCTCCAACCTCTCCTCCCTCTGGCTCAATGTCTTTATTTATAGTGCTGTAAAGAGGTTATTCAGGTCCACCATCAATGGGATAATCCCCCTCTTTGGGTGGGATAGCTCCCTTATTGATGGGATAAGTTCCTCCTTAATAGAGATACATGAACCAACTGGAGGCGCATCCAATTCATCAAACCGACCTCTAGAAAGTTCTAGAAGTAACCACAAGTAACTTTTTTAAGATGAAACTCGCGCATTTTGCCTTTTACAGAAGGACACACCTGTCCCTTAACATACAAAGCGTCCAAGGACGCACCTTTTGTGAACATTGTGAGCGTCCCCGCAGGTAAGGCTAGAGAGAACCTGCGACCCCAGAGATAAACATATTTTTGACAAGACTTTCTCTCTTCTTTGAGTTTGAGATGGATAGCATAGGCATAAGACTTGCCTAAGAGGGTAGCATGACTGTTGATTTGAGCCATACTAACTATAAGTGGTCATGGTGACATTTTTTAGTGTAACACCTATGGATCATATGAGTAGCATGGTGTTGGGCACTCTTCTAATTTGGTAGACACATTGGGAAGCTTAAAGGAAGAAATAAGGAGTTGTAAAGTAGACAATGATAGAATCATACAATCACAGGAGAAAAAAGCAGAGGTAAATGTAGTGATATTCATAGTTTTTCAGAATTGCAAGGACAGGGACCACTCCGGATCAGCCATGAGTAGGAGGAAAGAACTAATGGGGCATATGGCAGTAGGTCTCATGGTGAGTATAGGTCATATAGAGAGAACATGATCAGAGATGGTAGGTTCTTGGACACTTCAAATAGGAGGGGTGATAGACACAGGTACTATTCTAGTACAGGTTCTAACATGCATTATGATCGTCGTCCTTATCATCCTTACAAGAGGAATCACAAGGGATATTTGTCGGATAAGTTTAAGAAATAAAAACCACCTACATTCGATGGACAGATGAAGGAATCACATGATGCATAAGCATGGTTGCTTGGTATGTGGAAGATCTTCAAATTGCATTATTATTCATAGAACATGAAAGAAAAGATAGCCACTTTCTGTATTAAAGGGAAAGCAAATATCTAGTGGGAGGATGTGAAGAATTTTAAAGGTATTCGGGAGGATGACTTGACTTGGAATAGGCTTGAGAGGCTCTTCAAGAAGAATTATTTGTCGGAAATTTACTATGATGACAGAGCTAAGGATTTTTATGAGTTGCAGATGGGTTCCATGATAGATGATGAGTATACTAGCAGGTTCTTGGACCTATTGAGATATGTGCCTTACCTCAAGGTGGAGAAGGCCAAGGTTCAGAGATTCATCAGTTGACTACCAGTAGCATACAGAGACCGAATGAGTTCGATGAGCCTAGATCATTGGAGGAGGCCATCTGAAATCGGAAACATTGTTATGAGCAGTCGAAGCGCAAAGTTGAGCCTAAGCATGACTTGAAAGGAAACGATAAATTTAAAGGAAAATGGCCACCAAAGTGAGGAACACCTCAAGATGCAGGTGACAAACAAAATGCAGTCCCTTACAATAAGTTCAATACAGTTGAGAAGGGACATGGAGAGAAGCAGACTAGAGGCAATGGTAGAGCATCGTTGCAGTGTTGGATATGTGGCAAGGATCATTGAAAGAGGGATAATCCTCAATATTAGGGTCATAGACACCATACCTATAGTGCTCAAGAGGCACATATGGTTGAGGATGTTGGTCATAAAATTCCTCAAATTTATGCAGTTGTGGACAATAGGCAGGAAGATCATCAGGCAGCTATCATTGAGATGGACGATAAGTTTTGTGTTCAAGTTGTTTCTATTTTGATTGATCTTGGATCTAATTAAAGTTATAATAATCTTGACCTGGTGGATAATTGTGCTTTGAGAAAATAAGTGCATGTAGAATCTTGGTTGGCATATTTAGCTACAGCTACAAAGAAGAGAGTTCACCATTGGGCAAGAGCTTTTGCATTTGAGCTAAATGGTATGCCTATTGTAGCACATTTGAATGTACTTCCATTGGGATAATATATCATGCTTTTGAGTATGGATTAGTTGTACCTTCACAGGACCAAAGAGGATTTCTTTCACAAGGCCATTGAGTGCTTGGATGATAATGGAGAAAAGATAATTTTGAAGGGAAAGAAGAAGCCTACATCACGGAGGATGCTTATCGCTATGCAGGCTAAGCATAGTAGCAGAAAAGGTTGTGTGATGTTTATAGTGCATATATCTAGTGACGAGCATAAACATGTTGAGGATGCATAAATATTCAAGAGGTACCCTGTATTTCAGCAGTATCAGGATGTGTTTCCAGAAGATATTCTAGATTTACCTCCTCACAGGGAAGTAGATTTCTCTATTGAGTTGGTTTCAGGGGCAGCACCAACATCGAAGGCACTTTACAGGATGAGTACCCCAGAGCTAGTAGATTTTAAGTTGCATTTAAAGGATATGGTTGACAAGGGATACATTAGGCCAAGTTTATCATTGTGGGGTGCACCAGTGTTGTTCGTAAAGAAGAAAGATGGTACTCTTAGATTTTGCACTGATTACAGGCAGTTGAACAAGGTGACAATCAAGAACAAGTACCCATTGTCGAGGATTGATAACTTGTTTGATTAGTTGGAGGGAAAATTAGTGTTCTCTAAAATTGACTTGAGATCAAGATACCATCAGGTACGCATCAAGGAAGAGGATATCTACAAGTTTGCCTTCAGGACCAGGTATGGGAAGTATGAGTTTGTTGTAGTTCCATTTGTTTTGACTAATGCCCCAGCTACATTTATGTTTTTGATTAATAATGTGTTGCATCCTTATTTGTACAAGTTTGTTATTGTATTCATTAATGAAATCTTGATACACTCCAAGAATGAATAAAAGCATGTCGAGCATTTAGCAGTAGTATTGAGATTGCTAAGAGAGCATCAGTTGTATACCAAACTTAGCAAGTGCATCTTCTTTCAAACTGAGGTGAATTACTTGGGACATGTTGTTTCCAAGTAAGCCGTAGCAATAGATCCAAAAAAGATAAGGGCCATCATGAAGTGGACAGCTCCTAAGAATGTAGATGAGGTGAGATCATTCATGGGATTGGCAAGTTACAACAGAAGGTCCATCAGGAACTTCTCACGCATCGCATATCCTATGACATCCTTGCAGAGGAAAGGTAAGAAGTTTGAATGGACAGAAGAATGTACAGCTAGTTTTGTACAGCTGAAGAAGTTGTTGACCAATGCTCCAGTCCTTAAGATTGCAAATCTAGATAAATAGTTTGTAGTGTGTACAGATAACTGTAAAATAGGACTTGGTGGAGTCCTTATGCTGGAGGGACAGGTGCTATGCTTTGAGTCTAGGAAGTTGAATGAGCACGAGCATAACTACGTGACTCATGATCTTGAGTTGGCAGCTATTATTCACACCTTGAAGATGTGGAGGCATTCTATTCTTGGCAGGATATTTGTATTGAAGAGCGATTACAGTGGGTTGAGATACTTGTTTGACCAGTTGAATCTAAATGCCAGGCAAGCTAGATGGTTGGATACCCTTAGTGAGTTTTACATTGAGATCAGATACATTAAGGGAAAGTAGAACTGGATAGCAGATTCTCTTAGAAGGAAGGTACAACTGAATCATATAGAAGCTATGAGCTCTTCTGGGACAAAGTTACAGGATAGGATCTTGCAAGCACGACAACAAGATGACAGGTATATGGACATTATGCACAGGTTACAGCAAAGCACAAGTATATATATAGGTACAGGTACAAGTAAATTTATAAGTACAGGTACAGGTATAGGTATAGGTAGAGTTACTGGTGATCAGGGTGCAGATTATCATCTCAAGACAGATGGTTTGGTGAAGATTGAGGCACAAGGTCTATGTGTCAGATTGCAATGAACTCAACAAGCTTATCTTGAGGAAGATTCATGTCAACTCATACTCAGGTCACACGGGATATCAAAAGACATTGGCGATGGGGAATAAGTTCTTCTATTGGTCGAATATGAAGAAGTAAGTAGCAGTGTTCATGGCTAGATGTTTGGATTGTTAGCAGGTAAAGGTGGAGTGTAAGAATCTAGGTGGTCTACTACAGCTTATTATGATTCCGAAATGGAAATGGGAGGTCATTTCCATGGATTTCATTACATGTCTTCCAAGCACAGTGAGACAACATGATTCTATTATGGTTTTGGTCGACAGGTTGAGCAAGGTAGCTCACTTCATTCCAATGAAGACTACATATTCATCTAGTGAGGTGGCACAGGTTTTCATCAGGGGGATCGTGAGATTAAATGGTGTTCTGAAGAAGATTGTGTCAGACAGGGATGCGAATTTCACTTCTAAGTTTTAGAAGGAGCTATTTGCAGGTATGGGTACAGAGTTGGCCTTCAGTATATACTATCATCCACAGACAGATGGACAAACAGAGAGGTTCAATAGGATCTTAGAGGCTATGTTGAGGATGTACATGATGCACCAATAGAGAAGATGGGAGGAGTATCTTCCATTGGTTGATTTTTCATACAACAACGACTATTAGGAGTCATTGAGGATGAGTCCTTTCAAGGCACTGTATGGGCGAAGTTGTAATACTCCCATCAACTAGAGTGATCCAATGAATAGGGTACTTATTGGACCAAATATGTTGGCAGACATGGAACAGGGAATGCAGGTTATAAAGAATAATCTAAAGGCAGCACAGGATAGAAAGAAGAGTTATTCATACCAACATAGGGCATTTAAGGAGTTTCAGGTTGGGGAGCATGTTTATTTTCACATCAAACCCAAGAAGATCTCTTTGAGGATTGTATCATGTGCCAAGTTGGCACCACGATATTCTGATACTTTTGAGATCCTTAAGAGGATTAGAGTAGTGGCCTATCAACTTTCATTGCCTCCAACAATGAAATTCCATGATGTTTTCCGTGTTTCATTGCTTAAAAGGTATATAAAGGATGTTGATCATGTTATTGATTGGTATGTATTGCAAGTGGAGCAAGAAGGATAATTCCAGACGAAGCCTCAGTGTGTATTGCAGCAAAAGCATCTTATGCTCAGGAATAGATCCATAGAGAAAGTTAAAGTGTAGTGGAAGAACTTTGGGCCCGAAGAAGATACATCAGAGATGGTGGATCAGATGCGGTCCATGTATCCTTCTTTGTTTACCGGTGGCGGCAAAGTAGTTTTGGTATGATGTTTGGTATATGTTTGGAATATGTTTTGTTGATGTTTTAGTATATGTACATATGTATATCGATGTAAATACTGCCATGAGCTAAGTTATAAAGCTCCAATAAGTGGTATGGTTGTTATCTTTTCATGTTATCAAGATGTTTTGCTTTTCAGCGAGCCATCCATTGGAAATGTTGCAATGAGCTAAGTTATAAAGCTCCATGGGTAGTATGTTTTCTTTTCAAGGGTTTTGTTGAGGTCTTGGTGTGGTTCAACACTGAAGATGGTGTTCCCAAAGGGGGAGGGGTCTGTAATAAACCATTGTTAAAAGTCCATGTACTAAAATTTAATAAAGGAAAAATAAGACCATGGTTAAGGGACACGTATTCCAAGCTGAATGTTAGGAAAATATATCCTAGTGGGCATCACTGGATGTGGTTATCGCTAAAGTAAATTTGAAAAGGCAATTGCTAAGGCATTAAAAGGGAAAAAATATATTTTGGCACATTTATTTATGAAAATAAAAGAAAATAGGAGAAAAGGTGGAAGGTCACCTGTTGCATGTGAGGAGGAAATTGAAGGAAAATAATGGAAAATGAAGAAAATAGAGGCCTCATTAACAAAAAGGCTTTTGAGGATTAGTTCATGGCTTTTGATAGTTTCATTTTTGGAGCTCTCTCATTATTCTCTCTCACACGCACTCTCGGACACTTAGATTTTTATTGGGGAATTCTAGATTTGGAGCAGGGAAAGGAAAAGAAAGAAAAGGAAGGACAAGGAAAAGGAAGGAAAGAAAAGATCAAGCAAGGAAGAGTATGAGTAGGGGTGATTTTAGGGGCGAATGTGGCGAAATTAAGGGGTTTTAAATTTTTAGTGGGCGATTATTTTGTATCATAGTGCATTTTTACAAATCACCTCAAATAGCCCACCTTCTTTTAAGGGAGAGGGTAAAAAAGGTAAATTTAGCCCTTGAAATTAGGAGTTACAACTTTCCATTTGCCCATTTTCAAGAATAGGTTTTATTTAAGTGAATCCATTCGCCCATTTTCAAGAATAGGTTTTATTTAAGTGAATCCTATGGGCCAAAGGCCCAAATACCATATTTATAAAAGAGGTATGGTAAATTAATAAAAATATAAATAAATGAGAAGTATGGTAAATAAATAAAACATTTTTTATATTTACTCCATAAGTCACTTTATATACATGCAAGGGTGTAAACAAATAAAAATATAAGTAAAGTGGAGGTGTGGTAAATAAATAAAACGTTTTTTTATACTTACTCAAAAGGTATGGTAAATAAATAAAAATATAAATAAACTAGACGCATGGTAAATAAATAAAACCTCTTTTCATATTTAGTCCATAACCCTCGTTCTATTTATGAAGGCTCAAGAAAGAGGTTTTATTTAAGTGAATCCTATGGGCCAAATACCATATTTGTAAAAGAGGTATGGTAAATTAATAAAAATATAAATAAACGAGAGGTATGGTAAACAAACAAAACATTTTTTTATATTTACTCCATAAGTCACCTTATATTTAGGAACACTCAAAAAATGCGTTATATTTAGGTGAAACCTATGGGCAAAATACTATGGTCCAAATACTGTGGACTAGATTGTTATTAATACCATGCAAAAAAACATTATTAACCCTAATATTAGTATTAATAAAAATAAAAATGGCACATGGTATTGACCCATGGTATTCACCAAAATGGCACATGGTATTGACCCATGGAATTCACCTGGAATGTAGCCTATTTAAATGGGGGAATTAAACCAGCTATATTTAGGTGAAACCTATGGGAAAAATACTATGGTCCAAATACAATGGACTAGATTGTTATTAATACCATGCAAAAAAACATTATTAACCCTAATATTAGTATTAATAAAAATAAAAATGGCACATGGTATTCACCTGGAATGTAGCCTATTTAAATGGGGGAATTAAACCAGCATAGATCCATCTTTACTCTGGATCTACTAACCCCCGAGAGGTATCAAATATTGTGATATGAAAACTAGCATAGAGTGAAAAAATATTTGATCTGATCAAGAGTAAAAATGGATGTTGTAATTTAATGTATGTTAAACATTTTAGCTTGGTTAAAATAAAAAATAAAATAAAAATCAACTATTAATTTTTATTAATTTTTATAAATTACTAATAGTAATTTTTAAGCTCCAGGTTTATGATAACCCATGGTATTGACCCGTGGTAATACCATGGTATTCATGTGAGCATAGACTATTTAAAGGGGAAATTCTATCATCTTAGATCCATCTTAATTCTGGGTCTACTAAGTGCTCAGAGGGATAAATAGATCTCATCCCCCTAAGAGTGGTAGATGTGGAGTTAAGATGGATATAGGTTGGTTTTTATGATAATGAAGATATTAAATAGACTTAGGAAATTATATTGTAAAAACATCTTAAGGTGAATGGTTAAAGCATAGACATTGGACAAGTATATTTGTATACTTCTATTTTAAACTGAAACAAATCCAGAGCTAAAATGAATGGATTGATTACACTAGTCATCCTTCTATAACTTTCCAACATATGCTGGAGTAAACAGATTGTAATTTTGGTAATTTTTCTAATTGCAAACAGGAACATAATTGTGTATTGGCAGGGTGGTTACGAGTTCCCTAGAAGTGATGAATTTGAATTTTTCTTGGTTTTATATATAGTATTAGGTTTTTTCTCACGCTTTCTGTGAATGGCACGGGTGAATTTTATCCTACACCTACTAGGTTATCAATATGTAATTTCGGTAATTTTGATTTCAAAAGATATTTTAAAGAAATGCAATGATTTCATTTGTGTATTCAATAAACACAAGATTTTATAATTGAGTAAAATATTCGCCATGTCAGGTGAGAGATTCGCCAAAAAATTATATATACATATCATATTATTGATAAAATCGCCTTCCATTTTTCCTATATACCATGGAGATTCGCCCATTTATTATACATGTAAATTTAGGGGGGGTTCTTAAAATTTTCCCTGAGTATGATCAAGCAGCTTCAGTAGGAATACTTGCAGATAACATATTTCATGTGTGATTTCGTAGTTGGTTTTGACATGCATGGCTTTACGTGTTGGTATATGGTTCTCATGTTGTCGGTGGCATGGTTTTGGTGGGTTATGACTGTGGTTTTCAGCCTTTCCTTACCTTTTTCTAGATAGCCATGGTGTGATGGGATTGGTTTCTCATTTCTTACCTTTTCAATTTCAAGATGGTTTCAAAATTCGAGGTGGAGGTCTTCTCAGGAAAATTCCAAAAGGCCTAGGAATCCCATGATCAGTTTTGGCGAGATACATGGTAAAGCCTGAGGGTGGAGTCTCGATTAGGGCCTAGTGATATGAAGTGGATTGTGGTAAATCCCAGAGACTGGTGTCTTGGTTTAGGTCCTATTGATTTGGTGTGGATTGCGGTAAATCCTAGCATAGAAGGCGACGAAAAATTCCTCAAGGATAGTGATGGAGTCCGAAGGCATTCCAAGCTCGGTTTGGTTTTGTTATCTCAGTGCTGGTTTTAGTGAGATCATGGTTTGGTGAGGGTGGAGGTGCTTTAACCTTTGGAATCCCCTGGTTTTTTTTGGATTGCTTTATCCATGAGATCCCATATTCATGCTTGAAATATGGCATGAGGGTGACTTGCTGAAAGAAAGATTTGGTTCAGCCATGTCTATGGTAGGGTGGTACGTGGAAGTCCTGAACCTAGTTAGTGCTTGCCTATGTTTAATAAAAGCTAAGTTCTCTTGATTTTCACTTTTTGTAATGTGGCCTTAATAGTTGTTATCTCATCGTTATTTACATGGTTTAATGTTGATTATAAGCATGGTTATGTGACTGGTTATAGTCATGGTAATTTCATGTATTTACTTGTAACTAAAAGGATAATGGACGCAAGACCTAATTGATGTCAAAAATGTTAGGGTGGTAATCCTTCTTGTCAAGTCGCATATGAGTTATCAATCATTTATGCTCTGTCTTGTATTCATTTCCTGTACATTGCATTGATGCCAAGTGTTCGGCAGAATTTCAGTCCCGGTTGCACATGGTTAGGCCTAGTCTTGGAGTCAATTTTTTATTTGTAACTCTTGTTATTATATAAATTATGGATTCTAAAATCCACAAGGGTTTCTGGGCAGTGATCTGGATTCTGGGCTTGAAAAGTGGCACAAATCCCAGATTTGTAGGCACAGATCTGAGGAGAAAAGTCCCTAGACGCATGCATACCCATGTTTTGCATGCATATGGAGGTTTTTAGATGCACCCTTGTCCATATCAAGGGAGAAACCAAAGGTTTAATGGTTCAAAACTCAGTGGAACCTAGGGTCTAGTCAGGGTAATGACTGGGATGCATTCTGGGAGTCTTGTAGAAGGTACATAAGGTATGTGTTGTGGGTTTTGATGAGCCTAGGTATTGCAGCAAGAATGTTGCAACTCCCAAGGATACCAGCTTTACTTATCAACCCGAGGTTTGTACAAACTTGGAGGTGACTGTGCTATATACACAAGTAGAAGTGAAAGTACTACTTGTTGTCACTGCTCATCTGGAAAGAGACCCCAGGGGTTCTAAGCCAGACTTCTATAGGGTCAGAAGAAGCTTGATTTTGATGGAAGGAGGGCAAACCTAGTCTAGGGGAGAGCTAATCTACTGTAGAAATGAAGAAAACAACATGCAAACCTAAATCACCATAACCTAATTGATCATGAAGACAGTTATGCCTGAACAGAATTGGAAATTAACACTAACCTACTGCTACTATCTAGGTTGCAGAAGCAAAAAGCACCAAAACTAGGCTAAGGGGTTAGAAATGGAACTAGGCTAAGTCTGGGTTGAAGCGGAAGAAGCGGTCAGAGGTCGAAATGGTGAAAAGAGGACGTAATGGGTAACAATGCATGAGGACCGTTGGATTAGGTGGGTGAAAGGAAAACAAATGGACGAGATCGGATTGCAGGAGGGTACGTAGGCAAATGGGTGGACATGGAGGACTAACAGGATGGACGATTGGGATTATATCACGAAGGCGATCGACAGATGAATGGTGGTGATCGACCAAGCCAAGTGGCGATCGACAGATGAACAGTGGAGAACCAAGCCAAGTGGCTATCGGGTGAAACGATGGTCGTTGGATCAAAAGACGGATCGACGGTGGAGAGTTCAAGGCGTTAAATCGATCGAGTGATGCGACAACCATCAAATCTAGTAGGGCGGATCGACGATGGAGGTTGTGGCATGAAAAGAAACATGCGGAAAGAATGAGTGGGTTTGGAGGGCAGTAAGTTGTATCTCGCGCACCCTCAAAACTGTAAATGGTATTTTGAGAATTCATGCGACTAGCCTCCCCGGCCGACACATAGCACGGGGAAACCACCCATATCACATGCTCTCAGCCTAATAACATTTAGACAGATTTCCACGCGATATGGCGCGAAGGCCGTCAGATCTTAACAAAACAGATCTATGGTGGAAAGGTGATTGAGCAGCTTGGTGAGCGAGCACATGACAGCTGTCGGATCTGATAAGGAAGATCGACGATGGGGATTTAAAGGGTGAAAAGTCAAACACGAAAAATGGATTTCAGTGGTGATTGGACGATTTGGCTTGTGAAAGGTGTATGACAGTTAAAAATCATTTAAACATGAATTATCAGCTCCTGCGCAAGCATTTCAGGCTAAAAGAGAAAGACATGGGAATGTGAGTGAGGCCTGGGACAAAAGGAGAGTGAACAAGTTGATGACCATAAAAGGGTCAGAGCGCTATGAAATGACCTCGGTGACTATATTAAATGACAAAACTCGATCAAAACCAAAACCCTATGTTTTTGGGGTTGCTGCAGGGTTTCTTCCTCACACCATAGTCCCAGAGGGAGGAGGTAAGGTCGAGCCACCTGTGAGCATCCTAATGGATCTTTTCTTTACCAACCTACTGATTAAATGAAAACATAAATGGAACAAACTAAAACACAACTACTATGTTCTACCCTGTTGTAATGGACTGAAACTATTCAAGCAAATGAACAGAAAACAAGAAACTACTTAAGTCAATGAGCAGGAAACCAAAAATATGTGCTAAACCATGGTAATGAAAATGCATCTATTTTACCAAATGAAAAATAAAACCATGCATCTATGCTACTGCTGTAATGAGAATGCATTTGATTAAGAAAATGAATAGAAAGGAGGAAGCTATGCTAGAATATAATACAAGAAAGAGGAGCTTTGGCTACTAGGGTTGGGCCCTAACCCAAGATCTTCAGCCCTCTGAGTTAACTCAATGCTGGCTCAAATCAAAACTCATCTTCAATATCAAAAACTGTATTACATCAAAACTGTTACAAAGTAGAAGTTTGAATCCTTGCTCACTGACTGACTGACTATCTAGCTGACTGGTAACTAATTGACTAGCTGAAAAAATTGAGGTCCTAAGCCTCTTTACTTATACATCTGAAGTCTCAACGACTTCCCTAAAAATTAGGGAGGTACAGCTCCCAACTTAATAGTAACTTGTCCTTTCACTTTCACTAGCTCTGTTGCCTTCTAGTAGGGAGGCTGCTTGTACTTCCACTTGCTTGGCTGTCTTTTAGTACTTCATATTTGGTTGTTTGTACTTTCAGCTGATGGAGGGATATTCAAATGGATGGGTAGTAAATGAGGAGGATTTACCTCCTGTAATTCCTCTCCCTTGTCTCATCCGAGTTTTTACCAAGGTCTTTTACCATAATTCCTTGCTTTTACCTTTTATCCCTGCATTTCCCTTGCTTTTATCCTTTATTCCTTAATTACATGCAAATTAGACCACAAAGCAAAATATCCAACTCTAACTAATCTCATAAGCAAAAAATAATCAAAAGTATGCAATAGGTTGTGAGAATAGTTGGTTTGACTAAGCTAGGAGGTGAATTAAGGCCACTTAAGGCCCATATAATTACTCAATGATGAGACTTATCAGGTTTCTGTCGATTCCACTTCCTTAACTGTCACATAGGGACTCAACTCATATCATAGTAACTTATCGTGACATGTTTAACCCAATTGTCTGGTTACTTAGGTAAATTTGGGAGGAGGGTGTTACATAACCTCAAGAGAAAAGGCCACCCCAACGCGAAAAAAGACATTACGCACTAACCATGCATGCACTATATGAGTGAAGTATGGACATTACACTCATCATTGTCCCGAAATTCCTCATTATCGAGATGCATTGGGAGCCCTTTCTTAAAACAATGTCGCAACTCAATCGCTTCCCCCCACATCAATGACAGACGATGTGTCCAAAACCATTTTTTGTGTCTTCAAGGAAGAATCTTCATGCTCGTATTCCACTTACACCCATGGTCACACAACCTCCCATCATATAAGGAGGCAACCAGAATTAGTGACACCTCAACTAGACTCCATTTGTGCCTTGTGTGAGGAACCTGGACATATGATTAACTAGTGTCTTGATTTGTGGGAACATAGGAAATGGTACCAAGTCCCTCAAGTTGTCCCTAGCAAAAGACCCGGGCACAAATTCCGTAACTGTTGCATTTGTATGTGCAACCATCATACTCAATTTTTCCCTACCCTTCCCCAATTCTCTGAAGCATTGGATCATATGTGCCAATATAATGTTGGTACCATGGCATCTATCCAAACATATACCCAACCCAGAAAAACCCACAATATGCACCCCTCACCAACACCTTAACAAGCCCATCATCTGTATCTATGTGAGACGTCACAACATAAACCATATATCAAGTTAGTACCATTTGCTACCCTCTGGAAGCCATAAGAGAAATCTTACCACCACCTAGTGCTAATGACACATAATACCATATAGGATTCATTTCCTCTACTATAGGAACCCTAATTCGTGTCATCTTCTCATCATTTTTTAGTGTTGATACAGCTATACCTACCACAAATGTTGTGCCACCCTTGATTATGCAGACCCATGGAATCTACACATTGTCAACATCACTAGGTTCTATAGCAATGACCACCGAGTCATTTTCTTGTTTTTCAACTAGCACCATTATATCCCAATCCCATCCTCACGACCTCTAGCAGTCTTTAACACCTTAAGACCATATTTTTCACTTATATGAATATATTATGGAGGCCATGAAGGAACCAGACTTCCCTTGGGACACCATGTATCATGGCGGTTTCTTCTTACCAGAGAAAGCATTCTCACCTACTGAGGCACCAAGTCACAAAATCTTCATAGTAGAAACAAAGGACTTCCCACCCCATGACAAGTAGATTAGTTCAAGAATCCCATTCCTACACCAAAAACATTTGAGGAAGGGAATATGTCCAATATCTCAACCATTGTCAAGATAAATATTTATTTCAAACTAGGTGTAGTTGAGGAAATCTTGTTGGTGGCATCATTCTAACCAAAAAAAGTGGCCTCATACAAATCCCTATTCCAAGAATATAGGGACATCTTTGCTTAGTCTTACTCAAAATTTTTTGACATTAGTCCTACTATCATAGAACACCACATTAACACATGGCTATATGCCCGCCCCGTTAGGCAAAAACAATGTCAACTCCACCCTTCCAAAGTCGAAGCGATCAAACTCAAAATCAACAAACTTCATAAAGCTAGTTTCATCTACCCCATCGCTTACACCTTTTGGATTTCTAACCCTATACCCGTCATGAAGAAACAGGGAACTATTCAAGTTTGTACTGATTTCTAGGATCTAAATAACTCATGTGACAAAGACAAGTATCTGACCCCCTTCATTGATTAGGTCACTGATGCATGTGAGGGACACGAAGCCTTGTCCTTTATGGATGGATTTTCTGGATATAACCAAATCCAAATCCACCACATGGATCAATATAAAACTTCTTTTAAAACCCCATCAGGTACTTTTTCCTAACACATTATGCCCTTTGGCCTTAAAATGTTGGAGCCACATTCCAGTGGGCCGTGAATTATATATTATATGATCTGTCTCATCTCAACTTATCCTATTTGGATGACCTCATGGTTCGCTCCAAAAAATGTTCTAAACATCTAGAGGATCTTCGCTTGGTTTTTTAGAGGTGCATACAATACAACCTATGCTTCAACCCCCTCAAGTGTGCCTTTTTCATAATGCAAGAAGACCATTTGGATTCATAGTCTCCCAGTAGGGTATCCTTGTAGAACCCCTAAAGGTCCAAGCCTACAGGAGATCCCACCACCGAAAAATTCGAGCAAGTTGCAAATCCTGTAACTAAAGTCCAATTTCTTGTGTCTCTTCATCCCGTATTATGCCACATGTGTGCACAGTTTCTTACACCTCCTTTTTCAGGAGATTCCCTTCCATTGGTATGATGAAGCCCAAAAATAATTCAACGCCCTGAAAGACACACTATCACAAGCACCTTCGATTAGCCCCCATGACTATACCAAGGAATATACCCTCTATTTATCATCTTCAAAGGTAGCCATAGCAGGAGTACTAGTCTAAGGAGGAGTTGAAAATCGTGAACATGTCATTTAGTACATTAGAAGAACCTCTCCAGGCCTACATTAAAGTATGATCCAATAGATAAAACTTCCTTAGCACTCCTACATTTAGTACAAAAGATTCAACACTACATCATCTTATGGACCACTACCATAGTTGCAAATATTAACCCCATGTGATATTTTCTTACCCGTCGTGGCCCGTATGATCAACCACAAATATGCTCATTGGATAGTTATTTTGCTGGAATTTTACTTACACTTCGCTTCCCCAAAAAACAGGAAAGCCTTGATCCTTGTTGAGTTCATCACAGACCTCCCCATAAATTCCCAAGGGTCCCCAATCAATGACTCCTTCCCAGACGAACTCTTGTTCGTCATATCTACAGATGATCCTTGGTACGGAGATATTATACTCTTCCTCCCAACCCAAAAGTTCAACCCACACCTCACTCGTGACAATTGCAAGCGCATTCGCCATCATGCCCCATGTTACCTCCTTGTAGGGGACATCCTCTACCGGCATGGCATCGACACCATCCTCCATTGATTCCTTACCATTGACTAAGTAGAACAGGTCTTAAATGACTGCCATAGCGGAGGTTGCGTTGACCACCTATTAGGAATGGCCATGACCCAAAAAATTCTTCGTGTAGGTTATTTTTGGCCCACTTTATTTCGTAATTGTATCCAAGCAGTGAAGTGATGTGAATGTTGCCAATGATACTCTCACAAATTGCGGGCTCCACCAACTCTGCTCCACCCAGTCATTGTTACAGGCCCATTTTGCAAATGGGGCATCAACTTCATCACATACAACCCATATTCTCAAGGCATCCATAAGTACATTATCATCATGGTAGTCTACTTCACCAAATAGGTAGAAGCCATGCCCACTTACAATAACACCATAGAAATTGTTGCACCGTTTTTCTTTAACCATGTCATAACATGGTTTGATGTTCCTAAGTAGTTGGTCTCAAATCATGGGAAACACTTCGAGAATGGGATATTTCAGGAACTATACCAACACCTTGGTTTCTATCATGAGTTTGCTTCCCCATACTACCCTTAGTTGCACCATTACGTGACTATTTTTCATTTACCTGCGCACCCTCCGCGCGACTATTTCACAGTTGCCCACACGTGTTTAGGATTTTTCCTTTAAAAAGGTCCATACAAGCCATCATGTATGGCCTATCTAACCTAAGCTACAAAAATCACAAAGAACAAGTAGTGACCTCTTACCTAGCAATCATCGCGTGATACTCGGGTACGCAGGCTGACCATAACAAAATAAAACAACTCATGGACCAAGCTTTGCAATCCACGTCAGCATGTAAAAATGAGGTGGCATATGGCCCACTTCGCCCTATATATCGCCTTCTATGTCACCTTCCTGTGGCCCATACAGGAGCTCAAGACCTCCTTTCACAAAACATTAGCGACGTTAGGATCGAGATGACATCCTCTTTATCATGGTACCCTTCATGTCAGTTCCATAGCACCTTCATTTTTGGGCTCATTTCATGTTTCATATACCATTCAGGTGCACCTTTCCATGTTCTTAGATTCATCTTGTTTAGCACATTTCAACTTATATATGATTTCATCAAGATGTTTTTCACTTGGTGTATTAGTTGTTGAAGCTACAGGCCTTCCAGAAATTTCTCATCAAAGTTAAGTTATCATTCTCCACTCAACATGATAGGCTTCTTACAAAGTTTTTGATATCCTGACATCATTTCTCTAAAATTCACTATGGGGTTGGTTACCTCAACCACGTTTACCACTACATTCTCTTTGCACCTGGTAAATTCCCATGTCAATCGATTGCATGTCCCCATAGATGGATCACCTTAGTTTATAGATCACCATACACTATTGGGGTCCATGACCATCCACTTAGGCCCGAGAGCCATCTCATTTGTATGTCTTGAAGATTAGCCTAATTCTCCTCTCCTTTACTTATTGCTTACCAACACCACTCCCAAGCCCCCTCATTTACTTTTTGTTGGATAAAGTTGAATGCACTCCCACATTATACATTTGGCATATCATCCCTCCATACGTAATAACCCATCTGCCTCACCAACCTCACACTGATACCAACCAATTGGGCCCTCATGCTTAGCAAAAAACCTTACTTGCATCATTATACAAGATGTCATTTTCTTGGGGCCCCTGTCTCCATGTTTGTACATCCCAAACCACTTTTATATTCTTTTGGAAAGTGTACAATTTTTTTTAAGGAAAAGGAGTCTCGCCCATATTTTCATGTCAGTTTCCTAGCGACAATCCCTAGTCGCTCTTGGTAGGAGCTTGTTGTTGGGATGGGGACCCCCAAGGCCAATTTTGTCTAAGTTTTGAATTTTTTATTATTGTAGAGTCTCTACAATTTGAGGAGCGGAGCGCACAGAACGTTAAGAGTCAAAAGGGGCTTTTAGGAAGGTCAAAGCCCCTTATTTTGTAAAAGGATGGGTTGTTTTGATGATACAATGAACTTCACCCACGGTTCATAGACAGTGGTAATGTAATGTAAAAGATAGTCATCTAGGAGTCATTAGAGGTAAGTATTAGTTGATGAATGGGATTTTGAGTCTAATTTTTCTGGAATTTTGTATTCTGGTGAAGGGGAACACTCCTGCAGATAAGTGCGCAGAGACATTGGTAAGTCTGCAACTGAGTGTGCGGGCCATTGCATCTGTGTGCGCAGGGTCATAAAATATGTATGTATTGAAGATCTAAAGTAATAAAGAAAATTTGAATCAAATATGTGTGTTCTGTGCTTAATTATATGTTCTACGTCTTTATGCTTAGTTATGATTCAGTTCTCTATTATATTGCTTTAATTGCATCACGAAGGTTCAAATCTACTTAGGTTTAGTAACTTATGCATGTTAGAACACTTAAGTGGAGCTCATAGATATAATTAAGTATAAATTTCTTTAAATCTGTGATTCGGAAGATAAGGGTTATCGAAGGCCAGATAAGGCCCTAATTCAAGGAAACGCTTCACTGCTACATGACATAGCCTTCTGGATGTAGAAACCTAGTTCTAGCATCCCCTAATACTGCTTCGGGTGAGACTACAGTTTGCGCTAAGCGAACTATTACCAAAAGGGCCGGTAGTGTAGGGTCTTGTTGGCTAGGTAGCTAACTCTAAACCTGGGTCAAAGCCCCCTCAAGCCAACAAATGGTTTCATTGCTGAGACCGAGATCTATCTCCAAGATGTGTGATGTGGCATCCATGGATACCAACTAGGAAAGAAATCGAGAGCTGGATAGATCTGAAGTTGCAGGAGTTTGCAGGTCAAGAAAATCAAAATCCACGCTAGCCGAAAGAAAGGTGGTTACAAGCATATCTCTACATAGAAGAGCACAAAATTTTGTTTTCATCATTCCCTTGCGAATTACACATGTGGATGTCTAGCTATCGATTAGCGAACCTACTTGGAAGCACGACGATCCTATTGTGTGGGCTCCTAAACCGATCGAGCACCTAGAAGAGTCTAATTATAAGGTCAAAAGGGTTTTTGACTATTGGATCGATATTATTTTGGGTGGTTTCATCACTAAAATTACAATTGACACGTCTATATCTTATAGCGAAGCTGAACGCCGATTCTTTAAGGGTCCGAGAGGTAAGTACCTGAGATCGTTAAAAACTTGGATTAAAATGTTGTTGTGAAAAAAAGGTGTTATGCCTTTGAATTTATTTTTAAAAGATGTCAGACTGGATCTACACAAAGCAAAAAGAGATTCTGATCTAATTCAGACAAATTCACTGAAGGCGCGTATAGTCTATTGTTGGATGAATCGGACAACAAAGAAGAAAGGGCCAACCCTAACACACTTGGAGGTGCACCGCAGACAGAAGGTCAGGGCACTTTTGGGATTTTGCATCCATCCACCCCATCTCCACCTTCATCACCACCTCATACACCTATGCCTCCACCCCCACCTCCACCTCCACCTTCATTCTTCAGTATGGTGAATACAATGAAAATGTTTGTATTCAAGGGTCAGGGATCAGAGGATCCTCATCAATTTTGGTTTGTAGCCGAAGTTATGTGGAAGGCGCAGAAGATCAATGATAATGACATCAAGAAAGTGCAACTGGTTATAGTGCTATAGGATAGAGCGCTTGCATGGTATATCAAATATAGCACAACCAATCCAAATGCTACGTTGGCTGAGACAAAGACTACGCTGAACACAGAATTTAGAAAGTCGAAATCAGAGGCTCAGTGTGTTACTAAAATAAAGGAGATCAAGCAGACAACTAACGAGTCTACATGGGATATGGATCAGAGTTTGAAGTGCTTACTGTGACAAGTTAATCTACATATTTCAGACGAACAATGTAAGGAATGGTACATAGCTTCATTATTGCCACATTTAAGACTGCCTTTGTCTCAACATAAGATCAGATCTCAAGCCGAAGCATTAGAGATTGCGATGGAGCTGGAGGCTTCGTCGATCAAAGATACGAATATAGGAGTCCAACAGATCCAGTCACAGTTAGCAAGCTTGCATATGGAGTTGCAGGATCTAGAGAAGGGAAAGGAGGTTCAGTCAAGACTACACCTTGAAGTTTGTTGCACAAAGTGCAACGTTGTAGGCCACTATAAGGATCATTGCCCTGTGTACCGGGATTATATAGCTACTGGAGGTCCCAAACCACTGAAACCAAAGTCTCCTACTGGATCAAGCATTGGTTCAAGCATCTGGTGTAGTATCTGCCAAGTACCAAGAATGCATACGACAAACAATTGTTATCTATTACAAAAGTTTATGCAGCCACCAAAGTAACTCTTCTGCAAATTTTGTAAAACGGTTGACCAAGATGAACGAGATTGTCGAAGCTATGATTTGAAGATAGACAAAACCCTGACGTATAGGATGCAGGATGAAACCTGAGTGCAGAATGATCAAGGCTCACCTATGGCTCATGGAGGATTCCAAGGACATGGAAGAGGATTTGGAGGAGGCACTGGTGATGGGCCTCTAAACTAGACATAAATTAAGGCCCATGCCTCTAAATTAAACATAAATTAAGGCCTATGACCATCCTTCAGCACATTAAACCTCTATTTTTTCATTAGATAATGTATTTTTAACTTTAATATATTCATTAAGAAGGTTTATGAATAATTGCATATTTGTGCCTAATATTATTTATTTTTGTGGAATATTATGAGAATATTGTGCAGATTATGAAGATTTGGAGGAGATAATTTAGGGACTTGCTCCCTACTATAGGAGGATCACTATTAAATAATAAATCAACAAGATATTATGGAATTATGGCACAGATTGTGGAACTCCAATGATTGCAAAAATATAGGAATGTGTTCCCTGCCATTTAATGCAGATTCCTAGTAGTGGGAACAAAATCCACTAATACAAGGATTTTGGTGGGGAAAGATTCCTCCATTCATGGGGAATGATTCCTAATAATTTTTTATAAGTACCAAGTAGAATTTGCCTCTAGGGGAATATTTTCATTAGTGTTCTTGTGGAGATAACTCATATTTCTGTAGCTCTATTGTACTTTCTTGCAAGGATGTAATTGTATTGATGAAAATAATGAATATTGGTGTCATGTTCAGCATCTAAATCTTGTTCTCTTCCATAGGTATCTAATTTTCCTTGGGCTTGGCCATCCCAGGAGCCTCAGAGCCCTTTTGTATCATTTTCTTTCCTTCTTTTCACTTCTTATTCACATGCATCTCTTGTTTTTATTTCTTTCTATTTCTGCATTTAGTATTAATGATTTCTTGTTGTAGGATTGGGTTAAATGGTTTATGTAAGTTATTTTGTAGGATCAAAAGCATCATTTCATCCTTGGAAAATATTTGGAAGGTCATAGTAATCATTGAGCTACTTGGATTAGTCTTCTTATTCCCAAATCTAGATTTCTGGAACTCCTTTGTGGCAACTAGCAGTAAATTTCTGCTATTTTTTAGAGCATGCTAATGAGATTCAATCAAGTTGATTCCACTTGTATTAGATCACAAAAACATTATATTTCATAAAAAAAATTACCCCATTGCATTTTCACTTGATTAGGTTAGGCATTTGATGGATTTACTAGCTCACTAGTTCTCAAATTTCTGATTTTTAGACTAGTAATTTTCTGTTATTTTTTAGCATGGGTTAATAGAGGTCTTTTTTAGTGATTCCACTTGGAATGGAGACCTAAGACATGCTAGTCAATAATAGAATTGTCCCATCCAATTTGGATTTGATTTTATTGGCCATTCGATGAATTCTAATTTCATATAGTAAATTTGTAACATCATGTAGTAAAACATGGGATCCTGTAGGAGAACTAGTACATCCTGTAGGAAATCCTGTAGTGACCTATTTTGAGCCCGAATTGAGAAAAATCATCATTGAAGATGGGATTAGGCCTCTACTTGACATCCATTCTATCAAGACCATTTTAACCCTCTTCCTCCATACCTGTCTCCCCTGCCAAAGAACAAGTGAGGATTAGCATTTGCATTTATAAAATAAAAATATTAAAAAAAGAGTTCTTTTATATTCACACATGCACATAGTAGTTAATACTCCCTAGATCAGACTCCATGCTCAGTTAGTTTAAATCATCACATGTGATAAATAGGGTTAAGTTAGGTTTCTTTTACATTTAGTTCATGATCTTTATGCAATTAGAATATGTTTCTTTCCTTGTACTTTATTTCTCGCAATAGGTTCAAGTGTCTATTTCAAGCATTTCGTTTTTTGCAATTATTTTAGGATTTGGTTTTAGTACATGCATCATGGAAGCAAAGGAAGGACATATTATATGCTTCAAATATAGTGTCGATACCTCTTAATTTTGTACGAACCCCGGGTTGATAATTAAAGTCGGTAGCCTTGGGAGTTGCAGCATTCTTGTTGCAATACTGAGGCTCATCACTTTTTGGCATCATTGCCAGGGAGGTGTCAAAGTATGCATTTTTTCTTCCCTAATTGATTCAATTATTTTTACTTTCTACAAAAATAAAAAATATTTGCATTAGGCATATTTCATTTCAAAAATAGAAAAGTGCATTTCATTAGTGTTTTCATTCAATCATAAAAAACAAAAAAATCTCCAACACCAACCCACCCCCCCATTTGATCACGTGGTGCAGTAAGAGCCACATCACCATTCACTTTTGTAGGTAGAAGAAGAAGATGGCAAAGAATGTAGAAGAAATGGATGGAGATGATGACAATGAGGAAGATCCTCTTGGATTTCCCATTCAAGATACTGATGGTAGTGTGCACATGAAGAACATCCCTCCATCTTTTCTTTAAAAATTTCATGGTCTAAGGTCAGAAGATCCGGAAACCTTTCTCTTTGAATTTGAAATTGTTTGTAGATCTTATGGTTACTTATTAAAAACTCAAAAACTGAGATTGTTTCCGGAAACATTGAAGGATAAAGCTCTTAAATGGTTCATGATTTTAGGGACTAATTCAATAAGATCATGGAATGATATGCAAAATATATTTCTAGAAAAATATAAAGATCATGATCTTAAAGAAGAAATCTTTAGAATGAATCAAAAAGAAGATGAGAATCTAGAGGATCTAATAGAAAGGTTCATGTATAATGTTAAGAGGACAAAACTACATCATTTAGGATCTGACACACTAAAACACTCTTAATTAGAACAATTAGGGATGAACGGATTAATCTCCTTGATCTCATGAGTAGAGGTGATGTATACCAATTATCATTTGAATAAATTTGTGAAACATGCAAACACATATCAAGAGGAAGGGAAAGAGTAGGTAAATCATCATCAAGATCAGTAAGTCAAGCTAAACTTGGAAATTTGCTTGATAAATTTAAAACATAAATTATTAGCAATCTAAGTGAACAAGTAGAAATGTTAAGAATTCGAAATGAAAAAAAAAAGATGTTGATATTCATGTTGTCCATGCAGAATCACATGATGTTAAAGGTTGCTCCTTATTACCAAGGTTGATGGAAGTTCACCAAGAGAACAATGGAGCAAGTCAATCACCAATGCAGTGATGTTATGTAGCTCCAAGAGGACCATGGTAGCCTAGTCAACCTAGTATGATGCAAGAGCCTAATTCATAATTTCAAGTTTATGCATATCCACCTCAAAGTAATTGGAAAATGCCCTTTCCTTGGAAAAATTGGCCATCTAAACCCCAAAACCAATCTTGGCAACAAGGTTGAGAAGGAACTTATGGGAGCCATCCACAATATCCTCACTATTTTCCTCAATATCCTCCATACCCAACTCCATGCTATCCCTATCATTCATCTCGACCACAACGACAACCACAATCACATCCATCTCAAATATCCACTCCCACTCAACTACATGTACCACCATTTCCAAACCTGCACATTGAAGTAGCTCAGCCCACTTGCAATGCTGAGGTACAACACTTCCAAACATCTCCTCTTAAGATCATTTGTATTCACCATAGCTCAGGAAGAGTATTACAAAAAAGAGATTATCTTGTTATCATTGAAGGACCACATCCAGAAGAAGAAGATTCAAATGAGAAGACCACATAATCATGGGTTGCACTTGATGAAGAGCAGACATCAAAATCAGAGATCGAGAGCGCTCCCTCATGGTTGCCATCAAATCCTCCATGTATTCAAGAGAACAATCAGGAAAAAGAGGAAGATTTAAGGTCATGGTAGAAGAAGACATGAAGAATGATCCAGGTAAGCAAGAAAACCAAGGACATCAAAGTTATATTGAGGTTTGGTTCCAGAAAATCAATAAGATGGAGCATCACTCTCTTCTTCAACTATGTTTGATCCTTTCAAAGTCAAATCATTTGGTCTCTTAAATCCAAGTACATGTCAAAGGATACATTTCAAGCCTACACATCATTTTGTATGTCATCTTGATGTGCACATGGCTCCATTGGAAATATTCTTATATTTGAAAGTGATTTTGTTTTTCAAGTAGGGTAGGGTAGAAAAAAAAAATGAAAAATAAGAAGAAAAAAATCTTAGGTGAAAACCTCCTTTGAGGTGCCTTAGATTGCTCATTGATTGAAAACCTCCATAAGGTAGTCAATAGGTTGGGAAAAAAAAAAAAAAAACCTAGCTGAAAACCTCCTTTGAGGTGCCTAGGCAGACCTACTAGTTGAAAACCTCATTGAGGCGGCTAGTAGGCCTAAAAAAAAAAAAAAATCCTTGCTCCATGTATCTCTTTGATGAATGTAGGTGCTCTCCAACATCTACAAGGAACAAAAACAAGTTGCCACCAAAGAAAGAAAAAATAGGTCAAACCTAGTCAAAATAAGTCAAATTTTGACTTTCTCCTCCTTTGCTCAAATGCTCCAACAAGTCCAAGGCCATGTCAATCCATCACCCTCATCTATTTCCACCATCCACCCATCATTCTCAAGCTTTTCCCATTCAGTTTTCTTGTTGTCCTAAAAAACTACAAGAAGGCTTTGTTTTACTATAGGAAACAAAAATACATAGAGCAGAAATTTATTTTTTCCATAACTTGAAAACCATGCATCCATTTAAAAATATGTTTCATGGGGAGATGCATATGGATGATGGTAACATTCCCAAGAAATTTCAGCAAATTCCAGTGCATGGTTTCCAATAAATCGGCCTCCATCACCTTCATCTATTTTTAGTTTTTCTCAAGATCTGTGCATCCATTGACCAAATTTTTTTTATGGGGAGGTGCATAATGATGATGGAAACATTCTCAGAAAGTTTCAAGTCAATCCATTCTACCATTTGGGAGATATGGACAAAACAAGTCTGCTACAAGAGGTTGTCCTAAATTACTACAGGAGTTTCCTGTAGTACTACAGGAAGTTCTAAAAATCTATAGGAAAGGCAGTCCAATGGAAAAATTATGATGCAAGCCTATTTTGGGATAGGAAAAAATGACATTGACTTCACCACATCTCAGCCAACACCCATCATGACCATGTCACTCTATGGCCACACCTTCCACTCATTCCAATACCTATTTACCCTCCAACAGAGAAAGGACACAAACATTCAAAAAAAAGGGCAGCTACAGCAGCCTATTTGGAAGTAACAGCAGGCTCCAGGCCTAACCTTCAGCACCATGATTGAAAGAGGAGAATCATAACTACAGGCATAATGAAACTCCTCCAGAGCTTAGCAGCAATAGAGGAAGCCATCACCTGCACATCAACAAGAAGACAACCCATCAGCAAAATAAGATCAACAAAAAAGAAAAAGGAAATCAAGAAGATGTACCCGAGTCATGAGAAGCACAAAAACATCAACTAAGCAGCAGCATGCATGTCTCTCCAATAACCATCAAGTAGGTATAGGTATGAAATATTCTTGACCTCTTCTCTTGAGCATATTATAGTTAGAAATTTGTTGTCAATCCATGAGAGATGAGGTTTTATAAGCTAAGGATGGGTTAGCAGTATCAGCCTCCTTCAACTTGTTAATTGCAGCTCACTCCTTCACTCATGCAATGTTGAAAAGTCAAATTATGAAGGGTGATGATTTCAAGGAATGAGGAAAGTAGTTAAATTAAGAATTTTTTGCAAAGGCCAAGTCACCACAGCACTTCAAGCCCTCCATCCACTTCATATTCACTATCTATCCATCATTCATCCATCTCATTTCATAAGTTCAAAAACAAACCCTATCTCACCCTAAAAATTTCTTAAAAAAACAAACAAAGCATCCTTTCCATTTTCACAAACCTACATCATTTCTCATCACTCCCATATAGTTAGAAGACTCCGAAGGAAGAAGGAATGACTACTACAGGAAGGCAGAATGCTGCTACAAGAAGGAAGGAAGAAATAAATTGTGCTAAAACCCAAAATGGCAGTGCCTAAGAGGGACCTAATCAAAACAGATAACTCCAAGGCCATTAGGCAACCATCTAGGCCACAAGAGAGAAGAAGAAGGCAACAAAAGGAAATGAGGCATCCACCATCAAAACGGAACTCAAACTGCAATGATGAAAATAGACTTTCCAAGAGGTCTCTAATCTCGTTCTAGATATTTTCCAAGGCATAAAAGATGTTATAGAAATGAGAGAAAAGCATGGGAGTCAAGTTGAGGGCCTGTCCTAGGTTCACACTATCATTTATGCTCAAAAAGGGTTTCATGTAGTTTTAAAAGGGTTTCCTATAGGTTTCCCGTAGTTTTGACAGGAATTACTACAGAACTTCCTAGTTCTCATCTAAAGACATTTTGAAGGTTTCATAGGTTTCCAAATTGTGGAACAAGTTATAAGAAGGTTGATAAGGATGTGGAATACCTTGCCAAACTAAAAAATATTCAAGAACCATCTTGAATAAGGGGAAGAAGGCAAACTAATGGTCTCAAGAAGCAAGGATTTTTCTTTTCACAAATATGTTTTTGGGCTTGTCCTTTTAGAACTTACAACCAAGATTCTTAATGCACAAGAGAGAGGCCACCAAGGCCATGAATGAGGCACAATGAGATCACTAAGTTGCTCAGAGGATGAGCAACACTTTCAGCAGGGGGGTATGATGGGCCTCTAAATTAGACATAAATTAAGGCCCATGCCTCTAAATTAAACATAAATTAAGGCCTATGACCATCCTTCAGCACATTAAACCTATCTTTTTGCATTCGGTAATGTATTTTTAACTTTAATATATTCATTAAGAAGGTTTATGAATAATTTCATATTTGTGCCTAATATTATTTATTTTTGTGGAATATTATGAGAATATTGCACATATTATGAAGATCTGGAGGAGGAGATAATTTAGGGACTTGCTCCCTACTACAGGAGGATCAATATTAAATGATAAATCAACAAGATATTATGGAATTATGGCACAGATTGTGGAACTTGAATGATTGAGAAAATCTAGGAATGTGTTCCCTACCATTTAATGCAGATTCCTAGTATTGGGAACCAGATCCACTAATCAAGGGATTTTGGTGGGGAACGCTTCCTCCATTCATGGGGAATTATTCCTAATCATTTTTTATAAGTACCAAGTCGAATTTTCCTCTAGGGGGAGATTTTAATTAGTGTTCTTACGGAGAGAACTCATATTTCTGTAACTCCATTGTATTTTCTTGCAGGGATGTAATTGTATTGATGAAAATAATGAAGATTGGTGTCATGTTTAGCTTCTAAATATTGTTCTCCTCCTGTTGTGGCCACCAACAACCCCCCTCTTTGTTTGGTATTAGCAATAACACCAAGCAAATGGGGACCCTTAATAAAACATCCAAAAAACATTTTATGAAAATTTTTGTATTCAACTCCCTAAAACTGCATCGCATCGCGAGAAGAGAATGAAACGTTTTCTTATGAGCATAATAAACTGCGAAGAAGCGACGTGAAATTCATCGCATCGCATACATTATGAGCGCTCTTAAAAGAAAAATCTTAAGAAATCTCCGACGGCCTATATGCGACGTCGCATATCGCAACATCGCGTAAGCAACACACAATGATTGAATGACTAAGCACGATCTGCGATCTGCGATCCGCGATCTGCGATGAATGTGATTTGCGATAAATGCGATCATGAATTTCTGTGATGACACATCTTGACGACGCGATCCGCGATGCTGCGATGCGAGTCGCAGAAATCACCCATCGCAAATTTTCCTCGGCGCAGTATTCAAGGAAAGCTGTCCGTAAACCAAAATTGGGCACGCGCCTTAAAAGAAATTAATGAATGTACGCCAAAGTATTCAAGAAGGACAGTTTTGTGTTTTTCAAAGAGTCAGTTAGTTATGGGTGTCATGATTATGCATTCATAAGAGCTTAAAGCTTTCATGTCAATCTTTATTATCATTACTCTTTTCCTTTGCGTAAACTGTAAGACAAGAAATAACATGAAGCAATGTGTAGGAAACATCTAAGGAAAAGTGGAAAGCGTCAAATGCTCGGAGAACAGAGAAGAGATCCCTTCATAAACGGATGCCGCATGCAACAGGACCACAGATTCCAGAGTATCACTTAACAGATGTTGATGTCAATAGGCCATCCAACGCCCAGAGTCAAAAGCGCACAAAAGCAGCATGTTTACAAAAGATCATGAAGCTTATGCCCGGTAAAGCAAAAAGAAAAAGGCGCTAAAGAAGGAAAACGCACTAGAAAAGCCCGGAACAAAGAACGGAGGCAGTTTTCGATGCAGAAAATTGTTCAGAGAGCAAAGTCCCTAACTTATTCAGTCATTCGCAAGGCCGGAAAACGAAATAGCAAAAGCAGAATCAGTTTGAGAGAAATTTGGGTTATTACCAAGTATACACGCAGTGAATACACCCAGCCAGAGGAAGATTCTCGAAAATATCTTCTAGTTTACCAGAAAGTGGTGCCAGCGCTTGTTATTTCTATTTTCATAGCTCAAACGAAAGCAGAAGGCGACCAGCCGACTCTTCCCAGGCGAATGTTGCATGCTTGCAGCAATAAGGAGCAAATACAGAAATGGTTAGGAATTAGATTCAATTTTTAGAAATAGTTTTGCGCTAGCAGAAGGGCGGTCATTTAAAACCGTATCCTAAATTTATGTAATTAAGTTAATTAGTTAGCAGTATTTAAACCCTTCTCAGGCATTAGGAGAAGGGTCCAGAAATTTGTCAAAAAACTTGTCCTCAGAACATGCACTTTTGCACCCTCGGAGGGGGTTTTGATGAATGGATGGATCAAGGTTTATTAATGTTTGCATTCGATATCTGCTACTGATGTTGCACTTCTGTACTCTTAGTAGATGTTAGAGCAAGGAGAGATAAATCATTGTTGCTTGAAGCTTATGAGTGGAACCAGTCATAAAGGGTACTTTTATCTCTTGACTGTTTCTGTTTATATTCATAAAGTGATATACAGCTTTTAGTTGTTTATATGTTACTGCATGAATGTATGAGTTACCATTTGGCACTTTTGTACGATGGAGTCATTTATTTATGTTTGATATATGAATAACTTATTATGCGATATGCTGTTCACAACTGTTTTGCCTAACTTTTTATGCAAAGTGGTTTATCTTAATCGATTTCTATTCTTATGATAGCTGAATGATCTTTATTACCAGTTATTGTTTGAAATCTCTTTAGATCGCATAATAGAAGAAATAAACCCCGGGTTAGCGTAGATTAGATGTGTTGTTTCTCATTAGATTACAATAGCATAGAGTTAGTTTAAAAGTTTGAATTATATTAGCTTTAAGTACTCTTAGATCAGCATCATCCAACTCTACACACACACACACACACACCCTTATATTGGGAAACTGGTCCCATTATCCCCAGTCGGACCCGCTATACCAAACGGATAAGGAGCTGCCGACCAAGGTCTGGACCGGGTGGGTATCCCCCTTGTTGTTGACCCGATTTTCGGGGCTTCAACATATTTGGCGCGAGAAGGAGGGTCGAACTATGAATGGCACCTAAATCAAAATCTAAATACCATTCTGAGAGTAAATCGCCCTCATCAACTCCCCCGACTTCCCCAGTACGTTTAAATCCAGAGTCAAAAGTCGCTCGAGTATTAACCGCTGCTACATACCCTAATATTTCAGACCAATCTACCATTGAACCCCCTGAAGTTCAAACTCTGATTCGCAAACTCCAGGGATTTTCTATTTCTGCACAGAGGCCTGATAAATCTCAAAGCAGCGTGACTTCGCAGTACAATCCTGCTCATCCCCTGACCAGATTAAAGATTGAAAATTTTGGCATCCAGCCAACTGAATTCCCTCTCCCCACCAGTAAAAGAGCAAGGAAAACACCACAAGAGTCTAACAATGAGACTCTTTCATCTACATCGTCCATTTCAACTCCCTCACCGCGAAGTCAGCCACCCACATCTTCATTCCAAATCACCCATCCATCTTCCACAATCCCTCTTCTTCAATCATCTAAGATCATAATATCTTCATCTTCCCAGCCTCAGGGACCATCCTCTGCACTTTCATTTACTAGCAGCTCAACGATGGCCCAGTCTCCATGGAACAATCCTGGGGCAGTTTTAATGCCTTCACCCCTGAGCCAAATACCGGCCCATCCTGAGAAATGGCTACCCAAATTCAATCCAGAAGCAGGCATGCTAGCTGAAGAGCACGTTAATAATTTCTTGCTTTTTGTCAATCTCAACGGAGTTACCAACGAGGATGTTGTTGTCTGGCTTTTTCCCTATACCATGCAAGGAACAGCCGGGTCATGGTACTTTTCATTACCTTCCGGGTCTATCACAAGTTGGGACATTTTTCAAAGTCAATTCCTTACCAAGTTTGGTGATGACAGATCAATGGCAATGTTAATCAATGACCTATCCAATCTTAAAGCCCTGGCTAGAGAACCCATCAAAGATTTCAATTTACGGTTCAATAAAATCCTCAACAAAATTCCCACTGCTTCCCAACCCAGCAAAGAAGTACGATGTGAATGGTATATTACGGCCTTACCATCAAACTTAGCAATATTCGTGGATAGGGCGAATAAAACAACCTTAGTTGAAAACCTGACAGAGGCGATAGCAGTAGAGAAACGCGTAGTAGCCCTGGAAAAGAGATCTGCGATAGAGGAACGCAAATCTAAAAAGTCACCTTCAAGGAAGACTCCAAGAAGAAACAAACGAAAGATCCTTTCGATTTGGAAGGATTGCAAAAAGTATTAAAGACCATGTCCAATGAGATGATTGACATAAAAAAACAAGTGGTAGAAACTTCTTCAAAAAAGCCCTATAGAGCTTTTAAAAGAGGCCCTTCAATGGATGTGAAACCACCCAACGCTATCTCAAATGTCAAATCCGAAGAAGAGGAAGAAGAAGATAGTACCACCGAAGGGCAGACCGATGACGAAGAAGTTGTGGAACTACAAGGAATGTGGGATTACATCCTCCCACAAGAAGAATATCAAGAAGCATTTCCGGTTAGCACACGAAGCAAAAATCAACTTGATCCTCCCCAAACTACCCCTAAGCAGAAGGGCGCAAGCCCTGCAGCAAAAGATAAAGTCGCAACAAAGAAAACGACTGCTAAAGCGACTCAATCTAGCCCAGTCCAACCAGATCAAACACCTCCATCAAGAACACTGATAGTGTCAGATGAAATGGAATACAATATTATTGATGACATGAAAAAGACTAGGGCTAATATCACTCTTTATGAGTTGAGCAAATTGAAACATCAACAGAAGATAATGATGAAAGAATTACATGTCGTGCCTACTACATCTTTGCCTACAGCTGTAGCTTCTCACAACATGGGAAGACCTCCAACCAACATGATCAATAAGATTGATCCAAATGACATCGCCTTGATTGGAGGAAGATCAAGGTCTCACACTCCCCCTTTTCTTCTCACTTATGAAATTTTCAATAAAAATGTGCACAATTGTTTGGTAGATTTTGGTGCTTCAACGAATATTTTACCCAGATCAATATATGCCAGGTTGAATGTTCAACCACAAAAATCCGCAGTGCGCATAGTTTAGCTTGATCGATCTCAAGTCGAAGTGATTGGTGAACTTAATCAAGTGACCATAAGATTTTCGTCTAACCCGAAGGTATGTCAGGTTATTGACATTCTAGTAGCTGATATCCCAGAATTCTATGGCTTGATTCTTAGCAGGGATTGGTCCGAAAAACTCCATGGATACTTCTCAACCGACTGGTCGCACATGTGGTTACCCTACAATGGTAAACCGAATCAAATAAGGGTTGAACGAGAGTTACACCAGAAGTACACAGTAACGGAATTGGAGGGAGAAAATGAAGCAATAGCATATAACAGCAGTATCATAGGCAATTACTCGGTAGATTCTTTCCTCGGCAATTTCAATGCTCATACATCACCTTACTTAGAAAATTCAGTTTTGTCCTAAGTCGAAAATTTTTCCCAAACTGATAATTCAAAGTGTGTTAATTTTGTAGACAAACCTGTAAATACATCTTTGTTTTGGAAATTATATTTTGATGGCTCTAAATCTAACGAAAGAGCAGGAGTAGGATGCGTTCTGATTAGTCCAGAAGGAAATAAGACCATGCTTACGTGCAGACTTGAATTCGATTGCACAAACAATACAGCGGAATATGAAGCCTTGGTGCAAGGCCTATACAAAGCAATCGGGTTGAACGTCAAGTATCTTCAAGTTTTCAGAGACTCTGAGATTGTCGTCAAACAGGTACGTAACACCATACATTGCCTATCAGGTCATTTGAAACACTATCAATATTTAGTACAAGATCTGACTGAGCATTTCATAGCATTCAATATTTCGTCAATCCCAAGACTCCAAAATGCGAGCGCAGACCTTTTAGCTAACGTAGCCTCTAGACTTATTCCCTCCAAAGATTTTAGTCCAGATAGATTCTCAATAGAATTAATCTTTAGACCGTCCATCCCTGACAACATTACAAATTGGAGAGTATTCAATGATGATCCTAATATTGTAAATTTCCTCACTTCTGAAGGATCCTACTCCAATCAAATAATTGATGAAGACCATCACGATCGACAAATACAACAAGATAGCACTGATAATGCTATACCTAAATCGGTGGTTAAGTTGGAAGACTTATACAATTTGAAAATTCGGTTTAAAAGGTCTACCAATTCTAAGCTCTACAGTTCAACTCTAAACTACGAATTAGTAAACCTAGGAACCGATGATAAACCGCAAAACGTTATCTAGGCCACGGCCTAGACCCTGAAGAAAAACTAGCGTATATTCGTCTTTTGAGACAATACAAAAATGTTTTTGCCTGGAATTACGATGAGTTGAAGACATACGACACTTCTCTCATTCAACATACTATCCCTATGATTGACAACGAAAAAACTGTCCAACAGAAACTCAGAAAAATCCACCCCAGTTTAGAAAATCAGATAAAAACTTAGCTAAATAAGTTATTAAAAGCCAGAATAATTTTCCCCGTCAGACATTCCAAATGGGTCTCCAATATGGTACCCGTTAGAAAGAAAAACGGAGATATTAGAATCTGCATCGATTTTCGGAATCTCAACAAAGCCTGTCAAAAAGACAATTTTCCCCTCCCACCTATGGAGCAGATATTACAGGTAGTAGCAGGCTCAGAACTAATGTCTTTTTTGGATGGATTTTCAGGATACAATCAGGTGCTGGTACATCCCGATGATCAGTTAAAAACCACATTTCGAACTAAATGGGGCACATACACATATCGGAAGATGCCATTTGGTTTGATCAATGCCGGCGCTACATTTCAGAGAGCCATGGACATCGCATTCAAGGGTTTAGTCAATAAATCTATAGTAATTTATTTGGATGATATAACAGTGTACTCCAAGAAGCGAAGCGACCATCTCAAAGACTTGAAGCAAATCTTTCAACGATGTTTAAGGTATGGGATTTCACTTAACCCAAAGAAATCTTTTTTTAGCATTAAGTGAAGGAAAACTTCTAGGATTCATAGTGTCAAAATCTGGTATTCACATTGAGCCTGACAGAATCAAAGAAATTTCTGAAATATCCCTACCTCATAACAAAAAAGCCATGCAATCTTTCCTTGGTCAAATCAATTTTGTGAAGAGATTTGTCCCAGATTTTTCACGAATTGTTTCTCCTTTGCAAACCATGATTAAAAAGAATTCAAATTTTAAATGGGGTCAAGATGAGCATGAGGCATTCAACCTGATCAAACAAGCTATCATTAACGCTCCATCTTTAGCGACCTCGAATTTTTTAGAATCTTTTATTTTATACACATTTGCCTCAGAGAAATCATATGCCGCAATTCTAACTCAAGCAAATCAAGAGAAAGCGGAAGCTCCAATCGCATTTTTTAGCTCGAATTTACAAGGTGCTGAACTCAACTATTCAGACGTGGAGAAACAGGCATATGTTGTTTTCAAAGCGGTCAAATATTTCAGACCTTTCTTACTTAAAACCCATACTAAGGTCATAGTACCGTTTCCAACAGTAAGAAATCTTCTAATACAGAAGGATGTGGGTGAAAAAAGAGCAAATTGGATCACCGCTTTACAAGAATACGACCTTGAGATCAAACCAGCAAGCATTGTGAGAGGTCAAGGCTTCTGCAAAATGTTGGCTGGAGCATCGCAAATTCCTGAAAATTCATCTGAAGAGGTACAAATGTATGAGGTAAGCCTAAACGATGCAGAATCATTATATGCTGACACCATTTATTATCTTAAGAACGGGTATGCTCCATCACACCTGGATCACACCAAGAAAATAGCTCTGAGATTGAAAGCTAAACAATATCAGCTCATAAATGATGTTCTGTTTAAAAAGAATTACGATTTTGTTCTTCTTAGGTGTCTTGATAAAACTGAAGCCGAAAAGGTTTTGCAGGAACTCCACGATGGACCAACAGGCGGACACTATGCTGGAGATGCTACTACACATAAAATCTTACGTGCAGGATATTATTGGCCCACGCTGTTCAAAGACTCACACAGTTACGTGAGGAAATGTCAAGTCTGCCAAACTACTGCAGGGAGACAAAAGAAACTGTCCATGCCACTACAGCCGGTAAACATCGAGCAACCATTCAGTCAGTGGGGCTTGGACATAATAGGTGAGATCATTCCTCACTCTTCTAAGCAGCATAGATACATCCTCACGGCAACAGATTATTTTACTAAATGGGTAGAAGCAGTTCCTCTCAAGACAGCTAATTCTGAAAACATCATTGAATTCATAGATCAATTTATAATCACTAGGTTTGGATTGCCAACGGCTTTAATGTTTGATAATGCCTCATACTTTTCTGGGAATGCAATGACTGAGTTTGCACTTAAAAGAGGGTTCAAACTGAAATATTCAGCCAACTACTATCTGCAAGGTAATGGATTGGCTGAGTCAACAAATAAAAACCTAATCAGGATTATTAAAAGAACAGTTGACCAAAACCAAAAGAATTGGCACAAAGCTTTGGTAAATGCTTTATGGGCAGATAGAATAACGAAGAAAGCTTCAACCGGCACTTCTCCCTTTAATTTATTTTATGGGAAAGAAGTGGTTCTTCCAACTCACTTAGTCATCCCCTCTTTGTCTTTAGTACAATACATCGATGAAGTATCTACTTCCTCCATACAACTAAGACAAATGGAAATAATTAAATTAGAAGAACAATGAGAACAAGCTAAGAAAACCCATGCTCATCACCAAACGCTAATAAAATCCTCTTTTGACTTGAGCATAATGACCAGAAAAAAATTTTAGATGGGATATCTAGTTTTGAAATGGGATAAGGCTCATGAAGAAAAGGGCAAACATACAAAATTTCAGAAGATGTGGCTTGGTCCTTTTCAGATTGTAGAAGTCATAGGCCCATCAACATTTGTGTTGCGGGATTTAGCAGGTAGAAGGGATTCTTTGCCTGTTAATGGACAGATCCTTAAAATATATTTTCCATAGAAGATTATTCTTCTATTTTGTAGGATAGTTTTAGTTTTTTCTTTTCTTTCTTATAAATAAAACCAGAGTAGATGGTTACTACAGGGGTTCACGAAAAAAGACACCAATTCTCTATCAGATTTTGATTTTTTCACTTGTACAAATAGTAAAAATTTTCGAAAAATCTGATCTTTATTATTGACAGATAGAGTTACTTTAGCCTAGATATGATACTAGTCTCAACTTCAAAAAATTTGATGAAAGCAACCTTTAGCGAAGAAATTGTTTTATATCAGCACAATGAAAGGTATCAATAATGAAATAAAGATTCTCTGTAAAACTGCTGTTTTCAAACTCTATTATTGTCGTCCAGAGCTTTCTTAAGGAAAAACAATGATTTCCTCCCTGCTAAAGAAAATCGCAACATTCAGAGGAACAATCCGAGAAAACACTATATCTCAAAGAATAAGAGGTCTCATCACGAGCCGGCTTATCGTGATCACAGATATTATAACTTGCTGACTTTGCCAATATTGTCCACCAAAACAGGGCAACGACTCAAGATTGTTGCAATCAAAAGACAAGGGGTCTCATCACGAGCTAGCTTGTTCAGCAAAAGTGTAAATCAAGTGAATGACTGTGTCATAATTTGGCCACCAAACCAAGACATTGTTCTTTAGAGAGTAAAAAAGGAAAAAAGTGTCAAAATGGGTTTTTCTCTGAAAAGTTGTAAATAGCCTTAAGGAGGATAAAGGATCATTGCTGGGTAACAGGTAACCCTGTCGAGGCTATGGACGCCTGCTAGCAGCAGAAGCTCTACCTACGACAAATGAGCATATTTTAAAAGCCAGCACACAGAGAAGACCTTATTTTATCTTTAAAAGACCAAGTAATGGCTGATGTAAATGCAAGGACAAAGCCTAAGGAAGCAAACAATTGGAATAGAAAAAGGTTGAAACAAAATATCATTGATAGGATAAGGCATAATGTACTCTATCTGTCCATAACAAAATTTAGACTTATGAAAATTTTTCTGCTTTGGAAGTTAAAATTCAATAGAAAAGCAGAGATAACTGGTTCTTCCCAGTGAATCGCCATTGTTGTGGCCACCAACAACCCCCCTCTTTGTTTGGTATTAGCAATAACACCAAGCAAATGGGGACCCTTAATAAAAAATCCAAAAAACATTTTATGAAAATTTTTGTATTCAACTCCCTAAAACTGCATCGCATCGCGAGAAGAGAATGAAACGTTTTCTTATGAGCATAATAAACTGCGAAGAAGCGACGCGAAATTCATCGCATCGCATACATTATGAAGCACTCTTAAAAGAAAAATCTTAAGAAATCTCCGACGGCCGATATGCGACGTCGCATATCGCAACATCGTGTAAGAAGCACACAATGATTGAATGACTAAGCACGATCTGCGATCTGCGATCTCCGATCTCCGATCTGCGATGAATGCGATTTGCGATAAATGCGATCATGAATTTCTGCGATGACACATCTTGACGACGCGATCCGCGATGCTGCGATGCAAGTCGCAGAAATCACCCATCGCAAATTTTCCTCAGCGCAGTATTCAAGGAAAGCTGTCCGTAAACCAAAATTGGGCGCGCGCCTTAAAAGAAATTAATGAATGTACGCCAAAGTATTCAAGAAGGACAGTTTTGTGTTTTTCGAAGAGTCAGTTAGTTATGGGTGTCATGATTATGCATTCATAAGAGCTTAAAGCTTTCATGTCAATCTTTATTATCATTACTCTTTTCCTTTGCGTAAACTGTAAGACAGGAAATAACATGAAGCAATGTGCAGGAAACATCTAAGGAAAAGGGGAAAGTGTCAAATGCTCGGAGAACAGAGAAGAGATCCCTTCATAAACGGATGCCGCATGCAACAGGACCACAGATTCCAGAGTATCACTTAACAGATGCTGATGTCAATAGGCCATCCAACGCCCAGAGTCAAAAGTGCACAAAAGCAGCATGTTTACAAAAGATCATGAAGCTTATGCCCGGTAAAGCAAAAAGAAAAAGGCGCTAAAGAAGGAAAACGCACCAGAAAAGCACGGAACAAAGAACGGAGGTAGTTTTCGATGCAGAAAATTGTTCAGAGAGCAAAGTCCCTAACTTATTCAGTCATTCGCAAGGCCGGAAAACGAAATAGCAAAAGCAGAATCAGTTTGAGAGAAATTTGGGTTATTACCAAGTATACACGCAGTGAATACACCCAGCCAGAGGAAGATTCTCGAAAATATCTTCTAGTTTACCAGCAAGTGGTGCCAGTGCTTTTTATTTCCATTTTCATAGCTCAAACGAAAGCAGAAGGCGACCAGTCGACTCTTCCCAGGCGAATGTTGCATGCTTGCAGCAATAAGGAGCAAATACAGAAATGGTTAGGAATTAGATTCAATTTTTAGAAATAGTTTTACTTTAGCAGAAGGGCGGTCATTTAAAACCGTATCCTAAATTTATGTAATTAAGTTAATTAGTTAGCAGTATTTAAACCCTTCTCAGGCATTAGGAGAAGGGTCCAGAAATTTGTCAAAAAACTTGTCCTCAGAACATGCACTTTTGCACCCTCGGAGGGGGTTTTGATGAATGGATGGATCAAGGTTTATTAATGTTTGCATTCGATATCTGCTACTGATGTTGCACTTCTGTACTCTTAGTAGATGTTAGAGAAATGAGAGATAAATCATTGTTGCTTGAAGCTTATGAGTGGAAACAGTCATAAAGGGTACTTTTATCTCTTGACTGTTTCTGTTTATATTCTTAAAGTGATATACAGTTTTTAGTTGTTTATATGTTACTGCATGAATGTATGAGTTACCATTTGGCACTTTTGTACGGTGGAGTCATTTATTTATGTTTGATATATGAATAACTTATTATGCGATATGCTGTTCAAAACTGTTTTTCCTAACTTTTTATGCAAAGTGGTTTATCTTAATCGATTTCTATTCTTATGATAGCTGAATGATCTTTATTACCAGTTATTGTTTGAAATCTCTTTAGATCGCATAATAGAAGAAATACACCTCGGGTTAGCATAGATTAGATGTGTTGTTTCTCATTAGATTACAATAGCATAGAGTTAGTTTAAAAGTTTGAATTAAATTAGCTTTAAGTACTCTTAGATCAGCATCATCCAACTCTACACACACACACACACCCTTAGATTGGGAAACTGGTCCCATTATCCCCAGTCGGACCCGCTATACCAAACAGATAAGGAGCTGCCAACCAAGGTATGGACTGGGTGGGTATCCCCCTTGTTGTCGACCCGATTTTTGGGGCTTCAACACCTCCATAGGTCTCTAATTTTCCTTGGTCTTAGCCATCTCAGGAGCCTCATAGCCCTCTGTAATATTTTGGGATGTCCATACGGCCTTCCAAACGAACCAAAACTTGTCTGGGTCCTCATTTCTGAAGCCCTTGAAAATGGGCAACTTCATTGTATTCGACATATTGAACGGTGGCGGAGGTGGTGGTAGTGTGGGCAATGGTGTATGTTGTGGAGGTGAAGGTGGAGGTGGTGTGGGTGGATGGGGTATTCTCGGGAACCCCTGCTTTATTAACTGGATAGCACTCTGTGGTGAAGCCTGTGTTTCTCCTTCGTTGTCACTCAGAGGAAGCTCAATCAGCAAGCTATATTCAAGACCTGTTCTCCCTCTATCCCTGAATAACTTTCCACTTCGTGTGGCTCCAAACATCGAGGTAATGGAATAACCCGCTTTTCACACAAGAGCATCTTAATCCAAGTATTCAAAGATCTTAAATACTTACCTTGTAGTCCCTTGAAGAAGTGTCGCTCTGCTTCGCTATAGCTGACTGAGGTATTGACCACAAATTTTGTCACAAATCCTTCTATGATGCAATCAAGTCAGTGATCGATAGCACATGCGATCTTATCTTCAGAGGCTTCCAATATCCGCACTAGCTCTGGGGTCCACACTATTGAACCGTTAAGCCTCCACCTTCCCTAGCCATCTGCCAATTTAGTGAAGCACTCTTATAGTTCGATCAGGAAGGAACAGAAGAAAATTTTTTGTATCTCTATGTATAGATACCTATCCAACCACTGTTCTTTTTTCAGGCGTGGATTTCTTTTTTCTTGCAATGCAAATTCATGGATCTTTCTATCCAACCACTCCTCAATTTCTTTCTTTGTTGGATTCTAGTGATGCGACATCACACATCTCTTTATGCAGATCTTGGTCCTGGAAATGAAACCATTTGTTGGCTTAGTGGGTCTTGACCTAGGTTCAGAGTTAGTTTTTCCAAACAAATCCCTACACTACTGGCCCTTCCAACATCAATGCACGTAGCGCAGACTGAAGTCTCACCTGAAGAAGGATGGGGGGATGTTGGAACCAAGTTTCTATGCCTAGATATTAGTCTAATATCGTTTTATGCCCTAAACATGCCTTCGTGCAGATCGATAAGCCCTTAGGGCTTATCGATATAACTACCCTTAATCAGCTCCGCTACCTCCGCAAATCTTCATGACTGGCTTTTGCGGATCCTAAACAGGTGAATCAACCACTTACACACCTCTGTGAGTACTCCTAATCTCGTGTTTTACCCAGATCAGCCTAAGCGATGAGAAATTTAACATGCAATAAGATATGCTTCGTGTAAACAGTTAATATTAAGTGCATTCATATAACAGCATCAATTATGTAAAGTCGCACATCAATACAATATTACTTCATAGCCCATCATTCATTACTGCGTAAAAGTGCATTCATTCATAATAGAAGTAAATGGACAAAACACAGGAATTTATGGAATAATCTCTTTATTAATACTTTAGTTCTTCTTACAGACTCAAGACTTCCCTGCACACTCAGTTGCAGGGGTCCACACACTCAGCTGTAGACTCTACTCTAGGCCTCTGCACTCACAACTGTAGAGCCTCTCTTCTACTCTAAGACTTCTTCGCCCTTTTCTCTACTGACCCATTACATTCATCTTCATCATCGATCGTTATCCCTTAGACTCTCTAAAACTCTGCTATTTATACAATCCCATGGTTCGCAGACCATGGGTAGATCTATAAAAGCGACACAACTTACATAAAAGAAGGGTAAAACCCTTTATAACACTTTACTATCTACGTGCTCTGATACCATAACTTGCAGAGACTTTACATTCTATACAACAAAATTTGGGCATTTTGCCCCAAAACTAACCCTAGGGGACCCTGTCCCAACAGGTACGCTTTGATGTGGGCATCCAAGGATCCAAGTCAGGTGGTAGAGAATAAACAATTTTGGGTGTTGTTTGGGATGGATCTGCGCATCGAGGTCAGCCAGAAGCCACGACTATCACCGGTGTTATTTTCTCAATACCATGGAGATGTGAACTTCAAAGAAGATTTCCACAATGTACATATACAAGCGCAGAAAGATGGAGAGCGCATATGGTATGAGTTGCCCTATTTGGTTAGAGAGAAGGACATTTTTTCCGTAGTCTCTAAATGGTCAAGTGTGTGGCTGGACCCCAGCAAGGCAGCTGAAGAAGACCAAGTAGCGACCAGCAAAACACAAGGTATGCTGAAGGAAGACCCCAAGAAGGTACCTTAGAAGGTCATTGTGGACCTTAGGAAGAATACCAAACAAGAGCCAGAGTGCGTAAACGAAGAAGAGCCAAACAAGGAGGAACCAAGTTTCTGCGCCCAGATATTAGTCTAATGTCGTTTTATGCCCTAAACCTGCCTTCGTGCAGATCGATAAGCCCTTAGGGCTTATCAATATAACTACCCTCAATCAGCTCCGATACCTTCACAAATCTTCACGACTGGCTTTTGCGGACCCTAAATAGGTGAATCAACCACTTACACACCTCTGTGATTACTCCTAATCTTGTGTTTTACCCAGATTAGCCTAAGCGATGAGAAATTTAACATGCAATAAGATATTCTTCGTGTAAACAGTTAATATTAAGTGCATTCATATAATAGCATCAATGATGTAAAGTCGCGCATCAATACAATATTACTTCATAGCCCATCATTCATTACCGCATAAAAGTGCATTCATTCATAATAGAAGTAAATGGACAAAATACAGGAATTTATGGAATAATCTCTTTATTAATACTTTAGTTTTGCTTACAGACTCAAGACTTCCCTGCACACTCAGTTGTAGGGGTCCACACACTCAGCTGCGGACTCTACTCCAGGCCTCTGCACTCACAACTGTAGAGCCTCTCTTCTACTCTAAGACTTCTTCGCCCTTTTCTCTTCTGACCCTTTACATTCATCTTCATCATCAACCATTATCCCTTAGACTCTCTAAGACTCTCCTACTTATACAATCCCATGGTTCGCGGACCATGGGTAGATCTATAAAAGTGACACAACTTACATAAAAGAAGGGTAAAACCCTTTATAACACTTTACTATCTACGCGCTCCGAGACCATAACTTGCAGAGACTTTACATTCTATACAACAAAATTTGGGCTCTTTGCCCCAAAACTAACCCTAGGGGACCCTGTCCCAACAGGTACGCTTCGATGTGGGCATCCAAGGATCCAAATCAGGTGGTAGAGAATAAACAAGTTTGGGTGTTATTTGGGATGGATCTGCACATCGAGGTCAGCCAGAAGCCACGACTATCATCGGTGTTATTTTCTCAATACCATGGAGATGCGAACTTCAAAGAAGATTTCCACAATGTACATATAAAAGCGAAGAAAGATGGAGAGCGCATAGTATGAGTTTCCCTATTTGGTCACAAAGAAGGACATTTTTTCCATAGCCTCTAAATGGTCAAGTGTGTGGCTGGACCCCAGCAAGGCAGCTGAAGGAGACCAAGTAGTGACCAGCAAAACATAAGGTATGTTGAAGGAAGACCCCAAGAAGGTACCTTAGAAGGTCACTGTGGACCTTAGGAAGAATACCAAACAAGAGCCAAAGTGCGTAAACGAAGAAGAGCCAGACATGGAGGAACTGAGCAGGGTGGCGTAGACCCTTTAAAGGAGACAAAAGGCATTGAGTCTCCCTTCATAATAAAGAAGAGGACGAAATCCACCATTGGCGGTGTGTGCAAGAAGAAGATTTCTGAAAACACTTCCAACATTGAGTCGATGGTCCTCACTGAGGGGGATATCAATGAGATTGGGGACATTATGTGCTCCATCACGGAGGAGATGTGGGGATACTTTGAGGATCAATACAAGTTAGTATTGTCGCAGGTCCAATAGTGCCTCAAAGAGCTCAAAGTGCAAGCAAGCACGATTCAAGCGAGTGTGGTTCAGGCGAGCGTGGCAACGACTAGTGCAACACCAACATTGCCTTCAACGTTGGTGGTCACCATAGAGATCTCCACCATGGCTATTCCAGGAGGGTCGTTGAGCTTTCCTACTATGTAAAATCAGGCAGCGGTGCCATATGGAAGGAACTCAGAGCTGAACTTAATGTCGCTGCCCATTCAGGCATTACATCCAGGGAGTATCTACTAAATTGAAAATCTAAGAAGAGTTGGCATTCTTCATAATGAAGGACATTAAGAGCCATAACGAGCAGTTAGCTAAGGAAGATGTTAGGGTGATGTAGGATAGAGATGTAGTTTATGCACGCAAGCAGGAGCTGGAGGACGCCATCACTCAAACTTGCATTGAGTTGCAAGAGCTTCTTAAACATACTGAAGCAGCTCCTGAAGAGAAGCTCCAAAGGTTGGCAGTCACGATGAAGGAGTCCAAAGTGGAGGTTGAATTAGTCAAATCTGAAATACAGATGCAGATCACAGAGCTGCAGATGAAGCTACATCCAACCACACCAAGAAGTTCAAGAGAAGCGCGAGGCTACTATCAACGCCCATATGGAAATCCTAGAAGCTGCAGTTAAGGACTGCAGCCAGATTTTTCAAAACACCATGGAGATGTGGACCGCATTACAGGAGGACCCCCAAGTACAAAAGATTGAAGCAGACATCCAAAACAAATAGTTGTAGTTTGATGAGATCAAACCAAGATTGCAAACCTTAGCACCTATGCAACGGTTTGCCAGACTCTAGGAAGGGAAGGCCCTTCAGGTTCAAATAGATGAGTTGCGCCAAAAAGCCTCAATCATCTCAGCAAGAATGCAAACTTGGGTCGACGAAGCTAGTCAACTCTCTCATTCAATCAAGAGTAAACTAAAAGGGATGTAGCATATGCAGTAGACCATTAGATTGGCAATCGAGGGGCCAACTACTAAGAAGTTGGTCGAAGAGTTTCGAGGGGTTGTCATGCAGTTCACAGCAAAGCTTCAAGCATTGAAGGCCGAGTTTAGTGACCTCAAAGAACGCATCGAGGATGTACCAGTAGAGTGACTCAGGATGAGTCACATCTTTGTGTTGGGGGCCTGTTGGGATGGGGTAAGTTTTGAATTTTGTATTATTGTAAAGTCTCTGTAATTTGAGGAGCAGAGCGTGCAGAATGCTAATAGTCAAAAGGGGCTTTTAGCAAGGTCAAATCCCCTTATTTTGTAAGAGGATGGGTTGTTTTGATGATAAAATGAACTCCGCCCATGGTTAACGGACCATGGTAATGTAATGTAAAAGATAGTCATCTAGGAGTCATTAGAGGTAAGTCTTAGATGATGAATGGGATTTTGAGTCTATTTTGTTTGTAATTTTGTATTATGACGAAGGGGAAGGCTCCTACAGCTGAGTTCGTGGAGACCTTGTCAAGTCCGTAGTTGAGTGTGCGAGCCCCTGTAGTTGTGTGCACAGGGTCAGAAGATGTGTATGTATTGAGGATCTGAAGTAATAAAGAAAATTTGAAGCAAATCTATGTGTTCTGTGTTTATTTATATGTTTTTTGTCTTTATGCTCAGTTATGATTCAGTTCTTTGTTATATTGCTTTAATTGCATCACGAAGGTTCAGATCTACTTTGGTTTAGTAACTTATGCATGTTAGAACACTTAAGCGAAGCTCGTAGATCTAATCAAGTAGAAATCGCTTTAAGATTGTGATTCAGAAGATAAGGGTTCGCGAAAGTTGGATACGGCCCTAACTTAATGAAACACCTCACAAATACATCACATAGCCTTCTGGATGCAGAAACATGGTTCTAGCATTCCCCAATACTGCCTCGGGTGAGACTGCAGTTTGCTCTAAGTGGATTGTTGCTGAAAGGGCCAGTAGTGTAGGGTTTTGTTGGTTAGCGTAGCTAAATCTGAACCTGGGTCCAATCCCCCTCAAGACAACACTCGCTTTCATCGCCACACCATGATCCACATTCATTCATCATTTATCAAAACCGTTAGAGCATTCTTATACCGACCCTAGTTGTCATACTAACTCTAGGGGAATCTCCCCCAGAATAATTTTTTTCACTATCACCACTCGCATTCAACTCCAACCTTGGGAACTTTAGTGTATCCACCCATACCATCAATTCTCGTTATCATGACCCACCATATTACAGTCATCTTTATTCCTTCACCATGATTCGCCAAATCATCATTTTGGGCGGTTGGTGCTTCTTTCTTGTCGACTTCAACACCCATCTTCCATGATTGAATTTGTACCTTGCTTTCTCCCCCCCTTACAGAACATCTGTAGAAATTTTGAATAATATGACACTTATTCACAGAGATTATCCCGATTATACACTATTGCGGAATACATGCATAATACATAACCTCCTCTACGTTGATCATCAATTTTGCAGAATTAAAAACAATGAAACATCAATCGCATGCACACATTAACACAGTATGTCACCCGGGGAAAGCATACAGCTAAAAACCCCACATTATCTGTATATTATAGTGATTGAGAACATGTAACAATACATATTACAATACTCCTCACAAGTACTCAGTACTATCTCCACCTGTTACACACAAACTAGCTCAGATCTGAATCAATCACAAGTTCAAATCTCCTCCACTGCGCAATCCTGCATGAGAATAGATGAGTATGGCTGATCCAAAACTCATATTTCCTTGGCTGAACCACGCAATCCTCATTGGCAATACTCAATCCATTGATTGTGAAAATCTTATGCACAACTATAGTCACAACTGATAGCAATCTCAACCTCTAACACCTGTCTCCACTGAACCGTCCATGCACTGAGTTAACTAATGTATTCTTTAGTTGCTTTATGAGTAAATAATTAGTGAATTAATTAATAATTAAGTCACATCACTCATCACTAGTGTATTCTGCAGTTAGACTAAATAAAACTAGTTTAACCAAGTCAAACTGAACACAACTCCATCAACTCCTCAATCAACTCCACCAAACTCAACCACATGAGTTCTAACTGAAGTCCATCATGCAATAGCTCAACTGACTCACAAGAAAAGCGTATTTCCTTCTGATAGCTACATGTGCCACATCTGTAGCTCAAACTGAAGTGCTCCAAGAGGATAAGATAATGTTTATAGTCCAAATATTATTATGAGCTAATAATATTCGACTGTTATATTTTTAGCCTGGCAGTCTAAAAATAGAATCCGCCCATATGTCTAAAAATAGAATTCCATCTATTTTTACCAACATGACCAATCATCCACAAATAGCATCCTACAACTCATAGACCATGATCCATATGTCTAAAAATAGACTTTGCGCCAAAAATAGCCTGCGGGCCCACTTAGTGAAGGCGACTCCTTTCTACTAAGCTCCATCATCTTGTTGCATTCTCAAAAATATCCTCAAGTGGCATAGTGAGAATCACTATCACCCATTGATGTTATCAGTCTCCTGACATTTAACACCAGCAAATTTTATCGTGTCATGGTAGTATTGTATATTGCGATTGTTGCAGTTCTCTCATTTAGTCGAAGACCCATGCATCCTTTAGCACCTCATTCAGCAGTTCTTACATTTTCATGCATGGGAGATACACAAAGTCGAAGACCCATGCATCCTTCAGCACCTCATTTAGTATTGCTTCACTGGCAATGCATGGGGGCACCTAGTTCAATGTATTTGTCAGAGACACTCTTGAGGGCATAAGAAGTTATCATCATCAGCCATCAACATGTCAGCCACATCAACGTTGACTTGGCAGGAACATTTCCTATATGATTGTAATAGTTAATCATTAGTTATCATAACAAGCATGGGCGATGCCCACCATGTATAGACACATTTTATCTCAACATTCTCTAGAGCATGATTATCTTTAATTCTCAGTCAAATATTTTATCTACTCATCTCCACTGTAATTTTCTCTCTCTCAAGACATTAGCAAGACTCTCACTTTGATCAGCAAAAAACATGATGTATTTTGGCTATACGCTTGCTCCTAACCTCATACATCAGGGGGAAACTGTTAAAATGGAAACATCATACACGCATATGTGCAATCCAGAAGACAAACAGGGTTGTCCAGCAGAACATAGAGGTGAAGACTTTCCTACTGAAAACATCACGAAATACAAAAATCAAAGGTTCTCCAAAGGTTTAAGTCATAAAGACTACCCGCGTAGGTCATCAAAAGGCAGAAATTAGCAACTGAATGGATTTTTCTTCGATAATCGTGTTGTCCAACAAAAATATGAATCAACAGTTCGGGACCACTTCACACACTTGGAATTGGGATTCCCTGACATGTACCACCCAAGGATAGCCTATTTCAAGTCGAATTGGATATATACAACCCCCCTATGGATCCTCTAGTCCTACTCATAAGTCATTTTCTCATTAATGAACTAAGGGAGGGAAGAGGAGTTGAAAATTCTATATAAACATGATGTTGGAAAACCAAGAGAAAGAAGAAGTAAAGCATTGGTATTGTGTCAAAATTTCTCCACAACAATTTAACATTTCATTTAGAAGAGGATTTCACCATTGAGAGAGTCTTCGTTGTTATCACCAAAAAACTGATCATCGAGCCTAATTTACTAGATAGATTGAAGCACAGCATGTAAAGCCAATTTTACCATAGCAAAATTGCTTTCACTGTGAGAAATTACTTAATAAACCACCTTTGTTAAGCAATTTATAGTTAAACCCATGAATAATAATTAAATAAATCACTATCTGTTTTATTTTCCTCTAGGAATAATTAATTAAACCATTGTTCAATTATTATTCCTTGTCATATTTGACCCAATCATGAAAAATAAATAGATAAATCATTAATTATCTTATTTTTCTCTAAGAATAATTAATTAATCACTAATTAATTATTATTCTTTGTCAAATTTGACTAAATCCATTAGGAGTAATTAAATAAATCATTATTTATTTATTATTCCTTAACCAATTCCTTGAGATGATAAATAAATCATTTATTTATTTATTATTTCTAAATAAAAGTTTAAATATTTTTTCCCTCCTAAACAAATATAATAAAATATTCCAGGTGGTTATTCCAAGAATGGGATCAATAATATTTTTTTTATTGCTCATTATTTGAGGATAACTCAATATTTTGTTATAAATAGAAGGGTTTCCCATTCATTATTCACTTTTGATTATTTTCATTGTTGCACTCAGGCCTGGAATTTGACGTCTCATGGGATGTATTTTTTATTTCAGAATGTATTTGATAGCTAGGAAAATATTTTCAACGTCAAGTTTGACGTCTAGTATACCTCTCCAACACATCAAAACGATGTCTAATTTTACAGGGAAAACGTAAAAATCTATAATGCCCTATTTCATAAGAGTCAAGACTTAAAACGAGTACATAACACAGTTTGAAATTAAAAGCTCTTTAAATGTTCCAGCGTCCCATTGCCTACTACCCTAGTACTTACCATTAATAGAAGAAAGTCTCGAGCTACCATCAGCCGCTCACTCGATACGAATGATATGCAAATTTAATATGATGAGACATGGAAACTGCAATGTTATGGTTTACCTATTCCATGATCGTGATGAATGTAGCTATTGTATGCTGAATGCTAAATTGGTACGGGTGGGTTTGTATTGTAATTTGGTTGTTTCTGATATTCATTACCTCACTATAAAACCGATTTGTTGCAGCCCCACAACAAATCTCACTGTAAAACCAATGTAAAACCAAATTGTTGCAGCCTTGCAGCAAATCAAGCAAATCAAGTGTAGCCTGAGTTCTGGACATGCGACTCTATCCTCCTTGGCGGATTGAAGGTGTCTGATTAGAACTTGCCAACAGCCCTGACTGTGAGTCACCTACTCCTTTAAAGTAATCTTGTACTCCAACATACACCTATTTGATTTCTTCATAACACAGATACTTTTAACCATGCCCTTCATCTTTGACGTAAACTAGATTTGCTCTATCTTTGACAACATGTGCTTTCATGGTTCTCGTTTGAATTTTTATCGTTGCACGCTAGTTTTTTCCTGTAAAATTCGCAGAATAAATCTGTCATGACTGGCATATTTTGACCAGACTTAATAGTCATGAGTAACTTATTGTTTCAGAAGAAGAAACACATTATATTTTTGAAGAATATCTTTATCTTGCTTAATCAATTAATTAATTTAGTGACAATTAAATAATATAACCTCGTAAGATTTAATGTAGAAGTCACATGTCAAGTGCAATTGACTTTTGCTCATGGAAGAGAAAGAGAACGGTTATCGAAACTCAGTCTTGAGATGGAATGTGAATTGAAAAATTTTAGATTGTGAATAAAAATTCTAATTGAAATTTCATGAGCATGTGAGGTGAACATGGAAGGACTTGTCATGTAATTGAAATATGAAGATGAGTGCGGCATTGATTTCATCTTGTTTGGTGAGAGTTTGCCAAGAAAATTAAGAAGAAAAAAAGGAGAGTTTGCAGTGGTGTGGACCTAGCAAGGGGTGGGTTTTTTTTGGTTCTTAGTGTCTAGTCTTTCTAGATGGTCATGTGACCTGGAATATGGAATACTTCTTAGTTTTCCCCACGCTTGGTGGCTTGGGATTGTTTTTGCACCATGTATTGGCATTCTGGCATGTGGGGCACCTCTGTCTTTAGTGACATTTGTAATTTTTGGGAGGGGCAAAGTTTAGATGCGATTGGGATAAATAATTTGAAAAACAAAGCCGCGAAAAACAGAGGGGTAGCATTAAATAATGAGGGGGAAGAACTTTAAATGGAAGGGAGGGAATCCAATGAAGGGGAATTAAAATTCTAATTTTCCCAGGAATTTGTGAAAGGGTAGTGGTTAACTTGAATGGTAGTGGATTTTTTGTGGTATTTTTTCCCTGGTATTATTGGAATACAAATATATAAAGGCTTTGAATGAATCCATGGAACTGTTTATGTGGTCCAAGCTGTCTATTCTAATATTAAATAACAGTGTTACAAAACAAAACAATAGTCTTCCATTAACGTTTATTCCACACGGACTCTTCTTTAACTCTGCCCAGCTGCCGGCCTGACTCTCAACCTGCCACTTTGTATAAGAAGATAATGTGAGGGATGAAATCAGTCTCCTCGACTCTCATTGACCATCCTATTAAACGACTCAATCTAGAGAAGTCTATGATTTCTTTTTTAGACTTTTGTATTTTTGTAAATAGCAGATTTTAAAAGAAGACATAATATTCAATATGAGAAATCACCACAAAGATCAGTTGAATGCAATTATGGGATTTTTATTGAATTGAAAATTAATTGGTTATAAAATATTATTACCACCAACTCTGTAACAAGTTCATAGCAACTCACTGTTTAAACAATTTTAATACACGAGAATGTTATTATAGTGGTTTTTGTGTACATATCAAACTGTCCAAACTGCAAATATGCCAAAGCACCCAATATTCTACGCCCAACGCCATTCCTGTAGAGATTGGAACTAGCAACTCCCACATTCCTACCATAGAGTTTCACTGCAAATGATCCACATGCACACACCCCAACTGCAATAATAATACCAAACAAAGTAATTACGCCATGAAAAGGATAATTTTATTACCACTGTCAAAATAGTCTTCCAATTTAGTCCGAGTGATTCTACAATACCATTGTGGGCTCTTGAGTAAGCGTAATAGGCAAGTTTAGATTGATGGATGTAGCTACTGCAACTTGACACTGGGCTCGAGACTGTAGCGATGAGCATGTGACACAAACTGCAAACCAGCAAGAAATTTGTTGTTTTTGTGGCAATATGGAAGACTGGAAGATTTTTTCACAGGGAGAATGTCAAACTACAGGAACTCTTGCTAATTTTTTTATTATGTAACACAAAAGAAAAAATGACAGTCATAAATTTACTGAAAACGTAAATTGACAGGCATGGAAAACCAACACCCGTCTCCAAATTTTCAATTGACAGGAAATTTTTTTTTGAAACTCCAAGCCTGGTTCCACTAACTGTTGTAACTCTAGTTATTTTCATTGTCACATACCATATTTTTGTTGGATTTACACATTATAGATGAGAGAGACTCTACACAAGCTGAAGACATTTAAGGATAGCCAAGAACCCATCCCATAGAGGGGGACTAGTAACATCTATTTGTTCCCATCACAGGTGTTATAATAAAATTGTTCTTTGCATATCTGGTTTCCATTGGATGATTGGAGTTATTACTCTTTCTTTTTGTTGTTTAAATATGATCGTGGCATAGATCTGGACTTTGGCAGGTTTTGTTTCTATCAGTTGTTGCAGATCTACAATGTTTAGCAGCCATTTATGTTGTTGAGATTGGTTGTCATCCACAATCTTAAGTGGGTTCTTTTCATATATCTTTGAGAAGAAAACACTATAACAAAATTGGTGACTCCGCTGGGTTTTATACTTCAGATCCAGAAACCTAGGTGACCTTCAGATTTTAGCTTAGGGTTTCTTCTTTTTCCAATTCTATTAATGTTTCCTATTTTTTTAACCCTAGATCTGATAAATTTCTGACTTCGCAAGCTTTCTGGTCGTTTCCGCAGGTCACAGCAACCAGCCGCGACAAAGGTGGCAATTTTTTTCGAGATTTGTCAATCAATATACATGGAGCATAAATCACACTTTTTGGCCCAAAAAATTGCGGTCTGGAGACCAGAACACACTAAAAATCCCAAAAAGTACGATCCCCACAGAGAAACAGGTCATTACCTGCGATTTATGGGTTTTAGGGTTTTTCTCATATCAGCTTTTGGGTTTTGCAGAGAGTTGTTTATTGGGTTATCTAACCTCTATCTCATCCTGCCTAGGCCTTGATTCACTCTAATTTACTCATCGCAGTCAAATTTAGCCTCCCCAAGGGCTTCTAGTACGCTTCCACCTTTCTAGGAGGAGTTTAGCTGAGTGAGTAATCTGAGTTTCTGCAATGCTTTCTGCCACATTTTCCAGATCTGTACCCTTTTGTTTCAAAACCATTAAGATAGGTTGTTACCATCCATAGTTTCGCATTTAAACTTGTTTGGTCAGCTGCCTTAGGGTCCCATCGATTGCCCTAGGTGTTTCACCCATCTCCCTATCTTTTTGCAACGATATTCCTCCCTGGTTTTTTGTTGTTGTTGCACCACTTCAAGCAGCTTAGTGTCACTTGATCGCAATCACACCCACATTTAGATCTCTTGACCGTTTCAATGTATTTCCCATCATTTTAGCCACCAAGCAGTACAATGTTTCCAAACCCAGTTTGGGTGGCATTTAGTTAATTGTTTTGTTGTTCATTTTCTATTATTAATTTCAATTTATTTTCAGCAAGATTTTTTCTTTTCTACAAACACAATCTGGGCTTAATCAATTAATACACTTGCACACACAATCACAACTGAAGCGAAGGGCGCTTGGTTTACACCACCAAGCCAAGACTTAACATAATAAATTTATCTCCCCTCATTAAGACAAAGGCATATTGTTGATCTCCCTTCACCGTTTGCATGTTGTGTGTGTCATACCACCATTGCACTAACAAGGCATTTGTCACAGAGACTAATAGGCCTTCACCCCCAATTTCAGCTTGGGCATATTAACCCTACCCTTCGAGTTCGAGTTCATAGCCTTTGAGCCCCCACACCGACTCTTCTCCTGGTTCATCTGGTTCCTCATCTGATTTCGGGCCTCCTTCACCACATATCGTCACCATGTCTAGACCCACAGCTGGTGCAGGAACCCAACCTGGTGTTGGCTCCAGTTCTATCCCGGTGGTCACATCAAGCAGAACAGTCTCAAGAACCGTTCTGGTAGCCCCCATGCTCCCCTTTATGGCTGGGTTAAGTCTACTGAATTTTAACCAGTTGATAAATGACCCCATACACCATGATTCTGGTTGGCCCTCTATTTCAACTAAGCTTCCCTCAGACATCCCGAAGTTTGAGGGTAATGTTGGAGAGGATCCTACCAACCATCTCTGATCCTTCCACATGTGGTGTTCGTCCAACTCCATAACCATTGACTCCATTCCTCGTTGGCTCTTCCAATGCACACTCACTGGAGACACTGCAAAATGGTATGTAGGTCAGCCCTCTGCATCTCATTCCATTTTCGCGATGCTTGTTAAAGCATTCCTTTCATATTTCCAGTTACTTCTCTTGTACAACATTGGTACAGAGCTATTGACCACATTCCATCACTCCTCCGCCACTCACCTTTCTGACCATGTTTAAGAGTGGTGTCGAAGAAGGAGCACATTTCGTGCCCACCTTTCAAAGATTGTGTCTATCTAGATTGATTTCTTAGGAGCCTTTTATCTCCCATTGGAAAAGATGTCGCATCCCATTTTCCTTAGACCGAGGTAGAATCTCTCCAAACCACTTTGAGATATGATTTTATTTATGCACAATCGATTATGTTTATACCATCATTCCATACCTCCCTCACCCTGGAAGTGCCAATGCACTTGGTGCATCTCACCCCGCCAGCGATATCGTTGGATCCCTTTCACACTCTTCGCCATATACTCAGCAAAGTTATGGCTACCCGCAGGGGGGCACCAGTCCCTCCAACACTTATGCCCCTCCTACTAGCAACATGTTTCCAGGGCCCCAACCTGTCTACCAAATTGTTGCTCCACCTTATGCACAGTCGAGCGCTCCAACCCCCCAAGCATTAGCGCCATAGCCTCCCATGCATCCTCAGCCCCAGCAGCCACCACCCCCTCAAGGTCAGGTGTTTGCACAACAGAGTGCTACCAATCCCCAAAATTCGAAGAAAAAGAATAAGGGGAAGGGTAACAAGGGTAACCAGGGTAATCAAGGTAACTAGCCTAGTGAACCCCAGGGGAACCAGCCTAACACCAACAACTAGCAACAGGGTAGCCAGCCCAAGCAAAACAAGGCTATTCGTACAAACAAGCCTTGTGCATGTTGTGGTGTACATGGCCATTATACACATGAGTGTCCTCTTTTACCCCAAATGTGCAAAATGTGGGAAGCTCAAGCAGCTTATAGAGGTCAGCAGTCGCCTCAGAATCCTACTCCATCTCAATGGCAGTGATGAAAAATCCTTTCCCTCAGCAAGGATTTGTTGCTGCTCAACCTCAGCCAGATCAAGCAGCCCATCTCGCCCAACCTTCTGGTCCTGGTGACTACCAAATTCTTATGATGAACTCTGATGAGATTAACCCCTCCCATATCCACCCACAAACTCAGTCGCGTCAATATGACAAGCCCTCGACTTCGTCTACTACCGAGTCCAAAACCAAAGTATCTACTGAGCCTCTTACGACACCAAATGGTCCTTTATAGATCCCTCAACCTAAGGTTGAGGCCATTCCTAAGATCCCAAAAGTACCATTACGTCGTAATGCGGCTTCTAAAAGAGTTTCCCATACATACAGTATAGTAGATGACTTAGCGCAATCACTTGCTGCCATGTTGATGCTGGAAGTCCTCCAGTCGTGCCCATCCCAAAAGAAGGATCTACTAACTGCCTTGGGTGCAGTGGATCCTTCTGACGATCATCTTATTGTCTTCCCAGTTGATACATCAAAACATCCCCCATTGCCTTCATCTGTTGCTTTCCAGATACCAGTTAGAGTCTGTAATGCCATCATCTCCAGATGCATTATTGACGAAGGCGCATCCACCTGTGTGATGTCCGCTACCATTTGGAAACAACTTAAGTCACCTGAGTTGTCCCCCTCCACCATCACTTTACATGCTTGGGATGGACACCCCTCCCAGACACTTGGCATGTACCGCAACTGTCCAGTGACCCTTGCGGGCAAGACTATCCATGTCGACATTGAAGTCATTGATGCCCCTTTGGATTACAACATTCTCTTAGGTCATAGTTACACATATGCTATGTCAATCGTCGCATCTGCAGTGTTCCGCAAGATGTGCTTCCCCCATGAAGGGAAGATCGTTACCATTGATCAGTTGACTTACTACGAGCCGGCATCTGTGACCTCCCTCGAGTCCATTATCTCATCAATGTCTGACAAACAGTCTTCAACTCCTTCCACCAGTGTTTCACCCAGATTCTATAAAGATTCCTCATTGTTGGGTGCTTTCCCTAGTCCTCCACCTCCCATCTCAGAGCCTACCTCTATGAGTGTTTGCATGTTACAAGCATCATGGGCTTCCCTTAAGCAGTCTGGTACACCTGATCAATAGCCAGCTCCTCAGCACCCTATTGTTTCTCTTCTAGCTGAACCCTCTAGACCCACTCCCCCAAGACCTCCTCCATTTGTGGGTGCCTCTCCTATGTTCCCACCAGGAACTATTCCTCCAGGTCTCAACCATCCAAGAGCAATTCCACTGGGACATTATCCTGTTGGATAGATACCTTTCTTATTTCCACCTCTGGGAACTTCTTATGTACCTGTCATGGCTTCATTGGTCCTTCCTAACATGTCTCTGTGGATCCCAGTATGGTACATTGATCCCCCTGCAAACATTCCGCCCGGTTAGCAAAGACCATATCATGCTTTGACCTCGGTTCAACCGGTCCCCATGACCCCTGCCGCTGCTTCAATTCCATCACAACCTCAACAAGAACTAGCTCTTGTTGTGAAGGCATCTGGATAGGGGGGAAAAGCTAAAAGGAAAGATTCAAAAGACAAGGCTCCCCATGCTCCTCCAGCCCTTAAGGCCCCAAATTCGACACCCCCGTGCGCTTTGTGTCAAGTTGTTGGCCACACCACCAAAAATTTTCCTGAACTTCCTCAACTTAAACCTTTGGTTCATGAAGTGTTCCCTGAGTCGAATATTCTGGAATTCCATGTTAACTTACTGGTCCCACCTAAGAAACTCAAAACGTTGCGCACAAACCACCCTTGTGCGTTGTGTGCTCTTCATGGTCATTATTCCCATTGTTTTCCTTGTCTCAATGAATTTCGTGATTTCCTTGGGGTGATCCACGAATATGAGGCCACTCATTGTGGAGCATATACTCCTCTACCTATGGATTCTAGTACCACAAATCAACCAGAATAGGAAGACTTTGGCCCCACTTTTGTAATCCCTCCCCCCGATGTCAAGATAACCAACACCATAGGCCCCATCCTTTACTTGCCATCATCCTTGAGTTCCTTGTAGGAAAACCTTTCTAAGGTTTCTATGTGTGCTTCTATCGAAACTCTTTCAACATAATCCCAGGTCTCAACATCTTTAGATCCTCAATCTACTAGTCTGTCATCTACCATTCAAGTTCATGCGTATGTGAACATTATTTCTTAGGTTGATGCACCAGGAAATGTCGCCGCATCATGTAGCCAGTCTCCCTCCCGTCCGCCTATCTCTCAGCCTGCTGAGGACACCATGGAATCTATGTCTACCCCTAATTAACCCTACCCTTGAGTAAGGGGGCATGTCTTTAGATGATTTTAAAGGCCATCTCCTTCCTAATTCTCCCAATGCACTCTACCTCAAGAAATTTCTCTCATAGCACATCCCTTTGATTTGCATGTCTTTATTTCTGCCAAGAAGTTAGGTAGATTGCATCATCTCTTTAGCTGTCTTTTGCACCTTTCAGATGGATCCATCATCCACACTGTATATCGGTCACACTGACGGTGCAAGTTGCTTTTCTTGGAATCTAGCCTCGACAACCTGGGCCATTTTTACCCCCTTGCATACGTTAGTCCTTTCAAATGGTGTGTGCATTGGATCTGCCACCAATAATCAAGGCCAATATGATGCAGTGATAGGTTTGTTAGTCGATGCCCTCGCTCATCGCATCCTTCATCTTCATGTTCGTTTAGATTCCTTTCTATTTGTCATGAAATTGAATGGTGTGTATCATGTGCATATCCAAGTCCTATTTGGAAAATATCTATGAATGAAGCTATTGGTACGTGAATTTGAAACCATTACTTTCAGTCATGTGCCTAGAGCCCAAAATCACTATGTAGATACCTTTACAAACAACATTCTAGACTAGCATTTATCACATCTATACCACAAAAGATAGCCATACACAAAACAAATGGTGAACCATCATTGTCATATAAAATGCATAATCATATTATGTATCATAAAAGTGTTTGGAGCCATAACTCTAAATACATCTGACAGACCCATATCATGTTACAAAAATCACAATCAATGGGACCCACATGTCCCTGCATCTAGTCACTGTCTGGTGGATCTTGCGCCAAAGGCTCTACTCCACCTACACGTAGATCACATATTGTCTAACCTGCCATCGCCATGCACCGCACAATACCTCGCCACTCTAAGGGAATACCAGTGCACTCATATGTGTACCGATCCTCTAAGTCATGCCATTCATGCTCTAAAACCCTGGTCAAGAGTACATCAAACCTACGATGCAAATCAGCAAGCAGTGTAGTATCCTATGGATCCTACTATGACAATGATGTCCCCTGATCTGTAGCCCCAGGCACTGCGGCTCAACCTACATATCCTATCATATTTACCGGTGCTATGTCTGGATACAACATGTTTCACACTCAGTACCATATACATGTGAAAGAAATATTAAATGCACCATAATTCATAGTAACTTAACACTTACCGTCTGGTCCCCATGCTCGCCCAGGAAGAAGTGGCAAGTAAGGATCCCCATGATAGTTCAACCCGCTATAAGGGTAATCATCAATGTAAAGGGGCATCAGATCCCAATGTGCAAAAAAATCAGGTTGGAACACCTGTCCGACTCCCCCTCCTCCTCCTCTTCATAGTAACTACCCCCATCTCAGATCTGTACATGAGGACAGATAGTGGGTATCTTCTTCAAGAAGAATGCACATAGTATTGTACCAAAAGTGCAGTCATGATTCACTTGCCTCTTGCAAAGACTCAACTGTCGTTTCACCGACGACAACATCATCTAGGCCCACCCATAGTAGGTCCCGGCCAAAACACTCTCAACTAACATCATCTGCCCACTAGTGATGTGGTGGAATGCCTGGCTACCTAAGACCCGTAGCATAGCTGCGTCCACAGCCTGTGTCTCTAGCCTCTCTAGATCAACAAGTGGGATAGTCATGCCCTTGACACAAACACCTCGTCGACAATGGAGCTACACAAACTCAGTAATGTTCCTCCCATGAGGTAACACCGGATGAATATCCCCCACCACTCCGAAGGGAGGCATTCCGGTCAAGAAGTAAATATCCTGTAATGTGAGCTCGATCTTGTGCCCCTGCATGACAAGGACCTCCTGGTCTAGATCCCAAAATCTCACAATTCTAGATAGCAAGGGCTCACCTTCTCTCATCAATGAGTTCTCTACCAACTTCAGAACCCCATAACGAGCCAATGCCCCTTGAACCACTTGATCCCCCTGGATCTAGGATCAAAGAGTATCCAAGTCTTGTTCACATCAATTAATTTTCAACTTTGCCATATGTGCAAAACACCACACATCTTGTCAGTTCAGAAAAGAAAATAATGGTCTACATTGATCAACCTATAGTCCCCACCAGGCCAGCAGACCAACTCTTTCTCCAGCCCCAAAGCGCAGGTTTCAGCCCAGAAAGTGTGAGCTCACAGGTTTCCAAATATTTCTTGTGAACCAGATCGCACTTCTAGGCCCACAAAATTCGATGCAATCGTGAGCAAGAGCAGGGGTCTCTCAGGGAGATTCCAAGTGCCAAAAATTAGGAAATAGACCACTGAAATTGAAGAGATGAGTAAGGCCACCTACCTAAAATTCACAGATCCTGATTCCAACAGTCAATTTTTCCACTACGATATCCACAATATTTAGGGCCTTTTCCTCCTCTCCACATTCACCACAACTCACTTAGCAAATGAATCCAAATTGGAGGGAAAATGTCCTTTCATATAAAAATCCACAATTATTTTGTCACCCATTGCGACTAGACCGTAGCTTAGTTTGACAAAATGTCAGCACCGTTGGAAAGATCTCACTAAGATCTATAATGGGTCTTCCTCAGTTTTTGATGATTTGACACTTGACCAGGAAGCTATTTTTCCGAGAAGGGTCACTTCGTCGCCTCGGATTTCGTCATAAAGTGACACTTGTACTTTGAGGTCCACCTCCTCTTAATACTTGTCATACCATATGTCGATTTTCGTCATGAGTAACCATCATTTACTCATGTTTTCATGGTCCCCACTGGGCCTAGTCTGTGTGGTAGCGTCATCGAGTCACCCTTGTTCATAGAATCCACGACAAGTCACCCTTCCATCCTTGGGGTCTATTTCATGGCCCATCATCTCATGTCACAGTATTCCATCCATATTTGCATATCGTTCATCCTGTGTTGCCCATTTTTGCCTCTAGTCATATTGTCCCCATCCCCTCCGAAGTTGAGTTAGTTGCTACCAAGTCAACCATGCACTTTATGCTCTGACAAGGGTATTCATCTGTTTGTCCCTCAATCCCATTTTTCCCCATTATCCATGGTGTCAGTCCATCAGTCACAATACTATTTTCCCTCGTGCTTTAGTTTAGGATCCTCATTGCCTCATCAATCGTAGGCCCTATTCTATCGACATCATCTCATTCACTCCAAAAGAATGACCTAGAGGGCAGCGTATCTCAATTCCATCTTCCATTCTTGTTCGGTGCCTTGGACCAAGTAGAGGGTCTCATTATTGCCTTTTGACTTGGTCATTTCATGATCATGATCGATACACTTGATGGTCCAATGATGCAGCAGATTGTACCAGTGATTCGCTGGTGTGTGTGAGATGTTTCAGACCTCATGAGGGGGTGGCCCTTCAAGTAGCCCCCCACATGCCCAGATGCATACATACTATGCTACAGCCTCAGGTGCAGTTTTGTACAGTTGATATGTTCAGTTCCTACCAATCGCAGTGTTCATAGCATGCATGTCTCCTCCAGATGATCCATTCAGTTTTGCAGATCCCTTCGTTGTTTAGCAGGGCTCTCCAGTTGTTCTACCCTCCCTCCCACCCATTTTTTGAGAGAAGGGCCTTTGTATCTCATGTACTCAGATATTATTATATTCAGTCCTAGCTCATGTTTTCCCAGGTGCATTATGTATATGGGACACATTGTATTATTTTCTGGCTCTATTACACCAGCATGTCATGTACCATTCAACATGTACTTCATTTCTCAGTTCTATATTTCTGGGCGAACCATTATTTTTGTACTAATTTATCTCAGCAGGTATGGGTATGACTCCCCCGCATCATGGAGGTCTGATACCACAACATAAAAGGATACTTTCATTAGTCTCGCCCCCTCTATCCCTATCCTCTTTCAATTCAGCTTTATCGGTCCCTCTCTCTCTCGGACTCCCCTATGTTGTCTAGTGATTATGTATTTACAATGTACTTCGGTCATACGTTTTTCTCCTAACACTCATACGTTGGGGGGCAATATGTTATCGCCAAAAATTTGATCATCTAGCCTAATTTACTAAATGGATCAAAGTACACCATGTAAAGCCAATTTTACCATAGTAAAATTGCTTTCACTGTGAGAAATTACTTAATAAACCATCTTTGTTAAGTAATTTATAGTTAAACCCATGAAGAATAATTAAATAAATCACTATTTATTTGATTTTCTTCTAGGAATAATTAATTAAACAATTGTTCAATTATTATTCCTTGTCATATTTGACCCAATCATGAAAAATAAACAGATAAATCATTAATTATCTTATTTTTCTCTAAGAATAATTAATTAATCACTAATTAATTATTATTATTTGTCAAATTTGACTAAATCCATTAGGAATAATTAAATAAATACTTATTTATTTATTATTCCTTAACCAATTCCTTGAGATGATAAATAAATCATTTATTTATTTATTATTTCTAAATAAAACTTGAAATATTTTTTCCCTCCTAAACAAATATAATAAAATATTCCAGGTGGTTATTCCAAGAATGGGATCAATAATATTTTATTATTGCTCATTATTCGAGGATAACTCAATATTTTGTTATAATAGAAGGGTTTTCTATTCATTATTCACTTTTGATTATTTTCATTGTTGCACTCATTGTTGTAACTCTGATTATTTTCATTGTCACACACCATATTTTTGTTGGGTTTACACATTATAGAGGAACAAGAATCTACACAAGCTAAAGACATTTGAGGATAGCCAAAAACCCATCCCATAGAGGGGCACTGGTAACATCTATTTGTTCCCTTCACAGGTGTTATAATGAAATTATTCTTTACATATCTGGTTTCCATGGGATGATTGGAGTTATTACTCTTTCTTTTTGTTGTTTAACTATGATCGTGGCATAGATTCAGACTTTGGCAGGTTTTGTTTCTATCAGTTGTTGCAGATCTACAATGTTTAGCTTCCATTTATATTGTTGAGATTGTTGTCATCCACAAACTTAAGTGGGTTCTTTTCGTACATCTTTGAGAAGAAAACACTACAACATTCATACTTCTTTGAGAGAGAAAGGAAGCTTGCAAGGAGATTGAAGAAAGAAAATTCCTTGTTAAGGTTTTTTTAGCTCCATTGCTCATACAATTATCTCCAAGTGTTTGGAATTCATCTATTATATCTCTTCTACTTTCAGCAATCAATAAAGGGAGCCCTTTTCCTAAAAAAAAATACTTGTTTGCTTCATGAAGCTTTGTTATTTGTGTTATCTAGCATATTTTTTACATTATGTTTATGTATGCATTGCTTCCATTATTTCAGTGCTTTGTTATTTAAGTTGTCCACTAACAATAACCAACTGCTTGTTTACTCCTTGTAGGTAGCAACCAACTCCAAGGAAAGTGTTTTTGGTACTCCATAGTAGCAAAAACACCATAACAACAATCACTTAAGGAGCTCATATATATATATATCTATATATATATATATATATATATATATATATATATATAGAGAGAGAGAGAGAGAGAGAGAGAGAGAGAGAGAGAGACGTCCAGCGTCACTCTTACATGACGTTACATTATGGGCGACTTGCACTTCACATAACCAGCATCTAGCTTGGGATTTTCTTCACAATTTTCTAACTTTTACTTGACTTCTTACATCCTAGGAAAGGTTTGCCTTGGTCAACACTTCAAGGCATCACGTCCACTCCACAAGGAGGATTATCCCATCATTATTTAGGTGTTATACCATCACTCCATTATAGGAGGACCACCTTATCATCATCCATGGTGTTATAACATCACTCCAATCTAGGAGGACCACCATATAGTTATCCAAGTGTTATAACATCATGTAAATTCGGAGGACCACCTATCATCAACTCCACTCTGGAGGACCATCGTGTTATAATATCACTCCATCTAGAGGACCACCATATCATTATCTAGATGTTATAACACCACGATAATCCAGGAGGACCACATATCGTCAACTCCAATCAAGAGGACAATGGTGTTATAACATCACTCTAGTCAGGGATATTACATACCCTCCCCCTTATTTATGCACTATCCTTAGTGCATCAAGACATGTACAATCAAAATTTAAAACTACATAACTACTCCTACCTAGCATTGTCATGCACAAGATACCATTCACTGTTTTTGAAATTAGCCCTTTCACTGTCATTTTCCTATTCAAGTGTCATGAACAATGCATGCATTCTCATCACTAGTTTAATGGGGCACCAAACTTGTCATCAATCTCAGCATTTATAATATATACACCACCCTTGCTAACATTCAACCTAGACATGACCATCATCATACCTATAGGTAAACACATGCATACGAAGAATAGTATATGTTATCAACAAATTCATGAAAAATCATGAAAATAGTTCAAATAATAAGAAAAAAGTTGAAATCCTCCCTTTTAGTATGCAATAGAACTTTTGAGGAACCCAAAACCAGAGGCTTTGAGGTGTTGTGGCACTTTAACCACTAGCTGAGTGATAAATGCACTTTCCATCACTTTGGAATTTCATCTCCAAGTGTGGTTGAGACTTTCTTTAACTCAGATTGGATAATAAATAATTGAAAATGGAAGGACCTATATCATGTGAATCCACTACAAAAACCCTATCATATTTTGGTGTTCCAGCATTTGTCAAATTAAGTTCTCTGCCTTTCTCCAGTTTGAGATTAAGAAGCTTTGAGTTCTAGTAGTTGCTTCCTTCTTTTTCATGCCTTTCCTAAGAAACCCATTAATAAAAACATTATATGTAACCTTATTTGGTGAAATACCTCTTTCTATCATTTCTTGATGAAGCTCACATGCCCCTTGCATATCCCCTTTGCTCCATAGCTCTTTGTATCATGTAGGTATCAACATTAGGAGGAGGATCCTTTTAAACCATTTTAGCTAGTAGCTTAAAATATATTGCATGTTTCCTTTCTTGCATTGTATATCAATCAACATGATATTTGTAAATTCATTAAACTCTATATGCTTTCCTCTCATTGCATTCAAAATTCTGAATGCTTCCTCCAGTTGACCACTTTTTAAAGTCTGTTAATGAGCATGTTGTATGTAGTACAGTTTGGAACCATTTTTATTTTTTTTATTTCCTTAAATAGTTCTCTTGCTTATTGTATTTTACCTTGTGCTATAAGTCCACTAATGAGAGAATTGTATGTAATAGTATTTGGTGCAAAACCTTTTTGAACCATTTCATCAAGGAACCCATAAGCCTCATCCATTTTGGGATTTCAAACACATCCATCAATAAATATGTTAGCAGTGAACAAATGGGATGAATATGTTAATTTTCTCCTACATGAAGATTTGAAAACATCTTTTTTCTGACATCTAGAATTTCCTGTAATTTGATATGGAATTTTCACCAATGTTACAATGTCAAGGGCTTGCAATGTAGCACCTATGTATATATGATTTTATTATCCAATGCAAGTTCCAATGTTGTTGGCAATTGGCAAGCTTTATAATATATTAAAATCCCTTATTAATGTGGCACCCTCTTCCCAGGCATATATGGATGCAATAAACAAGTAAACAAGTCTTCAAAACAACTAAAAGGTGAAGGGAAATCTATTTATTTTCCATTCCAACTATGATCGTGATATATGGGAATGATATTCACTACTCAAACATGTCATTGTTGCTGGTTGTATGAAGAAATATTAAAACATTCATCTACAAAAATATGAAAGGAATTCTATTTATTTCTCATTCCAACTGTGATGGTGATATTTGGGAATGATATTCATTGCTCAAACATGTCATTATTGTTGGTTGTATCTCTTGAAGAAATATTAAAACATTCATCTCTTCATTGATGGCCACAATCCATGAATGTCCACAATTCACATCATTTTGTCACCAATGCAAAGCGGTGCTTTATAATAAGAAATTAAAAATAATTGGATCTCTCTAATCAATCATTTTGGTATCAGTACTCAACCAAGTCATGGGGGAATCTATATAATTACACACAACTATAATTATCTCAACACATCACAACTTAGATTAACAACCTTCTTATCGAGTGTATAAGCTCCCTATCCCTCTCACATCCTAAGACTTGAATGCAAGTATAAAAGTAGAAAAATAAGTTATAATTAAAAATAATTATATAACTCTTACATGATAGTGTAGATGCACCTTGAATTCCCATTTAAAGGCTCCACTATGTCAGCCTTCTCTAGAATAGTTACAATGTGCATCACAACTTCGTGATCCTTGACATTGATCTCAATGTTATTATTGGGTAGAGCTTGAAGGTGTACTTGTGTTTGTCTTGACTAATTTCTTGAAATTTTTAAGTCCGTGCAACATCTTAGCACAAGTATTTGTATGATATTTAGACCTCCCCATGATGGTAACCATGGGTCTACGAATTTCAATAGGTGGACTCTCCTATTCCATCATTATAGTCACAGCCTTGTTGGTAACATTGTGGACTATAGAGCTACAAAACAATATGGTATCAGTGGCTTCTTCTAGAATGAGATTTTTTGAAAGATACACTTTTGGAGGATTAAACTTGATAGTATGCTTTTGTGAAATCAAAATAGGTTCATCCCTATAATTCTTTGGCTCAATATGTTTTCTACTTACATATTCTCTTTAAGTATTCTCTTCTAATGTGACCAACATAGTAGAATTTTTTAGCATCTTTGAGTCACTCTGATAAAAAAGGGAAGGTACAACTTCAGTCTGGTAGCTCCTATAACCTTCTCGCAATCCATTTACTAGCCTTTCTTGACTTTACTATCATCAATGGAGATAATTGCATCAAATGAGATATGCAGGGAGCTATAATTTCTAACCAAGGATAAATCACAACCACTTTTGATTTTTCTCTATCTTGTTCAGGAGGCTATGGGACTACTTACATTCAATGTTTAAATGTATGCTCTCATGCTTGTTTAGAAGAGGAGTGTCCCTTCTAAGACAAACCACAATTTTTAGTACAAGCTTAAAGACTATGGAATTTTTACTCACAGATTGTGCCTAAAAGAAGCATCTAGGGTGCAAAATAATGGTAAGAGAGTAGGTACGCATTGGAAAAAGTCTTGTTCAAAGAAATGTGTTTTGATGTTCGCCATTTGAGCATGAATAAACATCATATCAGATTGGTGTTAAGAGCCTTGGGTATATGTGGATAACTATGCTTACAATATGTGTTCCTTTGTGGTCATTCATATCTGATTCTTGATAGATTTGAAAAAAAAATTGGTTGTAAAAGCATGCATAATACATAATGTTGCACTGAAAGAAAACCCTTGCTTCAAATACCTTTATACAACTTGGGATATAAATGAGTTGGACAATGCTAGGTGAACATCGGCTTTCTTAGTTTTATTGTAGAGATTTGGAAAATCCCGGCCTTTGTAATATCCTTACATCATGAAAAATATAAGAAATTTAGCAAGATGACATATGGAAGATCTATTTCCCCAATCTTTTCATGGTTTGATCATTGGAAGCCTCATTTTCACTTAGTATCGATTTTTGGTGTTGCCTTTATTTTGAGACATATATCTCTATAAAATCAAATACACAGTTAGCCTACTATCACAAATCTACATAAATTTGATGTTCATTACTCATACATGTGATGAATATGTCTCATGCCACCAAAGTGCTTGAGAGTGCATTTATGAAGTTTCCACACAATGCTCCAAATGGTATATATCTATAGAATAATAGTTCGAAGAGAAATGGTGTATTCAACCCAATGTAAAGAACATGAGGTTTGCCATGTGCTAGTACTCAACGAAGAGCATGATAAGTTTAGAGCAGACAACAATCTTGGGGTTTGTTTAATGATGGATTTATGTCATCATTTTTTGGAGGATTCTTGAGTCTTCAGAAATTTGAGATGTCTTTGTATAATAGTAATGAACAGCATTATCCCTACATAAACTTGACCTTGATATCAGGAAGGTGAATAATTAGGGCATAGGTGGACTATTCCATTGAAGCAAATTTAGTTTGCTAAAAGAAGTTACCTAAGTGAAATTTTAAGACTACAATGTGCACATATGGACTCCCTCAACCCTAATTAGAGAACATAACTACCTAGGAAATGGTGCATTAAGTCTCTGGTAGAGATGCCCTTCAGCATGTCATACCTGCAATGACAAGTTGAAACCTTTGTAATAGCATACAAATAGGATGAGCAGAAACTTTAGAGTAGCTTTGCATAAATAAAGTGTTATTTTGTTTTGGAAAGATATATTTATATGTATGTGACACCCTAGGCATAATTTTTTAGGTGGGATGACCTACGTTTAAGTGTGATAAAAATCATACTTAGCTCTAGGGATTAAATGTGTTGATTTTTAAACTTGGTGCTAACTTCCAATTTAAATATGGATTTTCAACCGACCTCTTCTAGGAGTTCTATTAGCAGTTTTTGTAAGCTAGGAATTCATTTGTATAGTTCCTGGATACATTAGCGGACATGTGGAAGGCTCCCTGGAGAATTGAGTGGACACTTGAATCGCATTTTCTATCTTTATGATATATGAGTCAGCCATTATGTTCACTCTCCTCACAATGCTGACAAACTCACCTTGCAACACTTGCAGGATTTCTTTATGGATCCTTCCTATATCACAACCATAGACACAAGTCGTCATTACTAATCCAAAATGGATCACACCCCAGTTGAAAATATCCTGTGATTATATCATTCCATGAAATTGGGTTTTGTTAGGAATTTTTTCAAACATCTGATATGCATCCTCTATGCAAGCACATTTAGCACACATCTTGATAAGAGAATTATTGACAAGGCCACTTTATTCGAAACCAACTCTGATAACTAGTGAATGAAGTTGTTTTCCCTGGTCACGAGCTTGTAAGCTGGCATAAGTACTCAAAACACCTGCAAGTGTAAACGCCTGTCATTTCCAATTGTGAATACAGTCCCAATGCATTTTCGCAATAGTCATGTCGATCGTATCCTGTAATCATGGCATTGAAATACACATCATATTTTAGAGTAAATTTTTCAAACATTTTTTTGCATCTAAATGTGCAAGGAGCTATTTCTCCATGACCTTGTGTCCAAATCATATCACCAGAGAGAAAAAGGAAAGACCAATAGAAATACAATAACGTCCCAACCCAAATTATCAAACATGCATCAGGCACTCGGTTATATGTACTACAAAGAAATATGTGTGCACCAGGCCTCCTCACATGTTGGAGAAGGATTTTGGTTATGATGCAAATTCTCACGCTCCACTCAAGTGATCTACCTCGTCCACACCTGATCTCGATCCTTATGCACAACCAAAAACAAATGGAGACAATAAGTGACCTTCCTTGGAAGATCGTTTGAATACAAATAAATATGGGGAAGGAACATATGTTTCTATTAATCATGAAAAATTAAAATGCACTCATATATCTTCGCCTCAAAGCCTCCTCTCCACAATTCGACAGAGTCTCCTAACTATAACATGGAAATGAGCATGAAGAGCAATACTCTAGTAATAAGAACCTCACAAACTCTCTCTCTAGCAGCAAGGTAGTATCATGGACTCAAGATCTCTAGCTCTCGTGAACTAGTCTAACCCTTTGAAATCATCCAATATAAATAGACAGAAGAGAGGCTCCAAGAGGATGAATGTAAATTCTTAAGATGATAAGAATTAATGGAAAATTATAAATGATAAATCCTGACCAGCTCAAATAAGTGATAAGTCGAACTGATATCCTAGGGACCAAGACACTCTATAAGAGATCCCCAGTTGAAGGCATAGGAAAGAGTTAAAAAGGCTATAGTCTCTCGCACAAGGAAGGGTTGGGAGCTATTGGGAGGCTCCAGTCACTCTCATAGGCCTCCATCTATGCGACTGGGAAGTATGACTGGAAAAAACAAGATCTAAGGCCTAGAAAAATTCAAACAACCATGAGGACTAAGGAACATTGACCCTAGGGGGTAAAATAAGCTGATAATAGATGCCCCCTAATGTATGAGGTCAGAAGAAAAGCTGATGGCCAAAATACATTATGATAAAGCTCAGAGGTCAAAACAGGAGTGAGGAGACAAAGCCAAGAATGTGGATCAGAAGACTCTGGAGATGAAGTCTCATCTGTGCTCATAACATCCCCGAGGCAGGCATACCCATGCTCAGTCATAAGAAGATACTGAACATGGCCGACAAAACATGATTGTGAATCCATAACATAAAGTGATAGAACATGGCCACAACACAAAATACATAGTGAATCCATGTGACTCAAGAGAATGAGCATAGCCACTAACAAATACAATCATGGATCTATGTCATAGTATACATCAGTAGGACTATTGACACATGATAGGCAAAGAAGTGTCCCAAGATAATCCTCAAAGTAGATAAATGATACATAACTCCAACATGAACTGGGAAGGATGTCATATAAGAGTGAGATGTCCCTAACCCAGGGTCTTCGACATAACCCCAATCTTACGAATCTACGCCATGCAAATAAACGAGTTGATGTCGAGTATGGTAGAAACCGCCTGATTACCAGCTAATGAGGTAAACCAGTAACATACATGAGGGAATCCACCAATAGGGAAAATGGACCCCAAGGTACCTGGTACAGTCCACTAAGTGTGCATAGATGAGCTAACGTCGAACACCAGTGAACTTGATCAATCAAGATCTAATCATGTAAACCCAATGTTGATTGTGAGGAAGCTTACCACTAAGGTCTGCAAGCTCCAAGGTACTACTAGTTCCTAGATCAAGCTCCTACATAATGAGTTGAATTTGACAAGAGAACATACGTCAAAGGAGGGCCTTGATGTATCCCCCATCAATTGACATGGAATAGACCAGGATGATGTGATGTATGGATGAATTCATGAAGCGATGAAGTACAACTAATAGAAGGATAGTTGATGCAAAAAGGTCAACATGACCTGCAGATGGCCAACATAGGCTGAGACTTCACTTGAACACATAGCGGCATGAAACAAAAGTGACTTGGCAGCATGACTAATGAGAAACACGTCATATCATGCAAAAACGCAGGAGGCATCGAATTATGCTCCATATGAATGGAAGAGTAACCATCCGGAGGAGTGGATAGACTCATATGTATGGTACGACTCCTAGGCAAGATAAAACCCAACTATGATATAATGAATCAGACAATTGCCATGTTCAAGGGTGACATGACTAACGCTGCCATTTTGATGACTAATGGAAATAAATGTTCCCTCCCTTCTCTTTTTAAAAGTTCTTTCTTTCTATAGTTGTCCCCTAAGCATGAAAAACAAATAAAAGTATACAAGGGAGAACCTTCTAGTCACATTAGAATAGGGTATTTATTTTTCGTAATTAGTCTATCCCAGTCCGAAAAAGGGTTAAACTTATGCTGGGTAGATCACCCTTCAATCACTTTTACGAGTGTGAAGGAGACAAGGTCACTCGGCAATCTTTTCGACTTTAAGGAGTCTGAAAAGAGCTTAAAGGAAGCTCCTCTTGGAGTAACGAGTGGTATAAAGGATAGAAACTGGTTCTATTCATGGTGGATAAAATGAGAACAAGAGGTTGGCTAATAAGACCACTCATCGCAGCAGTTCCTCCAAGAAATGGTAAAACACCATGTGAAAGAAGATGGTAGGCCAAGTAGATGTTGACGATGGAAGAGAGAAACGAAGGGTAAATCTGGAGAAAAAAAAAAATTGATAAAATGGGGAAATCACAAGGGATAAAGTGTGGAATCCTCTTAGGGTATGGCTAGAAATATGATGAAGAAGAGGACATGAGGCTCAAATTCTAAGTCATGGCGAGTCAAAAAGAGGGATTTTGAAAGGGAGTAAAAATGACTACATGGACACCAAGACTAAAAAAAGGTGCTAACTATGGTATCCATGAGCAGGTAAGATCTACCACCAAGGACGACATGCATAATGGAGAGTGGATAAAGTCACAACTTGACGGGGTCTAACCTAAGGCATAAAATATGGCTATGATAGTCAAAATGCAATAGTGAGAATGAAAGTGACCTACCATTGTATTCCAGGTTTAGAGAAACGCACCTAAGGTCCAATGGATGTCACAATAAAAATGCCACCCTATCCTATAAAAACCATCTAGAAAGACTAGACCCATGGTTAAATCACATAATGAAATAAATTGGCATGGATAAGGTAAAAAAAGATCATGTATTTTTTTTTAATTTTATAATTTGGATGCGTCACACACCAAAAAAAAAATAGATAGAGAATCATACTCCAATGTACAATATGTACAAGCACAACATAGTCTAGTAGGTCACACTAAAGTGTGCCCATAGTTGGGCATAGGCCAAGGGTTTCCATATGTGAACTTATGGAGGGTGAGGGGACCATATGGCTTGCCAATGTGGGGTCATTCCAAAGGAAGTCAAATTCCCCAATCTGGAAAGGTTAGCCATGTCAGGGACATTCTAACATAGTCATTCTCTCAAAATTAGCCTAAGAACATAAGGGAGGATCAATACATAAAGGAGGTACAAGACACTCATCAACATGTGAAAAAGATTTGGATAATTTTTTGGCAAGTTGAGTAGTAGAGGCCCAAGACTTGACTTGGTCCATTGGTGGCACTTCCAAGGAGGGTCGAGGAGATGCCCCCTAGGTCAATTCAAGATTTGTATTTCCAATCTCTACTTGTTCCATGTCAGGGAGACTAGAGGCGGGAAGAGGTATAATCTCCCTAGGATTATCAATACATATATCCATGACCTCCAAGTTGACTAGCTAGGGTGGTTTTTCATCGAGGGAGTCATGTGGAAAATGCAGAGTGATGGCCTATGTGGGAAAAGGAACCTAGTCATATTCCATATTGGGATGGAGTTTCTGACTAGTGCCAGGAGGTACTTATGGGACTATCGGCGAGGTAGTCTCTTCCACAATAGGTGGTGGAGGGTGCTCACTAGCTTGATCAACTTCCATAAAATCACAAGACACCACCCAAGGATCAAGAGGTCTATGGGGTCCACAGGTGTCAGAAGAGACCGTATGCATAGGATCTTTAGAAAAATATGAAGGAATGTCAGGCGGTGGTAATTGAGAAAAAATTCCCATAAGGGCTGAAATTTTAAATAGTCCCACACCAACACTCTAGAATTGACCAGGGTTATCTCCCACAAGTGGTACTGAATTCCCCGTAGTGGAAATTTTGATTGATGGCACACAATAGTCAAGTTGTTCAATGCTAACAATCTTTCCATTATGAGGAAATAAAATTACATGGAATACATGCGAGACAACTATGGTCATGGCATAGAACCAACTACGGCTAAGGAGGAGGTTATATTCCAAAGAAGTTCCGACGACTTCAACATTGACACGTATAGTTTTTCCCCCTAACTCAATGGAAAACTTGGGAAGAACCACCTTAGGTATAAAGTTATGTCCATCAAAATCTTGAAGAGTGGTATTGGACGTGGTGAGCACTGGAGAGCCAAGATATTTCCAGCATGATGCTAACATGACACAAGTGGAAGAGCCTTCATCCACCAAAGTGTAATGAATATTCTTGTGGAGAACATGCATGATAATCTGAAAAGTGATCTGATAGGAAAGGTGAGGAGCAACCTTTTCAACATTAAATGCAATGAGACTTGATTCAGATAGATCGAATCCACCAATCACCAACAACAAGGCCTTGCACTATTGGGGACAACTTTGGAAAACCTCTAGGGCAGACATAGCACAAGGATCCTAGGCAAGATCTTCAAAAATATTGTAGTGTTGAGTGGCTCGAGCAAAGGTATTGTGTGTTCTCTTATGGATGACACCCTTGGGGCGGTGATAAACTGGTTCCAAAGGCTTATCTAACGTGAGAGGTCCAGTCAAAGTAGGTGTAGTGGGTGATTCCTTAGAATAATAACTAGACTCAAGAACATCATATGATTTGGCTCACGTAGTCACATTCACATCCTATTTGCACATAAATATGTATGAATTGTTAGTGGAATGAGAAAACAACCCCTTGTTGCCCCCTTGCGAAGGTGGAGGAGGTTAAAAAACCATCTGTTGTTGAGGTTGTACAAGGAATGGATAAGTCAAAATAGTAGGTTGTTGAATATATGGTGGTGAAAGGAATCTATGGACTTCATCCATATGAGGCAACTCATGAGGGAGGTGATTTCCTTGATAAATTTTGCAAGGGAATTTGATTTTATGGTAGCGTTCACTGGTTCCCCCTCCTTGATTCTGAGGGTTGGTTTGGGGTTCCTGACCAGTTTGTTTTTTTCTTTATTCTTCTTGTTTTTCTTACCACCATATTGTTGGTTTTTCTACGGTTGAGTGGATTTCACTGTAAGAACGTCAGTGGATTTCTCAAGAGAGGGTGATTTAACATAGCTAGGCACACATTTTGGGGCTTGAGATGTAACAATAAATTTCCCAAGTTGGTCATCAAGTTGACTCATGGAATCAGAAATGGACCAAATCATGCCATCAACATGTGGGCCAGGATTAGGTTTAGGAGGGTCAATAGAAGGCCTAAAGGCATTAGGAAACACTTTTTATAACATACAATATTGTGAATAAATAAGATCCAACTGTTGGGAAGCTAAACTGGCTTTCTCCTTGGTAATGGCTCGAAATGTGGACACATCCTTGGAAATTTGGGGTCAAAGAGAGTGAATGAACCACTTACGTAAGATTTCATTAGGTAACTTGGTTCTTACTAACCTCTTGCGACGACGCCACTCATGAATGCGATCATAAATTAATGTGGCATCATCTTGTTTGAAGTTTGATAAGATATTAGAGTCAATATCATACTGGGTAGGAAACTGGAAGTGTGTCGAGAAGGTTTGAACTAATGAGGAAAAGTCATTGTAGGATGCAGTATCTAACTCGATATACCATTTTGCGACATCCTCAGTTACTGTATGTTGGAACAAGCGAAGTTTAATAGAATCATCCGCCAAATAATTAGAGGAACTCCATAAGTGATAGGTGGTAATATGGGTGGATGGATTCTCCCCAAGATTCCCTTCAAACTTAGGAATATTAGACGAAAATTTGGTGGGCATGGATGGCCACCAGGGATCATGTTAGATGGGGTCATTAGTCAACTTTTCTAAATCTAATAAATCAAGAGAGGATAAGAACATATTATGGAGTTGGGTAAATGGATCATAGGTAGGAGAAGCATGTGACCAACCTTGCGGTCCCCCCATATAAGGAGTAGAATGACTCACTTGCTGGTGAAGGAAAGGGTTCACCCCAGCATAAGACTGTTGTGGTCCAGAATGACTGGTAAATCGATGTTTCCCTCTAAGGTATGTGCCCCTAGAAAGTAAAGGACCCCCAAGAGCATGACTACTCATGGGGTTGTATCCAAGAGTAAAAGAAGGACCACTTTGTGCAGTAGGACCAACTTAAGGAGGATAACCTATGTGGGTGTCGGTACTGGAAGTGGGGTTGCCCACAGGTAAACTAGCCCTTCCAAGAAATGTGTTGGTAGGTGCATCCCTCCAAAGCGAAAATTGTACCAATATTGTGACATATTAGACGCAACATTTCCCCCAACTTGAATAGGAACAACTAGTGATCCCCCCCATAGATTTCCTAAAGTAATTATACCTAACTGAGGGACGAGAATAGTGGGTTGAGCGAAGGAAGGAGAAATAAATCCTGACCCTACTTGTTGACTAGGATTAACACCCACAGTCGGTGTAGAAGAAAGAGTAGCATAAACACATGAGGGAAATTCATAGGAGTTATAGAGGAAACAGGTGGTGTAGACGGAGGAGTAGGTATGGCCCCACTAAGAGGCGATAATGATGACATGGCAGCTGACACTGCCGATGGAGAAGATAAAGAAGACTCATATTTTTCCATAGGATAAACAATAGATAATGGTAACAAGGTATAAGAAGGTGTAGAACCGTCAGGGTTCAACCGCAACAACTCAGGTCCCAGTGGATCGGCCAAGGGTGGATTGGCTGGGAGTAGCAGAATTGTCTCCCAAAGTATCAATAGAGATCCTATCACTACTAGAAGGACTGCATATAGACTCCAAAACTATGTGTTGATCTAAGTCTTGAGCATCGACAGGCACTCTCCGCGCAGAAGTGATAAGTCCACCTCGTTCAGGAGGCAAACTGTGAAGATGTCGTGACTGACGCCGAATAAGGTCAGCCATGTTGAAAGAGTATAATTTAACACAATTATGTTGGTGCAAACACCGTAAGGCCAAAAATATTGACTCGAACCAAACATCGCACACTAGAAATTTCCTAAAAGATAGCACACATGAACCAAAATACAAATAAGTTAGCAGTGGAATAGTTATACTAGCAACCTACTTCCCATCCCTTTTAGCTGCGAACTGGGTAAAAGTTCCCTTATTATCCATGGGGCACCCTCTGAGAGGACTGAGAGAGTATGACTTATATTGTTCCTAGGTACAAAGAAGATGAACCTAACCCTGCAACTGTGTATGAGCGTTAAGAGATAGGCCACTATGGTTACCACCAACAATAACACGACCTGGGGGGACAACTCCAAGACAAATCCACATGCAAGGGCAGGACACTTATCTCAAATATCTAAGACTGAAACCCCCTAGAGAGTTACCTCCCAAGTGGTCCCCGAGTGCTACAGCAAGCGCTAATAACATTGTGTGTATGCATGCAAATTCCACTAGATCGCGCCACCCAAAACTAAGCGAAATGGGTCATGTCACCTCGCCTGGCCCAAGTGTGACTTCATGCTCAACCCTTTTGTTAGAAGGGATTCCCACACCGTGCTACTACAAATGGATTTAACTCCCTACCATAGACTCCTAAGTGTGGTATGTAGTCTTGGAGAAGTTAACTCACACTCCTCTCTCCAAGACCCTGGCCTAAGCTAGTGTTGGCGTGCTACCTATCAAAATAAAGGACGAGTCTAGTTAATTTTAATTATCATGTTGATTTTAAGTGGTTTTCATTTACACAATTGGATTGTGGCGTGAAACTGAAATGGTGGGAATGACTCTTTGTTAGTAACCCTAATGTGGCTATATGAAAATTCTCGTTTTAGTTCAATGAATTCTAACTACGGGAGGGTAATAGTTTTTCCACATAACACATTAATGCCTATTGATGCACCTCTCATTAAATTCTAATATGAAAATACCCCAAAATTATAAAAATTTTGACCCAAGAATCAAACCAAAGAGGAACAATAACTGAAAGAAGACCAAAGAAAAGTCCCCAATCTAGATCTCCAAGCACTTCAAAAGAATCAAAGCTAGAAAATCAAAACCAAAAAAAAAAAAAATACACTCAAGCAATCGAAAAGAAATCCAAAAGTGAAAAAGGAAGGCAATGTCAACAAGCTAGGGTTGTAGCACAATGGCACAACCAAGGCTAATGTTCTACAAATGTCAAAACCATACCCTAGAGGCGGGAAGGCCTAAACAAGATCAAATGAGAATGACAAAAAGTAATGGAAACACACACACATGAAATTTTCTAGATTACAGTTGCACAACACCACTAATTGTTTCAAAAACATACAAGAGAAGAAAGATATCACTTAGAAACAAGTGACAAATCCAAACAAAGGAAAAATTCAAATGAAAATTAGATCTTAGTTGTTACTTGATCAACTAAATAGATCTGAAAAATTGGATCCAAAGATGAGGACAATAGCCCCAACCAAAGCACACCAAACCTCCAAGGAAAACCTTAGAGTAGCACTAAAGGAAGGATCCAACACAAACCAACAAGAGTATGCTCAGATATGATATGTTTCATAGTTGAAAGCAACAATAACAAACATATCCAACAAATATCTAATATATAAACAAAAGATAAGAATATCAATGCCTAATACAAGACAAAAAACCTTCTCCCAATGAAGGACAACAAATCTAAGGAAATCAAACAAAAGCAAATAGATCTGGACCAGATCCAGCCAATAAATAGGGAGCTCAGTTAGATCAAGGATAGAAATAGAAACTTATGAGATACAATCAATTTTTTATGGCTAGAAGCTCGGTCGCACATACAAAATAGTTAAATTCAGTCAGTCACTTTGTTGCTAACTTCAAGTGAGCAACTGGGATTATCTAGTCACTTAGATGACTCCATGTGGGAGAAATTGGGGAAAAGTATAAGAATTCCAAAAAAACCATGCACAAGCTAAGAAAAAGAAAAATATTTAGAAAATTAACCCTGAAAATAGCCACAAAGAATCGGAAAAAATGGAGAAAACTCAGCAAACTAGGATAGGAGAGAAATCAATAGAAATTGGAGGCAAAATGGACACAAAGAAAAAATGCTCCCACTGGAATCACCACTTATGTTGCATCTAAATTTTCAAGGAGCTATTGCTCCATGATCTTGTGTCCAAACCAAATCACCAGACATAAAAAGGAAAGACCAATAGAAATACAATAACGTCCCAACCTAAATTATCAAACATGCATCACCCAACCTAAATTATCAAACATGCATCAGGCAGTCGATTCTATGTACTACAAGGAAATATATGTGCACTTGACCACCTTGCAGGTTGGGGAAGAATTTTGGGCCTGATGAAGATTCGCACACTCCACTCGAGCTATCTACCTCATCCACACTTGATCTCACTCCCTACGTACAACCACAAACAAATGGAGACAACAAGTGACCTTCCTCGAAAGATCATTAGATCAAAATATCTTAGAAATAACCATAAAGAATTTTGAATACAAATAGATACAAGGAAAATATGTTTCTATTAAACATATTACACTCATATACCTTCACCTCAAAGCCTCCTCTCTGTGATCTGGAAGAGTCTCCCCACTATAACAAGGAAATGAGCATGAAGAGAAATACTCAATTAATAAGAACCTCACAAGCTCTCTCTCTAGAAGCAAGGTAGCATTATGGACTCAAGATCACTAGCTCTCCAAAACTCGTTTGACCCTCTCAAATGATCTAGTATAAATGGTAGAAGAGAGGTTCCAAGAGGATGAATGTAGATGCTCATGACGATGAGACTTCATGGGAACTTCTAAATGATAAGTCATGGCCACCTCAAAAAAGTGATAAGTCTAACTGATATCCTAGGGACCAAGACACTCTAGAAGATATCCTTAGTCGTAGGCATAGGAAAGAGTGAAAAAGGTTATAGTTGCTTGCACAAGGAAGGGCTGGGAGCGACTGGGAGGCTCCAATCGCTCTCATAGGCCTCCATCCGTGTGACTAGGAAGTATGAACTAAAAAGAGGTATAAGGCCTAGAAAAAGTCAAACCTCCATGAGGACTAAGGAACACTGACCCTAGGGGGTAAAATAAGTTGATAACACATTCAACGTGTAAAATTTGTATCCTCACATTTGGCATAAGTATCAAGAAGGGTAATTTCCACTAATAGACTAAACAAATATATAGTTTTAATGATGTGGGTGAGGACTTGCTCACTCTCTCTGGATATTTGGAAAATGTTGCAAGCATCCAAAATTCCAATGAAAGTAATTCATTCTATATTATGTCCATATGGTACATTTGATATTATATTTTGAGGGCTTTGACATGTATTTAGTAGTGGAAGTGCCTTAGCCAACATGTTATTTTAGTTCTAAGTTGTGACCTAGCATACATGTAAAGACAAAGATCATCACAATAGGTATATTTTGGTGACATATGAAGATCAACAATTAATGTGAACATGAAAGCAATGCAAACCTATGCATTGTAAAGGCTATATGTTCTCAAGCTACTTGAGAGAAGGCTCATTTGATATATAGAAATTGAGCAACCTGAAGACTTTAATAGTAGAAGTAGAAAAAAGTAACAAACATCACCATTTTTTCTTCTTATACATGGAAGCTTCATGAAATATATACGCTCAGATTTGGAGACAATATAGATTTGGAACTCATCTATGCAAGTTGGAGCATGCATGGTAAGAAGAACAATGATTATGTGAAAGAAATAGTGCCTTGTCGATTCCTAGTGTCAGTCTATTGATTGTTTAGATGGTGCATTGAATGAAAACGATGAAGGAAGGTTCCATCATTAGTTATATGAAGATATTTCATCATCAATTCAAAATGGAAACATGTTATTACAATTCTATAATAGATTTCCAACATTAATTGGGACATTTCTTGTAAAATATTTGGCATAGATTAGAAGCATCTTCTTGAGATAGTTTCCAATGTACTCTATAGAAAATGACTCATTGGTTTTGGGACATAGTGATATGGTTTTGGGGTTCTTATTCTAAGTTTTTTGAAGCACTGCCATTTAATTTTGCAGCGCCAATTATAATGATATAAATGGAGGGTGCTTCCAAATTAAATGGTGGTGGATGGTTTGATCATTGATAAGGGAGGTGCTTGCAAATCAGTAGACACCATGATAGACATGTCATTTCATTAAGCGTCGCTACCAAAATAAAAACTATGAGTTGTAATGATTTAATCTGGTCAGATCAATCCTCCAGCAAAAGTAATGGTTATCAAAGTTTAAATGGTCATGCTGAAAGCATGAGATGAAGTGTTCGTTATGCGTCCACCTGTCAGTTCAGATCCCAAGGTTTTTTATGGTAAAGGTTAGATTCACCACATAATAGTTTTCTCATGTTTCCTTTCTGGTAAGCATATCCTTAATTTCTAGGATTAGCATGATCAAATCCCCAATTTTTCTCCATAGTTACTATTACAAATCAATTAATTTTTATGGGAAAGAGTGGGAAATTATGGAGGAATGAGCCCGAAGGCCTTGAAGTTTCTTAAGCCATCCCAGAGCTTCGTGAGAAATTTCGTCAAGCAGTTTAGGCTGAATTTTGCTTTAGCTATGAAGGGTTCCATGATGGAGTTGCTCAAGTGTTTGTAGAAGGTTTCTATGGATATAATTCCAAAATTACTTACATTTCCTTCCTAGTCTCAGAGGAATTTATTGTTGAAGCCACAGGCCTTCTAGTGGCTGGTGACGATTGGTTCAAGGATCAAACCCTGGTGGGTATCGATATTCCTTCCTTCTTGAAAGATGAACATAAAGACAAAGAGTGGAAACAGGGAGTGCATAGGTCATGGATTAAGCCTACTTGGAGTGAATCCATCAAGATATTCAATGGTATTTCACCTATGAAGGCCACTACGATAGTTTAGAGATGTATAATTTCAAAATCCTTGCGCATATTACTGGGCAGGTTCGTATGAATATGCCTTATTTTTATTGATGAGTCTCAGGAGGAAGTTAGCTAGGATTTGAGATAAACCCACTTCATATCCTCACTATTTGTCTCATAAAAGGCTCATTAAAATGATAATAATTAATCATCTAAAGAAATTCGGTAGAACCTGGGAACATTTTTTGTTTTGGGGAGGATTTGTTGAGTCGGTCTCTGCTAAACCTAAAAATAGTAAGGGTAAGAGGCAAAGAAAGGGGTCTGGAGCATTTGAAATAAAAAAACCAATAACCTCCCCTATCCTAACCAAAAGAAGAAAGGAAACCTCCCCATTCGAGCATGGAGAAAACCATATTACAGTTCCTGTAGTGGAGAAGGTTTATGTGAGAAAAAGTAAAAGGATTTTGGAGAAAAACCCCCCAGCATCCCCTCAAGAAAAAACTTCCAAATCTTCCATAAAATCAACCCATTAATAAACATATATATGGTCAGGGGTTAATATCAGTGAAACAAAGGACTTGGAGGGCCAAACTAAAACATCTAAACCTGTGCAAAGGGAAAGGAAAAAGAAATCCACCCTGGAAAAGATGTATGGGATGAGAAAACCCCATACTAGGCCCACTAATAAACTTAGGCTTAATTATAAGTTGTAGCAGAACCCAACCTTGAAATATCAAGTAATTGATCTTGATGATACACCATTGAGAGATATGCTTATTAACAAAGAGGAAGCTTCAAGTTCCTCTAAGAAGAAAAAGGTTCAAAAATAGGGTAAAGGAGGAGAACAGGGCCCCAAGGCCAAGAAGAGAAAGAGGGTAAAACGAACCTCTCCAATCAATATGGACCTCTTCCTAGAAGTATCAAAAACACTAAAGTAAATATTTGAAGGCAAGAATTGCCAAATAGTTTGTCAGCACCCTTTTTTTATATGTTTGACACAATGTTGCCAGATATTTTGGTATCGCTTTCACTGTTTCAGTCTCGATAGTGTTTTCCCATATAATTTGTTAGTGCCTTGATACTATGAAAAGTTTTGGCAATGATAAGGATTTTGATTATGTTAAATCTCTTTGAAGGATATTCTTGCACACTCAAAAACATTTTGATAATATTGGGTCAAATATCTAAGGAAGTTTTCTATGTTGAGCACACTGATGAATACCAAAGCAGGATTTTAAGGAATGAAATAGGGGATTTCCATATTTTATTACAGAATGTTAGTGACATGTTTCAATCCACTTCTTCAGCACTTCTTTCAGCTACAACTCCACTTTTTGTTACAATGGTCTATCATGCATCATGATTCAAAGACAACACATCAAATTTTTTCTTGTAAATATATTTTAGACTTAATTTAAGTGATTAAGATATGTTTATATCTCAGATATTTTGTAATTAAGACTTCCCTGAAGTTATGGTATCATCTTTGTAAGATTTCTGTGAAGATTGTTTATGAAAATGAACCAAGGGTTGGTTTTTCTTAAAAACAAACTTGTATTGTGTATGATTTACTTTTGAGATTTGATTATCAGTTGAACAAGTATGCTTATTGTGTCCTACTTGAGACATTTCTTAGTGACCAATTCCTCCAGTTCCCAACATTCTTTCTCCTTCCTAAATGATTTTTTCAAAGATGGGGCAACCAAATGTCTAGTTCTCTTGGCATGAGATGGCTATCTTGTACCTTTGGCAGGGCTTTTGTTCTCTGAATATGATACTTACTAGGGATTAGATTTGTCCATAGTAGTTAGGCTAAATGTCAAGCCATTCATTTTGGTGTGCACCATGATATCTTTGCATACATCTCCATAACCTATTTCCTTCATTGCAATTGAATTTGTATTGTTATCACCCTAAGAAACTCACCTAGGTTGTATATCAGTGATGCTCAGGAACATTACAAACTCAACATAATGTTGGAAAATTTGGTGGATGAATGAAAGAAATGCTGCATATTCAAGCCAGATAACCACTTCTACTATGATTGACCCCAGACATGGGTGAACACCCCCAGACTACAAGGCTTTTAACCACCAATTACTCACAGTTTAAGGAAAATGTGATGATGGAGAAGACTGATCACACCAGCAGATGCACAGGACCCTGTGATGGCCAGATGCAACCAGTTAAGAGGTCTGTAAATCTGTCTTTTAACACACAGATAGGATGACAGCCCTCTGGTATTAAAAGAATAGAAACTTGCAAACAAATTCCATGATACATGCTAAATCGTTACACAGAGGTGGGATGACAACCCCTCTAATGCTAAACTTAACAGCACATGAAATAATGCAAAACAGGCACAGCCTAGAACAAGAAGAAGAAGTGGAGAGTGAGCAATCAACAGCAAAAGAAGCTTGTATTAGCTGGAAATGCAGACCAAAAGCTGCAGGTTACAAGGTAGTTACAGTCTCCAGAAGTTGAAGCTTGCAACAGAATAACACTCATCAACCTAATTACATCTTTTTTCTGAGTATATATAGAGTTTGTTTACAAAAAATCTTAGCTAGCCTATGCGTGGAGGGGTCATAACTAACCACCAACCACATTTACAAACTGTTATGGGCCTTTGATACATTCTGACTGTTTTAATTAACAAATTTTGCATTCTCTGATATTTTGGTGTCCTTTCTGAGTATATGGGATATAGTATGTACAATGCACCATAACTGATTTATATCTTAATCTGCTTGAAGCCGTCCTTCTTGTCCTTGACCATGTTGTTCTTGAATGCAGGTAGCTGAGGATTTAATGTGCACAGAAAGCTAGATCATCTCTTGCTTCTTCAAGTGAGCAAAACAGGCTCAAAAATTCTGCAAAATGCAATGAGAATGGACAAAAAGCCGAGAATGAACGTTGGCCGTTGGATGGATTACATGGACGATCGAGATATGCTGACGGGAGGCAATGGGAAGGCACAAAGGCGCGATTGAACATGAACCGTTAGATCAGAGAAATGGACGGCGGAGATTTGATCATAGGGAGCTTAACAGGAAAATCGAGCGGAGACAGATGCGGGCCGTCGGATCATGAGATGGGAGATCGGACGGTCGACGGGCGGTTAAGATAATTGGTAGTTAACGCATGGGGAGCCATACCGAGAGGGCGGTAAGTGGTCTCCCCGCACCACTTTCGGGCTACGGCAGTTTTCGTACAGGGCGGTGCGATACAATGGCATGGTGACGCGTGTCAGATGTGATGGTGGGGAAACCACTTTCCCCGGAAACTAACGGGTGTGCAGGTCTACGGAGCGAGGTTTGCGAATATCGTTGGATCACACGGGGAGAGAAATCGGACGGTAGACAAAAGTTAAAAGGTTAATACAGATATTTCAGGTGATGTGACAGATACGGGCTTGCCAAGCTATGTAATTTTTAGTATATGCGCGGTTAATGTATTAAAGCGTTAGCGCCGGATATAAACAAATAATGGGTTATACAGGGTTTTAAACGGTTATGGGGGTTTTCGAATTATAAACAAAAAGTGCCCGGGAGGCTAGAGGAACATGGGTTTAGGCGGACCTTTAGACAAAAACAGGGATAAAGGAGAATAAGGGAAATAAGGGGAATTTATGAGGAAAGAGGAAATGGAGGAGATGGGAGCTATAAGGGTAAAGCAAATAGAAGGGGAAAGATTGAATGAGCTGCTGCTAGCCCCTCCTTTTCAGAAAACACCGCAGCCAAGCTGTCCTTGACCCTAAAAAATGATCAAACATGTAGCAATGCTAACATGTATTATCAAAGTTCTAAAGTGATGATTTGTTTGAAAAGTATGCAATGACACTCTCTCTTCTTGAAACTGATTTCAATGATGTCATGTTTTCTTCTGTGTAATCTATGTACTAGTTTTTTCTTTGTCAAACTAAGGGCTTTGGCATACTTTTGGTACATTGTTGATGCAAGTAACCATATCATGCCAATAGGAGGAGAAAATAACACTGAATGGTATGCAACACGCATAGAGAAATATGCAAACTTTTGCATCCATGTGGTCCTTACCATTGTTCTCAAGGAAACAGGATATTGTTATATGCCATGTATGCATCGTTCAAGATCCACTAACATATGGATGTGGCTTTGCTAAACATTCTTGGTGTGGCCTTGGATTGAACATTTTTGTATTTTTGTTTTATTTTGTGCATCTAACTCTTCATTTATGTGGTTTTGATTCTTATGGACATTGGGGGAGGTTTTCATTCCTATGTTCTTGATTGGATCACTTAACAATATCTTTCATAGATTCCTCCTCACATAGGTATATGAATTTGTGTAAGCTTCATTTTTAATATAGTGGGAGAATATAATTTAGTGGTTCCACCCCCTATTCCTCTGTTAAGTCTTGTCACATAATTCCACAAGGGTTTCAAGTAGTTCTTACTTTTATCTTCATCATTTCTTTCACCTTCAGCCCCTTCTATTTCTTCCTCCTCTTCATGGAATGGGGCATCATGAAATTAACATATTATTATGGATCCTCATAATCTTTATTACCCATAGATACCATTGGAATAAAGAACAAAAGTAGACACTCAATACCCACCATGCTTCTTAAGAAGAAGTTGGAATAAAACAAGTAATTGGGAGGAATAGTAAAGAGTAGGAGAAGAGAACGTTCAACATTGGACAAATAACATGTGCATTTGGAACATACATCTTAATGCACCAATTATGGAATTTGAAATTTGAGTATATTCAGTGTCATTATTACTTTCTATATGTGGGTATTATCAACCATCAACATCATTAGAATAAAACGATGGTAAGTGGAAACCACATACCCACATTGCTTCTTGAGAAAAAGTTGCAAAAGAACTATGGAGAAGAAGAAGGAATGGTTAAGAGTAGGATAAGAGAGCATTCAACATTGAACAAATGGTGTACATATCTAAAGCATCCAAATTCAAATTTAATGTGCCAATTATGGAATTAGAAATTCCACTATTTATCTTTCATGTCATTATTTATTTTTAGATGTGAAATTCTCACAACTACGAGTATTAGCATACCTACTATAATGATACTTACTAGTTGATCCATTTCAGAAAGTCAAAGAAGGCCTGAATTGGTTGAGACGTTAATAGATCCATATTTGATATTGAGCATGTGAGAGGCAAAAGAAACCTTGTAGAAATATAATCAAAGAAATCTATATCCACCCCATTTGTTCCTTTGTTGATTGAGATCCCAACACCCTTCTCTACTTATTAAGGCATGTGATTCCTTCCTATCTTATATAATATTTTCATTTTTGTCTTATTATTTTTTTATGAAGTGATAAAACACATGCTTGAATTTTGTAGAGTTGTGTCTTCTCTTTATTAACTCTCTAGTTATCAACATGATATGAGTAATTTCTTAAAAGATATTTGTCATATATTTGGAGCCTACATAAAGGAGTTACTTTCCAAGGAGGTTGTAGTCCTCATCTTTATGTTTTCTACATGATACAAGTCATTACTTATCTACCTAAATATCTTTCTGGGTTATGTTTTCTTTTTGGCTATCCCTAGTTACCAAAAGGATATGAGTCAATACATTATAAAATAAGTTGAGTTAGTGTATCAAAGCACAAGATAAATATCTTTATCTATCCCACCACTATTTTAGTCCACTTAGTTAATTCATTCATTTGGAATGATGTTTCTTTTATTGTAACTTAGAGAGAGGAGAGAAGTGATTGTATTCTTCCCTTGGAGAGGAAGTGCTTGACTGATAGGGACCACACAAATGGGAAGAGAAAACCAATATAGGATGACTTTAAACTTCAGAGATTTCCCTTTTCAGATTTCAAACAATAGTTGAATGTGACTATAGCATCCTTCAATCTCTCCTCAAAGTTCTCCTAAATCTCCTCTCCATAAAACCTAATAAGAAGCCTAGTCAAACCCTAACAAAAATAAGTGAAATGAATGATATAATCAAATGGAATCATATAGAGTTGTGAGCTTTTATCCATCCATCAAACCTTGGGCCCCACACAGTACATAAAAATTTAATAAAAAGGGTGCCAAATTGGTGACATGATTCAATCTATTGACAAAATTTTATTGAGTATTATGTTGGAATCGATAGTGAAATTGTATTGTCTCTAAAGCATAATGCAGAGTTCCCTTTGAATAATGCTTCTAAATTTAACAAGGATGGTAGTATTTTAAGGTGAGTCACACTTCCTAAAATGCTCTAGGTCATGTTTCAACGAGGAAGTGAGATCATTGATGTGTTGCAATCCTATACTTGTTTGGACTCTAGAGTGCATCTTGGAAGTGGGTCTAGGAAGGGAGGGTTCTTCCCTACCACAATGGATCATAATAAAAGATAGTTGGGCTAAGATACAAACTTGGACACCCCGATCTTCATGATGTGCATTGGTTGTATTTGAGCCACATCCTACCACATCATCTCTCCCAAAATACAATCAACAACTTGGACTTGATTTGTTAACCTTGCTAGGAAGGATTTCCCAAAGGAAGTGGGTGCATTAAGGGAAAAAACTTGAGCTTGTGTAAGGAAATGGATAAGTAGTGGTGATTCCATGACCTAAATTGTTAACTTTTGGGTTGTTCTGAAACTATGCGAGGTGAATGGTGAAACCCTAGATCCTTAATTGTATCTTATAGACCTTTTGCTAGATGACATTTAGGGAGTTTTTTATTCATGGTTGCTTTACCTTAGACATGCTTCTAGAAGTGGCACACTTCTTTGGGAGGTGGTTATCTTACGTAGCATTAATATCTTCTACATGGAATTCATGTTGAGAAGATGGTTGCTTGGCATAGAGGTGGACTTGCCTTAGATAATGACCACTAGGAAATAGGAGGAAAGGAGGTTGACCCTAGGAGCATTGGGATCACATGGCATACCTTAGGAGGATTAGCACTTGACTTGAGGATGCTTGGGTTGAGAGAAAATTTCATGGCATTGATTATGGACCCAAGATACATGTGTTGAGGAGAATGGGATGATTGTCTTCGAAAGCAAGAAGCCTTGTGATGAAGAGCACTTGACACTTGCAACCCATGCTTAGAGAGTGCACCTCTTGAGGATTGGTCTCTTGACATGTATACCTTGAAGAGAGAGCACTTCACTTGGAGACCTTATCTAGGGAATTACATGAAATTTCTTGTGTAATTATTCCATGTTACTAATTTTGGCCTCCATCACCTACTCTGTATAGAGGGAAGAGAATGTCTTTGTCTACACTATACTCATTATTCCATCTATATAATTGTCATGGAGAGTTCTTAGTGCTTGTGTGATGCAATAGAGGAAGACCTAGAGTTTGTGACATAAACCCTAGAGAAGAAATGAAGATGAATGCTAGCACTAGGGATGATCTTGAGTCTTAGCACTTGTCTTAGAAATTATTTTCCATATGGTAGGATGAAGGGTGTATTGAGGTCTAAAACATTTGTTTTGTAGTGATATATATATTGAATGAATTATTTAGGTATGTAGGGACATTCCTATTAGAATAGGAACATTTACAATGTAGGCCTGTGTTTGAGCCTGTTTGAACTTTGAAGGCCTAGTTTGAAAGAAAGAACCTAAAACTCTATAGGACACTCCCCTTTCTAGTCCTATGGGGAGTATGGTTAGCACACAACTTGGTGATTTTTCAAAACAGAATTCTTCCTACACTCTAGACTACAACACAAGTTTTCTCACTATTCTAGCTCTATAAGACCCTTATTAATCCTAAAACAATCAGATAAGTGGGGCCGGTGATAATAGACAAGTATAAAGCATGGGAGTTTTTCAATGGGGCATCAAGGGCTAGATTCACTATGAAGTTCTGCTAGTGTTCTACATCTGTCTCACACGTCTTCGAGTTCAATATGGGAAAAGGTACAGATAGATTTGGAGAATTTATGGGGTTGAAGCATTTACTAATGTTGGCACTAGAAATTTTGTAACACAATCTACACGTTTTTATTAACTTGCATTAGTTGGCGTTGAAGAATCTCCTGCATGTATAGAATATTTGATTACAACCTCCATAAAAATATATATAGGAGAATTCAAGATTGGTTATAAACTTTTCCTTCACCCATGTTTATAGATAATCAAATTCAATCGTTGATTCTTTGTCAAAAGACAATATTCTCTTTCCTGAGGGATAATTTCATATAGAGGAAGTGTGGGATGGCACTATCGCTACTATAACTCAAGAAAAATAGTTATTTTAGTAATATAGTATTGATCTATGGTTTCTTAGATTTCTTATTCTTATTGTAATACTTTTTTTTTTTGCACGTGTGGTTCACAGACACCCGCGGTCACTGGGTGGCTGTTACATCCACGGAAATATCTGAGCTTGATCAAGGGTGTCAAGCTCTGTGGCCAATAGCTAGGCCTAACCCCAAGGGCTTTGGGGAGAATTGACCCTGTGACCTCCCGAATGGCAAGGCACTTATTTGACTAGTTGAGCTAACCCTTGGGGCTTATTGTAATACGTTACTATAATGACTTTTTCTATTGTTTAAGGAGGATAGTTATATTATTTTCACTTCTTTGAAGAGCTTTATGGATTTTGAGGATATAGATGAATAGTTATATGTTGATCTTTTTCACTTCAATTGGACAATATCCATTCTATGTATTGTTCCAAGAGGACCTATGTAATGTCCCTTGCTAAAATATTTGGTTACAAGTTTAATTTCCCACAATTTTGGATAGTTTTGGAGGCCATGGAACCCACTCAATTTTGATATAGGGACTTAGGGAAGAAAATAAGGCCGTATTATTTTGTTAGTGTAGTGTGGGGGCCACCCACATGAGAAAAATGCACTTGGCCAAGTGAAGAGTTTGAATAACCTTAGAGGGAAGTCGAATGGCAAGAAGCAGGGGCCCACATGGGAAGGAAGGCCCATGAAATTATAAATGGGAGGATCTCATCCTCACAAAGGATATTTTTCCATTTGAGCTCATTTTAGTTGCTCGAGCTACTTAGTCAGTCACTTGTTGTTTAGCAATGAGTTTTCCATGTGCACAATTTCTTTAGAGGACTTCGAGTGCCACCCTAGAGAGGTCTGGTCACGTAATTCCGGAGGAGCGCTGGGGGATATTTCAGTGCTTACATTTAGACATTCACTCAGCCATAGTGTGTTCCAGGAGGACGTAGGAGGAGCACACGTGGGGGTCATTTCGGGAGTCTTCCAGGAAGAAATTGCTAGGAGAACTTTGGTGACCAAAGTTTAGGGATATAGCAGACTTTGGTTGGAGCTTTTTAGCAGGAGGAGGCAACTACAGTTTATTAAAAATATGCAGCTCTTATGTCAACGCAGAAGCCTCTCACTTGGCACACGTGGGAGTTGGAGGATTGTGTTGTGAGGCTATTACTTTCAGGGGAGATAAGGGAAGCCTTTGGGGGAGTGTTTGCAACAATTTTGGAGTGCTTGGGGAAGGATTTCTCTGGTGTGCTAGAAGGTCGTACTTCCTAGAAGTTTGTGGAGGACGTGGTGCTTTAGGGGCTGAATTTTGGGGGTCAAAACCAGGCCAAACCCTTTATGGGTTTTGGTGGGTTTTTCTTGAGGAGCTTGGGATTAATTTGGGGGAATTTTCTAAGCATTGGAGATGGAGTTTTCAACATCATCTTTGCAGGAAACAGTGCAGTTTCACTGGGGCAGCGCATGGCATTATTGAGATAGCTGATTTTTTCATCTGGGCTTATATTTTGATCACCTGGGCTTTGCTACGCTTTCCTTTTGGGCAATCCCAGGTGCACTCCTCACACATTACTGTGTTATTGCTCCAAATTCATGATAAAATGGCTCAACGACTTCTCACTTTCAGTCTATTTATGGGTGTGCTCTAAAGTTTGAAATTGTATGTCGTTGAATTTGTTGTTTGCTTTGCATATCACTATTTTTTCTACATTGTAACATTACAGTGGTATCAGAGCCCAGATCTTGGCTCAGTCGTGGGAGACTTTTCCCATGAGTGAAGAGGATAGGCAGAATATCACCTACAGGAGACAAAGGTACTGGAGCTGGGAGAGGGAGTTAGAGATTACAATGGACACTGAGGAGGTGGGAAGGTTCTGGTAGTAGAGGACATGGTGGAACCCAAGAGTAAGGAGGATATGGCCTTTGACAACCTCTTGAAGGCCCTTAGTGATTTAGCAAAGGGGCAGAAGGAGATGTTGGATGAGATCAAAGAACAGAACTCATACCTAAGTATCCACCGAGATTTCCTATTTAGGTATAATTTTGGGTCCTCCCAATAGTATGACCACCCTTCACCGGCTACTCACCCACCAGCCTCAAGTGGGCCAACTAGGACCACGCTGCCTTCTTTCCTACCTTCAGCACCTAGTGAGCAAGGTGGACTACATGACCAAATGCCCATGGGGAAGTATTTCAGGGAGTGGCAATCCATGGGGGAGGATTTCAAGGCAGCCCTATATTTTAGAGACTATTTTCATCTCAAGCAAAATATGAAGGGTGGGAATTATGGAGGCCAGGACACGCAGAGCTCTGAGTTAAAGCGTACTATTGGGAGGATGTACTTCCCCACATATGATGTCACTACCAAGTGCACATCTCGATCTTGGGTGGAGAAGATGGATACTTATTTCCAGCTCAACAGGATGATGGAGGTGGAATTCATTAAAATGGATACCCTACACTTGGAGGGGGAGGCACACAACTAGTGGTTTCAGCTTGTCCACTCTAGGCATGCCAACCTGACTTCCTATGAGGATTTCATAAGGAGAGTGGTGGAGCATTTTGATTAGATGGATCCGGAGGCTCACTTCAGGGAGCTAACCCAACTCAGATAGACGAGTCATCCAGAGCAGTATATATCAGAGTTTATGAGGGTTTCAGTCATGGTGCCAGATTTATCAGATGTTGGGAGGGTGTACACGTTCATAGAGGGGTTTCTCAAACCACTACGTGGAATGGTGAAGTCATGCATGCCTTCTAATCTGCAGGAGATCATGACATGTGCTAGAGACCTAAAGGGGGGCATCCCCAAGACCCGAGCACCTATTCCATCACATACTCCCTACCCTCAGAAGGGAAGTGATACTAGACCACCACCACAGAGAGTAGCCCAAGGATGTGGGCATCTAGATGAGAAGACTTGGAAAGACCTCAAGAGGAGGGAAATTTAATTTACTTTTTAGGAGCCATGGGCACTAGGTCATTGGTGCACAGCGGTCAATGCCCATTATATCGAGGTCTTTTCAGATAGTTATCAGGAGGATGATGGGGAGATGGAGTATGGTGGGGAAGACAATGAGGGTCTAGCAGAGAGGGGACCACACCACCACCACCACATGGGGGAGCATCGTTTACACCATCTGGGGGATTCCTTGCTTCCTCGTGTGGGGTCCCCAAATATCTGAACCTAAGGATCAAAGGCAAAGTGTAGGGGCAATGTGTCTCAGTCCTAGTAGACAATGGGGCCACCCATAATTTCATTGATTCTTAGATGGTCCAGAGGAGGGGCATCACCATAATATAGTTTGAGGGGTTTTCGATTATGGTGTCATGGGACAGGACTATGTAGTGCATTTGGTATGTTCTCGCTTTGACAATGACCAAGGGGAACTACTTGATGACAGACCATTTATTCGTAGTGGATGTGCTAGACACTGACGTAGTGACGGGTTTCCAATAGATATACTCCCTTGGCTGAGTCAACATTGATTGGAAGAAGCTGGAGATGGAGTTCACCAGGCCGGATGGCAAGCTGGTAGTCCTTAGGGGAATGCACTCGTATCCTCCATGGACAGTTTTAGCACATCGGATGGAGGCAGGTTTGAGGCATGGATACATAGCGTGGGCCATGGAGATGAGGATTTCAGAGGTTGGAGGACAGACCCAACCACCAAACCCAGAAATATAGGCCATATTAGACAGATACTCGGTGGTATTTGGGGACATCCCACCGGGGCAGCCACCAGACAGGGGATTTGAGTACAGCATTGAGTTAGAGCCTGGTGTGTAAGAAGTTATCACCACCCCTTATAGGCACCTCGAGGCCTATAAGGATGAGATTGAGTGGGTCATTAGGGATTTTTTGGCATTGGGCCACATCAGGTCGAGTTCCATCCCCTTTGCTTCTTCAGTGGTGTTGGTGAAGAAGAAGGACGGAACCTTGCGCATGTGCATTGATTAAATGGCGCTCAACAAGAAGACTTTGAAGAACCGATACCCCATCCCATGCATTGATGAGTTAATAGATGATCTTAGAGGATATAAGTACTTCTCTAAGATAGATTTGTGCTCGGGGTACCATCAAATCAGGGTGAGGAATCAGGATATCCCTAAGATGACCTTCATATGCCACTATGGGAATTTCGAGTTTCTAGTCATGCCCTTTGGATTGACCAATGCACCTTCCACCTTCCAATCATTTATGAACCATGTGTTCCAGGGTAGTTGAGGAGGTTTGTATTGGTTTTCTTCAACGACATCTTGATCTACAGTGGAACCTGGGAGGAGCACCTACAACACCTGGAGGCGATGTTGCGTATTTTGGAGGAACAACAACTTTACACCAAATTATCCAAATGTGAGTTTGGGCTTACAGAGATGCTCTACTTGGGGCACATTATTGGCACAAATGGAGAGAAGGTGCATGAGGAGAAGATACAGGCCATTCAGGATTGGTCGGTGCCTAGAGATGTGACAACATTGAGGGGGATTTTGGACATTTTCACCTATTACGGGAATCTCGTCAAGGGATTCTTGCAGTGGGCGGAACCCCTCGTAGATTTGACCAAGAAGGGGGATTTTGCATGGACAGATGGAGCCCAGCTAGCTTTTGATACCCTCAAGGAGGTGATGAGTAGTTTCCCATTGTTAACACTCTCGAATTTCACTCAGTTGTTCACAGTGGAGTGTGATGCATCAGGAGAGTGGATTGGCGCAATATTGTCCAAGGATGGACATCCCATTTCTTCCAAGAGCTGGAAGCTCCTACCACATGAGAGGTCATATTCTATATATGACGAAGATATGTTGGCCATCATGCATGCATTGGCCAAATTCTGGCAGTACTTAGTGGGTAACTGATTCGTGTGAAGACATATCACAATAGTCTTCACCACTTCATGGGGCAGCAAGGCCTCGGTGATAGACAGAAGAGATGGGTCAATAAGGTGCAAGCCTACGATTTTGATATTGAGTATGTGCAGGGAAAGCACAATGTAGTGGATTATGCATTATCCAGGAGACTCGCAGGCCTCTCACTCATGATCATTTTCCATGACTGGAAGGCACAATTGTTGGTAGACTACTCCAAAGATCGACAGGCATAAGAGATCATGGAGGAAACACACGCAGATGAGCACTATTGAGTGATGGGTGAGATCATACATTACAAGAGGCACATATTTTTGGTACCAGGGTCACATTTGAGGGAGAGGGTACTCCATGCAGAACATGACTCCCCATTATCAAAGCATCAGGGGTTCAAGAAGATGTACATGGCAATCAGAGAGTGCTTCACCTAGAAGGGCCTCAAGGGGAACGTGTTGAGGTATGTGTAGAAGTGTAAGGCATGCCAGAGGAATAACGGGGGTTTGACCCATCCAGCTAGATTTTTGTAGTGTCTTCCCATTCTTGAGGGAAAATGGGAGAGTATCTCCATGGATTTCATCACGGGGGTTCCAACATTGTAGGGAAAGTATTGTATTTATGTGGTGGTTGATCGGCTGACCAAATATGCCCATTTCTTCTTTGTTTTGACCCGATATTCAGCCTCACAAGTGGTCGAGTTGTTATTTAGGGAGGTATTTCATTTGCAAGGACTCCGTAAGACCATAGTCAGTAATAGAGACAGTTGATTCATGGGGGGATTCTAGCAGGATCTCTTTAGATTATTGGGTATTGAGCTCACCCCGAGCATGAGTTACAACCCCAGACGGACGGTCAAACAGAGCGGGTTAATAAATGGTTGGAGGGCTATCTCAGGAACTATGTGACTGGGCAACAGAGGGCATGGATTCAATGGCTGCACTTGGGCGAGTATTACTACAACACCACTCATCACATGTCCATCGGTATGCCACCCTTCCATGCTTTGTATGGTTATGATGCCTTATCTTTTGTTTTTATTGTTTTTGGAGACAATAGGACCCCAAAGGTAAAATATTGGACCCTAGAGAGCCAAGACATTCTTAAGGAAAACTTATTGACAGCGCAAAATCAACAAAATATGTATGTTGATAGGCACAGGTTTGAGAGACATTTTCAGGAGGGAGAACCTATGCTCCTACGGCTACATGCATATAGACAGTCTACCTTGAAGCATAAAGGGGTTGAGAAGCTACAACCACATTTCTCTGGGTTGTATAGAGTGGTTAGGATAGTTGGAGAGGTGGCCTACGAGCTGGAGCTTCCCCCAAAGAGCAAGATTCACAACATCTTCCATCTTTCATGCCTCAAGAAGGTGTTGGACCAACAGGTGATGGTAGTTGTAGAGTTTTCCCCACTTAATGATGAGGGGCATCTAGTTTTGGAACTAAAGGCCATTCTAGAGACTCGGGAAAGGAAGCTAAGGAATAGGACCATCAGGGAATTTTTGGTGTGTTGGAAAAGCTTGTCGAATGAGGATGACACCTAGAAGGGTGAGCACATATTGGAGCATCCAATGCTCAAGTTTATTGGGGACAAGCTACATTTGGGAGGGGAGGACTGTTATGTCACTTCCTAAATTATTTTGTTACAGGTTTAATTTCCCACAATTTTGGATAGTTTTGGAGGCCATGGAACCCACTCAATTTTGACATGGGGACTTAGGGAATAAAATAAGGTCGTATTATTTTGTTAGTGGAGTGTGGAGGCCACCCACATGAGAAAAACGCGCTTGGCCAAGTGAAGAGTTCGAATAGCCTTGGAGGGAAGTCGAATGGAAAGGTGGAGGGGACCACGTGGGAAGGAAGGCCCAAAAAATTATAAATAGGAGGATCTCATCCTCACAAAGGATATTTTCTCAATTGAAATCATTTTAGTTGCTCAAGTTGCTTAGCCAGGTCACTTGCTGTTTAGAAACGAGTTTTCTATGCAGAGAACTCACCCTTTCTTCGGGGGACTTCAAGTTCCACCCTAGAGAAGTTTGGTCACATCATTCTAGAGGAAAGCTGGGGGATATTTCAGTGCTTACATTCATACATTCACTCAGCCATAACGTGTTCCAGGAGGACATAGGAGGATCACACATGGGGGTCATTTCGAGAGTCTTTGGGGAATCAATTGCCGAGAGAATTTTGGTGAGGAAATTTTAGGGATATAGCATAATTTGGGTGGAGTTTTCGAGCAGGAGGAGGCATCTACAGTTTAGTATGAATTTTCAACTCTTGGGCCAGCACAGAATCCTCTCACTGGGCACACATGGGAGTTGGAGGATTGTGTTATGAGGCTTGTACTTGGAAGGGAAATAAGGGAATCCTTTGGGGGAGTGTTTGCAGAAATTTTGGAATGCTAGGGGGAAGTATTTATTTGGTGTGAAAGCCGGTCGTACTTCCCAACAGTTTGTAGAGGACGTGGTGCTTTGGGAGCCGAATTTCAGGGGACAAAACCAGGCCAAACCATTTATAGGTTTTGGTGGGTTTTGCTTTAGGGGCTTAGGATTAATTTGATGGAATTTTCTAAGCACTGGGGATAGGGTTTTGAACAACATCTTTGCAGGAGACAGTGCAATTTTGTTGGGGTAGCGCAGGGCATCATTGAGATAGCTGATTTTGTCATCTGGGCTTGTAGTTTGATCACTTGGGCTTTACTACGCTTGCCTTTTTGGCAAGCCTAGGTGCACTCCTCCCACATTATCATATTATTTCTCCAGATTCATAATAAAATGGCTTAGATACTTCTCACTTTAAGTCTATTTATGGGTGTGCGCTAAAGTTTGAAATTTTATGTTGTTAAATTTGTTGTTTGCTTTGCATATCATTTTTTCGTAAATTGGAACATTACATCCTGAAGAGTGTGTTTTTTGAAATGTTACATGGGGGCACATTCTCGAAGGTAGGAAACATGTTCCTTGTACTCCCCACACTCTTGCACAATAGGTACTTCAAGTGGGGCATTCCCCACATCCAACCTCATCAGACTTCATATGGAGAAAGTATACTTTCATATCTCATTCATAATTCACTTGAACTAACAGTTTCCAAGGTTTGAGAACATGGTTTCTTGAAATAGGAGGTGGACATGCTGTGGATGATGAGCACTAGGTAATAGGAGTAAAGGAGGTTAAACCTAAGAGAATTGGTATCACATGGCATACCTTAGGAGGAGAAGTGCTTGAGTTGAGGATGCCCTGGTTCAGAGAACATTACAGGAGATTGATTATGGACCCAACATACATGTGTTGAGAAGTATGGGATTATTGTCTTGGAAAGCAAGAAGCCTTGTGATTCCTAGATCTCTAAGCCTAGATCCCTGTCAAAGTTTGGTAATTCCTAGATCTCTGAGCATGTTATCACATTTAAAGTCTTAAGGTTAGCTCAATTGGGGCTTTAGGGTATAAGTTCTGCCAAATTCTTATGAGTGGTTCTATTTTTTTTGGCAACTCCAATTCTAATGATATAAAAGAAGGCACTACCAAAACAAATGGCAGCAAATACTGCATTTTTGTAAGGGAGGTGTTGTCAAATGTGTTGACACCATGTGACGTAAAATATCTCATCTAACAGGTGGAATTATCAAAGTCACATGCTATAATCATTCTTTACCCATCAAATCATATTTTCCAATAGAAAATGTTGATGACCAAAGTAAAAATGGGCATGATCAGTTTGATGGATGCACGAGGGGTTTATTCATTTTATTTCCACCCATTAGTTTGAATTTCCATATTTTTACAATTAAGGTAATAACTTCTTTGTGTTTCTGATGTTGGGTTTCCGTGGAAGTATCTCTTGGTTGTTTGTTCCCAAATCAGTGCATGATGAGTTGTCAATTCTTCAACCTTTTTGAGATTTCCAAATCTAATCGCAAAGATGGGAAAGGGCGGTCCTTTATGCAAGGATGAGCTGAAGGGAGCAAACTTTATTGAATATTATTCATAATAGTATGAGTGGTTTCTGCAAGAGATTTCAACAAAGTATTATCACAAGCTCCAGTGGTTCAAATACAATGTTGTTAGGTCCTTCATAGAGGGGTTTGATGGGAAGGTGATTACTCTTACTGACATTTTGTTTCCCAGTTATGGACGAAGTCATTGTTAAGGAAACAAGATTGCCTATTGATGGGGGTATATGGTTTAAAAACCAAAACCTTTTGGGTATAAATATCATATTTTTCCTGAAGGAAGAGCACCAAAATGAAAATTGGAGGATGAATGTGCAAAAAACATGGCTCAAACCCACTTGGAACGATGCCATGAAGTTCATACAGATGTATTTTACATGTGAGGGTAGTTATGAGAGGATTTCCATGTACCACTTCAAGTTTTTGGCTCATTTAGTTGTTTTGATGCCTCCTCTTCTAAATCCTCCTCTGTCGTCGGTCCCAAACCCTCTGTCGCACGTAGGCTGACACTGTTTTTGTGTTTCTTGTGTGTTTCTCTGTAGTTGAAAGTTTCCTTTTTGAAATTTCTGGACCTCCACCATCTATGGGTCCACTCCTTCGACTCATTATGTGTCAGATGTCCTCTCCTTCATTAGTTCCAACGCATGACATGCTTGAATGTCATGGCCTATACTTTTGCATAACTCATAGAATGGAGTGTGGTAGGTCATTTGATATTTCTCCATCAAGTAGCAAGACCTTGGATTATGTCCCCACTTCTGGCATAACTCATAGTATTCTACTTTTCCTTCTCTAAGCAGTGGGTCTAGTGCCCCTATCGCAACATAGTTAGCCATAATTGGGCATTCGTTTCTCAAGTGTCCTTCTCTATGACACATAGTGCACCAAAAATTTTGACACACATCCTTCCCTTTCACCACTTCTTGCAACTAGAGAGTCAATGCTACCAGTTGCAATTACACTTGTGCCATTCCTGCTGATCCTTCTGCTCCACCTAGAGTTGACTCTAATCTCATTGCTATTTCCATTACCTTCGATTGTGATGTCACTCTCTATTGAGTGAGAGGTGTCCTTATATGAGGAAGGAGTCTTCCAATAAACCATTCCCTTTTTTGTGCATCAATAATTTGAAATGTTAACTTGTTCAGTGATCCGGATTTAAATAGGAACGCAACAAATTACAGATATAATCATACATATAGAGATTCAACAAAAATAATACTTCATTTCATTACTGTAAATTACTGAAATATGCTTACAAACAGAAACGGAAATAAATTAGCTAGGGTGATGGTAGCTTATTTCTGAGAAGAGATGTGGCAGCTACATGCCTCTGAACTGTGTTCCAATGAGGCTCGAAGGCCTATTTATTGTTGAGAAACAATGGAGAACCCTAAACATCTAAAAACCTAACCCTAGAAGATGAAACGCCAAATTGTGGGCCCCGTTTGGGTAAATTGGTACATCAACTTCCCAGGGTCGTAACTTTGGCATATGATCTTCGTTTGACGCGCACAATATCTCGTTAGAAACATCTATCTGAGAACTAAAACTTTGGGAAGAGCAACATCGGTCCATGGACCGATGTTGTTCCCAGGTTTCCAAAAAAATGTCATTTAGGGCTTCACTATGGCTCCGAAAGTTCAGGACCCGAAAACTGCCAAAAATAGTAAATTGTGCTACAATTAAGGAAACTGAAAAGCTGAAAGAAACAATCATGGGGGTCCAAGTGGACTTGGCGGGTGGCCACCAATATCCACCTGGATCATTCCTCCCCCCTTAGAAAGCAATGGTCCCCATTGTGTTGAGTTCCTCCATGAGATGAGGAAACTTCTGCTGAACTTGGTCCCTGGTGAGCCACTTGCCCTGGTGAAGGAGTTGGCCTGGTCTGATAATTCGATACAGTTGGATATTCTGTTGGTGAGTGTGCTTGATATGTGTGTCCATGATCTGATCAATTGCAGCTTGTTCCATGCAATCTGGATTTAACTCTGTGGGTGTGAGCTCTTATGCAATGTCAAATGTGTCTAGTAATGGTGGAAAGTATGGCCGAAGGCGGTCCACATTAAACACTGGGTGTCGGCCAAGGAATGGGGGAATGTTGAGCTCAAATGCATTGTCTCCCACAGCCTTGGTAATGGTGTAAGGACCATATTAGAGTGGTCTAAGTTTTCGATAGGCTCCGCTAAGGCATTCCTTTTGCAAATGCAACCAGACTTTGTGACCCACCTGACACTTGTGTGGCACCCGATGTTGATCATATCTTTGCTTGTACTTGGCATTTGATTTCTCCAGAATGCCATGGACCTGCTGGCGAATATGTTGGATGTGCTCAATGAAGCTTTTTTCCTTATCTGTTTCAGACTGGACATGAGCCGAATCTGTGTGAGTATCTACAATTGGCATGGCCACATCAATGGCACGTAGTGGCTGGAATCCCAAGCCCACCTGAAAAGGGCTGTGGCCAGTCAAGCTATGGAGAGCCCAGTTGTAGCTATGTTGAACATAAGGGAGGCTCTCGTTCCATGTGCATGGATGCTTTGAGTTGTACATGCACAGAATGTGTACGATCATCCTGTTCACAACCTCTGTCTGGCCATCAGTTTGAGGATGGAAGGCTATGGACTTAGTGAGTTTGGTGTCCAGCATCGACTAGAGACTAGACCAAAATGTACTGAGTAACCTGCTATCCCAATCTGAGATGATAGACTATGGGATCCCAAAGTGTACCCACACTCGTTCAAAGAAGAGTTTAACAGTGGCTTCTGTTGTGATATTCTTCTTGCAGGCCGCCATAATGGCCATCTTCAAGAACCTATCGATGACCACAAAAACACAATCATTTCCATGCTTAGTAGAAAGAAGGCCCGACATGTAATCCATGGAGATGGATACCAAAGGTCAACTAGGAGTAGGCAGCGGGGTAAAGAGGCCTTGCTTCTTGATGGTCGGTTTGGCAATGGCGTAGGCAGTGCATGATCTGATGTACTTCCCGACATCCTGTCAAAGATTCGGCCAATAGAAATACTTTTGCAGTATTGCCACCGTTTTCTCGACCCCGAAATGCCTAGCAGCCCGACTGTAGTGTGCTTCCCAAATCATCTTGGCACGCTCGCTTGAAGGAACACAAAGGTGACCCAGGTGGCATAACAGGGCATCCTGGAGGTGAAAATCTGGAACATGCTGACCCTCCAAGAGTGTCTGGTATGTGTGGCCGAATTCTGGGTCACTTTTGTAGAGAAGTGGCCAATCGGAAGTCTCGTGCCCACAAGAGTTGAGCACGGTGGTCAACGCCATGATCGGTGATTGACTTAGGCAATCTACAACATTATTGGTGCTGCCCTTCTTATACTTGATATTCAAATGGAACTGTTGTAGATATGTGGAGCACTTCTGATGGCGATCATTCTACAATTTCCCTTGGGTCTGTATGAACTGCAGGGGTCGGTGGTTTGTGTGGATGACCATTTCCTTCCCCAAAATGTAATGCTTCCATTGTCGATGGTCCTACGCAATGGAATACATCGCTTTGTCATAAGTGGGATACTTTCGGACTGTGTCTGAAAGTGTCTCACTATGATATGCCACTAGATGCCTGTGTTGAGTAAGGATTGCCCCAATAACATAGTCAAAGGCATCTGTCTCGACCTCAAATGGTTGTTGCAAGTCTAGTAATGCGAGCACTGGTGCTGAGCAGAGGTGATCTTTCAACTCTGTGAATGCCTTCTGTTGAGATTTAGACCAAAAGAATTTTGCTTTCGCTCCTCCCTTGGTGACTTGACTCAAGGGCCAAGTGATATGAGAAAATCCCAACACGAACCTGCGGTAGAAGTTGGCAAGACCACATACACCCCCTGTTCATCAATAATGTATCCCAAATACTGAACCTGGGTCATGCCAAAAGTGCATTTCTCCAAATTGACACATAACTTGTGTTGTTGCAGTGTTTAGAGAACCTAACGGATGTGGTCGAGGTGCTCTTCCCAACACTAACTGAAGATGAGGATGTCATCCAAGTATACCACTACAAATGAGTTGGTGAATGGCCACAGGAGGTCATCCATTAGCCTTATGAAGGTTGTAGGAGCATTCATCAATCCAAAAGGCATATCCAACCATTCGAAAAGGACCTCCTTGGCTTTGAAGGTAGCCTTCCACACATTGGAGGGTTCAATTGGTACCTGGTGATATCTTGACTTCAAATCGATCTTGCTGAAATATTTTTCCCCCTTCAATTGGTCCAAGAGGTCATCAATCCATGGCATCGGGTACCTATTACGAACAGTGATCTTGTTCAGTGCCCGATAGTCAATACAGAATCTCCAAGTCCCATCCTTCTTCTGTACCAACACGATTGGGCTCCCACAGGGCGATGAACTTGGATAGACGTGACCTTTCTGCAACAGCTCCTGAATCTGCCTCTTGATTTCATCATTCTCTAGCATGGAGCGTCGATAGATTGGTCCATTAGGCAGCGGTGCACCTGGGGCCAGATCGATGGAGTGCTTGACTTGACAGTGCAGACGAGCCCCTCTGGGGGAGGTGAATATGTCCTCATACTCCTCCACGACCTTGTCCATCTGTAGTTGTCGTGCGGAGGGGCCTTGTCTGGAGGTCGTGGCCACAGTCTTCTTCTTTCCTTGAGGGCGTATCATTAGGAAAACAAATTTCCCAATTTTGGAAATGAGCTTATTACATTGTTTTTCAGTAACCAAATAGATGGCGGTAGGCTGTGCTACCTCTGGTATCTTGTACAACTTATTTCCCAAAGTAACAATAACAGCATGGGGCCTTGATTCATACACAGCATGTCGCTTCCACAAGTATGGTTGTCCTAATAATACATCACAAACATCAAGGGGAGTAGCGTCACACAATACCTCATCCGTGAAGGGTTTGATGTTGTATGGAAGGCGACATTGCTGGCTTACGCGAAGATCTCGTCCTTAGTGAAGCCACCCAATGGTGTACAGTTGTGGATGTGTTGTGTCAGTAAGCGCAGCCACTTCATAACCTTTGTAGAAATGAGGTTCTTTTGGATCCCACTGTCAACAATGAACTATAGTGAGGAGCCCTTTACCCACATCTGGGAGTGGAAGAGACGCTCCTCCTCCTCTGGATCTTTGGGTTCCTCCTTCTGGATCTTTGTGGTGGCAACGGTGGCATTGAGCTCCGCATCAATAATCTGCTTCCCTTTGTCATTCCCCTTGTCGGGTTCTGACTCAGAATCGGAACATGCATCTGATTCTGAAACCCATAGCTCGCCCACCAGTGACTGCTTGGCCTGACACTCACTTGTGTTGTGAGTGGAGCTCTTATGGAACTCACACCACTTTCCTGTGTCCTTTTTCGGCTTCGCAGCACTATTCTTTTCTTGCAGCTTTGGCCGGTTGTCTTGGGCCACCCCGCCTTTGCTTTGTCCTTTGTTCTGCGGTTTGGGGGCACCTTTCCCTTGCTTCAGATTCACAAATCCAAAGTCTCGCTTCTTCTGTTTAAACTTTTTCTTGATCTTGACGACATATCGGTATGCCGTGCTGAGCGAGGAGATCTTCAGGAATTATATTTCTTCCTGGATGTACTTGTGCAGAAAACCGCAGTATATGAGTACCAAATGCTGCTCTGAATCCTTGATAACCAACTTTGTGCGAAGGGTATGGAAAATATTGGTAAACTCTGGCACGTCTTGGTCCCTTCCCTGCCACGGCGTGGTCCACTTTATGTATTGATCCTCATAGCTTCCGACATGGTAGTAATACACCTTGATGGCAGTTCGAAATGAATCCCAAGTTGGTGCGGCTGAAAACGGTGAGGTCGTACTTTCATCCTTCTGCTCGCAGTAGGTTTCCCACTAGTCCTTGACGTGGCGGGCGGCTTTGAGAAGAGCGAAAGTAATCTTTTCCCAGCTAGACAAATTATGAACAGAAAATACCCATCTAGCATATTTAACCATTTATCTACGGCGTCTGCATCTATCCGACCCTCAAATATGGGAATGTCAAAGTTAACTTGTACCTTAAAGGGTGTGGCGCTTCCAAAGTAGCTGCTGGAAGTAGATGTGTCGCCCCTAGGTAGCCGCTGAAGGATCTAGGCAAAGTTGTCCATCATCACATTCCTTTGTCACTCGAGGGCCTCTTCGAGCAAGATTTTGATAGGATCTCCTACCCCCTCATCTTTCTTTTCATCCGCCATGGGAGGCCATCGAGATTTGTGAGGCTGGTCTTGCAAAGGTTTGACCAGTTCAAGCCCTAACTCCTTATATCCCGACCTCGTTGGGGACATGCAAGGAAAGACAAAGAAAGAGCAGACCGCTCTGATACCACTGATCCAGATTTAAACAGGAACACAACAAATTACAGATATAACCATACATATAGAGATGTAGCAAAAATAATACTTCATTTCATTATTGTAAAATACTGAAATATGCTTACAAACAGAAACGGAAATAAACTAGCTAGGGCGATGGTAGCTTATCTCCGAGAATAGATGTGGTGTCTACATGCCTCTGAACTGTGTTAAAATGAGGCTCGAAGGCCTATTTATTGTTGAGAAACAATGGAGAACCCTAAACATCCAAAAACCTAACCCTAGAAGATGAAACACCAAATTGTGGGCCCTATTTGGGTAAATTGGTACATCAACTTCCCAGGGTCGTAACTTTGGCATATGATCTCTGTTTGATGTGCACAATATCTCGTTAGAAAGATATATCCAAGAACTACAACTTTGGGAAGAGTAACATGGACCGATGTTGCTCCCATTTTTCCCAAAAAAACGTCGTTTAGGGCCTCAAAACGGCTCCGGAAGTTTAGGACCCAAAAAACTGCTAAAAATAGTAAATTGTGCTACAATTAAGGAAACTAAAAAGTTGAAAGAAACAATGGTGGGGGTCCAAGTGGACTTGGAGGGTGGCCACCAATATCCACCTGGATCATCCAGCAACATCTTGAACCTATAGTCATAGTCCCAGATCGGTTCTCCTTGCAGTTGTTTAATTTATTTGATGTCAGTAATGCACTGAGATTCAAACTTAGGGTTCTAAAATTCCTTTAATAAGGCTTGCTTGATCTCTAAAAAGTTCCTGGTCTGACCTACTGGGTTAGTTGCTTTATATTTCATATACCAAGTTAATGCTCTATCTTAGAACATTGTTTCAAGTTGTGCAATCTTAGCCTAGTCTTTTGGGGTTTGCTTCATCACCCAGATTTCTTCACACATGAACTAGTGTTTCTCAACATCATCCCTTCTTGTTCACCACATTTTTGTGGCAACAAGCCCCATAACCATTTCATCTTCAACACCTTTACTACATCTAGCTACTCAACATTGAAAGGAAACATTGACCATCCCTTCACTTGAGTGTGGAAATGTAGTGTATATCCTAGCAATGGATTCTAGTGTTGTTCTATCCAACTCACTAAGTTATCCCCTAAAATATATCAACCATATAACCTCCCTATCAAATATTTTCATGTCAATCCTAACATTTGATCAATGGTTATGTCCTCACCAAGATACAACTTGGTTTTATCTTTTAATAGTTTCACACACCTACAATTTTCCTCATCACTTATTTATGTTGTTTAATTACATGAACAACTGGTTAAATCCCAAAGATGGAAAATAGCTTAAGGTCATACCTATGATTTCACTCCAACAAAATAATTTTGGTTATGCATATATCTCTTGTAGTGATGAAGAAAAAATTTACTTGGTGAACACTAGTTGCTAATGTGTGCCTAGTGCCAAGTGCCAATGCATGTCGATGTGTGCCAATGAGTGTGAGGGAGTGCTAGGGAATGCCAAGGTGTGTCAACGTACATTAGGGATTTGTAGGGAAATCCAACACGCAATGGAGTTCCAAGGAATTCCAACACATGATGGTGCATCCCAATAATGCCAATGGATGCCAAGTGCCAAGCCATGCCAATCTGTGCTAGCTAGGGAGTGTCGGGGAGTTCCAAGGCAACATAAGGGAGCACTAGGTTAAAATGCATGGACATAAATGAATAAGAGGGGTGCCATGGATTACCTGTGAGTTCCACAATGTGATAGGGAATGTCAGGGAGTGCCAATTTGTTCTAGACATGCATAAATGTGCTAGGTGCTAAGTTGTGCCAAGTGCCAAGGCATTCTAGTGTGTGCCAATACATGTTAGGGAGTGCCAAAATGTCCTAGAAAAATATTCACTTCTGAAATATAAGAGAAGAAGACATATAAACAAGTTAATTCTCAAAATATCTTCAAGGCAAACATAATCACATATAGCACAAAATGGATAGGGTTTGTACTTTTAATCTTATGTATCAGAAATTATAATTGATAGTTAAATTGTATAACAATTTTTTTATGCTCTTTACTAACGTTTATTAGAATTGTTGAATGTTTTACATCATTGAAATGACATATTAGTTGTAACTTATTTGAAATTTTATTATCATATGTGCACTTTGATATGATGTAATATGATTATCGTTTCATTTTATATGTTGTAATATTAGATATATAATAGAGAAATTAATTATTGCATGAAATAGATAATAAATTTTCATTCTAAATGGTTCTTTTTTTGCAGAACAGTGATCTTCCAGAATATCCAAATGATCCTCATCACATAGATCCAGATCATGTTGGGTCCAATGTTGAGATGGTAGATGATGTTCATGATGACACTGATATAGATGAAAATGAGGTCGATGTTGATACAGATGATGATGATCATGGTCACAATGGTGATGATGATAATGAGTTAGTTGTTGGTACCATCCAGTGACATTCATGATCATATAGACTACATCATGGATCATTTTTTATATATTGATGATGTTGATTTTCATGGTTACTATCATATGTATCATTTTTAATACCATATTATCAAGTTGTATCTTTTTGACATGTATCATTTTGACTTATTATTATCATTTGGACATGATGTATCATATTGACTTATACCATTTTGCCTTACATAATTTATCATTTTTATTTATATCATTTGAACATGATGTATCATTTTGACTTATGTTGGTTGTTGGACAAGAATCATTTTCACATGTTATTGATATACTAGTATATGTGAATTTCACTTGTTTTAGTTATATATGATGATGATATTATCAGTATTGAATCATTATTTTTTATATATTGAAAGTGGTTGATGATTTGGATGCATATTTATTACGTAGGATGTTTTTGATTTACTATTGATGATGGATGTTATCAAATTCACTTAAATTATAGTTACTTGACTCACCTGTTTTAATTATAGATGATGGTCATATTGTAATAATTATCTTGTTATTTTATATATACAAGATGTTGTGGATTCTATTTTGATACAGATTTAATAAGTATAATGATGTTTTTAATTTGTATGGTTGTTTGTTTCCCTAAAAATTCTTTATAAATGTTATCCTATAAATTATTTCAAATGCATTCATATGATTGTTGTATAATTGTATAACTTATTTAAGAGATGTGATATATTTAACTAATTAAATTGAAGTAAAACATATTAATTTAACTGTATGCAAAGAAATAATCATTTTTTCAAGCAAAAAAAAAAAAATAATGGAAGAAAAATCGGAAGCCATAGTAGAAGCAAAATGGGAAGAAACAAGGGAAGCAAAATGGAAGGTAAAACTGGAAGAAAAACGGGAAGCAAAACTGGAAGCAAAATTGAAATCCAAACTGGTTGCAAATCTTGGCGCTAATCATGGCGTTATTTCCATCACTTGGAAGCATAATTGGAAGCCACACTAGAAGCAAAATTGGAACAAAACGAGAATAAAAATTGGACGCAAAAGTGGAAGCCAAATTGGAAGCACATCCTGGTGCTAATTCTGGCGCTAAAATTGGTGTTATTCCTGGCTCTATTCTCGACAATCTTTCTGGTGCTATTCTAGGCACTATTTTCGGCATTATGCCTAACATAATTTCTACAATTTTTGACAAAATTTCGGCGTTATTTCTAATGCAATTCCTGCTGCTATTTCTGCCATTATTTTTCCCCTGCTATTTCAGGGGTTATTTCTGGAATTATTTCTGGTGCAATTTCTGGAGCTAAATATGGCGTTATGATAAACATTCCTGATTGTGCCCATTTTTATGCTAGAAAAGGTGTCTAATTCGTGAACTGAAATACACTAAATTCTGACGCTATTTTAGGTGTTATTTTCTTATTATGTTGTAGTGTGTTCATTATATTGCAAATACATAAGAGCACTTATCTTAGAATGTTTTGGGAAACTAAGTCTAGGACAAGGACTCTCCACCCAATCATAGACAGTTGTATCCAATGCTCACTTGCAACTATCACCCTCGAGCCAGATTCTAGAGACTAAGGGGGCTTGCTCAAAGGATCAAAACACCAACTGCAAGTTGAAACAAGGACTCTAGAAGACCTTCGTCCTCCACCCACCATCCACTCTAAATGACCTTCTTCCTCCACCCTCTAGCTACCCAATGGTAGCCAATCAAAATACACATGGAATATAGAGCCTTATTCTCCACCCAAGCACACACAATGAATCCAAAGGCTAGTTGCCTCCACCAAATAATTTCAAGGGAGTCCAGAGAAGAAAGTCTCCACCCTTCAAGTAAAACATAGTGGTTCCACCCACTTTAGGGAATATAGAACCCACTATAAAATCAAACAAAAAGAAAGGCTTTAGAGGTCCTCCATCCAGGAATCCAAGAAACAAACCTCCACCCCATCCATCAAGGGAATCGACAAAAATCCCATCTCCATCCTCTAGTTATACAGGGAATCGAGAGGCCATTGTTCCCCACCAAGGAGAGACCTTCTTCATGCTAATCTTTCCAACAAAAATATTATCATTGTCTTGCATTATCTTCTGCAAAATTCCTTGTTGTTCCTCCTCTTCTACGCAGTTCAATTTCTGAATGAAGATCGAATCTCCCCCTATTTTGTGGCTATTTGAATCGAATGAACCCCCAGTGAGGTCGAACTCCCTTCTTTTCCCTCTTCTGTGCAAAGGTTGATCTTACTATCCTTGTTTCCTTGTAATGTTTTCCAAGATAGCATGGTCCTCATCCTTCTCTTTCAGTGCCATTAATTTGAAAAAACTTGTCCATTAAACATGCACACCAACCAACCTTTAATGGTTTTTATATCAGTTCAGATTTCCTACAGCAAGGAAACCTCATATATCCTAGGCAAGCAACCTCCTCAACTCTAGAATTCGTGCCCCTTTGACTTAGACCATTTTAATAAAGTTTGCAAAGGTATTTCATTGCACTTTCATGAGGAAACCCGACTTGGGGCTTTTGTAGACTATTAGAGAGGTAGAATATGTGAACATGAAAAAAGTGAGATGGCTCATTTTCCATAGGTTTTCTCATCAAAATTAACACTAAAAAACTCATTTTTAATCAATCTTACTAATAAGTCCCAAATTTCATTACAATTTACTTCCATAACCTATGAATAATTGTTTTGGATTTTTACAAAGTTAACAGCAGAGGCAAAGATAACAAATAAATGGCATTATGGTGAGTTTTTGAAGGAAAATATAACAAAGAAAATAACATTATGGAGATTCTGAGATTCAAAAACATGAAGTATTTGAAGTAAATGCAATGTTGATTCTCGTATTGATAAGAATTAACAATGATCATAACACATGAATTGAAGTGGGGATTTTTCAAATACAAGATGTCTTAGTTTTCTTGGGAAGATTTATTAAGTGACAAGTAAAATGGTGCATACACTAATACGATGGTAGGATATTTATCTAGGTGTGACCTATTTGATGGATTTAGTATTGTGGAAGGGTTTAGTGTGAAAGAATACATTGAACCATGAAATAGGTAAGAGCTAACTATAGCAGAGATTATTTTAGCCTTTAGATACCAAAAACAAATATGGTGTGATGGACAATGTTTATTAACCAACCAGGAATTGGAAGTGATGATGGTAATGGGTATTGAAAAAACTAATCCTTTTTTTGACATTTTATGATATTTGTTGTCTTTTATAAATCACAAGTGATTTCAAAATTTTACATTTTTTCAAGGATGTTATTTAAATTACACTTTTAGGATAGGTTTAAACAACTTGAAAAACATTATAAAAGGTTTTGATCATTATATGTAAGTAACATAAAAGTGATAGGAATAGACTTAAAAAACAAACATAATTGTTTCACAATCAACTAAATATTATAGTAATGGCATAAGACAAATAGAGTCATCATGATATGAGAATTTGGTGTTGAGGATAGAAAAATCATACATGTAAGTTACACAAACAAACAAACATAATTACTTCACGATCAATTGAGTATCATATTGACCAACATAGATTCATCGTAACATTCAAATTATCAAATGCCAAGAAGGATCAAATCTCTCAAGGTGCAAACCTCTTTTTTTAGTGCATATCTTGAGGAAAAGTTTGCACCTCAAGAGGTTTAATCCTTCTTGAGAGATCCAAGGTTTAAGATGGAAATATATATATATATATATACATACACACACATACTTCTTTTTCTTCATGCCTTTAAATAGGCTATATCACATAAGAATATCATTGACAAAATCATAGATTGTCAAAACCTAGAGCCCAAAATCCGCCAAGGGTAAATTTATTTTATTTTAATTTTAATTTTAATTATTATTGTTTTATGTAATTTAATCTAACCAAAATGATTACATAATATAATAAGACATTATAACATCATTTTCCATACTAAACTAGAAAACATCTCTAAACACAATAACATAACAAAACAAAGAGAATCATTACAATATAAAAATATTTATTTAAACAAAAATATACAAATAATATAAATATAATAAAAAAAAATAGAATAAACTAACCTAATTACTTTGCAACCAATTAATTATAATAATAATAATAAAATACATTATTTTAATTTATATTTTTACATAAAATTTTATAATAAAAATTATTTTTTTATTTAACCATTCAATAATTTTTAAATTTTTCACATACATGATGTACCATAGTAAATCTTATATTTACCATAATAAATCTGACCCAAAAATTATGTGAAATAATAAACCTATTGCCACTCAATGTACTAATAAAAAGTTATCTATTAAATCTCTTAGTAACCTAGTGAACTATTAATTGATGAAGCCTCCTTGTGCCTAACAACCGTTTCCATATCTCACGGGTGCAACGAATAACCAACCACCAACAAACAATGGGAGAAAGAGAATACATAAAGTTTCGGAAGCATAAATGCAACTATTACATTAAGACTCTTTTTCTAAATACCCATTGTCCTATCTTGTGGAGATGCTTTATTGATGTTGAAGGTATGTAATTAGGGTATAACTCATAACCTAGGACCCTATGTTGCAAGTTAGGCGATGGGTGATATCAAGATGTTGGGTGATGGTGATGTGAGGATAATGTAATGGTTATTTAAAAATTATAATTTTAATGAGTATTAAATATTTTTTTTTTTTAAATTAACATTTTGTGTTTTTTAAATTTATATATATATATATATATATATATTTTTGTTTAAATTTGATAAGGATTTTTTATAATTATAAATTTGAGTTTTGTGATAGGTAGAATTTGAATACTTAAAAGATTTCAAAGCATTGAATTGATATGTAAAATTTAAATATTGTGAAGATTTTTCAAAATACTAAAATTATTTATATATTTAAAAATTTATTTAAAATAACAAGAAATCATAATGTTGTTTAAATTTGTATTGCTAAATTTTAATTAAAAAAACTAAAACATCTAATAGTTAAACTATACCTAAATCATATATTACTTATCACTAACTTCTATTTAATTTTGAATAGAAATTTTATTAACTTAATAAATTTATGCCTTGATGGGGTGTAAATGCAGATTTAATGTGGGTTTTGGAGGTAGCACCTATCACCCCCTAGTATGCACTAAGCATTAAAACAGGGAGGACATGGCCTACTCTCGCATGCATATGCATGCAATCTTCTAGTTGGCAGTGTTTTTATTAAATGATTTTGATGGACATTAAGACATCTCGTGGTGAGCAGAGAGGAGTCGAGGGAAGGTCCTCAACCCCCTAGTCCAGTGTCTACGCTAAAGTTGAGCGTGTAAGCACCATTGTGTTGTAGGTTCTGGTTGGATTTGAAGGTTTGAGAGGTGGTCATGTTGATCAACATAAGAAAAGGTTAAATGCTTTGGGCTCCCTGGATGCTTAGTCTTGTGCATGGTCGCTAGGAGATTGCTTTCAAGAAGGACCATCAAGGGCATACAGTTTCATGTGTAGTGTGAATTCTTAGGTTTTCTCTCTGTTATACTTGGTCTCCTTCTTTTTGTGGTTTGTCATGTCTAGGTCTTGGATTCTATGGCATAAAACTTTGTGTATTAAATTTAAATTCTAGTATGTAGTAGTAGTTCGGGGTGTTTTTTCAATTTGTTATTAGGTTTTGTTTAGGGGGTGTGGTAGCGACTACAACCACCCTCCAAAATTTTGCCTTAGCTTCGTTTTGGAGCCTCCCTACCAACCTTCACAGCAGCATGTCGTGCTTCATCAAGTACACAAGCTCCAGTGATTTTCTTGCAGAAAGACAGCCTGTCAATCAAACCTTGATGCATTACCCTCACAGGTTGTTCATCCGGACTTGGTCCAATAGTAGGCTGAGCAGCTCCTTCAAGAATTTGCGCAAATATGGAGTGCAACCAGCCTTCACTCTAGAAATTACGCAATCCTGACTGGCAGGCTGCTGGGCCCCAGAATTGCGTGATTCTACTGAGCAAGCTTCACCCAGAAAATTGTGCAATCCTTCTCAACTAGGCTGCTTAGCCCAGAATTTGCGCAAATTTGGATAGTGGTCAACTACTCTACTCAAAAATTGTGCAAATCTTCTGAGCAGCCAGCCAAGCTCCCAGCTAGAAATGCGCATTTTCTCCCAACAGTTGAACAGCCTCTTGCATGTGCAGTTGAGTTAACCGGTTCCCTCCGAGACCAAGCAAAATAGACTTGCATGCATGGGGTGCTTCTCCCAAGACAGCATGTAAATGCATCCCTTGATTCATGTATCTACTTTTAGCAGTTGGAGGTTGCATGCAAGGATCATCTCGGAAACCTCCCACCAAGTGTCACTCTTCCTATATTTGTGCCATACGCATCACATCTTCAATTTTATCAAAAATCATGAATTAAACACTACTGAGCTCATTCCTAACATCAACCTTGCAGCTCTGACATCCCAATCACATCTATGAGCTGTCAACACATTCAACTCAGTTGTTTTGGGGTAAGCCCGCTTCTCATGTCTTGTGTTGCATTTTTGGTGCTTTTTGTGTTTCGCTTCGTATGAATGTTGTCTGCTTGATTTCAGTGAGCGCTTGTTGTCGTTTTGATACATACTAGCTTGTACTAGCACCGTTTCAGTTTTCATTAACATCTCACTGTTGTCACATGCATGAAACTGTTTTTCACAAACAGTCGCCGATTCGGCAACTCACCTCACCCACATGCATATTGTTCCATTTTCTGAATCTGTCATTCACTGTTTGCATGCACGATCATTCACTTATGCTTACACTCAATATTGCCATGCATTCACATTCACTTTCAGTTTCCCGTCGGCAAGTTTGGGCAACCTTGGCCCAGACTCTGCCTCACCAAGACAGCATTGCGCAATACTGAGGATGCAGTCAATCAAGTGTCTATGGACTTGCCTACCCACGAAGACATAAAGTTGTTCATAGACAAGGACATCAAGATATAACGGAAGCAACATCACAATGAGTAGCATCATGAACAACAGTTGAAGGCAGCATACCGGATGCCACAAATGTAGGAGGAAGGTTGTTGACAACACAGAGGTGGAACAAAGTTGCAAGCTCAAGCAGATATAGTTGTGATGAAAGCAACTTTGGAGACTCAGGCTATGAGGTGACGGCGCGACATGAATATCGCGCGAAGACAGAGAATGGAACAAAGAAGGAGTTGCATGTGATGAAGTAGCAACTCAAGGAAGAACATGAGTTGCACAGATAAGCGAATAAGTTGCAGTAGGAACAGAAATAATAGGGGGCGCAACATGCACTCACGGATGAAACTGTGCCCATACAAGTTATAGATTCATCCCAACAGCTGGCACGGAGCAGACATGGTGAGTAGTGTTGTTGATCCCATGCAAGGGAATACAACAGCATGCATGTCATTGTGCGCACGCATGCGATCCCACCCATTCGGCACACTCACCGAGGCGAAGACAAGAAGCAAGTCCAACTAGAGCTAAACATGTAGTTGACAGTTGATGCGCATGACCACCAGCACACACTAGAAGATCAACACGGACACTATGCATCAGTGTGTTGCCGATTCGTCCACACCCAAGAAGACCATGCACATGCTAACAAATGAGTTGGATGGAGGAGCCATACCAATGCACGCAGATGCAACAGAGGCAAGAGTTCACTTCAACAAGATGTCACCATGGAGCGCATGCACACCATCACGAACAACCAAGCTTGGCATCAACTCATCACCTTCACCATCACAAGCATGTCAAAGAGTTGGTCTCACCACAATGGATCGAGTGCCAGTGATGTCTTACATGGCTTGCTCAAGCCATTTTGTCTCACATGAGCACATGTGCATTGTAATGTAACGTCTTTTGAAGTGGAAGTTCAAGTGTCGATAGTTGGATGTAATAGTCATAGAGTAGATGAAGAGTCATGAGGGTAGATGAACTGTCACAAAGGGGAATGTCAAGGGTCGCCCCACCCTTTGCTATAAATAGAACCTCATAACTCATTGTAAATTCTTTTTGTTAGCCAAGCTTCCAATAAGACTATCTTGGAGAAAGCTTGGACAGTATTGTAACGAGCCTTGGCTTCTCCACTGCACAGAGCTAGTACATCTCTTTGGAGGAGAAGGCGGTTGTGGCTGTAACGTTCTGCTATCGGAACTAGTGGTTGGACATGGATGTATTGTATGACTGGAACTTACACTTCTTAATATAACAAGAGTCAACATGTTTCATGCATATGTTGTATTGTATTCTATGCTATCTAGTTTACTCTAAATGATATATGTATTGGTTTGCTTATGCATGCATGTATAGCTATATGTGTATGTATGTATGAATCTTTCTAAAATGTGATGTTGGTTTAACCATCACTTTGGATTGCTTGCTAACTTGCCTTCCATGTTGTGATGCATCTTCGCTCATGTGTTCCCTTCTTAACTGCGTGCTATCACAGGTTTCCAAGGGGCGCACTCATCTCAACCCCCGTGTGTTAGAACCTCTCATGCACCTTCCTTGGCTCACTATAGTTGTCACACCCTTGCTACCAACGGAGTTATCTTACTTTCCTCTGTGCGAAATCGCGGTTAAGGCATTACCGTACGGCCCACTGCTAGGACTCTTACACCAAACGGTCTGAGTTATAATTGGGACTTCTTACCAGGGAGATCCCCTTACATGTTGGCAGGTCCAGCACCGTCAACATTTTGGTGCTAAAAGGAGGGTCAGATGACAAGTGGATTCCTCACATCTGTTTTGAATCTCTACACATCTATCATGACTAACTACCAAGTTGCTCTTCTGGAGTGTATGTCTTATGGAAACGATTTCACTATCTCGGAAAAGCTCTCAGATAACTTGTCTCATAAAACATATGATGGTGGAGGACATGTAGCCTTGGTTAGGCATGCGATCAGCGTTGTAGGCTCATGCGAAACACATGGATTCTTTGAAGAATACATGAGATTCACGTTGTTCATCTACACGCTTCAAGAGCACCTAATGCACTAGTGTGCCACGCTACCCAAAAAAATATAATCATTCTCTTGTTCATCTGGTCACAGAGATAGACCATGCTTTCAATCACTTTGACCATGAAGCAGTTGATCAAGAAATTCTGAAATTATGAAAAGCACCCGATGAATCTGTTAATCAGTTTTACACACGCTTTTGTAATCTTGCATACCGATTTCCTGAAGATGAAATTGATTGGGAATTTCTTTATGGAAGATTTGAGTATCTTCTTCACATATCCGAACCCCACTCAACACACTTTGGTGATGGAGTTGCATAATCATAGGCAGGCACAGTCGCTGTCACAAGTGACTGTCTGCCTTCACCTCATCAAACAACTCCACCACCGTGGAGTGATGTGGGAGATCATGCACACACCTCTGTTGAACTGTCACATCCTCCCACCCCACCTGCTCTTGATATTTGTGCAAATTTGTCTTGCAAACCTGTTGGTTGTCACGTGGATTCATTCCCTCGACCTTCATCCTCGCGTTCTGTTGATCCTCCAGATTGTACTGTCTTGTGTTCTCCCATTCTGGACTCCTCACCTGTTGTGAATGAGGATCAAGTTGTCGATGGAGTTGGTGTTATGCAGCCAACCTGTGCCATCATTCATGATGAGTGTGTGCGGGAATCTAAAGAAGAACCCGTGGTGAAGGATGACTCCCTTCCAGCCGTGCCTCATCCGCTTTATCTTGACATCCCTTGTGATTCTTCCACTGCTGATTTCCCCTGTGAAAACCCATTTCCAGATGTTTCTACTTCCGATCATTCACAGGACACGTCGAATGTCAGTCTATCATTACAGTGCAGAGAGGACACATCTTCCTCAGAAAATCTATCCAATCTGTCATCTATCTTTCCTGAAAACACAAAGGGTGAACATATTTGCTTCCCATCTACCCCTCTGCCCGATTCATCAAATCATGAGGATGCCGACAAACATCCTAAATTTTCTTATCTTGGTTGTCGTGATCTATCCACTTCCTCATCTGATCACGATGTTGATTCAATCGTTGTTAATCTGTCTAAGACACTGGTCTACGATTATCTATCTGTCAACAAAGTTGAAACCCCGCAGGTTGTCGAGGCACTTCAACCCGAGCTGATGATTATGTCAGGTCCTTGCTATCGTGAGGTTGGTTTCACTTCCGGTCAGGAAATTGTTGAAACACTCAAGGCTCCTCATCACTCTCTGCTTTGCATTGAAGATCAACCAAAAGCCCATATTTTGCTTCCTCTACTCGAACTACACGATCCCATTGCTCATGAATTGGAGGAATCTTACACAGCAAGCACACATGCACAACGTAAGTGGTCTACCTTTCTCACGTTTGCTTTCTTTTCACAATCAAGAGAATGCATACACTCAACATCTGCATGCAGTGTATCACAACACCATGGCAAGTCCACAAAGTGCATGTCATGCGCTTTCACTCATTTTTGTTATGTGGACGCTTTTAAACTCGGAGTGTGTTTGTCTTCACTGTTACATCTTTCTTGTTTGTTGGTTCGTACAAATGTCTTGTTCGTGAACCATGCCTTCAACAACATGGGTCAACCAATGCACCGATGGTTGCATTAGAAGTATCACTTCACATGAGATGGCCCATGCACCATTAGCTTAGGATTAGGAGTAGTGTTTGCTTTCATTTTGTTTTCTTGCATGCTTGTTTGCTTACTCGCTTTTCCTTCTGCTTCTACTTTGCTTTGTAGTTTTTTTTCTTGTTTTGTTCGTAGGTTAGTTTCACATGAAACCATGTATGACTCTTGAAACAAGCTGGGTAAAGTACAAGAGGACTTGTAAAACTATCAACATTTGGTTATCTGTTGTCCACTCTCTTATGTAAGAACTTGTTGTCTTCATTCCATGATACATCAATGGAAAATATGTACTGTTTGAAGTAAACCTTGGTGAAAACACAACGCTTGCGCGCTAACTAGTATCACCTACTCTAGTCAATTGTTTTTGGGTTAACCCTTGTCATCCCAGTCAAGTAGAGTAAGGTGAGGGGGAAAACCTTAACAGGCATGTCAGAGGTATAATAAACTACTTCTCTGCAGGAACAACCTCTTCTGCTCTCAATAAGTTGGGATCCCTCTTCCACCTCTAAAATGAATAAGTGCTATGCACAGTTACGAAGATGAAAAATTAAAAAATGAAAAAGTGAAAAAAATTGAAGAAAAAAAAATGAAAATGGATAAGGAGAAAGAAGAGAAAGGCTTACTGCGCAGAGAGGTGATGCAAGTAACTTCGTCAGAGTACTCACCAGGCTCACTAGTAGCAAAGCCATGCTTATGTTCCTATGTGACTCCGCCAAGGTATTGTCCAGGCCTGCTCGCAACGGAGCAACACCAAAGATGAAACTAAGACCTTGACGACTATACTGCTTGTGCACCAATATACCCCGCAACCCCAATCGAAACAACTATTTTTCCTTGTTTTGGAATGTGTGTCAATTGACCAAGAGCTTGGCAGATGCTACATCTTACAATCAAGCTAGTGTGGAAACCAAGAGGAGTTGAGAACTAAACAATACTTCCGGAGGGGTTAGACTTGATTTTCATGAACAAGGTCCATTCAGAGAGCTGGGGTTCTACTAGTGTGTCGCCAAGTGTTGTAGCAGCTACAACCACCCTCCAAAATTTTTCCTTACCTTCGTTTTAGAGCCTCCCTACCAACCTTCATAGTAGCATGTCTTTCTTCATCAAGTACATAAGCTCCAGTGATTTTCTTGCAGAAAGACAGCCTGTCGATCAAACCTTGATGCATTACCCTCACAGGTTGTTCATCCGGACTTGGTCCAGTAGCAGGTTGAGCAGCTCCTTCAAGAATTTGCGCAAATATGGAGGGCAACCAACCTTCCCTCCAGAAATTGCACAATCCTGACTGGCAGCCTGCTCGGCCCCATAATTGTGCAATTCTGCTAAGCAAGCTTCACCCAGAAAATTGCGCAATCCTTTCCAGCTGGGCTGCTCAGCCCAAAATTTGCGTAAATCTAGGCAGCAGTCAGTTTCTCTACCTAGAAATTGCACAAATATTTTGAGCAACCAGCCCAGCTCCTAGCCAGAAATACACATTTTCTCCCACATGTGCAGCTGAGTTTACTGGTTCCCTCCAGGACCGAAAAAATAGACTTGCATGCATGAGCTGCTTCTCCCAAGGCAGCATGCAAAGGAATCCCTTGATTCATGGATCTACTTTTAGCAGTTGGAGGTTGCATGCAAGGATCATCTCGGAAACCTCCCACCAAGTGTCACTCTTCCTAGATTTGTGGCATGCGCGTCACATCTTCAATTTTATCAAAAATCATGAACCGAACGCTGCAGAACTCATTCCTAACATCAACCTTGCAGCTTTGACATCCCACATCGCATCTAGGAGTCATTGGCACATTCAGCTCAGTTATTTTGGGGTAAGCCCGCTTCCCATGTCTTGTGTTTCTTTTCTAGCACTTTTTGTGTTTCGCTTGGTATGAATGTTGTCTGCTTGATTTCAGTGAGTGATTTCTGTCATTTTGATACATACTAGCCTGTACTAGCACTGTTTCAGTTTTCATTAACATCTCACTATTGTCGCATGCCTGAAACTGTTTTTCACGAACGGTCGTTGATTCGGCAACTCGCCTCACCCACATGCATATTGTTTCGTTTTCTAAATTTTTCATTCACCGTTTACATGCACGATCATTCACTTATGTTTACACTCAATATTGCCATGCGTTCGCATTCACATTCGCTTTCAGTTGCCCGTCGGTGAGTCTAGGCAGCCTTGGCCCAGACTCTACCTCACCAAGACAACATTGCGCAATCCTGAGGGGGAAGGCTCTGTCTTCCTCTTAGGAAATGTTCATTTTTGTCCAGTGACTGTCCTCCAGTCTTCCATTGCGCAATTCTGAGGGATAGTGACTGCTGGACCAAAAAATTGCGCAATGCAATCATTGAGCCTGCAACCATTGCCAGCTGAGATTGTGCATTGCACAATTCCTGCAGTCAACAACTAGACTGGACTGTGCATTGTGCAGTTCCAGCAGTCAGACAGCCTCCCAGCAGCCCAAATTGTGCCTTGTGCAGTCAGTCTCCCAACCTCCCTACGAAAATTACGCAACCTTCATGATCAGTCACACAGGTATGTTGCAAGTCAGTTCTCAAGTTCATTTTGGTTTTCGATCGATAGATTGCTTTCCATGAGTGTTTCCATGCCTCCCGGTATCGCAGGTGTTCATCTGCCTCTCAGTAGTACATGTACAATGGTTTCTAAGAGACCAGAGTCGAAGACACCTTTTAGAGCACACCTGGGGATGCATTCGATCAAGTGTCTATGGACTTGCCTACCCACGAAGATATCAAATTGTTCATAGAAAAGGACATCAAGATATGACAGCAGCAACATCACATAGAGCAACATCATGAACAACAGTTGAAGGCAGCATATCGAATGCAACCAATGTAAGAGGAAGGTTGTTGACAACATAGAGGCGGAACAAAGTTGCAAGCTCAAGCAGATCCAATTGTGATGAAAGCAACTTGGAGACTTGGGCTATGAGGTGACAATGGGACATGAAGATCGCACAAAGACAGAGAATGGAACAAAGAAGGAGTTGCATGTGTTGAAGCAACAACTCAAGGAAGAACATGAGTTGCATAGACAAACGAATGAGTTGCAGCAGGAACAGGAACAACAGGGGGTGCAACATGCACTCACGGATGAAACTATGCCCGTACAAGTTATAGATCCATCCCAGCAACTGGCACGAAGCAGACATGGTTAGCAGTGTTGTTGATCGCATGCAAGGGAATATAGCAGCATGCATGCCATTGTGCGCACGCATGCGATCCCACCCATTCGGCACACTCACTGAGGCGAAGATAAGAAGCAAGTCCAACTAGAGTTGAACATGTAACTAACAGTTGATGCGCATGACCACCAACACACACTGGAAGATCAACATGGACACTATGCATCAGTGTGTTTTCGGTTCATCTGCACCCAAGAAGACCATGCACATGCTAACAGACGAGTTGGATGGAGGAGCCATACCAATGCACTCGGATGCAATGGAGGCAAGAGTTTGCTTCAACAAGATGTCACCATGGAGCGCATGCACACCATCACGGATGACCAAGCTTGGCATCAACTCATCACCTTCACCATCACAAGCATGTCAAAGAGTTGGTCTCACCATAACAGACCAAGTGTCAGTGATGTCTTGCATGGCTTGCTCAAGCCATTTTGTCTCACATGAGCACATGTGCATTGTAATGTAACGTCTTATCAAGTGGAAGTTTAAGTGTCGATAGTTGGATGTAACAATCATAGAGTAGATGAAGAGTCATGAGGGTAGATGAACTGTCACAAAGGGGAATGTCAAGGGTCACCCCACCCTTTGCTATAAATAGAACCTCATAACCCATTGTAAAGGCTTTTGGTCAGCCAAGCTTCCAATAAGACTACCTTGGAGAAAGCTTGGATAGTATTGTAACGAGCCTTGGCTTCTCCACTGCGCATAGCAAGTACATCTCTTTGGAGGAGCAGGCGGTTGTGGATGTAACGTTCTGTTATTGGAACTAGTGGTTGGACATGGATGTATTGTATGACTGGAACTTACAATTCTTAATATAATAACAACCAACACGTTTCATGCATATGTTGTATTGTATTCTATGTTATCTGGTTTACTCTAAATAGTATATGCATTGGTTTGCTTATGCATGCATGTATAGCTATATGTGTGTGTATGTATGAATCTTTCTGAAATGTGTTGTTGGTTTAACCATCACTTTGGATTGCTTGCTAACTTGCCTTCCATGTTGTGATGCATCTTCGCTCGTGTGTTCCCTTCTTAACTACGTGCTATCACAGGTTTCCAAGGGACGCACTTATCTCAACCCTCATGTGTTAGAACCTCTCATGCACCTTCCTTGGCTCACTACAGTTGTCACACCCTTTGCTAACAACAGAGTTATCTTACTTGCCTCTATGCGAAATTGCAGTCAAGGCATTACCTTATGACCCACTACTGGGACTCCTACACCAAACAGTTTGAGGTCTAATTGGGACTTCTTACCAAGGAGATCCCTTTACATTTTGGCAGGTCCAGCAGCGTCAACAGGGGGGCCTACTTAACGTTCAAGCTGAGGAATGTGAGTCCAGTTCGAAGTGAATTATGGGGGTTTTGGAGGGCTAGGTATGTTCCCTGTCTGGATAAGCTTTGGTTAGCATATCATTGTGTATGGTCACGCACTTTTGGGTTTTGAGGTCTTCTATTCTTTACGTTTATGTTCTCTTTCAATTGTTAATGGTGTGAGGGTCTTGGGTGAGGAAGTTGTATCATTTGTTTCAACTGTTCATTCGTCTGTACAGACTAGGGAAAGTGTTTAGATTTTTTGTGATGACTTAGTTTGTTGGTACCCTGGTCTTGTAGGAGATGGTTCTCGTCCATTCTCTTGTTTTTTTGTAGGTAGAGGTATTCATAGTAGTTGCAATAAGTGTGCCCCCCAGGTCTCAGCCATGTCACTGAGATAGAGAATGAGTTATAGGTGAGGGGGTGGTGGTAGAGCCCAACAAGGGAAATGAGGCGCTAGACTCTTTGCTCATGACTTGGCTTCCACCTATTTCAATGTTGTTTAACTAGACACTCGAAGGGAAATTTGCAAGCTTGAGACCCAAGTAAGGGTTGGGAGACAATCTCTCTCAGATTCAAAGCTCATGGAGGATATGGCTACTTAAGTTCTTGACCCGAGAAATAACAGGGGCAGGAAGAAGCAATACTTAAACTTTGTGGCTCGTCATTAACAGATGAAGACCTTGTTAGGTCTGGTCCTGAAGGACAAGCAAGTGGAGAAGTATAATGTTTTTGCATCCCTAAAGGACATCAAGAGGATGCTCAGAAATCAACAACTTTTGTTTGACATAATCAACTACCGCTTGGCGCATGTTGAAAGCCATATTGCATGTGATTAAGATGGGGGGGTCCTAATGGATCCTCTTGGTTCTAGTGCAATGGTTCCAACAAATATTTCCTCCTTGGATAATGACTAGTGAGCTTAGTGGGTTAGCAGTGCAGTATGATGGTTTTTGTGGTGGTTCTTGGGTCATTTTGCAGGGCACTTAGCATTTCGTTTGGTCTCCTTGTCATATGTTGGTCTTCGTGGTGGTTCCTGACCCTTTATGTATGGAAATTGTCATTTCTCTTAGTCTCCTTGCCATATGGACGATGGCCGGTCATGACGGTATAGTCTTATGATGGTTATCTATGTAATGGTCGTGGCGATTTTGTATGGTTTTATGATTGAAGTTTGGGTAGATCCTTTGTTGTTTGAGCGTCATCGACGTCGTTTGTATTTTGGTAATTTTGTTGTTATCTTTGTATGGGTCTATTTGGTAATGAGACAACCCACTTTTGATCTTGGCCTCAATGTAATATGGGAGTCTTTAGTTTTTGAGCAGGCATGGGGGACTCTGTTATTTTGGATGCCAATTACAACATATTGAGAAAAAAATGTATCCCATAATTACTCTAAAAATCCATATAAATTTGATTTTTTATTAATATAAAACTTTAATTAAATAATAATAATAATAATAAATTTATGAAAACAATAACCATTTATAATTATCTCACTCTATTCTATCTGCTTCAAAAATAAAAAAATCTATTAACTTAATAAATTTATGGAAAGAAAAAATAACAACATTAAAAAATATTAATTAAAATAATACTAATTAACAATTATTAAAAAATAAATAATATAATCATTAACCTAATAATTCAAACTCTTTAGAGTAATTTACACTTTATTAAAGCAAGTTAAATTTAAATATGTGAAAGAACGTAATCTCCACTCCAAATGCATTACTCACTTCATCACGTACTCCTACTTTAATGATAATATAAAATATGACACAAAATAATTCAGACCGCGTCATACTTGTATATGGTTCATTGTATTTTTCTTTACACTTCATCAACATATTAAGTTTATACCTAATCACATATGAAAGAATGAAATGAGAAGTCAAAGTTAGAAAATGTCAAATATGCTCCATTTTTAAATGGGTTCGTTCCATTGTGGTCGCGTCACAAAATATTTTAAGGATAATGTTGAAGGTATCAACAATGTAATAGATGCTAAACCGTGAATAGCATTTAACGACATGGAATTTTTTAAAAACATTTCTTTGCATAAGGTTAGAATAAAAAATGTGCAACGCCTTTATGGATTCACTAAGAACAACAGCATGAAATAAGGGTGGGTAGGAAACACAGAATGCGCAGAGAATTAATGTCCTCAACTTTGCTTTGCTTGAGGATAACTACACGGAAAAGACTGAATTGATTTTAGTAAGGGGTTTTGTTAAAAATATATCAATGATATTTAATGGAAAAGGATAAATATAGTTTATATTTACGTAAAGTCGGAAGGAATTTAAGAGTGGTAAATAGTATTGTATTTTGGTTGTGATGATGAATCACACTTGTTGGTTCGAAACGTGTTGACTAAAAATTTATTTTATGTGATTTTTACTGAAAGATTTTTCTTAATTCATCATGGATCACAGAAGTATTGTAATTATTAAAATAGAATATTATCTGTATGTTAATATTAATAAAAAACTAATTTTAAAACTATAATTAAATTGGTGTATAAGGTTGTTTGTAAGATAGTTGGTTTAGCATAACAATTTGATTGTTAAAATTTATAGAAGTGTACATACTCAATTTTTTAAAGTTATATATCCAAATCTCTTAGTAATCTATTTAATGGACTAATCATTTCATTGAAGCTTCGCTATTGGATTAAAACACAAAACTCCCTTAAAACCTTTCTAGTAAGAAGGCTCTTTGTGCCTAACAACCATTCTCATCTCTTATGAATGCAAAGAATAAAAGTTATATATTAGTGTAGTTATATAAATTAAATGACTAAAAAAAATTCATAAACATTAATTCATTATAAACATTAAAAAAAAGTTATTTTATGATAAGGATCAAACACTTGCTCTATGATACATCTCACATTGCTAAAATTTAAAAATAAAAATAAATAAATAAATTCTAACTTTATTTTAAATTATTATTATTATTAATGGTACAAAATATTAATATGTAAGTTAAACATGTATACATACCATGGAGATTCACCCCCATTTTACCGTGGAGATTCTTAATATGTTAACAACTTTTGTTAAATTGTTATGGGTCAATGTCATGGCTCATCAATACCATATGCTCAAAAAGTCATAACTCATTTTATATGACACTTCTTCATTTATATGGCATTTTTTTTAATTAATCAATTTAATTAAAAGAGAAGAAGTGCATAACTACTTTGGAGATAAATCTCAATCTTTAATTTGTGAATATTACTAAGAATATTCTATAATATTTCATGGAGGTTAGATGATGACAGACCGGGTTACCACGATTGCCAATAACCCAGCACAACTCAACTCACAACTTTGTATTCCTATCCAATTCAACAATTTTTCTCGAAACGTTTTACATATGCAATCAAAAAAGAGAATATGGATTTGTCTTTGATAAATTCCATGAGAGGGATTTCTCTCACCTTCCAATCTTTTCCACACTTGAACCAATTTAATACATGTCCATTTAGCAAATGGTGCAACGAGGAGGCCAAAATAGGCTTTCAAAACCTGATATGCAACCCTGAAAACTTTTGGTTGTAGGCATTACGAAATAATTTCATAACGCAGTAAAAAACTTGTAGGCACTACTAAATGATTTCGTAGCGCTCTAAAAAACTTTGTTTTTGGATTTAGGGAAGGTGAAACAACTCGACCTTGTTCTAATCGACTTCCCATGGCCTTAAATTGCTGATTGACACTATCAACAACTTACTTTACCTCTCTTCATCAAAATTTACAATGCTAAATCAAACTTACCATTGAAGAATGAATCTCAATGGTTTTTTGATAACATTCAACAAAACAATGTGCTTTGTTTTCCTATGTGACAACGCTCAATCACTAACAGAAATTCACGCGGTCACTATTCCAGGGTGCAACCACACATTCTTTTACAAACTTTACAACAAGAATCCCAAAAAGACAAATGGGCAATCACACCATATGCTTTTCCAATCGAAAACAACCAAAGGGCATTTTAATAGCATTACCAAAACAAAATGTTATGTTCCACAAGGAAAACATTCAAACTGTTGTAAATCTCACACATTCACCTACATGAACACAACAGACACTTCTTCACAAGGTATTAGAACCATCTCAACAAGAATACAGAAATGTATGAACAAACCACAACGATTTAGGGAAACCATAATGATTTATAGCTTCACCGCTTAGATCCTCTTTCTATATGAACTCTGCATACAACATACTAGCACCAACAACATAATAACACCAAGTACTCAACTATTCGTGACAATATAAGGACCAATAACAGTATACCATCAATACATAACATCTACAACCACTATGCTTCTCAACACATTCAAACTCTTAACATAAATCGAATCAAAAAGTGTAAACAAACAAATTTAGTAACAACATACAGACAAATAAGTTAACACACATAGAGGCATATAAACAAATTCTCATTAATAAAATTCAACTATACATTAAACTGGCTAGATATACAATGTGGGCATGTGCAACCCAGGCCTCTCGACCTCTGCCTCTTCTCCTCATGTTGAAGTTCTCTTCTTCTCCTCCTCTTCTACTCTGTTGCATTCCTTTTCTTAAATACTCTTCCTCTCTTTAAAAAGAAATCTAACATGGGACAACCAAGGGACAAAAGATGAATCGTTTCCCTTTCTCCACAAAATAAGGGAAATTGAAACTATATTTACATTAGGAAACAATTCCTCCAATCTATTCTGAAAAACAAAACTCACTTCCTAATTTAAATATCTAAAATTTCTTTAAAAAGCATTAAAATTTCTCCCAGCATCATATTGTGACCATCCCATCACATTAGCAAGCTTTTGGTCCAGTTCTTATCGAATTTTGTGCTCCATCAATGCATGTGCATTAGACTCCTGAGGTACGAAAATTTATGACCTCCTGGTCATATGCATCTGGTCTTCTCATAACAACTTCAACTTGCGAGTTGTAACATGCCTCTGCAAGAACAAGTCTCCACCTTGCTACATGATACCTCACCAAAATTTCTCCTAAGCTTGGGGTTTTAGCATCTTTCTAGTCCCCTTCTCTAGAACCCTTCGAGCACTCTTTGCTTTATGTTGCTACAAATCTCACTTGCTCATCCTCTCTACTGTCACCTACATAGTGAAAATAAACCTCTTACCAGATCTTTAATCAATTTGTACCTTCTTGTACTGCTTTTAATGCAAACTCTGACCTTTACTTGCTACATGACTATTCAAATTCGCCAACGCATTGCTCAAATATTTCCTCAGAATCGTAGGTTGTCTCTTCATATGACCAACTATACCTTCCTACTTTCCTTTTGTCAGTTTCATCTTCTAATTTAGTAAATTTAATATCTTCAGGTTGTTTCATACCTTCTCTTGTCACAAAATTTAAACAATATTCATTTAATTATGGTTTGTTCATTTCCTTTACAACTTGTTGTTTGTAGCTTGTAATTTCATCTTCATTATCATCCAAGAAAATCTTCTCCTTTTCCAATTCTCATTTTTCATTCTGAATATGTAATCATTAGTTCATTATCCTCTCTTCCAAGAATTCCAGCTCCTCATATAATTCATAAAAATATTCTTGAATAGTATTTATAATCTCTATGCAACATCCATCAAATGGATCTTCAGCTAACCATTCTTCCAAAAACTCTAACTCTTCATTTGTGCCTGCTTTCCCTGCTGTTTTAAAACAGAAATTAAACTTTGTTTCCTTGTGTCTTCTTCACAACTCTGGAATTTCTATTGCTCTCAACGTCATCATATACCCCTCCATGTCTTGCATAATATCTCCATTTTGGTCTTCTACAACAACTCAACTCCTTTGAGCTTTTCGTCCAACTGAGAATTTATCTTCTATTCAATATCCTTGAGTTTCATCAACTGGGAATTTGATCTTTGTCTCAGCTTCACCTGCAACAAATTCCATTTTTAATTTCTTTCAAAGGGTCCATCTATAACCCTGGTCTTCCTCATCTTTTTGTAGCAGTCCTCTCATCATCTCTAGTTGTGATTTGATTTCAGCTACTTCTCTATCAAGTTTGTCTTGACTTGATCTACTATGGCTTCTCTTTGAACCTTTGTCAGTAGTCACAAATATCCTTCTTCCATGAGCTTCTCCCCGATCACTGTGAATTGCACATAATCCACTACGAGGTTCATTGCCATCATCTTCAACTACAAACATTCATCACTGCTACTTGTGATCAACAATTAATCTATAATTAATTGAAAACAAAAGACCATTTCCTCATGTTCAATCTTCTCTTGAACACACAACTACTGTTACTTGTCACCTATAACAAGTCATCCTCCTCATGTCTTCTCTTCTCTAGGTTCTCTGCAGTAAAACATGTTCTTAAGCACTCTTGCTCCTCAACTTTCAAAGTTGTTGGTTGTTACATCATAAAATGCTCACTCTTCTTAGTTTTCAACAAATTTGTTTTGTTGTTGGGTTCTATCACCATTTTTTATCTAAGAGTTTTTCCTACTCCTTCTTCTTTGACATAATTTACTTGTTATGGTAGTTGCTACCAATTTAGTCAACCTTAATGACCAAGTTAGCATAAAAATCACATTCATTTTTTTATAAGATCTATAAAAATATCTCATCTTCCATGGTATTTCTTGGATCTACTTGTTGAACCAATTCCTTTCCGACCAATGCACCTATTTTTTACTCAAGTGTATATCAACTCTTCACTTCCCTGCAATCATTGCACTTACTTCCTAAGAATTCAACTTGTCCCCCTTGGTTGTAAGGTTCTTCTTCTCTTCAACTTCTTTTCACTGTCAAGCTGTCTTCAAACCTAGAAATTACATTTGTACATGGATCAAATTTTCTTGACCTAAAAGCATCTCCATTATCACTTTATTTCACTTTCAATTGTATTGTAACTCTAAAATCTAATCTCTGTTATTTTGATTGCATCATCAAAGAGCATTTATGCTCATCACCAAAGAGTGTTCAAGGCTTTGATAACACTTTATGACAGACCGGGTTACCCTGGCTGACAATAACCCAGGACAAATCAACCCACAACTTTTTATTCCTATCCAATTCAACAATGTTTCAAGAATAAATTTACATATGCAGTGAAAAAGAGAATATGGATTTGTTTTTAATAAATTCCATGAGAAACATTCTAATCTTTTTCTTACCTCAACCAATTTAATACATGTCCATTCAGAAAATGATGCAACAAGCAAGTCAAAATAGGATTTCAAAAACTAATACGCAACCCTGGAAGCTTCTGGTTCTAGGCGCAACGAAATAATTTCGTAGCGTGGTAAACTCTAAAAAAATCTATTTTTCAGATTTTGGGAAGGTGAAATGACTCGGCCTTGCTCTAATCAACTTCCCACAACCTTAACTTGCTCCTTAACATTATCAATGACTTACTTTACCTCTCTTCATCAAAATTTACAATGCTAAATAAAACTTACCATTCAAGAATGAATCTGAATGGGTTTTTGACAGCATTAAAAAAAACAACGTGCTCTGTTTTCTTCCGTGACAACACTCAATCACTAACAGATATTCACGCAGTCACTATTCCAGGGTGCGACCACACATTCTTCTACAGACTTTACAACAGGAACCCCAAAATGAAAAATGGGCAATCACACCATTCACTTTGCCAATCGAAAACCATCAGAAGAAATTTTAACAATGTTTACAAAACAGAATGTTATGTTCCACAAGGACAACATTCAAACCATTGTAAATATCACACATTCACCTACCAAAACACAATAAACACTTCTTCATGGGCTATTGGAACCATTTCAACAAGAATACACAAATGTATGAACAAGCCACAATTATTTAGGGAAACCACAACTATTTATTGCTTCACCACTTAGATTCTCTTTCTATATGAACTCCACATACAACATACTAGCACCAACAACATATCAATAATAGGTACTCAACTATCCATGACAATATAAGGCCTAATAACAATATACCATCAATACATAACATCTACAACCACTACGCTTCTCAAAACATTTAGACTCTTAATGTAAATCAACTCAACAAGTGCAAACAAACAACTTTACTAATAGTATGCATATAGAGAAGTTAACACAGAGAGGCATATAAACAACTGCTCATTAATCAAATTCAACTATATATTAAACTAGCCAGCTATATAATGTGGGCATGTGCAACCTAGGCCTCTCGACCTCTGTCTCTTCTCCTCACATTGTAGCTTCTCTTCTCCTCCTCCTCTTCTACTCCGTTGCACTCCTCTTCTCAAACATTCTTCCTTTCTTTAAAAAGAAAGCTACCGTGGGACAACCAAGAGTCACAAGATGAATCGTTTCCCCTTCTCCAAAAAATAAGGGAAACTAAAACTATATTTACATTAGGAAATAGTTCCCCCAATTTATTCTAAAAAACAAAATTCACTTCCTAATGTAAATATCTACATTTTCTTTCGAAAACATTTAAATTTCTCCCAGCATCATCATGTGACCATCCCATCTCATTGGCAAGCTTTTGGCCCAATCATTATTAAATTTTGTGCTCCATCTATGCACTTGCATCATACTTCCAAGGTATGAAAATTTATGACCTCCTGGTCATATGCATCTAGTCTTCTCGTAACAACTTCAACTCATAAGATACAGCATGCCTCTGGAGTAACAAGTCTCCACCTTGTTACATGATACCTCACCAAAATTTCTCCTAAGCTTGGGCTTTTGGCATTTTCCTGGTCCTCTTCTTTGGAACCCTTCGAGCACTCTTTGCTCTAGGATGATGCAAATATCACATGCTCATCCTCTCTCTATTGTCACCTACACAGTGAAAACAAACCTCTTACCAGATCTTTAATCAACATGTACCTTCTTCTACTACCTCTGCTGCAAACTATGACCTTTACTTACTACTAATCTGTTCAATTTTTTATTTTTTTTTCACTTCTAGTTCACGGATACCCGGGTCAATGGGTAGCCGCTACATCCAGGGTTGTTCAACACTGAGTGGACGCACCCGAAGGCATCAACACCCCTCGGCCTATTTACTGACCTAACCCCAAGAGCTTTCGGGATTCGACCCTGTGACCTCCCATTGGCGAGGCACTTGATTTGACCGATTGAGCTAACTCTTGGGGCTTAATCTGTTCAAAATTACTAATACATTGCTCAAATATTTCCTCAAAATCATAGGTTGTCTTTTCATACAACCAACTATACCTTCTTGCTTTCCTTTTGTCAATTTCAACCAGGATAAGCAGGTCATAAAAAAGAGAGGAAAAGAAATAACTATTTTGAAAGAAATGAACAATACAATTGAATGGATTGTTCTTTATCCAACTGAATAATTGTAATATTCATTATATTTTCGATACAATTCATACATACTATGGTATACACCTTTACTCCACCATTCATTTTGTTACACATGAACTCTTCCACCTTGGAGAGATGGTTGAGCGGACCAAAGCGGCGGATTGCTAATCCATCTTCTAATTCAGTCATTGGCTAAAATTGTTGTCTTCAAACTGTTGCATACCTTCTCTTGTCACAAAATTTAAACAAACTTCATTTAATTCGGGTCTATTCCTTTCCTTTACAACCTGTTGTTTGTAGCTTTCAGTTTCACCTTCATTATCATCCAAGACAATCTTCTCCTTTTCCAATTTTGATTTTGCATTCTGAATATGCAATCCTTGGTTCATTATCCTCTCTTCCAAGAATTTCAGCTCCTCATATAATTCATAAAAATATTCTTAAATTGTATTTATAACCTCTATGCAATATCCATCATATGGATCTTCTGCCAACCATTCTTCCAAAAAAATCTACCTCTTCATTTGTGCTTACTTTCCCTGGTGTTTTAAAACAAAAATTAAACTTTGTTTCCCTATGGATTCTTCAAAATTCTAGAATTTATGTTGCTCTCAACGTCATCATATGCCCCTCCATGTCTTTCATAATATCTCCATTTTGTTCCATTGTTGTAGCTCAACTCCTTTTAGATTTTCCTCCAACTGAGCATTTATCTTTTGTTCAAACTCCTTGAGTTTCATCAACTAAGAATTTGATCTTTGTCGCAACTTCACTTGCAACAAATTCCATTTTTACTTTCTTCCGGAGGGTCCATATGTAACCTTGGTATTCCTCATCATTCTACAGCGGTCATCTCATCATCTCTAAGTTTCATTTGATTTTATCTACTTCTCTATCAAGTTTGTCCTTACTTGATCTACTATGGATTTTCTCTTAACCTTTCTCAATAGTTACAAATCTCCTTCTTCCATGAGCTTCTCCCTACTCATTGTGAACTGCACACAAGTGCCGCAACAAGATGACCCCATCAACTTGTTTGTAAATACCATACTAAGCTCTTCCATGCCTAGTCTTCTCGTGGTATTTTTGGGGACTCCTTCCTCTAGAATATTCATCCGATCACCCTCTACTCCTTTGGCTTCTATATGCAATTTACTCACCTTCTTCCTCTAAGAAATTTTTTGTTCTTCCTCACTTTCTACTACAACGTTCCTTGCCATCATCCTCAACTACAAACATTCATCACTTCTACTTATACTCAACAATTAATCCACAATTAACTGAAAACGAAAGACCATCACCTCTTATTTAATCTTCACCTGAACACACAACTGATGCTACTTGTAACCCATACCAAGTCATCCTCTTGGTATCATCTCTTCTCTAAGTTCTTTGCAGTAGAACCTCTTCTTGACAACTCTTGCTCCTCAACTTTCAACATTGTTAGTT